>JASGCC010000031.1:454391-1081080 GCA_030067915.1 Hydractinia echinata
GCGGGGTTTGTTGTGCTCTATGTTGGGAAGGGTAAAAAATCGTAGGGCTCCTCAGTCTAGTGTGTTGATCAACACATTAGAGACCTATTTTTTTAGCCAAATGTACGCAAGGATTAGACCTACCCCCATCGCGGTTAATGCGGCCTTGGTATCCTCGTGCTGATTTTTCCCGCCTCCTAGGAGGTCGGTGGGGCCCTTCCGCTGGGCCCCTTGCATACTTGAGGGGGGTTGGTTTGAAACCAACCCTATCTCATGCCTTGGAAGTTTGATGGTATGCTCGGTATGCTGGGCATGACGGCAAAGTTTACCGGAGTTCGAGCATATTGCAGCACCTTTTGGAACTCCGTAATGTCATGCCCTACGTTCTCTTGACGCTGTACCATGGCTTCAAATTTTTGCATCAGGATTTGCCTTGCCGTATAGTTGTCGGCACCTTTGCCCCTGCTTGGGACCCCAGTAACAAGACCACGTAGACGCGAATACTCTCACTTAGCTTGGTCAGACCTTCCGATGTCAGACCTTGACTTGTTGGCATGATGAATTTCGCCCAATCACCCTCAACTTGGGGCCACCATCTCCTGTTGGTGAGTGACGCCGATACCGACTTGGTCTTGTAGAGACTATTGGGGTCCGCACCATATTCGCGACATACTTGCGCATACCCAGAGGTGGAGTAGGGGTTCTTATAGCGTGAGAACCCATCGTTAAAGGACATGGGTACCTTCATCCTTGCTAGGATGCGACGCATGTGGTAGTACACATGAAACTTGAAGATGGCATTGACGAGCGGTACGGAGCCTGTTAGATGTTTAGCAGAGATGCCTAAGGCTGTGCTCGCGCAATGACTGGCGAAGTTCACCTGGATGTTCCAATAGTCAAGAGCTTGACCTCTTGTCCATCCCTGAATGACAGGGTCGTTCAGGTAGGTTGTGGGAACCTTAATGGGGTATTGGGTGAACTCGGGGAATGATACGGAAATGTGCGACCCCGTAGACACGTACAGGTCCTGATGCTCCAAGTTAGTTACACCAAGTGGCCATTCACCCCTGTTGGGTGCATACTTTGCCTTTGGGTTGTATGAGTAGATATTCATGTTTCTTTAAAGAAAGATGAGACAACTGTACATCACTAGCATCGAGGAGGCTACGCTTTTCGATCCCCACCTGGGGGAGGATACGAGGATTGCTCTAAAGTCGATCAGTATTCGACCTACATGGCTGAATATCTACAGTAATAACGATTTCATGATCCGTAGGGCAGGGTCTGATAAGACAGTGATTCGTCGTATTGAAATCATGAACGGCCTCTACAAGATTGAAGATCTGGCGGCTATCGTCAACAGTCAGTCAGAGGACAAAATCAAGCTGTTTGTTCTGAAAAATGGACTCTGCCGGCTACGTGTCAGTGACGGGTACACGGTGGTGTTTGGTCGACATCTGCATGAACTTCTAGGGTTTGAATACAATCCCAAAGAAAAGTACTATCAGGAGGGTGACTACGATGCATTCTACAAAACTGACGTATACCATCGGCTGAGACTCGTTTGCCCTCAGTTGGATGAGAACGACTGCCTGCTAGATGGTAAAAAGTCGAAAATTCTGGCCTTACTTCCTACCAAAGAGCTAAACGCCTGGGGAGACATGCTGACATGGAGTTTTGACACTCCAATCTACCTTCCCCTGAAAGGCTCAACAGACAGGCTGGAGGTCATGCTGACAGACGAGCATCACCATGAGAAGAACGTTTCGTTCGTAGGAATTACGATGCATTTACTGATACAATAAATGGCTGAAATAACGAAGCTGTACCCAAATTTAGTACCGAGTGCGCCCGCACAAGCGGATATGCAGGGGAAAGTCAAAAGTATAGACTTGACGAGATAAATGAGATTGAAAAGTACCTCCGCAATGAGATAAAGGAGCGGGACAAACTCGCAAAAAAGTTTAAGATGCATGGGACATGGATTCGATACTGTGATCATGGTCTATTGGGTATTAGCGTGATCACGTCCGGGATCGGTATTGGTACCCTGTTATCCGGAATGGGCGTACCACTAGCAGTAGCCATGGGTGGCCTAACCGTGACTGTGGGTAGGGCAGGCAGGTCTTAGAATGGCTGGGAAAAAAATGGGTATCAAGTCGAAAAAACACGAGAACATAAGGCTGATCACCGAGGCTAAATTGAACTCGATAGTTGACCTGATATCAAGGGCTGTTGAGAATGGTGAGATTGATAAGTACGAGTTCAGCCTCATTATGCAGGAGAAACAGAAGTACATGGTCTTGAAGGAACAGATGCGACAAAAAAACTTCAGTCTGTACAGTATGCCAGCGGTATCTAGAGTCCCCACCAGAGTATAAGCCTTAGTTTTATAGGCCATATGACCTATAAAATTATTGTAATTCGAACGACTTCAGTGAGCATGTCATTGTACATACGCAGCCACCCCCGTTGTAGGTGATATATTCCTGGTAGCAGTACCAACATAACATTTTACCATTTACCTCAAATCTTTGACCGCATCGACACTTATCATAGGCATCCAGCATACGTTCACAGTCCTTACATGTTAGTTCATCCATTTATTTACCCCAATACCGGGGCCTGCTCAATCCCTAATCCTGGCCCTACCTGCGAGTATATTGGTACTCGGAATCGATCCCGCAATCGATCACTTCTCCCATATCTTGATCGATGAGCAAGTCGCCATCATGTACGACACGTCGCTGTTTTTTGGCGAGAACCTGAGCATAGTGTTCAAGATTTTTCTCCCATGCAGCAGTAGCACAAGGCTCGCAGTAAGGACCGTCCGTTTGTGTTGAAGCATCCTTGTACTTGGTCTTGTGAATTGCTTCAACAAGAGCGTCCTTCCTCATTGTAGAGTAACGAGGAACGTGCAGTAATTTTGCTTCTTTTCGAAGTACGTTCATTTTTATTTGTATGGCTGAACCCCAACCATACAAACCTTTTGAATCCCCCGTAACGTATCGAGGAGACTTCCTATCCATTCAAGTCTCCCGTGGCTCTTGCCCCACTCCACAATATCTCAAGATGAGTTGCGCGTGTGCGTGTGCGCTAGAACCACAGGTACCGCAGGGACCACAGAGTACGGGGTTTTTGGGGGGTAAGCATGGCATGTATCATGAGGTACCACAGAGTACGGGGTTTTAGGGGGTAAGCATGGCATGGTATCGAGGGTACCATAGGTACCGCAGGTATCGAGGAGAGATAGGGTATCGGGATTCGCCCCCTTCCAGACATCGCTGATAGTCTTCGAAGCTAGCGCAAACGTGTATGCGTGTGCATGCGCGTGCATGCGCGTTTGCGTGCGCGACTGCGCCAGAAGCCATGAGGTACCATTAGGTACCGCAGGTACCAGAGAGTACGGGATTTTAGGGGTAAGCATGGCATGGTATCGAGGGCACCATAGGTATCGCAGGTACCACAGAGTACGGGATTTTAGGGGGTAAGATCCGGGGTTAAGCTCAGTGGCGGGTGCTGGTATCCAAGGTGTACTGCGCATGCGTTGATTTAGGGAAGTTCCCTGTGCGTATGCGTGGGCATGCGTGACTGTGCCAGAAGTAACATTTTCCTATCTCTGTATATAATTTTTGTTGCACTCTTTTCTTATATAAAGAACCAGGGAATTTGAATTCAGTGTTTTTATTTTTCTCCACATATCCAACGCTAATTTCTGCCTAGTTTTTCTTATATCTTGAACACATTCTATTTTTAACATATAGCCAAGAGAGAGATTTTATTTTTTATTTTTGCTTAAGACTGTTCAGATTATTTGACTTACAACAGGAGAAATTTTGCGACGAATAAATAAATAAAAAATGCTCAAAATATAAGAACAATTGAAAACAATTTTAAGCTGGATATGTAAAAAAAAAAATATGTCAAGTTGAAATCATAATTCCTGGTTCTTAAAAAAGAAGATTATTTAAGTCTCAGGTAATGGTATCTCCAAATACATCTCCAAATACAGGTATTAGCCATACTCAACTCCATCTCTCTCTTTCCTCCAAGATTCCATTAAATTTTTTGTGACTATACAAGCGTGTGTTTGTGACTATACAAGCGTATTTTTGTGACTATACAAGCGTGTTTTTTATGACTATACAAGCGTGTTTTTGTGACTATATAAGCATATTTTTTGTGACTATACAAGCGTGTTTTTGTGACTATACAAGCATATTTTTTGTGACTATACTAACGTGTTTTTGTGACTATACAAGCATATTTTTTGTGAATATACTACTGTGTTTTTGTGACTATACTACTGTGTTTTTGTGACTATACAGGCATATTATTTGTGACTATACAAGCGTGTTTTTGTGACTATACAGGCATATTATTTGTGACTATACAAACGTGTTTTTGTGACTATACAAGCATATTTTTTGTGACTATACAAGCGTGTTTTTGTGACTATACAAGCATATTTTTTTGACTATACTAACGTGTTTTTGTGACTATACAAGCATATTTTTTGTGAATATACTACTGTGTTTTTGTGACTATACTACTGTGTTTTTGTGACTATACAGGCATATTATTTGTGACTATACAAGCGTGTTTTTGTGACTATACAGGCATATTATTTGTGACTATACAAACGTGTTTTTGTGACTATACAAGCATATTTTTTGTGACTATACAAGCCTGTTTTTGTGACTATACAAGCATATTTTTTGTGACTATACAAGCGTGTTTTTGTGACTATACAAGCATTTTTTTGTGACTATACTACTGTGTTTTTGTGACTATACTACTGTGTTTTTGTGACTATACAGGCATATTATTTGTGACTATACAAGCGTGTTTTTGTGACTATACAGGCATATTATTTGTGACTATACAAACGTGTTTTTGTGACTATACAAGCATATTTTGTGTGACTATACTGGCGTGTTTTTTGTGACTATACAAGCGTGTTTTTGTGATTATACAAGCATATTTTTTGTGACTGTACAAGCATATTTTTTGTGACTATATAAGCGTGTTTTTTTGTGCTATAGGTGATCCGAATGGACAGGAAATGAGTTGGATGGATGTTGATGGTAACAAACTGTTGGAACCAGTTGTTAGTTTTGTGAGTAGTTTGGATGACCCTGTTCATAATTTTAATATTTTACTTACATGTGACGTAAAAGTCTAAATAAACGTCCTCACTGTAATAAGCGCTCTGTAAAATAACCACTCCCCAAAAAAATTACAAACCTCACCTTGGACAAATTGAATTGAGGTTGAGTTATTTATTTATTTATTTCTAACAGGATGATATGAAGAGATCACTTCATTCTATTCGACCAAATGTAAATGAAGACGACCTAGGAAAATTGAGAAAGTTTATGGAAGATCTCGGACAGGAAGGTTAAATGTATGGAAAATCGTTATAACGAGCGCTGAAACGATGGCAAAAAAATTGTAAATAAACTTAGCAGCATTAAATTCTATGGTTATTACATGACATGATTAATGAAATGTTGTAAACTTAAAAACACAAAAACCAACAAATTGCCATGAACAAGTTTAAGTTAATTTTTTAAGTGATTAAAACAGCATTATGATTTCTCTATTAAGCTATCTATTAGGTCTTATCTTGCGGCATTTTTCTCTCTCCACCATAGAGCCAGAACCTAGGTATCTAAACATCTCTCCCCCTATGTTCCTGTTCAAAACAAAAATGTGGAGTCTTATTTTGAAATTGGCGGTGGGTTTTTGTGACAAATTTATATGATAAAATGATTGTATATAGTGGAACCTCACTTAAAATGAACAACTGTGTCAGATGGATTAGTTTCTTTAAGAAACTCTCACAGTGCAGTCTCCCCAAGCGGACACAGGTAGATTGGTCACCCTGTAAAGCAGACACAATTTCAAGACCTGCGTGATAATGTCGGTTCAATTTAGCGTCCAAAAAGCTGACATTAGTAAACATTCTTGATTCTTTTTTTTTCTTTTTTTTGCAAAAGCTTGTGCTTAGAAGAATTAATTTCAATGTTCTTCAACAAAATCATATGCAAATAACAATTTTTCTTAACTTTGGAACTGTAACTTTTGTATCTCTACACTGCTGGTACCACTCGGTACTCAATAGTTACATAAAAAAAACACAAGACAAAATTGTTTTTGTAACAAGTTTGTTGCATTTATGTTTCTCCTGCATGCAAAATGTTTAAATTATTCCTAAAATCGTTTATGCCACATAGCTTAACCTGTAGAAAAGTTATGATATGAACAGCTTCTTTATATAAACTAGTAGCTGACAAAGAAATGGCATTGTTCATTTTTATATAACAGTCTGGTAACATAAACAACCGTTCTAATTCACATCAGTACTCAGCAATTGCGGAAGTGATGCCACATGTTCATAAAGGGACATGCAAAAAACAAAAAATTGAATTAGAAAGGACTCATAAATAAGTTTTATAGTTACAAATGTGAGTCACCGTGTTTTTTTTTTTAGTATTACTATCATAATTGAAATACATAATACCATTTTATTACTTGCTATGGCTACTGGAGGAACATTGCAGGTATGTTTGTTATGATTTTAGATTCTAAAAAATTACCTGTTATAATCATTTGAATTCATTTGAATATAAAAGAAATTTTTGTTACATTTTTTTTCATTTTTAACATTTAACACATAATAAAAAATACTGGTACACCAAATGTTTTGTGCGTGAAATTTTTTGGTATAACAGGAGATTTAGCCTGAATGATAAAGGCTTATATAACATGTAAGTGCGTTGCAGAAAATTAGGAAAATCTCTGTATGTTGATATTATTGTTGTGCGGAGTGGATTAGGAGAAAGGAATAATGTATAAAGAAAAAAAATTTGTATCAGAAGCAATTTGCCTAAAATTTACTTTTTAAAAATTTTCAAACTCAAAAAATTGTATTTCTCAGATTTTGCAGTCATCAAAAAAATTTTGAAAGGAAAAATTAGCAGAATTAGATTTTGGGCAATTGCGTTTCATTCTTTTGTGTATGTGCGAATAAAAATTGCACTTTTTTACTCTGAGATAATTTATCACAAATTCTATGCATTGAGATTCTTGAGTTTTTGTGGGTATATATAGATAATTTTGCACCAATGTTATCTTGAAGGATATTTTGTGGGATGTATGCGACTTTTCTGATTACGTGAATATTATATTACTTTTTAATATTTTTTAAATGGAAAATGATGAAAAAGGCTAAAAATTACCAAACACTCTATATAGATGTTAATGGTTCTAATAAAAATAAGTTTGTACGTAACAATTTCTGTATGTGGCAAGCCTTTCTCCTAGTATGATGACAAGGTTTTAAATTTGGAAGTTGCTTGTTTATTGATTCTTCTTCACGTTTTTAAACAAAATGGCCTAACATTTGAAGTGTTTTATCACATTTTTTTTAGAAAGCCATCGATCTGGTTACAAAAGCTACAGAAGAGGACAAAAAGGGAAATTATTCTGAAGCACTTCGACTATATGAACATGGTGTTGAATATTTCCTTCATGCTATCAAATGTAAGTATTATTGTGTTTTATTTTGTTATGATTATAAATTTAAATCATTGTAATTGGTGTTTGCTGTGTAAAGGTTTTAGTCATCATCAACTTGAAATCCTCATCAACTTGAAATCATTATCAGCATTCTTCACCTAATATCTATTTTCATATAGATTCCTCCCAAACAGCCTGCTGGAGGATCTCAGTTTCTATAAGTAGGTTACGAAAAGAAATTCACAAATTATTGGCAAGTTTATAGCAGATTTATGCCTGTTTAGGTTGTTTGATATGGTGCAAAAAATATTGTTCAATCTGGAATTTCATTTTTAATACCCGCCTAGTTTGATAAATTGTGAAGTTTATTCCAAAGAATAAAAGAATAAGCAATTGGTAAAACGTAAAGTTCAGATATATAAAGTTTACATTGCTTTTTCTGGAAAATTTAAAAGGTGTCTTTAAAAGAAAAACGGAAAAAACTATTTGGCTTAACAACTCTTTAAGGTGTTTTGAAGGGCAGATGATTTTTTGATTTTTCAAATACAGCCATAATTTGTCAAAAATGTGACGTGTGAATGTTTATGTTTTCAAGGTATTTCATTTCCTAATATTCTATTTTGATTGACAAGTTCCTGCAAACTTATTGTGAAAACTTCATGATTCCTAATTTTATGCCTGCTATGCAAATAATTCCTTTAAAACCTGTAACATTGGAGTATAAATGTCATTGAATTCTTTCATTTAGAAAAAATTAAGATTTAAGTCTCCCAATTTATTTAGACTTTTTTTTAAAAAAAATAATAAAAATTCATTTCATTCTTGAACATGGTTGTTAAAGGAACAAACGTTTCAGGAGATCCTTATTCTATTGAGGATCTCTTTTTGTCTCTTTTTTTCTGTTTTAAAGTGCTTTTGGTAGGAGACATAAACACATTTTAAGAAATTAAAATCATTTACAATAATATATGAACACTGGAAAAACAAACCAAATTGATGTCAAATTTTTTACATTATTTTTAGATGATGCTCAAAGTGAGTGATCAAAGGAAAGTTTACGTGCAAAGTGTATATCGTACCTGGAAAGAGCAGAAAAAGTTGAAACCTTCCTTGCCTGGAAAGAGCAGAAAAGCTAAAAACCTTCCTTGCAGATAAAGATTGATAACACATCTTAGTATTTTCCGGTATATAACCCGCACATCGTATAACCTGCAGCTCAGCTTTTTTTGGGACTTATAAACCAGATGCTATCAGATAGCCTGTACCTTCGTATAACCCGCATAACATTTCAATCAGTGTGTTTTACTTACCCGCACCATTGCATAACCTGCATTGTGTTAAGAAACAAATTATTAGTATTTTTATTTACCCTAATATTTTTTTAAACAGGTGCGTGTGGTTGCCTTTTTCGTTCTTTGTTATTATTCTTTATTTTCATGCTGGAGACAAGTGGCTGACGTTCAAACTCGTGAATCCCAAACACGAGAACCGAGTGTCTGAACTAGCGACTCTCTCAGTCTTAACTTCCTGGTCTCCGATTGCCGAAATAAGAATTGAAATTAATTTGAACAAGTCAATCTCCTGCTAATTCCGACAGTACTGAATCAGACGATGTTGTTTTCTTTTTATTTGAAGCTATTTATAAAAAACTTTTGAAGTTGTGAAAATGCAACAACATTCTGAACACTTTATTTTAATTTTGATGATATACTGCCAAATAGATCACAAAACAAACAAACAAAAAAACTAAAAAAACCCGTGCTGTCAGGTTAAGGTTAAACCTAAAGTAAAATCTCTGTTTTTATGTATTTTTAAGTTTTTATGGCATAGCATAATAATTATCACAGATTGCCTGTGACAACGACGTATGATTGTTTTCTAATATTTATATAATTTTGTTATTCATTTATATCTCAACAATCACAGTGTGCATGATGAAATAAATTGCAGCACAAGGAAGGAGATTGTCGCATTTGTCTTATTAATTCTATTTTTAATTGATTTTCCATATTTTCAATTGTCACCTGTCAAAGGTAGCGAAGATAAAAAAGGAAATTATCATCTATACATTTAATTTTAACATTTTTCAATATTTTTAACAGGAATTAATAATAAAGTCCTGAGCACTAGGTTGTGAAATACATGTCAATACCACCTAAAAATGATATCTGCTATACTGCTCTATTACTAGAAGCAAATCATTTCGATGTGCTCAATGTGATTGCAAAGATTAAATAGACAAGAATTACATTCAACACTAAAGAAAAAATGATCTCCAGAACTGTGTTTTAGAGAAAGACCTCCTAATATGAGCACTGGCAAGCAATAGAAATATAAAGCAATTTTACTGGGTGACAAAAATTAAATTGCGTAGGTAAAGTAAGATTACGTACGTATAGGATCGCGCATGCAGTTATAATAATTGTGAGGCTTGGTTATTTTTTGTGTACCCTACTTTCTTCTCAGACCACCACATATGCTGTCCGAGTTGCGCAATGTCTGCTTTGTTTTATTTTGCCCAATTGTGTAATGTTGTTAGTACTACAAATACACGAAAAACAACGCACAAAATATTCTGTTTTAAAAAAAAAGGAAACCTTGACTTGCTTGCACTAGTAAATGTATAAACTTTAATTGTTACAATAAATGACAGAAAATATAAAACTCATATAACCCACACCACATTATAACCTGCACCAACAGTGGAAGTCATAAGAATTAACTTATATCTTCCAACTTATATAACACTGTAATCTGTAAAAAGATTTTTCACTCGACTTATATTTTCTTATCAAACTGCCACCGTATTTTGTAATCTTTCTCAATCAGTTAGTTATTAATTTCCGTCTGTCTGTTTGTGCACAAGAAAAATGTCATGCTAGGGAAACACGAAATGGGATATATCAGATTATCTACCAGCTACCAACTACTATTTAATAATCTTGCGTACAAACTTTTTGTTGATGTAAAAATTATTTTGAATTTCTAAACTCTGTTTCATTCTTAAATAAATTTAAAAATATTTGAATCAACCAGCAATCTACATTAAAACTTCTAGAAAAAAAATAGCTTAACAAACTAGACCTGAAAGATAACAAAATTATAAGGAAATAACAATTTTTTTAAATTTGGAACTGTAACTTTTGTATCTCTACACTACTGGCACCACTCGGTAGTTAATAGTCACATAAAAAAAACATGACAACACGAGTCAAAAAATGATTTTGTAACAAGGTTTTCCTGGTTAATGTTTTCCCTGCATGCAAATCTTTTAATTATGCTTACAATCGTTTATGCCACGTAACCTGTAGAAGATTTATGATATGATAACAGCTTCTTTATTTAATCTAGTAGCTGTAGCTGGCAAGGAAATGGCACTGTTAATTTAGTATTAAGGCTAACAGTCAGGTACATAAACAGCCTTAATCACATCAGCAGTCAGCAATTGTGGAATTGAATGCCAACATGTTAAGATAGGAGACAGTCAAAAAACAAAAAATTGAATTAGAAGGAATAAACAAGTTTTATGCTTTCAAACAGTTATCTTGTATTTTTTAGTATTGCTAAATAATAATTGAAATATATAATACAATTTTAATACTTGGTATGGCTACTGGAGGAACATTGCAGGTATGTTTGTTATGGTTTTATATTCTAAAAATTAAATTGTAATCATTTGAATTCATTTGAATATAAAAGAAGTTTTCGTTACATTTTTTTTTTTCATTTTTAACATTTAATGCATTATAAAAAGTACTTATACACCAAATATATTTTGCATGAGATTTTTGGTACAACAGGAGATTTAGCCTGGACGATAAAGCGTATATAACATGTTAGTGCATTGCAGAAAATTAGGAAATTTTCTGTATGTTCATGTTATTGTTGTGCAGAGTGGTTTAGGGTAAAGTAATAATATATGAAGAAAATCTGTAATAAATTTGTTTGATTAACGTAATAAATAAGTTACATATTTTCTTTAACTCTTTGTGACATGTAGTGTTTCTTTTCATATTAATTTAATTTTAATCTTTATTATGTTTGTATTATTAACGAAAAAAGGGTGACTTGATAATATCTCTTATTAAGATCATGAAATCCTCTGAAATCTCCTAAAAAATCCTAAAACTTGAATGTTAAAATACCTAAATTCCCCCGAAATCTCAGTAAAAGTCAGCCTACATTATTAAGATAATGTGCAATGTTTTTTTGGAAATTATCATGATGCGGAAAAACAAGGTTTCAGCAACAGTTGTTTGTTTGTTTGCTAAGGAAAGGTAATTTTCATAAGAACTAATTGGACCTGGTTTAAAATAGTCATTGATTGCGGCTCATAGTCCGCCAGGCGTGAAAAAAAAAGATTTTTTGCCGAGCGAAATCTTGCGTTTCGTGTTGTACTACTTGATTTCGTGTAAACAAAATATAGTTTTTCATCCGGGTCCGTTTTTTTAATTCTATGCTTTACATACGGGTATTTTATTTAACTAACGTCTCGTGCAGCGTTTCGCCAGCGTGGTCACTCTCGAGTTGAACATTGTTGAAGGATATTGATTGTGTGACAAAACAACAAAATCAAGGTATATATATATATTTAGCTAGAGTTTTATTTGTTTTACTCCTAAATTTTTGAATGCAAATGCTCTTTCATTTTCCTAAAAAAATATTGTGTTGATTATAAATTGTAGTTATTTTGTAATCTGATTTTTTTATGCTTTTTTCTTTTGGTGTTGTAGCTGGGGTATGGTCTGAATTTATCGTTTATTTACTGAATTTACTGAAAACACTTAGTTTTTGTTTTAGTGATATTATCTTATGTGCAGTGCTAACTAAAAGATTTATAGCAGAAATTAGTTCACAGCTTAAAAAGTTCACAGAAAGCTTATAGCAACCTAGCTAACTACCAGCTAGCTAGCTTAACAAGTTCACAGAGCTGTTTATGACAGCTTTTAAATAAAAATTAGTTCACAGCTTGAAAAGTTCATAGTACCTTAGTTTACCTAAACAACAAATTTCAGTTCACAGAATTGCTCATTGCACGTTTAAAGTTTTTCTTGATTATTATGTCTTATGACAAACGGGCACATTTTTTAAACTCGGTAAGGTATGTTGATGGAACGTATTCCTGTTCAATAGATGGCTTCATGGAAATTTTCTTCAGAAAAATATTGCATTACTTCACTACGGTAACATTAGGAAATCATTTTTTGAGACTATTAAACTCCACAGCCTCACAATATATTAGATGTATAAGAACAAATTGTAATCCATATCAATTTCATTTGTTGCAAGAAAATGTTTGGAGTTTCTTGAGATCTAAATGTGCATCGCTGGTTCCAATGGACAGTTCTGCTCAATTCAGTGAAATTTTTCAAGCGTCTGTTTTTGGTCATTTGTCAGGTCCAGAAAAAAATATAATTTATTCAGGTTACAAACATGTATCATATTGTGACAATTGCGTTCAAGAGGTTTGTATAAGTAATGATGATATATTTCTGCACTATCTGAGTTGGAACAAATTTTGTCAAATTCTCTTTCACCACAGAATTGGACATCTCTGGTTGAAGGCAACCTTATTTCTAAATCAATAAAATGTTTACAATGTGAGAGGAAATGCGTTGTTACTGATTCTGAATATTGTTTAAGTAAACTTTTGTTTGTAGAAATGAGTGTTGGGTTAATTTCTGTAGTTAATTTTGAGGAAACTATTACAGTTATGACCGTGCAATATGATTTAATTGCTATTGTGAAGCACCTTGGTGCTCACTTTACATGTGCAATCAGAGAAAATGGAAATATGTGGGTTTTGTATGATGATATGTCTGAAAAGTGTTATTCCTATGCATCATTGGGTAAGCTTTATGAAAGCCATCCTATGGGATGGTTTTTTGCTGTATATGCCAAATCTGAAATAGTTCAAAATGAAACAAATACATCACGATTTGTCGATCATGATTATTGTGTTCCTTTTAAAAGTGATATTGACTTTTCGATTAACAAGCATGATGAGTACGACGATTGCCAAACAGCAAAAAGCAGTACCCATGCTTCCCAAAAATTATATAAAAATATAATTTCAAATCCTGCAGTTCCTAATAAAAAAAGGAAACTTGATTTTAAAATTCAGGAAAATGAAAAGTCTACTGTACGTGGATGCAATACACCATTGAATCACGATCCGACAGTGGTAAAAGAGCTTCAAAAATTCCATGACAATCTTAAAATGTGCATACTTCAGTGTACTATTTGTTTTGAAGCTTGGCCTCTCACTGTTAATTCAAAAAAAGATAAAAACAATTATATATGTACGAGGTGTACTAAAGACAAGGGTTCTCCTAAAAAGTTCAGTGTTGAAAATAACACTATTCCTAGTGTTGTTCCTAGTGAACTACAAGGCCTGTCGCAGTGTGAAGAGATGCTTATAGCAAGAGCCTTTCCGGTAATGCAAGTGTACGTAAAACATAGATATGGAAGTATTAGCTACAAGGGCCATTGTGTAACATTGCCCCATAATGTCCAGATTGTAGCAAATGTTTTGCCACATATACCGTCTGAAATACCTATTGTTGTATTTGCTGCAAAGGGTCAAAAAGGGAGCGATAGTAATTTTAGAGTTCGACGTGCACGAGTTTTAGATGCACTGCTTTGGTTGAAAAACAACAATGCTCTATATAGCCATATAATAATTGATTCTCAAAGAATAGCTGCTCTTCCAGTAGATGATTTTGTTGAATTAAACAAAACAATTGAAACTGAAACTGATATGTCCTTGCCAGACAATGGTCCAGTTACTGAACAAGAATTAACATCTGATCTTTTGACTTCAAGTTTTTTTCCAACTAATAGCAGGCAACCCTTAGGGTGGGACAGAATTCAAAATACATTAAATGATACCAATTACATTGATATAGGAACTAATCCTTTTAATGAATTTTCAACGCCATGCTTGGCTACATTAGCATTTCCAACTCTTTTCCCAGATGGGAAAGGAGATCCAACAAATCATGCTTTGTTACGACAAGTTAGTGCTAACGAAACAGAATCTTTTAGTCTTCAATTAAAACACTTGATTAAATTTGCAGAAAAAATTGATGGAAGATGGGTTTACAGATTTGCAACTCACCCACGTTTTGGTTATTGGGCATATAATATCTTGTATAGAAAAAGGTTGATAGGGCAAGGAAATTTCTACATAAAACAAAATTTATCAGAAAAAACTACCCCAACTATAGATGATTTGCGAGACATGCTTGACACAAACAATTATTCAAACTTTGCTGAAAAAATACAGTTCAATACCAATTCATACTGGTATCAAGTGAGACAACAATTAAAGGCAACTCTGCAGCAAGTAGGTTCGCCAACTATCTTTTTTACTCTTTCTTGTGCTGAATTTCATTGGCCGGAGTTTCATTTGTTATTTGGAAATTTGAGCAGTGATAATGAAAATTATCGCAAAAATGCTATAGAATATCCACATATATTAGATTGGTTTTTTACAGAACGTGTAGAATTATTTATCAAACATTGGCTGTATAACGTATTAGGAGCACAATGGCATTGGTTTCGCTTTGAATTTAGTGTTTATTACAGAGGGTAAGGAAGCAGAAAAAATAGTTTGTGATTATTATGACTACCTAATAACTTGCATCAATCCTGTCACAAACGAGGATTGGGTAAAACCTGATACTCATCCTTGTAGGATTGACTATTCTGATGCCATGTCAAAAGAACAAGATGATTATGCAAATCTTGTCAACACTGTGCAACGTCACACAAAGTGTAACTCTGCTTATTGTTTAAAAGTTAACAG
Organism: Hydractinia echinata; assembly: GCA_030067915.1. Lineage (NCBI taxonomy): Eukaryota > Metazoa > Cnidaria > Hydrozoa > Anthoathecata > Hydractiniidae > Hydractinia > Hydractinia echinata. The sequence continues at coordinate 469,705 of JASGCC010000031.1, forward strand.
CAATGGTGAGCAATATTGTCGATTTCATTTTCCTTTTGATTTACAATCCGATACCTTCATTGATTACAAAAGGATTAAAACTCAACAAGGCACTGTAATTCGTCCTGAAATAATAGCAAAAAGAAATGATCCAAGGGTAAATAGGCATCAACAAATACAGCTACAGGGTTGGAGGGCAAATTGTGATATTCAGCTTGTTATTGATCATCATGCGTGTGTTGAATATCTTGCAAAATATGCCTCAAAAGCTGAAAAGATTTCATCAACCGCACGTGATGCTTTTGTAAATGTTGTGTCTAAACTAAATAACACAACTACAGTAGAGGGAGTTATAAGAAAGCTTATGATAAAATGTGTTGGAGAGAGAGATATGGGAATACAAGAAGTGATGCACCAAATTTTATCTCTCAAACTTTATAAAAGTTCATTTCAGACTATAACAGTTTCTTTGGAAAACAGCAGGCGTTTTAAACCTAAAAGCTGTGATATTGATATAGAGAAGTCTCAATTAGAAGTTTATGCAGAAAGGTCCAACTATGGAAGAAACTTTTTTACTATGAATTTTTTAACTTTTTTTGCCACATATTATGTGAAAAATGGCAAAGCTCACTTGAGAAGAAAACCAGTTATTGTCAGGACAATCCCTAACTTTAGTTCTAATCCAAACAGTTGTAATTATAGCAATTACTGTAAGTACCAGTTAATAAAATTTAAATCATGGAGTGATAGTCCTGAAAAAGCTTGGGATAATGAATCAGATAATGCATCCATGTATGTCTCTAAATGGCAAGAATTTCTGCAATCATCAGAAGGCCAGGCAGCCGTACCACAGTGGCAAAGGTTACTTAATGACACAAGTTTGTTCTTTCGAGATGAAGATTATGAAGAAAGTGATCAGTCGCTGCCTCAGGAGGAATGGATGCACTTAGTTAACCTTTCGTCGCAGACAAATGTCCCTTCTTATTCTCAACACCAAATAGATGAAATGAGATCTCAATATACGTCTCATGCAATTAATGAAATGCCGTTATGGCTGGAAAATATCAAAACCATAACTACTGATCTTCCTGTCATAAATAACACTGTTGATATCACACTTTTAAATGCTAATCAAAGTGTGGCATATGGAATTGTTGCTCAACATTTTCACAGTGAAAGCCTAGCTCCTATGAAATTAATAATTACTGGTCAGGGAGGATCTGGGAAAAGTTTTTTGATAAATGCTCTTCGTTCTTTACTAAATGACTGTTGTATTGTATCTTCCTATTTTGGCATTGCCGCCTATAATATAAATGGTATCACATTGCATAGCTTATTAAAACTTCCAATCAGAGGTATGAATAAATGTGATCTGAAAGGACCAACACTTAACAAACTTCAACTCAGATTTTCAGGTATTAAATACCTCATTATTGATGAGTTTTCTGTAATTGGTCAAAATATGCTGGGATGGATAGATCGACGTTTACGTCAGGCCAGTGGATTGTTAGATGAAATATTTGGTGGTTTTTCTGTAATCCTTGTAGGTGACCTAGCTTAATTACCACCAGTGTCAGATAAACCATTATACCATGCACTTCCTTCAAACAGTGCTGCTTTAATGGGGTATTCTGCATATTATGATTTCAACCTTGTAGTAAAACTTGAAACAAACGAAAGAGTAGAAACAACTACTCAGAATAAATTTAAGGATATTTTACTCAGATTAAGAGATGGCAATAATACTGTAGAAGATTGGAATTTGCTTTGTACTAGAAGTTCAGTATATGTTCCAGTCACTAATACACAGAATACACCTATTCGTCTAGCTTATTCTAATAAAATTGTTGCAGAACATAACTTTAATTTACTTTTGAAATTAAATGAACCGATTTATTCTATCAAAGCTATACACAATAAGTCTAAGGCAGCTAATTTATCTCCTGATCTATTTGGTGGTTTGCTACCATTGTTACAAATTTCAGTCAATTCTCGTGTTATGTTGACAAAAAATTTGTGGCTTGCATATGGACTGTGTAATGGCACGATGGGTACTGTCAAACACATAATTTACCGCTGTGGTGACTGCCCTCCATCACAACCAATTGCAGTCATGGTGAAGTTTGATAAGTACAATGGACCAACATTTCATAATAGTGGGTTGGTACCAATTGTTCCAACAATAGTGACCACTGATGAAAATCTAGAACGTTTGCAGATTCCTTTAAAACTGAGCTGGGCTATTACTATACATAAGTCGCAAGGATTGACTATAGACGCAGCAGTAGTAGATTTAGGTCCAAAGGAAAATGTGGCAGGTTTAGCTTATGTTGCATTGTCAAGGGTTAGAAAATTGTCAGATCTACAAATAGAACCATTTTCATATGAGAGATTGACAGCAGTTAAAAATTCAGTCAATTTTAGGTACAGGCTAGATGAGGAACATAAATTGTCTAAATTACATAATGAAACCTGTAGGCTATTTAATATGTAAATAATGTAAATATCTACATATGTACAGCATGTAAATATGTTTTGTGTTCGATTCATTGTTATAGAATTATGACTGACAGCGCAAATACACAATCAACACCTGGTGCTGATGCATCATTTACAATTGATGCACAAGAGACAAAAAATGGTAATGCTTTTATTGATATTCTTAATTACACTTAATTTTTTATTTTTTAAGAAATTATTGAAATTTCAATTGGTGTAAGGCTATTTTAAAAGAATTTCTCTAGATTTATTTTGTTTATTATTTCAGCATCTCAAAATACTACAACGCCAACCAAAAGAAAAATAAATGAATCAACAGGTTAGTTTATTGCAATTGTTATAACCAAAAGTTTACTCTACTAACCACTGCTACAGTGCGATTTCTACCTCTAATTTAAACCAAAATATGGCAAAACCTTTCTATTTTTAAGCACATCGTTAGTTCATAATTTCACATTCTTTGCTTCTGCAAATATTGCTATTCTAAAGTATTATACTATCTTTTTCTTTTTTATAGAACTTATTGGATACATAGAATCTCTTTCACCAGTGCAAACATCAAAAAGGAATAATTCATTTTTTGACGTCCAATTATGTTGTAACCATGAAAGTAAGAAAGTCCGTGTCATGGCTAATTATAATACAAATATGAACTTATTTATGTCCAAATGCGAAGCCAAGTCACCGATAAAAATGACTGATGTGTCACCAACCAAAGGTGGATTATATTTTTTCAACACAAATACAGGAAGTAGAATGATAGACGAACATAACGTATCATTTAAATATAAGGCCAACAAAGTCACTGAAATTAAGAACATAAACACTTTACCACCCAAATCACTTATTAATGTCGGAGGGAATTTGAGATGGTTAGAGGAGACAAGAACCGTTATGTGTGGAAAAGACCCCCAAAAAAGTGAGCGTTCAATAAGGTCTGCCTTATTGGCAGATGAAAATGGATATTCAATCAAAATTTCGATCTGGGGTGACCACATTAACAAAATTGACGAAAACGTCACGTACAACATTAAAAATGTCATATCTGAGGACTACTATGGTATAAGACTTGCAACAACATCTAATTCAACTTTTACCATTGAACCTCGTCAATTGGATATAAATTGGGATGACCATGACATCACACCATCCACAATAAATCTGTGCTGTCCTGATATCCAAAGCGTAAAAGTCAATAAATTTTTGCAGTGCAAAAACAGAACCTGCAAAAGAAAAGTATCTCCATACCCTGGCGACGACAAAGTCAAGTGTGAAAATCCTACCTGTCGCCGCAAAATGCTTGTATCAAAGTGCATTAAAAGTGTCAGTGTCGAAATTACTTTTTCGGAGAAAGACAACCCTGAAAATGAGCACTGCGTTTTCTTCTGTCCTAATGCATGTTATTGACATGGAGCAAGACGAGGAAGGAATCGAGGATGCAGTATTGACAATGGAGAACGTAGACATTGTTTTTAACAAACGTAAAATTATAACATCTATGACAAAACATTAGAAACAATTTTCCTTTATTTCTTGTATACATTTTTGATATAAAAACGTTCTTCTGTTCGCATATATAGGTACAATACCAAGTATATAATGTATATATACTTTTTTTATATGCTATTATATACTATTTTTGTTTCTGCTTTTCTGTTAGTATGAGAAGTCCATATTGCCCAGAGTCTGGTAGAAACTGTTATCTGCATATACTCCAAATCTTTTCGTTTTGTTATTTAAAAAAACTGTATTTTAAAAAGAAAACTAACTACTAATATATATTTTTATTAAAACCAACTTTGTTATTTAAAAAAACTGTATTTTAAAAAGAAAACCGTATTTTAAAAAGAAAACTAACTACTCATATATATTTTTATTAAAAGCAACTTTGTTATTTAAAAAACTGTATTTTAAAAAGAAAACTGTACTAATATTAATTTCTGTTAATTTACAAAGCAACTTATTTCTCTATTGTTTATTTGGCTAAATTACCTGCCAGTTATTTATTTCCACTGTACCGTTTTCGCGAACGCTTTTTTGGTATTTTCAAAATAAAACGTGCCAAAAAATACATCTGGGCTCGACTTGCAGACAGTTAAGATTATTTCGCCAGTAGAGTGAGAAAAATATTGCTGACGATGTATATATTTATCACTGTCTCGGGCGCACAAACATGTAGCCATGTATTAAATACGTTCACAACATCAGTGATAATACCTGGATTAATGTTCCAGCGGTTAAATGTATGCTTTATGCATGCATAAAGCATACATTTAACCGCTTTCTGGTCTGATCTGGTCTGATCTGGTCTGATCTGGTTACAAAAGCTACAGAAGAGGACAAAAAAGGAAATTTTTCTGAAGCGCTTCGATTATATGAACATGGTGTTGAATATTTTCTGCATTTTTTTTAAGAGCTTATTAATGTTCATGCGGTTAAGTGAATGATTTATGCATGCATAAGGGCGGCAGATAGTTGCAACTATATACTAGTATCGCTCAGTAGAATGTGACTTTTCTGATTATTTATAAGAATCCTAAAGCATAAGATATTTAGGAGTAGCTTTGATAAGACTTTCAATATTACTTTTTAATATTTTTTAAACAGGAAATGATGAAAAAGCACTAAAAATCAGCAAACCCTATAAATGTGAATGGCAACAAAAACAACAACTTCCCTTGGTTCTAATAAAACAAGTTCTTCTTCAACATTTTCTGTATATATAGCAAACCCTTCTCCTACTATGATGGTTTTAAGTTTAGAAATTTGTGAGATTTGGAAAATTGGAAAAGTGTGGTTGTTTGGTGATTGATTCTTCTTTACGTTTTTAAACAAAACGAGCTTTTTTCAAACGTAAGTGTTTTTTCACATTTTTTTAGAAAGCTATTGATCTGGTTACAAAAGCTACAGAAGAGGACAAAAAAGGAAATTTTTCTGAAGCGCTTCGATTATATGAACATGGTGTTGAATATTTTCTGCATGCTATCAAATGTAAGTGGCATTGTGTTTATTTTATTATGATTATAAATTTAAAACATTGTATAATTGGTGTTTGCTGTGTAAAGGTTTTAATCCTCATCAGCTTGAAATCCTCATCAGCTTGAAATCATTATCAGCATTGCCCACCTAATATCTATTTTCATATAGATTCCTCCCAAACAGCCTGCTGGAGGATCTCAGTTTCTGAGTATAGGTTACGAAAAGGAATTTACCAGTTATAGCAGACGTATGCCTGTTTACTTGGTTTTTTCTAAAGAATAAAGAATAAGAAATTCAGATAATACAAATAATTGGTACCTTATAGTCAGAAATTTTCGCGACATTTTAATTTCGCGATAAAAATTTTGGGACAATTTCGCGATTTTTATTTTCGCGATTCGTTGCCTTGAATTTTTTTCGCGACATTTAATTTTCGCGAATTTCATAGAGTTACGGAGTGGAGGAAAAACAAAATATGATTTTTAAGTGCGTTTTTCTACTCTAATAATGACATCTGTAAAAGGAAGCTTTTTTTCATAAAAGGTCAATGTTATAATCAATAAGGTAGCGGAAGAACCTTTATTTTTGATCAAGCGAGGATAGTACAACCTTTCAAACTCGCCTCGGCGTTTGCCTAAATAATGGTATTGACGTTAAGGAAAATGTCGAAACGAAATCCCATACTGTCTTTTAGACCCATGTCCTCCGACCTCTTCTGGCCTTTGGTATCTGGTTAGGAATGTCACTAGGGATAAAAGAATTAAAACTGAAGAGGTTTCATAGGTGTAAGAGTTAGACAGGAAAGTTTAAAAAAAGAGGAAATTTCATAAAAAAGATGATTTATAACACAAAATGCCATTTAGGTTAACAGGCAAACCGCCTTCTAAAATTGTGTTTAAAAGTGCATTTCTTCCTTAATTTTCCCGGGTTTTATCAAACTGGGTATCACCAGAATTATTTTGTTGCGAAAATTTTACGTCTGCTACCCTGTGGAGTCTAAAAAATGAAGAAAAAAAGAAATATTTCGCGGTTTTTATTTTCGCGATTTCGTCAATTAAATTTTTTTCGCGGCATTTTAATTTCGCGAAAATGCCCAAAAATCGCGAAAATCGCGAAAATTAGTTGTCGCGAAAATTTCTGACTATAAGGTAAAACGTAAATTCATATTTATAAAGTTTTAAATTGCTATTTCTGTAAAATTTAAAAAGGTGCAGAAAAGAGAATGGACATTGCCGCGTCTCTTTCTTTAAAAACAAAGAAAAGAACAAACTATTTGGCTTAAAAATGCAACAGACCTTTACGGTGATTTTTCCTAAAACTCTTGTTAGGATTACTTAGGACCTGAAACTTACAAGAAAATTTTATTTTGTTGAGTGGAATCGTTTTCAGAATTTGGTCCAGACAGACAGGCAGGCAGGCAGGCAGACAGACAGACAGACAGACAGACAGACAGACAGACAGACAGACAGACAGACAGACAGACAGACAGACAGACAGACAGACAGACAGACAGACAGACAGACAGACAGACAGACAGACAGACAGACAGACAGACAGACAGAATTCTCTCGTTTAGAAAGATTTTTGAGATTTAAGTCTCCAAATTTTTTTAGACTTTTTTTTCATAAAATAATTTTTTATATCATTTCTTGAACATGGTTGTTAAAGGAGCAAACGTTTCAGGAGATCCTTATTCTATTGAAGATATTTTTTCTCCTTTTATTCTGTTTTTTAAGTGCTTTTGGTAGGAGACATAAAACACATTCATCGTTTAAGAAATGAAAATCATCTTCAATAATATATGAACACTAGAAAAACAAACCAAATTAATGTCAAGTTTTTTACTTTATTTCATAGATGATGCTCAAAGTGAGCGATCAAAGGAAAGTATACGTGCCAAGTGTATATCATACCTAGAAAGAGGAGAAAAGCTAAAAACCTTCATTGCTGATAAAGATACTAAAAAGCCAGTTAAAGATGGCGATGGAAAGTAAGTTTAATTTTTAAAATGTCTTTCATTGATGGTAGAAATCTGATTGGATTGGATTGCTGTTTTGTTTTTTGTGGTTCTGTGACACATTTAGTTTTTCCTGGAAAAATATATTTATTTACACAGGTATATGCAGAAATAATTTGTCTGTATATAAGTTCTATGTGACATTACAAGTCATCTGCCAAGCGAATTTTTGTTAACATCTCAACCAGCTAAACTTTAGGATACATGATGTGGGGCTTAAATATCAAGTTATTTTATGCAGAGAATGCCATTGTTGAGGTGGAAGGCCTTTTCAGTCCTCAAGTTACAGAGATAATTAACTGACAGTACTGACTTTGTAAACCTTGACCTTTCGACTTATGTTCATTGAAGTGAACTGAACATGCACAAAAGTAGTTTTTCTAAATTACACCATTGTGTGACTTTTGCCGTCAGATAAGAAACATACAAAGTGTGTAAAATATCTTTAAGTGTAGCTGTGAAACCCAAAGGTTGACAACTGTACTACTTCAAAAAATATGTGCATCATATTATACACCCAAGCAACTAAATGTGGAGACGTTTTAATGTATGAGATAAGCAATGCTTATTCGAAGAGCTTTTTGTAAACAAAACAAACAAACAAACAAATAAAAAAATTATCACAACCGAGAGTACCTATATACTTTTGTGGTTATTTATAGATCCTCTAGTGGCAAAGCAGGAAATAATAGTGATGACGAGAGTGAAGAGAATAAAAAATATAAAGCACAACTTGGTGGTGCCATTGTGATGGAAAAGCCAAATATAAAATGGTCTGATGTTGCTGGATTGGAAGCAGCAAAGGAAGCATTAAAAGAAGCAGTCATCTTGCCCATCAAATTTCCCCATCTTTTTACAGGTAAGAACAATTTCTGTAGAGATGTGTACTAAATAATGTTTTCCCATGATTTAAAGCTTAATATTTTTTCTTGTTTTAGGGAAGAGAACACCTTGGAGAGGAATTCTGTTATTTGGGGTAATTGCTCTTTTACTTTTATTTTTTTGCATATATAGAATAAACCTTTAGGCAACAACAAGTACATTTGTGTTAGAAAGAATTGTATAAAAAATAAGTTGTATCCTTCATAAGCTTTTATTTTCATCAATAAACCAACTTTTTCTGTAGCCTCCTGGTACTGGAAAATCATATTTAGCAAAAGCTGTTGCTACTGAAGCCAACAACTCAACATTTTTCTCAGTCTCATCATCAGATTTAGTGTCGAAGTGGCTTGGAGAATCTGAAAGGTAACTCTCAGAAACGTCTTTTTCCATATTCAACGTCTGCATTGGTATGATCTGTGTTGAATTCAAAAAAATGGTAAAAGGAACTGACGTTTTCCGGAGAGAAAGTCAGAATAAAAATAACAGGATACAGATTTGTAACTTTATGCGTTGTTTTTTTGTTTCATTTTTCTACTAATTTTTTAGACTTGTCAAAGCTTTGTTTGAGATGGCTCGGGAAAACAAACCGTCTATTATCTTCATAGACGAAGTTGATTCACTGTGTGCCTCTCGTAGTGAAAATGAAAGTGAATCTGCTAGAAGGATCAAAACAGAGTTTTTGGTACAAATGCAAGGTAATAATGTATTCAATATTTTTAAAACATTTTATTAGGATTTTAAATCTTATTTAATTTTTACTTAACATAAACTTCATGTCTAGCATCATAGTACCATAAAAATGTTAATTTCTGCCATCAAGCATCATTTTTTGACCTGTGAAAAAAACCCGAAGCTAACAAGGTGGTAACATTCAACATGCCTGTCATGTCTTCTTTTGAAACATTTATGTTCAACGTATATTTATAAATCTATGAGATGTATTATAAGTCTTTTAACTGTGCATTAAAAGTACATGATCACTATTATATTGATCTGTGTTTCAAGTTTTTTAGTATTTCTAAAAAATTGCAGACTGGCCAGTCTACAATTAATGCATCACAGTGTTTTCATAGTGGTTCACTCTCCGTATCAAATTGATTTTTTTTTCACAAGTCATAAAACTAGCCTATTATAACAACTAATTAGTCTGCCTGCGTTATACTCTTACGTGATTTACGCTACGAACGTTTATCCCAATATTTATGGCGAAACAGGGCGCCGAAATGATAATGCAAGCGGTCTTTTTTTATGGAAAAATACCACCTATGTTTTAGCCAAAACGACTTGTTTTGAATTGTTCTTGTTTGTCAATGATAAATTAGTGATGGGTTTCACTTGCATAACAGGTGTTGGTGTTGATAACGATGGTATCCTTGTTCTTGGTGCGACAAATATTCCATGGGTATTGGATTCTGCTATTCGAAGAAGGTATAGATATGAATATAAACTTTTGTTTAGTTCCTAATGAATTGATAGTATCGTTGATAAACAAGCCAGGTTTAGACATTTTTATATGTTTTGTTGATTATGTTTTTTTAGATTTGAGAAGCGTATTTATATTCCACTGCCAGATGCATCAGCCAGGTTGATCATGTTTAATTTGCACATTGGTCAAACGCCACATTGCATACCACCAGAAAAGTTTAAGCAATTAGCACAGAACTCTGAAGGGTATGGGTTGGATCTAATTTAATTTTTTTTTAGCTTATATGCAGGGGAAGATCATTTCTATAATTTTTTGGGAACAGCTAACAAAAAGCTCCCATCGGGTTCACTTATGTTTCAATAATTATAAACAAAATATAGATGTCTGCTTTTCTGCCATCACTTGTTTCTTGAGAAAGAAGTATATCTTTGCGCGTATTAATTTTCTTGTTATAAAAATTATGCGCGCAATTTCTGGTGCAAAAGCTAGTGGGCGCGAAAATTAGTACGATTAATATTTAATCATTTTTTATTTATTATTGTTTAATTATTTAGCTACTCTGGAGCCGATATAAGTATCGTTGTTCGAGATGCGTTGATGCAACCTGTTCGAAGAGTCCAATCAGCTACTCACTTTAAAAGGGTGTGTGCTTCTTTTTAAATATTTATTGGCGAAGAATACTTGCAAATGTGTTGATCTGTTTAGATCATTTTGCAGGAGGAAAAAAAGCTCACGATATTAAAATGAAGTTTACGACTTGCTTATTCTCTTACCTTATTGATTTTGTTAGGTGCGAGGAAAGTCAAGAGATAACCCAAATGTAGAAGTTGACGACTTACTGACACCATGTTCGCCAGGTACTTTTTTAATTTTCCACCTGCATCTCCAAAAAGGTGTCTATTCTTAGTAACGTGTTATCACAGGAGACTCCCATCTAACATTAAAAAGAACCTACAAATCCTTTTCTATAATAGCCGTCGTCTGTCTGTCTCTGCGCAAAATGGTACCACACTAGCGAGACGCACGAAATGCGGTATAGAAAGGGCGGACGGGCGAACCCGTGGATTCATCCACCGGACATCGATTAGTTGTATATACTTTTTGTTGCACTCTTTTCTTATATAAAGAACCAGGGAATTTGAATTCAGTGTTTTTATTTTTTTCACATGGCCAACGCTAATTTCTGCCTAGTTTTTCTTACATCTTGAACACATTCTATTTTTACCATATAGCCAAGAGAGAGATTTTATTTTTTATTTTTGCTTAAGACTGTTCAGATTATTTGACTCACAACAGGAGAAATTTTGCGACGAATAAATAAATAAAAAATGCTCAAAATATAAGAACAATTGAAAATAATTTTAAGCTGGATATGTAAAAAAAATAATATGTCAAGTTGAAATCAAAATTCCTGGTTCTTAAAAAAGAAGATTATTTAAGTGTGAGGTTATGGTATCTCCAAATACAGGTATTAGCCATACTCAACTCCATCTCTCTCTTTCCTCCAAGATTCCATTAAATTTTTTGTGACTATACAAGCGTGTGTTTGTGACTATACAAGCGTATTTTTGTGACTATACAAGCGTGTTTTTTATGACTATACAAGCGTGTTTTTGTGACTATATAAGCATATTTTTTGTGACTATACAAGCGTGTTTTTGTGACTATACAAGCATATTTTTTGTGACTATACATGCGTGTTTTTGTGACTATACAGGCATATTATTTGTTGCTATACAAGCGTGTTTTTGTGACTATAAAAGCATAATTTTTGTGACTATACAAGCGTGTTTCTGTGACTATACAAGCATATTTTTTGTGACTATACAAGCGTGTTTTTGTGACTATACAAGCATATTTTATGTGACTAACTACTGTGTTTTTGTGACTATACAGGCATATTATTTGTGACTATACAAGCGTGTTTTTGTGACTATACATGCATATTATTTGTGACTATACAAGCGTGTTTTTGTGACTATACAAGCATATTTTTTGTGACTATACAAGCGTGTTTTTGTGACTATACAGGCATATTATTTGTGACTATACAAGCGTGTTTTTGTGACTATACAAGGGTGTTTTTGTGACTATACAAGCGTGTTTTTGTGACTATACAAGCGTGTTTTTGTGTGACTATACTAACGTGTTTTTGTGACTATACTAACGTGTTTTTGTGACTATACAAGCATGTTTTTGTGACTATACAAGCATATTTTGTGTGACTATACAAGCGTGTTTTTGTGACTATACAAGCATATTTTGTGTGACTATACTGGCGTGTTTTTGTGACTATACAAGCGTGTTTTTGTGATTATACAAGAATATTTTTTGTGACCGTACAAGCATATTTTTTGTGACTATATAGCAATGTTTTTTTGTGCTATAGGTGATCCGAAAGCAGAGGAAATGAGTTGGATGAAGGTTGATGGTAACAAACTGTTGGAACCAGTTGTTAGTTTTGTGAGTAGTTTGGATGACCCTGTTCATAATTTTAATATTTTACTTACATGTGACGTAAAAGTCTAAATAAACGTCCTCACTGTAATAAGCGCTCTGTAAAATAACCACTCCCCAAAAAAATTGCAAACGTCACCTTGGACAAACTGATTTGAGGTTGACTTATTTATTTATTTATTTATTTCTAAACAGGATGATATGAAGAGATCGCTTCATTCTATTCGACCAACTGTAAATGAAGACGACCTAGGAAAATTGAGAAAGTTTACGGAAGATTTCGGACAGGAAGGCTAGATGTGTGGAAAATCGTTATAACGACCGCTGGAACGATGGCAAAAAAATTGTAAATAAACTTAGCAGCATAAAATTCTATCGTTATTACATGACATGATTAATGAAATGTTGTAAACTTAAAAACACAAAAACCAACAAATTGCCATGAACAAGTTTAAGTTAATTTTTTAAGTGATTAAAAGAGCATTATGATTTCTCTATTAGCTATCTATTAGGTCTTCTCTTGCGGCATTTTTCTCTCTCCACCATGGAGCCAGAACCTAGGTATCTAACATCTCTCCCCCTATGTTCCTGTTCAATCAAAAATGTGGAGTCTTGTTTTGAAATTGGCGGTGGGTTTTTGTGACAAATTTATATGATAAAATGATTGTATATAGTGGAACCTCACTTAAAGCGAACCTGTGTCAGATGGATAGTTTGATTTGACCCAGAAGAATTCTTTAAGAAACTCTCACAGTGCAGTCTCCCCAACGCGGACACAGCTAGACCCTTCAGCAACAACCACATGTGCAATTTCCAATTCGTATTCTCTTTCTCGGTTAACTCTTTTACCAATTATTGCAGGAAATGTTCAAATCAAACTTTTTTAAATGGGACGCCTGGGGCAGACATCTTTGGTATCCGCTTTAAGAAGGCTCCACTGTATTTGGCATATTTGGCGAGGACGTTCTGTTTAGTTTCTTCCTTTGATATATGTGGTCTATGCTTCTTGTTTTATTGTGAAATAAAATTCGACATTTTGTATACTGTTTGCCGTTCCTGCTGAAGATAGTTATTGCTGTGCGTTTCACATCAATTTGATATCCTCTAAAAAATAGAAGATGTACGATGATAAGGGGGAAATTGTATACATCGTACACAGGTAATCGTAAAAGGATAGAAAGTGATCTCGGCTTCTTCGACTGGGCATAATTTTTGTTGGACCTGTGATTTTACGACTTTTTTTTGAACTTTTATCGAGGCTTTACAAATTACAAAAAGTTTTTTTAATTTTGTAATTTGCGGGAGTATTATATTTTTGTTAATAATGACCACACGGTCCTGGAATTTCGCGACAAATCCTGAAAAAGTAAACTTGTCCTGCAAATTCCTGGCATTTTGACGATTACTGGATTTGTCCTGCAAAGTAATCATGTTGAATTAAATTTTTGCAAATTTATATATTTAATTTATTTTGCAAACCTTACCAACCTCGTCCCCAGGACCTGTTAGGCTCTTTATATTTGGATGGCCTGAACAATATAAAAAGCCTAACAAGTCCTGACGCAACCTTGTTCCCAGGGTATTTTGCCTTGTTGATAATCTCCGTAATAACGGCTAAGGGGCCACAAGACCCTGGGGACGAGGTTGTGCGCAGTAGTCATAGTTCTACAACCTCGTCCCCAGTGCATCTTGTATCTTTTCTGACATCGCCGTCCCGGTTATAAAAAAGAGACAACAGACGCTGGGAACGAGGTTGTTAGTTCTACTGCGCAGAGTTCTACTGCGCAGTAGTCGTAAATCTATTGCGCAGTAGACATATTTCTACTGCGCAGTAAAAGTACCGCTACTGCGCAGTGGACTAACTATTCTATTGTTCGACTGCGCAGTGGACTAACTATTCTATTGTTCTTTGATGCTTACTGCGCAGTAAACAGAGTTTTAATGCGCAGTAGAGCGTTGACTACTGCGCAGTAAAAACTCGTCTACTGCGCACACAGTTTTACTGCGCAATAGAAATGTGACTACTGCGCAGTAGAAATCTAATTCTACTGCTCGACATTAAATGGCAGATATGGGCTTCCGTAAGCTGAGCAAGCAAATACATGAAATTAGTATTCATAAGTAAATAGATAAGAAGCAAAAAGTAAACAGAAGTCAGAATTTTGCGTGCTAAAAAAAGGCGTGTGGCAGAAAACTTAACGCGCTGTTGACAACTAAATAAGAAAGACAAAGGGGCTGTTCATGTGGGAAATATCTCCTCGGTTAGCGGGGAAATATTTCAGCTTGATATAATTTTTACTTTCTGTTCATATGGCATGATACCTTTGATACCTTTTATAATCTTTCAGTCTTCTAGGCTTCGTCTTCGTCGTGGACGCCGGCGACTACTTCTGCTTCAAATGCCCTGGAAGGTAAGACACAAGAAGCAGCAGAAAGTTGTTTTGACATATCTATCAGATTGTTTGAATCAGCGGTTCCTTTTTTGGGGTGGCCGGGAAGAGAGGGCTCATCAGGAACACTTGCAAGGAATCTGTCAAGAAGTCTTTTGAAAGAGTTAGCATCTCCAGAATGGTCACGCAGGTGTCTTGGTAGTGCATTAAAAAGTCTGGGGCCGAAATGACTTAGGCTGCCATACATTTTTGTTTGAAGTGATTTTGGAGCTTGCATAGTCTGCCTCGACGAGGGGATACATAGTGTTCTATAGCTTTGTGGTCGCTTCCAAAATCTGGAACAAGTTTGACGATTATTTTCCATACATAGATGATCTGGTATCTCTCACGTCTTCGCTGTAAAGAATAGAGATTCAACCACTTTAAAGTTCCCCAATAGTCTTTAGGGTAGCTACCGGAGATCTTTCTAATGAAGCTCCATTGGATGGATTCTAGAGCAGAGATTTCAGATTGTTTATACGGGCTCCAAAGTTGAGAGCAGTACTCGAGAATGGGTAGAACCATTGACTTTCAGAGACGGATCATGAGTGCGGGAGAGCGGGTTTGGAACACACGGAGGATCCAGGAAGATTGGTGTCTGCTTGACAAAATAACTTTGTCTATGTGAACTTTGAAGGATGCATTGTTGGACATAGTTACTCCTAGATCCTTAACATTTTCCTTTTCAGCTATTTGTTTGTTGTCTGATGAGAAGTAGATTTGTTTGGGAAGAGAGCTATCGATGGTGTACTGGATCACTTCGAATTTTTCACTATTGAAGAACATGTTGTTTTGTTTGGCCCAGTTGTAAATCAAGCTCAGGTCGTTTTGAAGGTTAGTTGAATCAATTTCAGATTTGATCCCTTTAGATAACCGCGTATCATCAGCGAAGCTACGAAGTGTTGAGTTGAGAATTTCTGAATTTATGTCCCCTAACAAAATCAGAAATATGAGGGGCCCAAGAACACTACCTTGGGGGACTCCGGATATGACTGCAGCAGGATCTGATTTTTCATCGTCTACAATAACTGATTGTGTTATTTAAAAACGATCTTAGCCATTCGTAGATTTTTCCACGTATGCCAATGCTTTTTATTTTTGCTAAGACAATGTTAAAGTCCACCTTATCAAAGGCTTCGGCAAAGTCGAGATACACTGTATCAACGTTGAAACCGTTTGCAAGAAAGTGTAAGATGTAATCGTGGTGAGCTAGCAGTTGGCTCAGACAGGAACGTCCTTTTCTAAACCCATGTTGCGAGGAGTTGTACAGATCGTTCTTATCCCTGAATTCAACTAAGCTGTTCCTTAGAACTTTTTCAAAAGTTTTCATAATATGGGAAGTGAGGGCGATTGGCCTGTAGTTTGCAGGGATGGAACGACTTCCACCTTTGCGTTGAGGAGTAATTATAGCGCTCTTGAGGATTTTGGGGATGTCGCTGGTTTCAATACATTTTTTCCAGAACATTGTAAGTGGAACGGAGAGGGATTTTTGATTTGAAGGAGCAGGATCGAGGGAAAGTCGTCCTGACCTGAGGCTGTTGTTGAAGATAGTTCGCTGATGGCATTAACTAGATCTTCTTCACATATGTGCAGATTTTCAATCGTAGGGATGTTGTTTTTGTATTGTTGCTCTGGAGAGTGGAGAGGTTGACTAAAGACTGATGAATACTGATTCAGAAGAATGTTTGATATTGCTTTGGGATCAAGGATCAGCTCGCCTGTCTCACTTTTGAGTGGACCAGTGCTTGTTGTTGTTTTTTTTGAGAACTTTTTGGCATATGCGAAAAAGCATTTAGCATTTTTTGTGATAGCATTTACTGCTTTTTCTTCTTGATGATTTCTAGAGTTTTTATAAGAAGATTGAAGTGACATTTCAATTTTGATTAATTCTTCTTTGAGTTTTTCCTTGCGAGTTGGAGACTGGACCCTGATGAGGAGTTTGTTGATTCTGTTCCTTCTGCGCATAAGGATAGCTCTTTCGCGTGGTATGGAAGATTTTTTCGATGATTTAGGCTTGTTTCGTGCTGGTACTTTAGAATAACAAATGTCAAGGCACTTGCTGCAGAATGCATCTAGCATTTCTGTTGTAGATTTAGATTTGGAAAAAAGTGTAGTCCAATCTGTGTTATTAAAACTTTCTTCTATCTCATTCCAGTTAATTGAGTCATGGAAGAAGTTAAAACTGTTGAAGCCGTTTTTTGTGTGTTTTGTTGTTGTTCCTGTAGATGGAGTCGTTGTTGGTTTATAGGATGATGAAAATTCTAGAATAAAGTGATCACCAGTTGACTTTAGAGTGAGAATTATTTGGAGTTCGTACACAAGTGAAGTATTGTTAGTGAAGACTAGATCGCAGATGTTGCCGTGCGTGTGTGTTGTGTTTAGAACCATTTGGGTAAGGTTTAGATTTGATTGCAGTGATTGAGTGATGAGCAGCATTTTCTTTTCTTCTCCGATGTGGTTTCGTTGGTTTTGGTTTATCGTGTTTGACAGCATTAGTGGCCACTTTGCATGCGGCAGGTTGAAGTCTCCTCCTAGAATGATGTCAGGTTCTTCTTCACGAATGGAGTTTATTGTGTTTGTCAGAAGGTTGATGGCATTTGCATATTGGGTTGATGATGATTTGAAGCCATGTGTGTGGTCATCTGGTTGGCGGAAGTAGATGTTCGTGTTCTGAGTAAATACATAACATTTGGTGGTTCATTGGTGAAGTTGGTTGGAATTGATGGGATTGTTGGGGCTTGATGGGATAATAGTGGTTGCTGTTGGTTATTGAAGATTTTTCTCTCTTTATTTCGAATGGTGCCTTTTACGTGATGAAAAGGACAGTTTTCGTTGAAGCATTGGTTGTTTTTCAGCGAAGAAGGGCACATAGGTGGATGGAACTTGGGACACTTCTTTCCGAGTGAGCAACCTATAGATTTCCTTGTGCCATGTCTTAGTAGCTTGTTGCATGGTTTGGGATGGAAAAACTTGCATCCTTTACCTGATACACCAAACTTGCATCGTTTTTTCAGGTAGCGTGTACAGGTTTGAGATTGAGTTTGAGTTTGAGATTGTGTTTGATGATTTGCACCTGATGGAACAGCGGGAGAATGAGATGGTTGTGTTTGGTTGATTTGTGACTCCTGTGGTGGATGCTGATGCTGGGAGAAGTCAGTAGGTGGGTTTTGTTGTGTTGAGAGCTCATTTTCTACTTGGGTGATTGTAGACTGTTGTTCGATTTGAGCTGTGGTAACTTTTTTGGGGTGATTTGGAATTTTTGATGACTCACAAGTAGGGCAAATATAGTGGACACCGGGTGCGCCTTTGGGGTTGATGTTGATTTCTTTTGACTCAGGAGGTAAGTCAAAGATCTTAAGGAAGCACTCTTTCTGGACTTTTTGGCTACACATTATACAAGCCAGGAAGGGGTGATCATCTAGTTGAATACAGTAGTCTTTCGAACAGATGCTGCAGTTTTCGGGAAACAACTTCTGGATGCGGCGGATCTTCTTTTTTGCCGCTTACTTCTATTTTGAGAAATGCCAGTGTGCTTTCTACATCAGCTTTTTTGAAGGTTCGATCAATCTTGGACTTTATAACTGCGGTACTAAGGGTTGGGTCGTAAAGGCGTATGCAGTCCCTGATTGTTGTGGTAGGGGATTGCGAGCACAAGCTTGCAATTGTCTTTTTTCTAGCCTCGCACTCCGTAACATCTGACTCAGACCATTCTGGAGAAGCTAGTACCTGGTTTTCTACGGGACTTGCCATAGTTGATTGAGAAGCTTGTAACAAAAGTAACAAAAAATACAAAGGAAGATACCTCTTTGGGGCCCACCACGGCCCCCTTGAGTGAAAGTGTGGTTATCTTCCTTGAAGTTGGTGATGTTTACGGCACCAAGCTTCTTTGAGCTTTTCAGTTGACACAAGAGCAGATGAGCAGTTTTGAAGTTCTGCAAACTTTTGTTGTTTAAGGGTTTTCTGTACTATTCCTAAAACTTAAACTCAGGGACCTACAATCACCCACATAATATATTGAGACTTTTCGATTTTTGACAAAAAAAAATTCACAAACTCGCACCACAAGTCTTCTCAAACTCGACGTACTGCCTCCAGGCTCACGGAACTTCAGCTTTAGGGTCTTAGGAAATTCTGAATTCAACTAGTGAAACCGAAAAGTTCACTAGAACGAAGCCTTACAGTGCTGCTATAGGCTAATTTTAGCTTTTTACATCATGTTTAAACCGTCTCAGTTGGAAAAATGGACATTTGCGTCAACGGCCATTTCTGTTTTTTTGATAGAATTTCTAGTTTGTCTCAAAGATTATGTGGATGGTTGTAGAAATATGCCGAAGCGGGTAAATGTTTTATCTCAATATGAACGCAACTAAATTTTGTTAATATCATGCTGAAATAATTCCCATATGTACCAAGGACGAGGTTTACGCGCATCATACATCCCCTTTGATCGATTTTCATAAAAATGTCAACAAACTTAGGGCTGTTATTCGAAACAACTGGACACGAAAATTTAAATCGGTTGCAGTGTTTTGGCGGTCTTGATTTGACTAATGTGAATATGGAGAATGTAGAAAGGGTATATATTTGCTGTTTTTTGTGTTATTTCTATCAGCCTCCATTTACTAATTCTGAAAGATGTTCAGCTATGTATAGTTATTTAAACATGAAACAGGGCTAGTTCTTGATTAGATTTATCTATTTGACTAGCTCTCCTGTTAGGTTAGATTATTGCATTATTTATACTCTAGTCAATTTATTTTTTTTAAAAAGTTTATTTTTTTGTAATCTAACTTAACAAATAAATGTATTTACTTACTTTACTTAAAAAAAAATAATGCAATATCCAAAGTGACACATGCTATATTCCAGAACATTTTTGAGAGAGAAAGTTTTTAATTTGACTTCTCTTCTGCTGATTCTAACTTTGTGTAGCTACAAGCCTACATGTCAATACATAAACCCACCAGGAACCCACCAAAAATTGGAATAGCTTAGGTGAAAAAAATTACACTGAGTTGCAAATATGATACCACAATAATAAGGTTTACAACATTTTTCTGACCCACGCCATAATAGCTAGCTAGCTATATGGTAGCTAGATAGATAGATAGATGTGCATATTTTACATGGCTAGCCTCACAAATATCGAGGGATATACCCTGTCTATTATTTCCAGGAGGGGCCATGGCTTAGATGGAGAGTCCTAGAGTATTTAATGCTCATTTTGAGCTACGCAGACCCAATTAGGGCCCCGCGCTCTACTAGACAACTCCCGGCAACATCCAACGGCCCACACAGTGTGCCATCTTCCCAATTTCCCTCACATGGCTTGGGTTAACCCGGGGCTATGGTAACATTCATTCGCCCATGTTGAATCGCCGTCAAGAGGAATCGAACCCCGGTCTCCCGCACAGAGTACGAGAGCTATAACCACTAATCTACGGCGCCATATAGCTAGCTACAGTCTGTGTGTAAAAAATAAAATATTTATTAAGTAGACCTTTAATAGCAGCCAGGAAACCCAGCATAATTGTTCTTACCATCAGGAAATTGGAATAGCTAAAGGTGAGAAAAATTACACTGGGTTGCAAACTAATTTTCTATGGTCAGAATACTGACCGCACTTCTTGATTGGTTACTTTCTGTTGTTCTTTGCATACATGGTTAGCTATAATTATTGTAAAATCCTTTCTTCTTTATATAGCTGTATAAAGAAGAAAGGATTTTGCAATACTATATATATATAGTATTTTGAGCGAGAATGGTCTCACTCACCACCTGAACAATTTCATTCATTTCATTCTATTATTTAGGAGGGTTATAGATGTGGCCACGCTGGCTTTGGCTTTATGCTCAATGGTTGCATATAATTCCGGGTTTGCTTTAAGAAATTATTTTGTGTCTATTGATGGATTTTAATTTAGGGGTTTGCTTTGGCACATTCATTTGTATCTATGCTTTTGTAGTGTATTAACTTTCTAAAAGTTGTATATACCCTTTTGCCAGTTTTTAAGTAAAGAGCGGCGCCGTATTAACTATCCACGCTACCATTTTGGCAGTTATCAAGTTAAGTATGGCGCTGTAATAGCGTTCTACGTTACTACATTGACAGTTTTATTAACCTTTTAAGGTTATTTTATTAACCTTTTAAGGTATATACCGTTTTGACAGTTTGTTAACCTAATACGGGCTTGTTTTGATAGAGGCGTTTTAGTGCGGCATAAGTTCATTTCTAGCACAACAAAAATGTTTGTCATGCAGCAAGCATGTATCTTAATCGGATTGATGAGATGATTATTTACGCAAGTCACAGTTATATATACAAAAATAGATTGTTTTAGAGCAATACATGTAATAAACTGCTACACTTAGTGTGTAGAGGTGATTACCATCGGTGTAGAATGTTCTGAACTAAAATGATGTGCAAAGTAAAAAAATAAAGCAAAAAAGCTTCCAAAGTTTCTCTTGAGATACGATGGTAGAAATAATAATATGTTGTATGTGCAAAGGTTGTCTCATCCCTTGCATCCCTTATGTATTACATGTGAGTGTGATCGTTACTTTCAGTAAACTTTTATGGGCTTCAAAGAAAACAATGTGGTTCTTAATAATTGTATTATATTCTTTCCTCTAATCTTTTTTCGAGAACATTGACATTAAAAATCTAATATATTTCATAAAGCAATGTTACAAAATTGCAAATTAGTGTTTTTTCTTTCGCACTTGGCGGCATATTTTTTGTCTGCGTAAATCATAACCTGCATTACGTAAGCATATTTTTCATTATGAATGCAGAAGAAATAAAAATAAATAATTATTGGATTCTTTATCCACACCAGATATATTTTTAATATAAGAAAAGTTTTTTTGAGTTAGAAGGTCTTCTTTAAGATGAAAATTAAGCTGTTTATTTTTATATTTTTAATTGCTGTTGTTTACAAATTCTATAGGCTTCGCACTGAAAGTATTCTCAAGATTGCACACGCAGGTTATTGTTATTTGAACAAGAAGTTTTCCTGTTTTTTTCATTTTCTCGCGATGTAATTATTTTCTTTAAAACAATGGTCTGTTATGAAAGTAATTATTTATGCAAGCTGCTCGTACACAAATACAAAGCGTATGAAGCATACGGAAGCTTATATTCAGACTATACACATGAAAACCATAATCTGAAATTTCTTCAAAGTCTGCATTTTATTGCCCGCGATGTTTTGTATTATTTTGCACATGTATGTAAATCCTGTAAAAACATCAACATTTTAAGACCAAGGAAAGTTGTTTTGCATGTTAGCGTCCCTGGGGCATTTTATTTTTCTTACAAATGCAAATGCACCTACATTTTATGAATTAAAAAAATCACTGTTTAAAGGTACTGTCCGATTAAAAATCAACTAAAATTTTGACAAAAAAATCTTATTTGTAACTAATTTCTATAAAATAATTAAATAATTATTTGTTTTCTTTCCTAACACCAACTGAACAACATCTCATTCTTGTTTACAAAAAAAGCATGCGGTCTCTCGCTTCGATTGTTTATATGGATGGCGGATGATAGGCACTAAAGCGAGGCTGAAATAATATGTCGCGTGTGACGTACTTACCTGGAGCGCGCCGAACTGACCAAAATAGATAAAACGTGGGCCAGGGCTGATATTTTATTATATGTTTAAAAATTTTGGTAATTTTACCCCCTGAATTGTGAAAGACCGCTTTTTATGAATTATTCATATGGAATTAAAAAGGCGAGAGATGTGTCTAGACCTTAAGGTAAACACTGTGTTCATTCTGTACGAACCTAAGTAAGAAGCATTCGCTAATAAAACTTGAAGTTCAATATGACTTTAGCCTTAGGGTTGCATAGTTGTTTCAGCTACTCTAAAGCCAACCAATCAATAATTAAAAATTAGTTTCCTCTTTACTAGATGTCCCGCCACAGAGAGATTAGACTCAGATCGCACATTCAGTAAGGTTGAGAGGCAGAATAATGTCATGGTGCGCTGTTGTGAATTGCACTAACAGTCGAAAAAAACAGGATAAAATTTTTTTTTCGCTGCTCAAGGATCCAAAAAAAAATCTTCCGTATAAGGAAAAACCAAAAGTCAGAGAAATATGTGAACGGAGGAAAGAAAAGGATGTTAAGGAGGTGAGTGGGGGCTGGTAACTAGGTGGTCGTTCGAAACTCTCTGTCATGGAGTGCCACCAAAGATTTTCACAGCGTACTCTTCAATAAAACCACCGCTCGGAATTCTTCGTGTTCCGTAATACATTTTTTATCTGAAAAATATTACAATATTACTCAATCACATTCGCATCTAAGAATTACTCATGAAGGAGTAGAAAATTTTATACCATGTAATTGAAAATATTTAATAGAGTCTAGTCTTTTTTAGGAGAGGTGTGCGATCGCACGCGCACGCCTTGGCACACGCCTAAATCATTTCAGGCGTGTGATTAATCGCACGCCTGAAAAATAAATATTGAGTTTCCAAAATCAACCTATTTATCGCACAGGCACCATAGACCTCCGTCAACATTTAGGCGAGTAGGAGCAACAAGGTCTCCAATGTTATGTTCGTCTACGTCTTGAAAAGTCGGAACTAGCTCATCATTCGCTGTTCTTTCCGGCTCAAATTGAAATCCTAGAACCTGCGAATTATTTTCATTCATTGCTATCTTCATGAAGAACTTTATTAAACAAAGGAAAAAAATTATAAATAAACATTTAGTCGTTCGATGCGCAAGTCGGGGGGGGGGGTTCGCCTAATAAGAAGCCAGGTAACTACGTCACAAGCAAAAATGTGCTGAATAATGAATTGACCCAGTCCTTTTGCCGCGTTCGAAGGTTCGTGAAGATGGTAGGCTAGTGCAGCAAAATCAAAACAAACAAACGATGGTGCTAAGTATTGGATAAATCTTTGTTGTTTAAGAGTGCAATCTTCATTATTTTTCATCATCATTCTCGGCTTAACGTCCGTTTTCCATGCTAGCATGGGTTGGACGGGGTATATTAATGACCCTCTTCCAATCTGATCTAGACTGTGTTAGATCTAAACTCAACTTCCTCTGTATCAAGTCTGTCCTTATAACCTCCTGCCAAGTCTTTCTCGGTCTGCCTCTGGGCTTTGCCCCAGGAACTATCAAGTCTCTACACTTTCTTACCCAATTATCCTCCTCCATTCTTTCCAAGTGCCCCAGCCAATTCAATCTTCTTATCTGGATAACATCTTTAATTCTACGGAGACTTAGCCTGCTTCTTAGCTCATCTGAACTCTTTCTGTCTCTCAGACTGGCGTTACACATCCACCTAACCATTCTCATATCATTCCTTTCTAAACGGTCAAGATCTTCCTGCTTCACTGCCCATGTCTCACTACCGTACAACATAACACTTCTTACACAGGCCTCATACAACCTACCTTTTACCTCAATTGACAGGACTCTGCTAGTCAACAAAGGAAGTAACTCTCTGAACTTTTTCCAAGCAGAACCTATCCTGCAAGTAACACTTCCAACACCCCCTTCACTGCCCAACATATCACCTAAGTAACAGAAGTTCTCAACTATCTCTAACGAGCCACTGTTGTACATCATTAAAGCTGGAAATACTTCATTCTCTATAATCTCACCTTTGCAACGCTTGCATACAAACTGAATGTCAGCTCTTAACCTTCCACTAATACTACTGCACTTCTTATGTACCCAATGCTTGCAAGTCTGACAAAAAATTGAGTTACTACCAACCCCTTTCCTGCAAACTCCACAAGGCCACTTTCCAACTACAAGGTCACACTTGGCTGCAATGCTACTAATCATGACTTTAGACTTTGCTGTGTTTACCTTTAGCCCTTTCTCTTCTAGTCCTTTCTTCCACTTCTCAAACTTTTCAACTAATTCTTCCATCGACTCTGCTATGAGAACCAAATCATCTGCATACAATAACTCCCATGGACAACCTGTTCTGAACTCCATCGACAGCGCTTCTAAGACTAGAACAAACAACAAAGGACTAAGTACAGAACCCTTTTTGATACTTAATAAAACAAAAGAAAAGATATTGTTTTTTAATCGGACAGTACCTTTAACTGTTTTCTTTTAAATAGGAGTAGACTGTCCTTTAAAAGATTACCCAAAACTTTGAATGCGTTTGGTGAACAACAAAAATAATTTTAATTTAAACAAACGATTCAAATAAAAAATATTGGCAAATTTAATATGAAGAGATTGACAAACAGTAAACTATCTTTTCCATAATGGAATGGAAAATGATGGAAAATATAGAAATTTTCAGTAAAATTACAAACATGCTCAAAAAAGCTGAATGCTTATAGTTACGAAAACAGATAATCGATCTTCCAGGCCAATTACATCAATTTTTTAAATACTTTGGACAACTTAACTCTCTATTTAAGTCCTTTATTTTTAACTATCATTCCTTAAAACCTTTTGTTTGTTTCACTTTTAATAATGAACTCCAGCAATAAATTTAGCCAAAGACACCTTGATTTATTTTGTTATGAAACGTCTCATGTTTTAGCAAATAACTGGTGAAAATGGTTAAAACCCTCAGACTTTTTGTTTAATTTTAAATTAGACATTGGCAGTTTTGTGAACAAGCTTTTGACCTGTGCTATAATACTAGGTACTTAAAATTAAGTTTAATTTCAAAACAAATCTGTCTAATGTTTTTACCAAAGAAATGTTTGCCACTAGATTTGTATTTTATAGTCCATGCATTAAAGTTATGTTTAATAATGTTTAGTAAATATATATATATATCAAATTTCAAAATGACTTCTAAACGTCCACTGGACACAGACAAAGAATCTTCTGCAAGCCCTACAAAAATACGTCAGGTTTGTGTTAAAAGCTATCCACTTTATATTAATGTCATTTGATGCATTAGTTTATTATTGCTTTTCCTGTTTTAGATTTCTAATAGCCATAAAACACCTAACAAAGAAGATCAACTGAATAAAGGATTAGGAATTCTCGGTATGTAATTCTTTTGCATGGGTTAAGACTAATTGTAATTGTAATTATAAATATATGCTATATATTTTTGTGGTCTATGTAAAATTTTCTAAATAAGTAAGCATATTATTTTACGTCAATTTGCTAAAAAAAATGTTTTTTAAGTCAGTTTTCTAAAGTATTATCTCTTCATTTTTAGAAAAAGTTAAGCTGACTGCAGTAGGCAAGAATTTCCTTTTTAGTGCCATTGACTTTAATAAGGTTTACACATTTTTGTTAAAAATGCTTATCACTCTGAAAAACCTGATTGATTTAAAATTTCCTCAAACTAAGTTGGTTTAACCCTACTTGGGCGAGGAGTAAGTTTTTCTCTTTTGCTCTGCTCCATTGCTTTGATACTTACTGAGTTTTTATATTTATCTATATACACATGTTCATCAATTTTTAGGTTCCATACCTATCAGAGCTTTAGTTATTGGCCATTATTTAAAAGTACCCTTTAAATTTTATATCCTATATGATATCCTTATAATTTGGAAAATATAACCTTTTGTTAGGAATATCGTTAGAACTTATACATAACTATCAACACAACTTTATTTCATCAAGGGGTATCATTCTATAATGTATAGGCACCTGTTTTAACTCGACTCGATTTATCTGGTTTTAACCCATAAATCAGATTTATGTAAAAAGCAGAATAGAAGATGAAATTTCCTCCAGGACTAAAGTAATTGAATTTTAAGCACATTGTTATTTTGGACAGATTTCAAGCTGACATAAAGCAAAATTTTATTGCTGTCATTTTATTCCAAAAGTGTGCCAAATTTTATTTCATTAGCAAAAGCCTATCAAATGTTATGGAGGGAGTGTGGGGGACGACTTATAATATATGTTCGAAATATATACACTGGACCAAATGAGGTTAAAGGTTACCTCCTGCGAAAAATCAAGTTGAGCACCAGCCCTTAAAATTTCCATCGACATTCGGCACTGCAGACGTAAGTGCCGACGTAAAATACGAAGATAGCGTAGTTGCGTTGACAAAAAAATTGCCGACGTAATTTTTTTGTGAAATTTTCAAAAAACAACAATTGTGGTATTGTTTGAGCTACTCCCACTCATTGTGACTGAAGAAAAATTACACTCGATATTCAGTAAGTTAGGCCATTATCACTAACTAAAATCATTCAAGCTACAGAAATACCGTGGTGCCATTCGATTCGCAATAATAATCGAAAAAAATTGTATTTCATATTAAAAAGAAGTCCAGAAGTTCTGTGAAGAGTCTAATATTTGAGTCTCCTGTACAGTTTTGCTTCATGTTGAACTGCGCCCGTGACAAGCATTTTTGAAGCATGTCACTGGCGACTTCTGCGATATTACAACGTAATGATGCCCCAACCTAATGAGTTCAACTCGAAACGTAAAAAGCCAGTTGGCAGTGAACTATTAACTTAACGAAGTTCACCATCGGGAAGGTATGTCAATGAGACTTGTACTCCATTTGTCATCATCTTAGGAGATCAATACATCGAATTTATGAGAAGTCTAGTCCCAATACAAGGTGAATGGTGAAAGTTTTTGCTAGCAGAAAAATTTCACTACAAAAAAATATTGCCGACGCAAATCAGTTGAAATGTATCTCACCTCGGCAGTTTTATTGCCGACATAAAAAAATTCTAATTATAAGGGCCGGAGCACATATGAAAGATCATTCAAAGTTCTCTAGAAATCTTTTTATTTTTTTGAAAAATTGTTATCCGTTCTTGAGATATTTGTCTAAAAGTTGTGCTAATTATGCGAAATTATGACGTCATGAACTAGCATTGAGCATAATTATGGTAACTAAATATTGAAATTTATGTAAAATGTTCAAAACGCATCAAAGTGAACGGCCAGAAAACATTTTTAACTCTATATGGTTTGTCAAAAATGTTAAATATAACACCCTCGCAGAGCTATAGCTATAGACATCATGCATAATTAGCGAATCTTCTTAGTCCAAATTCTAAAGAACCAACCAAGAATTTTGAAAAAAAAATATTCAAATTCCTAGACAACCTTTCAAGCTCTTTCCTATGCAATTAACTTTATTTTTCGTGGGAGGTAACCTTTAAAGGAAAATGGAAGTCATTTTTTTTTTTTTCGTTGAATGAAATAGTATGATTATACGATAACAACTATGGCTTTTTATCATGTTTTTTTACTTTAATGTGGAATATAGCAGAAATTCAAAGTTGCAATGGGTGTTTATTCTTAAATAAGAATGTAAATCAACAAACCTAAAGGATCAGCAAAGCTAGTAGGTCCCTTGAAACTTTTACATTGGCACTGAAGTTTTTACAAATTGATAATACAAGCATTAATAGCAGTATGTTTGTAATTTTAATATTTTGTTTCTTTATATTTTTAGAATCAAAGTTCCAGATTGATTCCAATGTTTTAAAATGTCAGAGTGCAAAGAAGGACCAGGAAAAGGAAGATTTACTAAGGAACCTGAATGTATGAATATTTTTGGATATGTATCAACTTTTCGAACTTAAATTATAAAAATTTACTCACACAGATGCTGATATAATTTTTGTGAAGTTTTATTTGACTTGAACGTGGCTGTCACAATAAATATAACTTTTGCCACGCCATCACATTTATATTATAGAGCTCAAAATGCTATATATATTTAATTAATTTTCATTTCAATTTTTTAAATGCTCTTCTCATTCTTAAGATATTCATATGTAAAAGTTTTCAAACGAATGGTGATGTCTTGTTAAAGGATTTATGCATTTAAAATTTTATCAATACATACATTCAATGTAGAGGCAAGTATAAACATAGGACCTATACAAGCTTACCTACAAATTTATATATTACAAACCGACTCACAGAAAAGTTAGTGGGTCATTAGAAAAAAGATAAGATGCCAGGCAGGAGCAAACAAGTGCCATTTTGGCATAATTTTTTGTTTTAGTCAATTAACCTCTAAATATTTTTATACATTGTTAAAGTTTAAATGTGTGTATATCCCTTTAACAAGTACAAAATTACTGATGACCAAAATTGTCAAAATTTGACACACCTTCAACATGTCAATTTATGGAGAAAATAAATTTTAAAATCTTTAAACACCAATATTGTGATAACAAAAAGCACTACAATATAAACCCAACATCATTTTTCACCTCGATCCTTTAAATGCAAGTTAAAAAATATTTTCTTTAGACTACAACAAGACAGTTAAATGCATATAAGGAAAAGCTTGAGAAAGCTGAGGAAGTTCACCGTAGCGAGATGAAGATCATCAAAACAACGTTTGAAACAAAGGTAGAAGAAAAAGATAAAACTATTGTAAACCTACAAAAGTTTGTTGATAAGGCGCAAATGAAAATAAAAGACCTAATGGATGAAAAAGGAGGAGAAGATTCTGAAATAATTTTTAATTTTTCAAACTCTGTTCAACCACTTATAGAACAAGTTAGAGAATTGCAATCAGTTAAGGTTGCGCTGACCGAGAAACACCTTAAGTGTCAGCACAACCTTTCCAAACAACAACAAGAATTGGAGGCCCTTAAAAAATCACTTCAAGAGGAGTACGTATTAAAGGATGATTATCTGCTCCTTCAAAAGAAAAGAATCTTTTCCAAAAGATGTCAGAATCAAATAAGGTAAATAATGTTTGTTTTGTATTTCTCAGGAGATTTAAAAACCAAATTACTGGATGGGATTTTTTGTGTGACCTAACTAAATTTACACAGTATACAACAGCAAAAACAATCTTGCACAGTATTTGAATTGTGTGCATGTGTTTACTTTTCTCATGTCATTCAAATGCCATAATAATGTGTGCAAGCATGTTTTATCGTGATCAACTTTAGGCTATAGCTGCAGGGACATAACTTTTAGGTCTAAAAATGGAAATTTTATGTTACTGTAATCACAAAAAACAATGTACTATTGTAAATATTATTTTTTATAATTTCACATAGTCCAGGTTATGGTTTTCTAAAATGGATGATCTTCTTCCAAAGTTCTCTGCAGAACTTGAGAATTGGAATTTCATTCTTGTGAAAGTAGGATCAGGTCATCTTGTCTCTTTCTTCCCTAAACTAGTCCATATCCTTCCATATGCTACATTATAATGAACCACTTCATTGTTCAGTTGGTCTGCTTCATTTCAAGAGATTTTCCAAGATTAATAGTAGAATGACTTAGTTAACGAAAACACAAAGGAATCTTTTGCTGATTTCACTAATTTTCGCATATTAGTACTGCAAGGATTTTTTAGCGAATATTGATTTTCAAGAATAGGAGACAAATAAGACGATAGGAACAGTGTTTGAGAGAATTGTAGAAAAGAAACAAATACTTGTATAAAAATGCATGTCATAAAGGAACTATAATGGTTAATTAATTCCATTTGCGCTTTGCAAAAAGTGCAAGTTTTCCTAAGATTTAGATTTAAGATTTATTTTCATAAATGCCATTTTGCATAGATGGTATGGTAAATTTTGCAGTAGGAATGCTAAGGCATGGCGATAAAAGGCAATGTAATGTGTCCATTTATACTTTTATATATACTTTTTCAAAATGTCATTACGAACAACGCAACATCATAATAGCTAAAATATGTAAGCAATATGCTAGGTAAATCTCTTGTTTTAATTTTGAATTTATTTCTTTTCTCTCTCCTTGATCTACGGAAACATACAAGAAAACCAGCAAAATCAAAAACTGAGGAATCTAGGGATTACAGCTAAGAAAACATTGTAAATGGTTAATCATTCACTAATTCATCTTTCTTTGACATTATTGAAATGTGTAGGTCTAAATTGTACAAAAATAGGAGCCTAAACTAAACCTTATGCACCAGCGTTGGATAGATAATACATTTTTTAAAAAGCATAGAGTTTATAAGCATATTTATAAAAGTCACGTCTAAAAAACTTTGTTTTATAAAAATAGGCAATTTGGAACATGGATTGTTGACACGTGTTTCTAACTTTATTGACATCTCTAATTTCTTTTGTATCATTAAAAAAGAATATATAACAATCATTTTTTGAAATAAGCACACCAAGGCGTTTTCTAAAAGTAAGAGTTTTTAAGCATATACCTGAGCCTGTTCTCAAATTCTCATATGCTAAGATTGTTCTTGTGACATATAAGCAAGCTTTGATTTTTAACAGTCTGAGCTGTAATACAGTTTGGTCAGACACAACTTGTTCATTTTGTTTCATGTCGCTTGTTGGAAATGTGAAGTGTGAAAGGAAAAATTTCTATTTTGTAGTTGCATGATTTGGGAGAAAAGGACAATTTTTATGTAACTGTCAATCGCGGGAAAATTGAATTACTTCAGAAGGAGGTACAAACGCTACAAGACAAACTATCTCAAAAAGATGAAACGCATTCTGCAGAAATGTCTGAGGTGGAATCCGAGAATATCAAATTGAAGAAAAAGTTACGAGATCTAGAAACGAAATACACCATTCTGTCCTGCACGCCACCAAAGGTATGAAGATTTTTTTTCCACATCATGTCTATTCGTCTGTGACTGGCAAAGTCAATTATATTTTCGACATTGATTTGTAAGTGAGACAAAATTCTTTTAGAACATATTACATTCGACTTCGACTCATGAAGTGAATAGTGAATAGTAGTTTGAGTAATTTTTTATCGTATCGATAAAAAATTACTCAAGTTGTATTGTATGCTGCAGGGATTGTAATTGCTTCGTTATAAATTAGTGTACGAGCAAAGTCACAGGCAATAAAACATCGTTATTTCTGTTGTCTATTTCGTTTAAAACTTTCATTTACATTATTTTCAAGAAATTAACAACAAAATGGTTTATGGTAAGAAGCATAATAAATTTTAAAAGGTTTCTGTAAGTGGATTCTTCCACAGGTATATGAAACAAGTTGATTATTAATACTGTAACATTTAAGAATAACTACTGTATGTATTTCAGGTGCAGGTTCGAAAAGTGTTTGACGAAGATACAGAAAAACAACTGGAGTCAGTTAGAAATGAAAAACAAAATCTATCACTTGATTTTCGAAGGTTGCAAAGAAAGGTAGCTGAGATGGTAAGACTGGTTACAAAAAAGCTTCTAACTAATTCCACTTATTAAAAAAATAACCTGACTAATGGCTGATTTTATGTGGTTGGTAAGACACTGGAAAAGTCAGTGAATTAAAAAATCAAAAATCAAAAAAGGTTTTGGCAACCAAAAACCACATGGAAAATAAAAGTAAAAAGAATTCTTTCGAGTTTCCAAAAATAATCAATTTTGAAGAAGATTTTTAGGACTTTAAACGAAACAATAATTCATATCAAAGTATATCTATCTATATGTCTATCATGTAACAAACATAACATGAACTTTCGGTTTGTTTAGTTAAAGCCTCTCTGGTGCTGTGTGGTGATAAAATTGTTGAGGACTGCCAACCATCTATCCTATACAAAACAAGCGTACCAGTCTCTGCATGTGACATTGTAGACTTGGTTAATAATGATATTTTCTGTTTTTCACAATTGCTACAGGCTATGTGTATATGTTACATATGCTGACACATGGTGATATATTCCGACCTGCTATATATTGTTTTGTATGTTTTATATTGTATATACTTTAAGCGTATTTCTTTAGGAGGAAAAAGCAGAAGATCTTAAAGCGAAATTGAAACAATCTGAAAAAAGGGAAAATGATAACAAAGAGAGGATAAGAGGCTTGGAAACAGAGATTGAAACTTTTAAGATGCTGGAAAAAAGATTGGAGCAAGAAATGAAAATTAAAAAATCTCTCCAAGATGAGGTAATACGTTTTACTTTTGCAGTTTATTTACATTTGGGAGAAAGAAGAATTAAAAAAACCCGGCTAATGAAAGTTGTAAAAGTTCCCGGAAGTACTGATACCAGCAATATCAGTTTTAGAGCATGTTTCATGAAAAACGATGGTTGTTTGGGACAATTTCACCATGTTATGTATTGGAAAAAAGGAGTCAGTCCCTCTCTTATAGTTGTCTGCCCACTGTAATCTGACTTTATAGAGCAGTGGATTTATGGCTAAAAGGGTAAATGATTTGGAGAAAAATCTAGGATATGAAAGTTCAATACCCCCTATTTACTTTACTAATTTCAAAATGGTAAAATTTAATTTTATTGATGTGACTGTGTCTGATTTCTGAAAATGTGTGCGAAATGAAGAAAAGTAAAAATAAATAAATAAATGAGTTAATGAGTGGGTATCTATTATCACTGTGCATTGGAGATTCTCTTGCTGTGTTACTTTTTCCTCAATCTAGATTAACAACAAGCAGGACGAGCTGGAACTTGCAGCAACAGAATCCCAACATCGAGAAGCAACTTTAAAAACACAAACTGCAGCTCAAGTAAAAGCAGCTATTTTAAAAACTGAAGAGAAATACGGTGGCATGAAAACGACCTATGATAAATTAAAACGAGCTGTGTATACTCTCTTGAAGGAATTGAAAGACGTGAAACTTTTTAAGATGCAGCTGCAGATGGATATTGTACAAATGCAGAATTCGATTCAACCCAGTTTAATTCACATCAAGACACAGGTATAAAGGGCTTACAATCTTTCAGAAAAGTTAGGCAAAGAATGTTCATCGGAATCTTGTTTGTTATAATTTTTATATATAATTTTTTTGGGAGATTTTTTGTCACTTTTACCTTGATGTTTATGGCTGTGTGCTCTTATGAATTTCGTGGTCATTGGAAAATTTTGATTTTTGTAAAGGGGGGATTTCTAGGTAATTTTCATGTGTTGTTGTTGTTGCGGTAACACGCATTGTCTTGTAAAGAAGTTTTGTAAACATTCCTCGGAAAAACAGCTAAATCATTCTTTGCTCAGCTCATTATAATCGCATGTTTTCTTTAAGTATTTCTATAGCTTCATCTGTTATTTTTCATAGTTGTTGGAAGCTGTCGATGATACAAACCGGAAATCACAAATACTTGTCCACAAGTATAAAAAAGAAATACAATTGCGAAAGAAACTGCATAATACATTAATTGAATTGCAAGGGAACATTCGCGTGTTGTGTCGCGTGCGCCCCATCATCCGCGAAGATGGCGCAGACTGTGTCAACATGACGAGTTTTAATGATGACGATTCTGCGATTGTTTATGTTAATCATAAGAATACGATGCGAAAGTTTGAAATGGATCGAGTGTTTAAACCTGAAGCAACACAAACTGAGGTGGATTGGTTTGTTATTTGTTTACGGTATTTCAGTTTTAGTGCTAAGAATTATAAAATAATATTTAAGTCAGGAAACTAACGCATTCTTTATGTCAAAAACAGATGTAGTAAAAACGGCTCATCAGCAATGTATACTATCGTATTAATTTCCACAAAAGTTATTTCAACACATGATTATTATTTTTTTTTTGGTGGGAGGAGGGTGGGGGGGGGGATATAATTTCATATTTTAATTTTTGTAAATTCCAATCCTATTTCAAGGTTAATTGACTATGATTGACTGTGTTTATTATTTATTTATTTTACACGTGCTGTTTCTAAATGTGTAATCCAATGTATTTTCCAGGTGTTTAATCATGTACAATCACTAATCACATCTTGTTTGGATGGTTACAATGTTTGTATATTTGCATATGGACAAACAGGGAGCGGTAAAACGTACACCATGGAGGTAACCTCATTTTTACACAATTTTGTTGTTTTGGTTCGAGCTTTAGGAGAGAGAAAGGGAGTATGGTTACTTTTCCTTGTATCCTTATAAAACTCTTAGTAATAGAAAATCTCTTTAAATAACCTCAAAATATAAAAAAATCCTTGTTAAATTTTTCTTATTTTTTCCTTTTCTTTTACTATTCAATTTAAAACAAAGGAATTTTTACTACATCGACTGTGACATGCCATGACACTTCATTGATGTCTTCAAGTCTTAGATTTCACTCTTTAAAGTTATAAGTTTGTTTACTGGACTACAATTTCTGTTTTTTTTAAAAAATATATTTTATTTTTTTACATGAATTTCCTTAGCCGCAGGAAAATCTCCTTAAAAAAAAAGAAGCGAAATTTCTCCCATAATATCCAAACTTTTCTTATCTTCTTTCGAAAGAAAGAAATACATGTGTAGCTGCAGGGCCACTTTCAGAATCAATCGTGAAACTTAATTTTGATGCGACGTACAAAATGATAAACATTTTTTTTGTGACTATAGTTGATCACAAATGGGAAGTAGAAAGTTGCATTAAAAAAAAAGGCAATCATTTGCTTTGTTGCCAATCACTGAAAAGTCAATTGTCAATTTGCGAATGTAAAACGGAAATTTATTTTGTAGGGTACGAAAACTAATCCTGGCATCAACCAACAAGCGTTGATGCTGTTGTTTAAAGAGACTGAGGAGCAACTTGACTGGGAGTATACTATTTTGGTCAGTTTTATGGAAATTTATAATGAAATGTTACGGGATTTGTTGAGCACAGAACCGACGACCAAGTTAGATATTAAACAAAGTAAGGATGGCATTCACGTACCTAATATGACTCATGTCAAAGTTACTTGTGTCGGCGAAGTTAACGAGGTTTGTTTGTTTGTTTGTTTGTTTATTGTTCTTCTTTTTTGTTTGTTTGTTTGTTTATTTGTTCAGAATCCATATATGAGTATGTTACAGGAAAAATAAATATGTTCTTAAAATGTCACACTCAGTACCAGATGATTCAAATTCTCTCTTTCCTCATTAAAACATGAGCGCTTGTTATAATACGGGCGCTTATAAAACCTTAAGACATAGGTGCCCTTTCCAGAGGATTTCTTTCGAATTAAATGACACGCATACTTTAATACAAAACGAAAATTTTGTGTCAGACCCTAACAAGTCAAAACGTCCGTTATAAAATTTTTAGAGACTAGAGCGTACGAACGATGAGCGATGGGCAGAAAACGCCCTGTTGAAAGCAGAAGTAGATATCGTTTAGATTAGACCATTGTATCTTATTTTGTTGTTCTATCTGATTGTCAACCATTATAATGACCTGTATCTAGCTAACTCACAAAGTTACCCACAGTAATTTTTTAAGTTAAACAGTTACCCAGCATGCTCAAGCCAATTGTAATTACGCAAGATGAGACATCACGTCTTATCAGGACGAAGTTAAACTCAATAAGAGTTATGTTTTGATAGAAATAATGTATTTAATTGCCCGTTTTTAGGTGATCAATCTGGGCCATCGTAACAGAATAACGGCCTGCACAGATATGAATGAACGTTCAAGTCGATCACATTCTATCCTGACTGTTTCAGTGATCGGTCACAACATAAACACAAACACGAAAATTACAGGTTAGAACCGCTACAAGTTCATTTGTTCTTCTGTTCTATGTGGCTGAGCTAGGTTTATCGATTTCGGTTCTCATATATGACTAAATCTTGGCTCACTAAGCAGCAAATGTGATCTGCGACTAATTCGCCCTGTCCTGACTTGTGTACCAAAATTCATTTGGAACAAGGAAAAAATAGTAATGAGCTATCAGAATGTCCGTTCCTTATTACTTGACTAACCGTTATGGAATGCATAACTGGTCACCATGTTTTGTTTCTAACGCTGTTTGAGAAACAAACTTTGCTACCCGCGGTAATTTGTGGTTGTTGGGTTTAACACCGCATAAAAATACTTCCTGTTTTCATATTTTTGTTCGATTGTTGGCTTTGTTGTTAAAATTTTGATTTTTGGCAATTTTTAGGAAAATTGAATCTTGTTGATTTGGCCGGCAGTGAGCGCATCTCAAAATCTGGATCAGAAGGGTTGCGTTTGAAGGAAGCACAAAACATCAACAAATCACTTTTGTCGCTTGGTGATGTCATACATTCGTTAAAAAATAAACAACAACATGTACCATACCGCAATACGAAGTTAACCTATTTATTGCAAGACTGTCTGGGTGAGTGCTTTCCCTCACTCATCGTTGATTTAACGTTGTCGCAATTGCACAAATTACGGCAAAAGCCATAACTCCTACAGGACTCTAATGTAATACTAGAAAAAGGCTATGCATGGGACTTTACCGAACAGAAAACTAAGAATGTTTTACGGAACAATAAATGCGCTTTGAGTTAAAAACTGCTATCAGTATCATAATTAGCATAATAATGTACCTGCTATGAAGTGTAACGTTTTTTATCTCAGGTGGCGATTCAAAAACATTGATGGTGGTACAGGTTTCTCCCGTGGAAAAAAACGTTTCTGAAACCATATGCAGTTTAAATTTCGCTCAACGAGTACGATCTGTAGAATTGGGACAAGCTACAAGGAAAGTTGAAAAGTAAAAACACAAGTGAATCATATTTTAATGGATTTTATTATAGCACACTTGTTTCTCTAAATTATACGAAGGATTCGTGTTATAACTGTTCTAAATAGTAATAGGAGATATCCTCCTTTTTTTTTGCACCATTGCATTTTTGGTAGAATTGCAATTTACCCCAAAACTGAATCGACCGAAAATTAAATGAGCTACGAAACGGTACAAGTAAGCTCCCAGTCCTTGATATTATTCTTAATTCTCCCACATTTTAAAGAATGGTGTATAGTCAACGCACCATCCCAACGCATCTCCTACATTTTAAAGAATGGTGTGTAGTCAACGCACCATCCCAACGCATCTCCCACATTTTAAAGAATGGTGTGTAGTCAACAACCTGTTTATTATGAATAATTGGTTTGAGTGAAATTCCGAAGGTTAAGTTTTCGAGAGAAATTAAACCGGAAACCTCCTTAATGAAACCAATTAACTGAACAAACTAAAAATCTTGGTCGTGTAACTAAAGGGGAAACATGCATCAAACGTGTTCATTTTGTTTTTGTGTGTGTGAATCAAGAAGCTGTGTATTTAATATCACTGAATGTAAAATTATGAATTTTCTGGCTTTACGTGACGTCACTTCTGTTAAATGTTGAGATACATAAATTTTAATTTTAAATTAGTAAAATTATTTAGTTGCTTTTAGAATATTTACATCGACCTTAATTCGCGCCCCCTTATGCTTGGTCAAACTAACCAGGTTAAAAATGACATTTAAAAAAAAAATTTTTAGAGCACTGTATTATGGTCGATCTTATAGGTTACAGTAATACTGAATTATTTTAAATTTAATGTAAGAATATCCAATTTCATAATTTCTGAATTATTTTCTTCTGGTAAGTTTTTTCTAAAGTTTTCGCGAAATTAGATTCTGCTATATTCGTCAGCAGAACTTGACAATTTCCAATTAAGGAATAATAGGTGTTAAAACCATAAAACAAGGTTCAATTCGCAATATTTCTGACCTTTTGTGGAAGGACGTTTAAGATTTCAAAAAAATACTACCAAATTTGCTAATCTCAAAATAATCCGTGAATTTTATTACACAGTGGAATCGGTAAATTTCACAAAATTTGCATTTATTGGCTATGATGAAAGTTTATGGTGTTAACAGAAACAGATCCTTTTCAAATCTATGTTTATCATACTAAAAATCTGTTTATATGAGAGGAGGGCCAGGACGTTTGTCAGGATCCCCACTTATAATATTACATTAAATATCACTTTGTGTTCATATGGAAAATTTTTGTCCTGGGACAATTTCGTTCCGTCCCGGCTAAGGCTTAGCCAGGACGGACCGAATTTGTCCCGGCAATTGTCCCGTCCCGCCGTCGCTCATATAAGCAGCACCTAAACCTGTAGTTAATTGGATCAACAAATTCTCACAAGCTTATATGTTCAAAAAATTCCTTTGTCCAATAGTGTTTTAAAAAACATCAAATAGTTTACAAAGGCACCCAGCTCCTTTTTTATTCTATTGTTTCTTTTGAAATCCACATAACCAATGAGTGAACGCAAATACTTTTGATTAGCATTTAATTAAATCTGTCAATCATATTTTTGGCCAATCACAATTTGTAACGATAATTTATTGGTGTGTGTTAATATGTATAAAATTTGTTGTGTCGTCTATCTGTAAAATGAAGTAAGCAATCCTGCAGAAACATATTTTCATAAAAACCTAAAGGGTAAAATAGATTAGTCTTGTTGAAAGTGTAGCAATTTTAAAGCAATAATTTCATATCTTTTAAGTAAGTTTACTGCTGAAGCATCCCAGTTGTTTATTTTTTTCTCTTGTGAAGTTCAGTTGTAAATGTAGATAGAGCTTTAAGCTTTGTGTAAATGTAAATAGCACTTTATACTTTTCGAATACTATTCACGATTTATTCAAATAAAAACCATTCCGTTTTGTGAATTTCTCTTTTTTTGAATTATCGTGACATGGCTAGCAACCCTTGAAAATAACAGGTTTCTTTTCTTTCAGGGTATAAAAGAGAACTTTGACGCTTTCATTTACAGCGAAACCTCCTAAAAGCAGACATTTTTTATAGCAAGCATCAACGAAAACTTTTTTCAGGAAGGATAAGCTCTTGAAGGAAGGAAAGAGAGAAAACAACTGAAATTTTATACCTATTCAAATCTAAATAATTTTTCTATTGTTTACAGTTTCAATGAATTAGAAACGCGAAACGCTCATCTGAATCTTTTTTTCAAAATATTGATCAAGTCTGACATTCTCCCAACCTAATAAATCGTAGTTTAGAAAACGTACCTTAGACTTGCGTTTAAATGTGTTTAAAAGTCTAGAAAGACACGAAAAATGCCAACCTCGTCCCCATGGCATCTTGTATGTTTTCTGACATCGGGAAGGCGATACGAACATAGCTCTGGAGGAAGCTGGTCCGATTGGCGCGGATGTGTCACATAATTATTGCATCAAAATAAACATTTCGACGAGGCGGCGAGTCTTGGACGAACAGGAGAAAGCTGTGCGTAAAAAATGGCGGAAGAGCTGTAGCATGTTTTTTTTCAAAGTAAAAAATTTAATAAAAAGCATTACTAAGCAATGAAAGTACAAGAAACAATATTATAAAGTGATATGCTGACATGAAAATATTTCAATAGCAGGCAAAGTTTAATAACTAGAAAAGTAGCTAGCTAGCACACTTAGCTACCTAGCAAACCATCAAGATAAGACTAGCTAAATAGAAAGAAAATCCAATCTGTTTCCAAGTGGCGAGGTTTAATTTGAAGCTTTATGTAGTGAATAACATTACAAAGAAGTACTAGCTGAGAGACCTAGTGTCCCCCGTGTCCTTCATAGACAAAATAATTTTTAACAAAATGATGAAAATATTTTTTTTTCAAAATATGTATATCACATGTTTATGTTTATGTTTATTTTAGTTTATTCACATCAGGTTGTGGTTAGCAAGCACGTTTTATTACTTTATCTGTGGTTACCACAAGAATTTATCTAGCATCTAGTGTAGTAAAAAGCTATAAATTTTGAGCAAATACTGAAAAGGTAAGAAGATTTTCATCATACGTTCTGAGTTCCAGAATTTAGCCATTTTCAGACACACCGATAAGCCGTTTTTGATAGGATAACAATTTTGACTAAGATACAGGGTCAGAAAATAATAAAAGCTATTATAATCTTATAAATAGGTTAGGTAAGATTCAACCTAAAATTATGCCAGTCAATTATGCAAGTAAACGAAAAATTTATTCGCATGAAATATCTTTTTACTGATATTTTTTTACTGATATCTGTGATTAGATGCTCTTATGATGAGAATACTGAATTAATCTTTACGGTTGGTTTTGCATTTTGAATATTTAATCTAAGAAGCAAAATGATAACAACAAACATAGAAGTATGTGTCAAATAAAGTGTTTTTCTGAACAGCCGCAGAATTTTGATGTGCTCTAAAAAGTACGACTTTGTGGAACTTAATTTGTTCCAAAATCCCCAAAATAATGCCTCAAAAATTTATTCCTAAAAATCTTTTTCTCCTAAGGTAGCACACAATACTTTTCTGTTGGTAAAGTTGCTTACCAATACTTTTTAAACTCTTAAGGCAGTGGTATATGATTCATTAATTGAATCAACATATTAGATCACATGTGGATCACATGTGACCTGATTAGCTACGATTAAATTTTTGTATTATTAACGTTTTAAACAAAAAACATATACAGTACTGGAATCAGGACACCTAACATTGTGAGCGCGTATCATGCGCGACACGAACGATCCCCGATCCTATCGTGACCATCGTGATAGAAAAAATGTTACTGAAGAACTTCGCGATAGTCGCGATGTAAAAAAAAATAACGATGCTATCGCGATCGTCACTATCAATCGTGATTGTCGCGATGGATCGTGAATAACATTGAATTATTAAAAATAGATACGCATAATCTTGTGTCTTTGTTTTTTTTACATTTAAAAATTCTTTTGCATCTTGTAATATATTTTTACTGGAAATTGGATTTTAGAAATAAGGCGACCATAACGTAATTATTTGTTCTACGGGCGAAGTCGATAGTAGCTTACGGTCGGCGAAATAAATATAATTTTATCGAGAATGTATGGTCGGAACAACAACAACAACAAAAAAATAATAACTACGGAGGAGGGTGTTACGACAACCTTTTTTTTCTATGTATTATATGCATAACTCACGCAGTTTATATTTTTTAATTGCGAAGGAAAAATAATAATAATTTGTCTCACTAAAAAATAGAACTAGCACTC
Source organism: Hydractinia echinata (assembly GCA_030067915.1). Classification (NCBI taxonomy): domain Eukaryota; kingdom Metazoa; phylum Cnidaria; class Hydrozoa; order Anthoathecata; family Hydractiniidae; genus Hydractinia; species Hydractinia echinata. Next base: position 510,964 of record JASGCC010000031.1, read on the forward strand.
AAGGTGAAAAGATAACAACATATTACATACGGATTGTCTGTAACAGCGATGTACGGAACATTCTTTTCTAATTTTTATAGAATTTTGTTATCCATTTATATCTCAGCAATCACAGTGTGCATGATAAAATAAATTGCAGCAATGGGGAGGAGATAGTTGCATGTGTCTTATTAAATGTATTTTTAATTGTATTTTTCATATTTTCAATGGTCACCTGTTGCTTGAAGGTAGCGAAGATAAAAAAGAAAATTATCATTTATACATTTAATTTTACATTTTTCAATATTTTTAACAGAAATTAATGTAAAAGTCCTGGGCACTAGGTTGTGAAATACATGTCAATAACACCTAAAAATGATACCTGCTATACTGCTCTATTACCAGAAGCAAATCATTTCAATGTGCTCAATGTGATTGCAAAGATATAAATAGATTAGAATTACATTCAACACAAAAGAAAAAATTATCTCCAGAGTTGTGTTTTAGAGAGAACACGAAGTCTTGCAGTATTAGATTTTAGCAAGCGTAATTTTAAACATATATAATAATCATAACGAAGGAGGGTGTTACGACAATAATACTATTTTTTTAACGAGATGGGATAAGAAAATGTTTGTTTGTTTATTTTTAATTTTTTTTTTCTTAAAAACTTTTTTACTTGATATTATTATTTTTTTGTTTTCGTGAAAATTAGAACAACTAATTAGGTTGGATTCGTCTAAACAAGAAAGAACCTTACGACGACGAAAATATTTTTGATTTAAAAAAACAACAAAACAATAATTATTTATATTCAATGGCGTTATTCTCTCATGACATTAATTAAGTGTTATTATAATGTTTAAAGATGTATCATGACGGTCGCGATGTGGATCGCGAAAATCATGATACATCGTGAAAGTCGACCCCACTATGGATCGCGACTTTCACGATGCTAAAAAATTTTACTATCGTGACAGCATCGCGAATCGTGCGTGACGCGCATGATACGCGGTCCACGATGTTAGGTGTCCTGATTCCAGTACTGTATCTAATTGTGTTAAATAAAATGTGAGCTTGTGAAGTAAAAAATAAAAAAGCTTTATGGTGTTTTAAAAACATCTCATTAGAAAAAGCAGATTTTTAGGAATGTCAAGGCCACAAAATGTAAAAGCAAGGATGAGAAGACTCAGAAAGTAAATACTTTTTTGAAGCCATTTTTTATCCGCATGTAAGGTTTCCTCCAGTTTTTTGGACATTATAGCAGTTGCTAAATATAACTGCAAAATGGAAGAAAACTGTTATGAATTAAGAATGCTCTTTTTGATACAGAGAAAGAGCAAACAAATTAAATCGTCTTACCTTTTAATGACATTTTGTGAATAATGAACGCTTTTACTTATAAGCAACACAAAACGTTTATCGAAACTCAATGTTACCTCAGCTTCTCTTTCTTTCAGGTTCAAGTGTTGCTAACTTGTTGCGTGTTGACTATTTACTTGGAAACTTCAAATTCGTGTGTTTCTTTTCGTTAGGTTTTCGCGCCAATTGAAATCAACCTTATGAAACTTACATGACTTTCTTACATGACTCTTTTTTATTTATTTGCCCACTTCAGGCTGGAATGTTGTTTATAAGTCCTTTCGTTTTTTGTAGAATTCAAACCTCGTGACATGTAAATCGTTCTTGTATAAAAAAAGCGCGCCTTGCAGAATTTTTTTTTTTATCATTTCACACAAAAAAAGTTTTCACGCGGCCCAGGAATTGAATAGAAATTATGCAAAAAACTATACTAGAATATTCTTTGTTATGAAAATTTTGTTGCAATTATACCAGGATTTTTAGCTCAAAAAATTGTTTCGTACAAAATATGAACTAATAAACTCTAGTAATTGAGGAACTTGAGACTGAGCAGGAAAATTTTAAATTATTTCAGACAACTTTCTCGCCCCCTAATTACAGAGTCGAAAAATAGCCCAGCAGAAACAGGGCCATTCTGTTATAAACTCAAAATGTATCCAAGTCCCTTTTTGTGCCTATTTAACAGATAACTTTTTTCTCAACTCCCAGTTCTCTTTTATTACGTTGCTTTAAACACGTTGTTTATAAGCAATTTCTAATGAAACCATCCGTTGCCGATGTACAGGTTGCTGTATTTTGCTTTGATCGAATTCTGTAAACAAAAAGCTTGAAATCTCGCGCCTAAATTATAAAATGAGCCGTTTTTCTTTGTGATTTTAGCATAAATTATATGACCGCGGTACATGATTTTCTCAGCGCCAAAACTCGTTTGTTGTTTTTTCGTAGTTTTTTAAGATGGTGGATAGTGGCGGGGACGTGAGAAATATGGATGATTTTTTTGGGGGACTAAAGATATGCTTTCTGATTTCACAGTTTATGAAAGTCCTTGGTTTCCCTATGCCATTGTTCACCGAGAAAAACATTAAAATCTAATTGACATCTTCTTATTACGATTATAACTTATCATTATTTACAGCAATAACTCTAATGTTCGCCAACGATTTTCTTCTCATAAGGAATACCATTATACTGATAGTAACAATAACAAACGCCACGAGAGCCCAAATATGTATCCAAGGCATCAAAAGTGGAGTGGTAAATGCAGGAATCATCATGGCAAGCCTCGTTATTCCTGCGATCAAGCCTTGTGAAAAACTTTGAATATTTGGCGGAATTAATTTTGCTACCATACTTTTCAAAAGGACCTGTACTGGTAGCCAAACAAACGTGTATGTTACAACAAATCCCACCATTAGAATTATATCTCTTCTAACATCACGTGCTAATACCTTTAGTTCGAATATCACGCTGAAATTGATTAACATACAAAATAAACAAAAAATAATTGTGTAGTATGTTCGTTTATCATTAGTACAGATCTTAACTAACGTGCATAGTATGAGAAAGTAAGAAACTGAGCTTGTGACAAGCATGGCGCTTAGAGCAAGTTGACTCCATTTTAGTATATCATCGACTAGAAGTGGATACAACATATCCAGGCTAAAGCTGCTGTACATAGCAATGCAGTTAGTAGCACACATCAGCAAAATATCAACATTAGTCAGTAAAATTGAGAAAACTTGTTTGGTTGGCAAATTTTCTACATGATTATTACTTTCTTTTAAAACTGCGGTCTCATCTCTTGTGAAACCCTTTTCATCAGCATCACCGTTTGCTATTTTGCTACTTTTTTCTTGCATATTTTCTTCTAAATACTCTTGTTCAAGCAGTTTCTTAGGTAAAAGCAGATTTGATATTACAAACATAAAGAATGTCACCCCTGCGACGAATATTCCAATGAAGTTCAAGTAGGTAACAATAAACGATCCTATTTTAAAATTAACTTTTTTAAATATAATTCCAAAAGCAGGACCAACGGTAAACCCCATGGCATATGCTGTCGACATAACCCAAATCGCACTTGTTGCTTCTTCTCTACTATATAAGCGAACTAATTCTCCAGCACATACACTCATAAATGGGTCTCCCACACCTGCAAGCAACCGTCCAATAATCAAAAATGCTGGATGAAGGTAAACAGAATATAAAAGATTACCAATTAAAATCAACACCAGTACTGCGTTGGTATATATTTTTAAATTTCTAGTTCGATCAACATAGCGACCGCCAAATCCACCTGTTAAAGTTGCACTGACGGAGAAAACGCCTAGCAAGATGGCATAGCATAAGTGTGGACGATCTGTTTTTACTAAATCTTCAAGGTAGAAGACAACAGTGGACATAATGATATTGTAATCCAAGCCAGCTAGAAATGAGATCATGTTGATGACAAAGACAGTCTTTCTTCGTTGACCTAGCCATTTTTCATGCGTTGGTTCTGCCATTCTCGGATGCGCGTTTTGTAAATTCACAGTTATCTAATAAGTAATTACTTTCCAATATGTACACTCTACTCTGCAACAGATTGTACAAGCCTACTAATGTACAATCTGTTTTGATGGACAATATAAATTGGATTAACTTTTTTCATTACTAAAATTAACCTTGTTAAAAATAATCACTATTTTCTTTGACAAAGTCTGTAAAACATCGCCCATAAAATTGTTCTTTAATTTACCAAACTTTAACGATAAAATAATATTAACGTCAAAGGAAAGTATGTTAAATTAATGAAGCCATTACAGTGCACTTAAAAGTTTGGGGTCAAATAACTTGGAAACGAGGTGGTGACGTCAAATGATTTTTCACCGCGTGGGTAACTACTAGGGACCACCTGGGACCAATTTGGGGAAGTTTTCCAGACCTGGGTCCCTGAATCCGTTTCGGAATTAACGGGTTGGTGACGTCATTAAAAAACCTTTAAACCCCAATATCTCTGCAACCGTTTGTCAAAAGTACATGATCCTATACATTTACTTGATCAGCGTTTCAAGATCTATACGATGAAGGCAACAGATATTCAAATTTCTAAAAAAAATTTTGGGTCTTGATGGGCGATTGCTGACGTCAGCAAAATTTTTAAAACCCTTATATATTATTAACCGCTCATTAAAACGACACGATCATATACATTTTCTTGATCAGACGTTTAAGCTCTACACAATAGAGGCAACGTGAAAACAAGGTACTAATTTTTTTTGTGGATGGGTTGCTGACGTAATCAAAATTCAAATGGCGCTTCTTTCTCATTTTTATCCTGCCTCAGTGGATTTCTCCACGGGCCTTCTCGACTATCTCTTTAATAATACGCCAGGTCTGAGTCTCTGTAACAGACAAAGTTGATATGCTCATTTTTCTTTGATGTCGCCGAAAAATTCTTTGATGTTCCCGAAAAAATTATGACTATTTTGCTAGCGGGGTTTCTTTGTTTACATCACGTGATGAAAACGACTCAATTTGATTTGCTGAAATAAATTTAACGGCTAACTTTCGAAAAATGGTGTCCTCTTGCCACCAAAAAAAACACAAAAGATAGGTCCCTTCGTCTTGAAAAAAGTGCAAAAAGTGATTCAGAGAAAGAAAACTCTAAGTAAAGAAGTAGAAGTAGAAAAATAAAGTTGAAAGCCACAAGAAGTAGAAGAGCGGAGCTAGGAAGTAGCAAAGTAAAGTTAGAAGTACAAAATGAATGCTAGAGTTTCAAGTGAATTGGAATTGAGAAAAAGTAAGAACTTTGATAGTTTTAGACGTTCCGTTTTTATACGTAGCACACTTAAAATTGTCAAAAAGAATCGCATTCTCAAAAAAAATCCATTGGAGTTTCAAATTCTTTAAGTTTTATATTTTACCCGCGTTTTTTATAAAAAAGCGGTAAGTCGTCCACGTATTACTTCCTGAATATGAACGTATTCAACATGCGTTAGACCTATGTACGTTCCCAAGCCTTGTGGAGATAATGATTTCCTATTCTCCATGTAACACACATTGTAGTGAGGCTCATCAATGTCTGTTGTCGAGTGTAGCAAGCCCTTTCTTTCCTTGTAGTACAATGTAGTAAAGCGTAATTTTTCGTAGCGATGTGTGGCAGCACGTTATTTCCTGTAGCAGGCCGTAGTAGAGCGTATTTCTTTGTAGTAGAGTGTAATAGCCTGTAGTAGCGTGTAGTAGAGCGTAGTAGAGCGTATTTCTCTGTAGTAGAGTGTAGTAGCCCGTAGTAGAGTGTAGTAGCTTGTAGTAGAGTGTAGTAGCCTGTAGTAGAGCGTATTTCTCTGTAGTAGAGTGAAGTAGCATGTAGTAGAGCGTAGTAGAAAGTATTTTTTTGCGAAACAGTAAAATTTGTTGAGTTATTTCTAAAAGGTTTTAGTAATTCTAGTAGACTAAGGCAGTTCACAAGATAGTTAGCGTATTGCTCTGAATAGACCTGTCATCATGCTCCATCCATACTACACGAAGGTAGCATAGAAGCTCTACTACACTCTACTACAAGCTACGACAGAGAAATACGCTCTACTACAGAGAAATACGTTCTACTACAAGCTACTACACTTTACTACAGGTTCTACTACACGCTACTACACTCTACTACAAAGAAATACGCTCTACTACGGCTTGCTACAGAAAATAACGTACTGCTACACATCGCTACGAAAAATTACGCTTTACTACATTGTACTACAAGGAAAGAAAGGGCTTGCTACACTCGACAACAGACATTGATGAGCCTCACTACAGTGTGTGCTACATGGAGAATAGGAAATCCCAAAAGGGTAGCATTTGTTTACAATGGTTTGCATAATTAATGTCCTAATATTCAAAATGCTGCATAAAGCTGTTAGCTGGCTACCAAACAAATGTGCCAGCGAAATGGAAAGTTTTGGTTTGTTGAACTAACTGCAAATGTCATAATTTTTACATTGCTATTGTTTTCCTTTATATGTGTTGTACTAAGGCATAAATAGCTAGCTATAGACGTAGCTAAGTCTCCCCAGCTTAAGTATATTTAACTGGGTGTCTTAGGCACTGTTTTGTTAGCCAGCTAGCTAATGTTAGCTTCAAGCCAAGGCTCCATCCCATAGCTAGCTCTAAGCTATAAGTTTGTTGTTATTCCTCTTTTTTTAGGTATTTATAGCTACCTTAGTAGTCAAACTTTTCTTCTTTTTTGAACACGAATTATGATGTAACAAGCTAGCTACAAAATCTTTCTTGAACTTTTAGGATAGTGTGACTCATCTTAATGCCCATAGAGTATAGTTTTTTTCACATTACCTGCAAACTTTACAAGGGGACCACAATATGACAAGTGGAACAAATTTTGTATAATCTAAAGTGTGTGTGTTAAGTTATTTTTTATTGTTTTGTTTCTGACATCCTGTTAAACTTTTGTCAGGCTGCGTGTAAAATGCCAAGTTATTTTTTACAGGGGTTATTGAAATTACATTAGAAATTTACATGGGTTTATGACTTTGAGTTAAAAAATTTATGAGAGGATGGTATGGTTGTCCGTTTATATTGTTTGTGTTGCAAAGTGCTGTTATTTTAAATTTTGGGTAAACTTTTGTGGAAATAGACCACATGCAATATACTAGAAGAACAGATTTTTGTAGAATTACACTTCATTGTAAGGTGTTGTGTAAGCTGATGTCTTTTTGTGTTTCGCATTATAAACTTTTGACAAGTGGAACGAATTTTGTAAAATTTAAAGTGTGTGTGTTAAGTTATTTTTTATTGTTTTGTTTCTGACATCCCGTTAAACTTTTGTCAGCCTACATGTAAAATGCCAGGTTTTTTTACAGGGGTTTTTTACATTTGATTGGAAATTTACGTGGCTTTATGACTTTGGGTTAAAAAAAATTATGAGAAGATGGTATGGTTAAGTCAGTTTATATTGTTTGTGTTGCAAAGTGCTGTTATTTTAAATTTTGGGTAAACTTTTGTGGAAATAGACCACATGCAATATACTAAAAGAACAGATTTTTGTAGAATTACACTTCATTGTTTACTCAAATTGACTGAGAAGCCTCCTTGTTCAATTGCTTTTAGGTAGCTGTTATAAGGTTTATTCAAATCTTATCCATGTTCTTTACTGAGCTTCCATTCTTGTCCAGGGAGTTTATTATTTAATTATTTTTATTTTCTGGGTTGTTTTTTTTTTTGTTGTTTTTTGGTTTTCTTATCTATTTATTATGAGCTGACCCTAGAGGTTGTTGTAACCTGAAATTATTGTCAGAATACACTATACTATACTATACTATTGTAAGGTGTTGTGTAAGCTGATGTCTTTTTGTGTTTCGCATTATAAACTTTTGACAAGTGGAACGAATTTTGTAAAATTTAAAGTGTGTGTGTTAAGTTATTTTTTATTGTTTTGTTTCTGACATCCCGTTAAACTTTTGTCAGCCTACATGTAAAATGCCAGGTTTTTTTACAGGGTTTTTTTACATTTGATTGGAAATTTACGTGGCTTTATGACTTTGGGTTAAAAAAATTTATGAGAAGATGGTATGGTTAAGTCAGTTTATATTGTTTGTGTTGCAAAATGCTGTTTTTTGAAATTTTGTGTCAACTTTTGTGGAAATAGACCACATGCAATATATACTGAAAGAACAAATTTTTGTAGCATCGGACTTCACTGTAAGCTGTTGTATAAGCTGATGTCTTTATATTTCGTAATATAAACTATTGTTGGGGAGAACTAACTGTATGTGATGTCATTTTTGCTGGAAGAAAATTCCATGGTTTCACGGTTTTGTTTTTCTTGAGAATTTTACAAAATTTTGTAGGGATAAATGTTTGCTGATGATAAAAAAATTACTTAATGTTCTGACTGAAACTGTTTTTGTTTTTTATATTTTGTAATCTAAACGCGAGGACTGTATGCACTGAAATCACTGATTTTTTTAAACTTTGATGTGTTTCATAACCTTTTTGTGGAAGATTAATGCGTAATGGCAATATACAACATGCTGAATGAACTTATTTTTGTTGATTTTGATGTGTTTCTCAAAAAACCGATCTGTTTTACATTTTGTGTAAACTTTTGTTTATGAACCGTATACAATGTTTGTTGATTCAAGTTTATTCTTTGCTTATTGATTTTTTTACATTTAGGTTTAAAGTTGTTGGTAAAAGGCAGTATGGATCATCATACTAAAATAATAAAAATTTTGTGTTCTTAACTGGTTGATTTTTACATTTTGTGAAAATTTTTGTGGGAGAGGATGGTATGCAACCGAAGTGACTGATTTTTCTAGATTTAAATTTAATGTTTTCCAAACTAATGGCTTTTTCATATTTTTGTATAAGCTTTTAAGGGAAAGACAATATTTAAAATGTGTAAAGAATTTATTTTTGTTGATTTGTGCTAACTCTTGTAGGCCTCCTTTTTGACATTACAGAATAAAATACTGAGGGTTTTCAACATAATGACTTATAAGATGTACATATTTGAGATGCGTTATTTCTAACATTGTTATTATCCTTGTTGTGATTGTCGGTGTTGTAACTGTCGGTGTTCTTATTGTCAGTTTTGTGGGTGTTGTGACTGTCGATGTTGTGAGTGTCGTTGTTGTAACTTTTTATAAACTAGATTTTGCACCTTGCAAGCTGTTCTTTTTTTATTTTGTGTAAGATTTGACATTTGACATTTTGTGTAAGATTTTAAGAACATTTTTTTTTGTATATGCACTGCTGACGTCAGCAAAACATCTAAAGCACCCTATTTTTTCAATGGCCTTTTGCCTAATTGGATTTTTCCACGGGCCTTACCGACTAGTCTCTATAATAATACAGAGACTGTGTCTGTCTGTTTGTAACAGGCAAAGTGGGTGCGTTCATTTTCCATTGATATTGCAGAAAAATGCATGTGTAATATGTTAAATTTTCTGACGTTACGGCGCAACGTCAATAACACTACTTTTACGCCAATATCCTATATTAAATTCATGAAGCCATTACGGTGCACCGAAAACTTTGAGGCCAAATAACTTGGAAACGAGGTGGTGACGTCAATGATTTTTCACCGTGTGGGTAAGTAGGGACCACCTAGGACCAATTTGGGTAAGTTTCCCAAACCTGGATCCCCTGAATCCGTTTCGGAATGCACGGGTTTATGACGTCATCAAAAAACCTTTAAACCACAATATTTCCGTAACTGTTTGTCAAAAGTACATGATTCTATACATTTTCTTGATCAGCGTTTCAAGATCTATACGGTGAAGGCATTAGATATATAAAATTCTGAAAACTATTTTTGTGTATTTTTGCGGGTCTTTGGTGACGTCAGCAAAAATTTTACACCTGTTTATCTCATTAACCGTACATCAAAAGCCCATGATCATATACATTTTCTTGATCAGTGCTTTAAGCTCTACACAATAGAGGCAACGTGTAAACAAGGTTCTCATTTTTTTCATAGATGGGTTGCTGACGTCATCAAAATTCAAATGACGCTTCTTTTTCATTTTTATCCTGCCCCAGTGGATTTTTCCACGGGCTTTATCGACTAGTTTGGTTATAATAATCTATATAATAATACGCCAGTTCCGTGTGTCTGTGACAGGCAAAGTTGATATCGTCATTTTCCTTTGATGTTGCCGAAAAAATTATGTCCATTTTGCTAGCGGGTTTTCTTTGTTTACATCACGTGATGAAAACGACTCAATTTGATTTGCTGAAATAAATTTAACGGCTAACTTTCGAAAAATGGTGTCCTCTCGCCACCAAGAAACAAACAAAAGAATGATCCCTTTATCTTGAAAAAGTGAAAAGAGTGTTTTAAAAAGCATATTTAAAAAGAAAAAAGTTCAAGTGAAGAAGTAGAAAAGTGAAGTTGGAAGTGAGAAGTGGAGTTAGAAGTAAAGTAAAGTTTGAAGTAGAAAATAAAGGCTAGAGTTTGAAGTCGATTTGAAATCACAAATAGTAAGAACTTTGATATTTTTAGACGTTTGGTTTTTATGTCGCTGGAGCAACCAGGCTCCCTTTTTTCAGCAAAAGCCACCTAAAAGCCTCAAATTCTTAAAGTAGCCATATTTGTTGACATTTTGTTGCATAATTAATGTGTGCCCTGGCGCGTAACTAATGTATTTGTCCTAAAATTCAAAATGCTACATAAAGCTGTTAGCTGGACTAACAAACGGAAAACTTTGGTTTGTTGAACTCACTGTAATGTTATTATTTTTACATTACTATTGTTTCTCTTTATATGTGTTTTACTGAGCATAAATAGCTAGCTTTAGTTTTAGCTAAATGTGCCCAGTTTAAGTATCGGCGTGGCTAAAGACCGGTACCGGCTCTTTAACTAAAGAACCGGTAATTTTTTAGCCGGCTCTTCAACTAAAGAACCGGTAAATTTGTAGGTCACGTGATTCATCTAGACCACCATATACGGCGGGCATTCCCTCATGCGCGGTTTTTCCAAAATGGCTCTTATTGCGGAAGGTCAGTTGTACTCTTCGTTTGAAGAACTACAACACAAAATTAGCTGGTGTAAGCAGAGAAATTTTACTGAATTGTGATAAAAGCAGCACAGGGAAGGGTTAAAAAAGAATTAAAACCTGATTTGAAATATTACGAGTTAAAGTATGCATGTGTTAACGCAGGAAGGTCATTCAAATCTCGTGGGTCAGGATTGCAAACTTCATCGTAAGTAATTTTTTTTTATTTATGCTTTTTTGTGAGAAGAATCTCCTAAATTGTCAGCTCTTTTATTTTGTAATGTTTTCCATAGAACTATGCAACAAGGATGCCCCTTTACCATAGCTGTAAGAGTGTCTAAGGATGGAAACCACTTGCAAGTAAATCCTGTCAGTGAGGTAAGCAGTCAGGGATAACCGCAAATTAGGCTATGATAGCCTAATTAGTCTACCATAGCCTATTTAGGCGATTTATCTCTCCTAATTAGGCTATCAACATGGTTTTTGCTGCCTATCGCTGTTCTATTGCATAGTCGCAATGATTTTATTAGCTAAAAACATTCTATAGAACCTCCTTTTCTTATTATTGGAATTATTTACCCAGGATAGCCTCTTTAGTTCCTATTCTTGCGGTCGGAATGTTCTCCTTCGTTGCTCTCCGATGGGGTACAAAGTGGACTTTTCACGGTCAAACCTTCACAGTAGCAACCTTAATTAAAACAGAATTTACAAGCAAAACGGCGTTAAAATGTCGCAAAATGGAAAAAATTAAGCAGTATCTAAAACATATTAAAGATTTGACTAAAAAAAAAAAGAATTCCTTGAAAAATCCAGTATTGTATGTATGAAGGTTTCACCACAAAAACATTACGATTACACTTTGTACACCATTTCATAATGGCTGTTTAACCTGAATACTGGCCCGTGATTGGTTCAACCGGTATTATGACGCGACTCCGACCGCAAGAATTGGTACTGCTATCAACGAGGGTCCTGCAAAGGGGGTCCTAGTCCATTTAAAGCTCCCATTTGAGCTACGAAACCCGAGGCATATAAGAGGCATATTTCCCTGTTTTTAGTAAGTCTGGTAACGAGCTAAGAGGGTTCCTTTTATACTCATGCTGCCATTATATAACGTTTGATGTTTTGAGGTGGGGTTTATGACCGTGACAAATAACGCACCACAGAATTTAATAATTAGGGCTGTTATTGCTCTAAATGTTTTTGAATAAGTTTTTACAGTAATGCAATTCTCACAGTTCGTTAGGAATTGTGTAAAACTCCTGTGGTCTAAAGGTAAGATTCTTGTGGAGAATTTCATAAGAGATCCAGGTTCAAATTCTGGCAGGAGTTAATAGGGCCAAAGGTAATGCCTCTCTTTAGGAATGCTACTTTGTTTCTTGCAGATACAGTGTGCAAAAGCAGTATTTGAAAATATGGCGTGACAAGTGAATAAATACACATTTAAGTTTTTATAATTCTAATTTTAGAATGTTCTCTTTGCTTTGGTGCCGTAGATTAGTGGTTATAGCTCTCGTACTCTGTGCGGGAGACTGGGGTTCGATTCCTCTTGACGGCGATTCAACATGGGCGACTGAATCTTACCATAGCCCTGGGTTAACCCAAGTCATGTGAGGGAATTTGGGAAGATGGCGCACTGTGTGGGCCGTTGGATGTTGCCAGGAGTTGTCTAGTAGAGCGCTGGCACTAATTGGGTCTGCGTAGCTCAAAATGAGCATTAAATACTCTAGGACTCTCCATCTAAGCCATGGCCCCTCCTGGAAATAATAGACAGGGTATATCCCTCGATATTTCTGAGGCTAACCATGTAAAATATGCACATCTCGTACATTGCATTTTTTGATCATATATTACTCCAATATCCACTTTTATTTCATAAGTTACTGATTACTTGTCTTCTTTAAAAAAAACTTTTAACCAGCACTCTAAGTATCTCTAAAAAAAACCGGTGCTTTAAGTCTATTGAATTGCACGAAAAAAACGGCACTCCTAATGAGTCTCACGAAGAAACCCGGAACTCTAATATCTCTACAACAAAACCGGCACTTTAAGGTAACCTTGTCTTCTACAAAAAACCCGGCTCTCTAGGTCTTAATGAGTCTAACAAAAAAATCCGGCTCTCTAATTTTTACAAAAAATCCGGCTCTCTAGTCTAATGAGTATGTTCCAAAAAAAAACGACACTAACTTTTACGAAAAAAACCGGTTCTCTAAGCATCACAGCAAAAAAAAAACTTCACTCTAACTTTTACGAAAAAAACCGGTTCTCTAAGTATCACAGCAAAAAAAAACTTCACTCTAACTTACGAAAAAACCCGGTTCTCTAATTATCACTGCAAACAAAACCAGCACTCTAACTTTTACGAAAAAAACCGGTTCTCTAAGTATCACTGCGAAAAAACCGGCACGCTAATTTTTACGAAAAAAACCGGTTCTCTAAGTATCACTGCGAATAAACCGGCACGCTAATTTTTACGAAAAAAACCGGTTCTCTAAGTATCACTGCAAAAAAACCGGCACGCTAATTTTTACGAAAAAAACCGGTTCTCTAAGTATCACTGCAAAAAAACCGACACTCTAATTTTTACGAAAAAAACCGGTTCTCTAAGTATCACTGCAAAAAAACCGGCACGCTAATTTTTACGAAAAAAACCGGTTCTCTAAGTATCACTGCAAAAAAAACGGCACTCTAAGTCTACTGTCTTTTACGAAAAAACCCGGCACTTTAAGCTTCAGAACGCTTTTAGCTTAAAGCACCGGTAGCTCTTATACGCCATTCACGTTGATTATTTAGCAAAAAAACTGCATTGTTGAGATCCAGAAGGTGTAATACTTTATTCAGTTAACAAACATCATGTCAATTTCTTACATATCGTTGCGCACATGCCATTTTTAAACTTACCGGTTCTTTAAGCGATTTTGAGCTTAAAGAACCGGTACCGGTGCACTAGCCACGTTCTTTAAGTATATTTAACTGGGTGTACAGTAGCTCTTAGCTAGCTAATTTAGCCTCTCCAAGTCCTGCTCCCATCTCATGGCTAGCTCTAACCTATGAATTATGTTGTTATTCCTCTTTTTTAATAATCTATAGCTAGCTAGCTATCTTAGTTTCCAAACTTCTCTTCTTTTATAAGCACGAATTATGATGTAACAAGCTAGCTAGCTACCTACAAAATCTTTCAAAGACTTGAACTTTTGCAGGATATATATAGGATGTATTTTTTTAAGAGTATAATTATTTTCGCATTTCCTGTAAACTTTACAGGGGGACCCAAGCAATATGACAAGTGCAATAATTTTTTTCAGAATTTAAAGCGTTAAGTTATTTTTTATTGTTTTGTTTCTGACATCCTGTTAAACTTTTGTCAGCCTACATGCAAAATGCCAGGTTATTTTTACAGGTGGTTGTAGATTTTTGATTGGCACTTTACGTGGGTTTATGACTTTATTTAATTTATGAGAGGATGGTATGGTTGTTCGTGTTTTTGTTTATGTTGCAAACGGCTGTTTTTTAAAATTTTGTGTGAACTTGCAATATACTGAGAGAACAAATTCACGTTTTTGTTAAGAATTTTAAAATTGTAGTAATTACTGTGTTTGGTGATAATGAAAAAATTACTAATTGTTCTGACTAAAACTTTTTTGTTTTTTATATTGTATGAAATGCCTGATTTTTCTATAATTTAATGTGTTTCATAACCTTTTTGTGGAAGATTTATGAGCACTCAACCTTATAAGATGTAAATATTTGAGATGTGTCACTTCTGACTTTATTATTATTGTTGGTGTTGTACATGATTCTATACATTATTTTGATCAGCGTTTCAAGCTCTACACATTGGAAGCAACGTGTAATCAAATTTGAGGAAAAAAATAATGTGTATTGACGGGTCCTGGCAGACATCATCAAAATACAAGTTACGATTCTCTTTAATGTACTCCTGCCTAAGTGGATTTTACAGTGCAAATTTCTAAATAATTTTTTTTTCTGTACTTTACAGGACTTTACTGACGTCAGCAAAAAATTTTAAAATTTTAAAACACGTCACGTGATTCATCTAGCCCACCATATACGGCGTGCATTCCCTCATGCGCGGTTTTTCCAAAATGGCTCTTATTGCGGAAGGTCAGTTGTACTCTTCGTTTGAAGAACTACAACAAAAAATTAGCTGGTGTAAGCAGAGAAATTTTACTGAATTGTGATAAAAGCAGCACAGGGAAGAATTAAAACCTGATTTGAAATAATACGAGTTAAAGTATGCATGTGTTAACGCAGGAAGGTCATTCAAATCTCGTGGGTCAGGATTGCAAACTTCATCGTAAGTAATTTTTTTTTATTTATGCTTTTTTGTGAGAAGAATCTCCTAAATTGTCAGCCCTTTTATTTTGTAATGTTTTCCATAGAACTATGCAACAAGGATGCCCCTTTACCATAGCTGTAAGAGTGTCTAAGGATGGAAACCACTTGCAAGTAAATCCTGTCAGTGAGGTAAGCAGTCAGGGATAACCGCAAATTAGGCTATGATAGCCTAATTAGTCTACCATAGCCTATTTAGGCGATTTATCTCTCCTAATTAGGCTATCAACATGGTTTTTGCTGCCTATCGCTGTTCTATTGCATAGTTGCAATGATTTTATTAGCTAAAAACATTCTATAGAACCTCCTTTTCTTATTATTGGAATTATTTACCCAGGATAGCCTCTTTAGTTCCTATTCTTGCGGTCGGAATGTTCTCCTTCGTTGCTCTCCGATGGGGTACAAAGTGGACTTTTCACGGTCAAACCTTCACAGTAGCAACCTTAATTAAAACAGAATTTACAAGCAAAACAACGTTAAAATGTCGCAAAATGGAAAAAATTAAGCAGTATCTAAAACATATTAAAGATTTGACTAAAAAAAAAAGAATTCCTTGAAAAATCCAGTATTGTATGTATGAAGGTTTCACCACAAAAACATTACGATTACACTTTGTACACCATTTCATAATGGCTGTTTAACCTGAATACTGGCCCGTGATTGGTTCAACCGGTATTATGACGCGAATCCGACCGCAAGAATTGGTACTGCTATCAACGAGGGTCCTGCAAAGGGGGTCCTAGTCCATTTAAAGCTCCCATTTGAGCTACGAAACCCGAGGCATATAAGAGGCATATTTCCCTGTTTTTAGTAAGTCTGGTAACGAGCTAAGAGGGTTCCTTTTATACTCATGCTGCCATTATATAACGTTTGATGTTTTGAGGTGGGGTTTATGACCGTGACAAATAACGCACCACAGAATTTAATAATTAGGGCTGTTATTGCTCTAAATGTTTTTGAATAAGTTTTTACAGTAATGCAATTCTCACAGTTCGTTAGGAATTGTGTAAAACTCCTGTGGTCTAAAGGTAAGATTCTTGTGGAGAATTTCATAAGAGATCCAGGTTCAAATTCTGGCAGGAGTTAATAGGGCCAAAGGTAATGCCTCTCTTTAGGAATGCTACTTTGTTTCTTGCAGATACAGTGTGCAAAAGCAGTATTTGAAAATATGGCGTGACAAGTGAATAAATACACATTTAAGTTTTTATAATTCTAATTTTAGAATGTTCTCTTTGCTTTGGTGCCGTAGATTAGTGGTTATAGCTCTCGTACTCTGTGCGGGAGACTGGGGTTCGATTCCTCTTGACGGCGATTCAACATAGGCGAGTGAATCTTACCATAGCCCTGGGTTAACCCAAGTCATGTGAGGGAATTTGGGAAGATGGCGCACTGTGTGGGCCGTTGGATGTTGCCAGGAGTTGTCTAGTAGAGCGCTGGCACTAATTGGGTCTGCGTAGCTCAAAATGAGCATTAAATACTCTAGGACTCTCCATCTAAGCCATGGCCCCTCCTGGAAATAATAGACAGGGTATATCCCTCGATATTTCTGAGGCTAACCATGTAAAATATGCACATCTCGTACATTGCATTTTTTGATCATATATTACTCCAATATCCACTTTTATTTCATAAGTTACTGATTACTTGTCTTCTTTAAAAAAACTTTTAACCAGCACTCTAAGTATCTCTAAAAAAACCGGTGCTTTAAGTCTATTGAATTGCACGAAAAAAACGGCACTCCTAATGAGTCTCACGAAGAAACCCGGAACTCTAATATCTCTACAACAAAACCGGCACTTTAAGGTAACCTTGTCTTCTACAAAAAACCCGGCTCTCTAGGTCTTAATGAGTCTAACAAAAAAATCCGGCTCTCTAATTTTTACAAAAAATCCGGCTCTCTAGTCTAATGAGTATGTTCCAAAAAAAAAACGACACTAACTTTTACGAAAAAAACCGGTTCTCTAAGCATCACAGCAAAAAAAAACTTCACTCTAACTTTACGAAAAAAACGGTTCTCTAAGTATCACAGCAAAAAAAAACTTCACTCTAACTTACGAAAAAACCCGGTTCTCTAATTATCACTGCAAACAAAACCAGCACTCTAACTTTTACGAAAAAAACCGGTTCTCTAAGTATCACTGCAAAAAAACCGGCACGCTAATTTTTACGAAAAAAAACGGTTCTCTAAGTATCACTGCGAAAAAACCGGCACGCTAATTTTTACGAAAAAAACCGGTTCTCTAAGTATCACTGCGAATAAACCGGCACGCTAATTTTTACGAAAAAAACCGGTTCTCTAAGTATCACTGCAAAAAAACCGGCACGCTAATTTTTACGAAAAAAACCGGGTCTCTAAGTATCACTGCAAAAAAACCGACACTCTAATTTTTACGAAAAAAACCGGTTCTCTAAGTATCACTGCAAAAAAACCGGCACGCTAATTTTTACGAAAAAAACCGGTTCTCTAAGTATCACTGCAAAAAAAACGGCACTCTAAGTCTACTGTCTTTTACGAAAAAACCCGGCACTTTAAGCTTCAGAACGCTTTTAGCTTAAAGCACCGGTAGCTCTTATACGCCATTCACGTTGATTATTTAGCAAAAAAACTGCATTGTTGAGATCCAGAAGGTGTAATACTTTATTCAGTTAACAAACATCATGTCAATTTCTTACATATCGTTGCGCACATGCCATTTTTAAACTTACCGGTTCTTTAAGCGATTTTGAGCTTAAAGAACCGGTACCGGTGCACTAGCCACGTTCTTTAAGTATATTTAACTGGGTGTACAGTAGCTCTTAGCTAGCTAATTTAGCCTCTCCAAGTCCTGCTCCCATCTCATGGCTAGCTCTAACCTATGAATTATGTTGTTATTCCTCTTTTTTAATAATCTATAGCTAGCTAGCTATCTTAGTTTCCAAACTTCTCTTCTTTTATAAGCACGAATTATGATGTAACAAGCTAGCTAGCTACCTACAAAATCTTTCAAAGACTTGAACTTTTGCAGGATATATATAGGATGTATTTTTTTAAGAGTATAATTATTTTCGCATTTCCTGTAAACTTTACAGGGGGACCCAAGCAATATGACAAGTGCAATAATTTTTTTCAGAATTTAAAGCGTTAAGTTATTTTTTATTGTTTTGTTTCTGACATCCTGTTAAACTTTTGTCAGCCTACATGCAAAATGCCAGGTTATTTTTACAGGTGGTTGTAGATTTTGATTGGCACTTTACGTGGGTTTATGACTTTATTTAATTTATGAGAGGATGGTATGGTTGTTTCGTGTTTTTGTTTATGTTGCAAACGGCTGTTTTTTAAAATTTTGTGTGAACTTGCAATATACTGAGAGAACAAATTCACGTTTTTGTTAAGAATTTTAAAATTGTAGTAATAACTGTGTTTGGTGATAATGAAAAAATTACTAATTGTTCTGACTAAAACTTTTTTGTTTTTTATATTGTATGAAATGCCTGATTTTTCTATAATTTAATGTGTTTCATAACCTTTTTGTGGAAGATTTATGAGCACTCAACCTTATAAGATGTAAATATTTGAGATGTGTCACTTCTGACTTTATTATTATTGTTGGTGTTGTACATGATTCTATACATTATTTTGATCAGCGTTTCAAGCTCTACACATTGGAAGCAACGTGTAATCAAATTTGAGGAAAAAAATAATGTGTATTGACGGGTCCTGGCAGACATCATCAAAATACAAGTTACGATTCTCTTTAATGTACTCCTGCCTAAGTGGATTTTACAGTGCAAATTTCTAAATAATTTTTTTTTCTGTACTTTACAGGACTTTACTGACGTCAGCAAAAAATTTTAAAATTTTAAAACACGTCACGTGATTCATCTAGCCCACCATATACGGCGTGCATTCCCTCATGCGCGGTTTTTCCAAAATGGCTCTTTTTGCGGAAGGTCAGTTGTACTCTTCGTTTGAAGAACTACAACAAAAAATTAGCTGGTGTAAGCAGAGAAATTTTACTGAATTGTGATAAAAGCAGCACAGGGAAGAATTAAAACCTGATTTGAAATAATACGAGTTAAAGTATGCATGTGTTAACGCAGGAAGGTCATTCAAATCTCGTGGGTCAGGATTGCAAACTTCATCGTAAGTAATTTTTTTTATTTATGCTTTTTTGTGAGAAGAATCTCCTAAATTGTCAGCTCTTTTTATTTTGTAATGTTTTCCATAGAACTATGCAACAAGGATGCCCCTTTACCATAGCTGTAAGAGTGTCTAAGGATGGAAACCACTTGCAAGTAAATCCTGTCAGTGAGGTAAGCAGTCAGGGATAACCGCAAATTAGGCTATGATAGCCTAATTAGTCTACCATAGCCTATTTAGGCGATTTATCTCTCCTAATTAGGCTATCAACATGGTTTTTGCTGCCTATCGCTGTTCTATTGCATAGT
This sequence comes from Hydractinia echinata, assembly GCA_030067915.1. Classification (NCBI taxonomy): domain Eukaryota; kingdom Metazoa; phylum Cnidaria; class Hydrozoa; order Anthoathecata; family Hydractiniidae; genus Hydractinia; species Hydractinia echinata. The sequence goes on from JASGCC010000031.1 coordinate 530,577, forward strand.
TGCAATGATTTTATTAGCTAAAAACATTCTATAGAACCTCCTTTTCTTATTATTGGAATTATTTACCCAGGATAGCCTCTTTAGTTCCTATTCTTGCGGTCGGAATGTTCTCCTTCGTTGCTCTCCGATGGGGTACAAAGTGGACTTTTCACGGTCAAACCTTCACAGTAGCAACCTTAATTAAAACAGAATTTACAAGCAAAACAACGTTAAAATGTCGCAAAATGGAAAAAATTAAGCAGTATCTAAAACATATTAAAGATTTGACTAAAAAAAAAAAGAATTCCTTGAAAAATCCAGTATTGTATGTATGAAGGTTTCACCACAAAAACATTACGATTACACTTTGTACACCATTTCATAATGGCTGTTTAACCTGAATACTGGCCCGTGATTGGTTCAACCGGTATTATGACGCGAATCCGACCGCAAGAATTGGTACTGCTATCAACGAGGGTCCTGCAAAGGGGGTCCTAGTCCATTTAAAGCTCCCATTTGAGCTACGAAACCCGAGGCATATAAGAGGCATATTTCCCTGTTTTTAGTAAGTCTGGTAACGAGCTAAGAGGGTTCCTTTTATACTCATGCTGCCATTATATAACGTTTGATGTTTTGAGGTGGGGTTTATGACCGTGACAAATAACGCACCACAGAATTTAATAATTAGGGCTGTTATTGCTCTAAATGTTTTTGAATAAGTTTTTACAGTAATGCAATTCTCACAGTTCGTTAGGAATTGTGTAAAACTCCTGTGGTCTAAAGGTAAGATTCTTGTGGAGAATTTCATAAGAGATCCAGGTTCAAATTCTGGCAGGAGTTAATAGGGCCAAAGGTAATGCCTCTCTTTAGGAATGCTACTTTGTTTCTTGCAGATACAGTGTGCAAAAGCAGTATTTGAAAATATGGCGTGACAAGTGAATAAATACACATTTAAGTTTTTATAATTCTAATTTTAGAATGTTCTCTTTGCTTTGGTGCCGTAGATTAGTGGTTATAGCTCTCGTACTCTGTGCGGGAGACTGGGGTTCGATTCCTCTTGACGGCGATTCAACATAGGCGAGTGAATCTTACATAGCCCTGGGTTAACCCAAGTCATGTGAGGGAATTTGGGAAGATGGCGCACTGTGTGGGCCGTTGGATGTTGCCAGGAGTTGTCTAGTAGAGCGCTGGCACTAATTGGGTCTGCGTAGCTCAAAATGAGCATTAAATACTCTAGGACTCTCCATCTAAGCCATGGCCCCTCCTGGAAATAATAGACAGGGTATATCCCTCGATATTTCTGAGGCTAACCATGTAAAATATGCACATCTCGTACATTGCATTTTTTGATCATATATTACTCCAATATCCACTTTTATTTCATAAGTTACTGATTACTTGTCTTCTTTAAAAAAACTTTTAACCAGCACTCTAAGTATCTCTAAAAAAACCGGTGCTTTAAGTCTATTGAATTGCACGAAAAAAACGGCACTCCTAATGAGTCTCACGAAGAAACCCGGAACTCTAATATCTCTACAACAAAACCGGCACTTTAAGGTAACCTTGTCTTCTACAAAAAACCCGGCTCTCTAGGTCTTAATGAGTCTAACAAAAAAATCCGGCTCTCTAATTTTTACAAAAAATCCGGCTCTCTAGTCTAATGAGTATGTTCCAAAAAAAAAACGACACTAACTTTTACGAAAAAAACCGGTTCTCTAAGCATCACAGCAAAAAAAAACTTCACTCTAACTTTTACGAAAAAAAACGGTTCTCTAAGTATCACAGCAAAAAAAAACTTCACTCTAACTTACGAAAAAACCCGGTTCTCTAATTATCACTGCAAACAAAACCAGCACTCTAACTTTTACGAAAAAAACCGGTTCTCTAAGTATCACTGCAAAAAAACCGGCACGCTAATTTTTACGAAAAAAAACGGTTCTCTAAGTATCACTGCGAAAAAACCGGCACGCTAATTTTTACGAAAAAAACCGGTTCTCTAAGTATCACTGCGAATAAACCGGCACGCTAATTTTTACGAAAAAAACCGGTTCTCTAAGTATCACTGCAAAAAAACCGGCACGCTAATTTTTACGAAAAAAACCGGGTCTCTAAGTATCACTGCAAAAAAACCGACACTCTAATTTTTACGAAAAAAACCGGTTCTCTAAGTATCACTGCAAAAAACCCGGCACTTTAAGCTTCAGAACGCTTTTAGCTTAAAGCACCGGTAGCTCTTATACGCCATTCACGTTGATTATTTAGCAAAAAAACTGCATTGTTGAGATCCAGAAGGTGTAATACTTTATTCAGTTAACAAACATCATGTCAATTTCTTACATATCGTTGCGCACATGCCATTTTTAAACTTACCGGTTCTTTAAGCGATTTTGAGCTTAAAGAACCGGTACCGGTGCACTAGCCACGTTCTTTAAGTATATTTAACTGGGTGTACAGTAGCTCTTAGCTAGCTAATTTAGCCTCTCCAAGTCCTGCTCCCATCTCATGGCTAGCTCTAACCTATGAATTATGTTGTTATTCCTCTTTTTTAATAGTCTATAGCTAGCTAGCTATCTTAGTTTCCAAACTTCTCTTCTTTTATAAGCACGAATTATGATGTAACAAGCTAGCTAGCTACCTACAAAATCTTTCAAAGACTTGAACTTTTGCAGGATATATATAGGATGTATTTTTTTAAGAGTATAATTATTTTCGCATTTCCTGTAAACTTTACAGGGGGACCCAAGCAATATGACAAGTGCAATAATTTTTTTCAGAATTTAAAGCGTTAAGTTATTTTTTATTGTTTTGTTTCTGACATCCTGTTAAACTTTTGTCAGCCTACATGCAAAATGCCAGGTTATTTTTACAGGTGGTTGTAGATTTTTGATTGGCACTTTACGTGGGTTTATGACTTTATTTAATTTATGAGAGGATGGTATGGTTGTTCGTGTTTTTGTTTATGTTGCAAACGGCTGTTTTTTAAAATTTTGTGTGAACTTGCAATATACTGAGAGAACAAATTCACGTTTTTGTTAAGAATTTTAAAATTGTAGTAATAACTGTGTTTGGTGATAATGAAAAAATTACTAATTGTTCTGACTAAAACTTTTTTGTTTTTTATATTGTATGAAATGCCTGATTTTTCTATAATTTAATGTGTTTCATAACCTTTTTGTGGAAGATTTATGAGCACTCAACCTCATAAGATGTAAATATTTGAGATGTGTCATTTCTGACTTTATTATTATTGTTGGTGTTGTACATGATTCTATACATTATTTTGATCAGCGTTTCAAGCTCTACACATTGGAAGCAACGTGTAAACAAATTTGAGGAAAAAAATATTGTGTATTGACGGGTCCTGGCAGACATCATCAAAATACAAGTTACGATTCTCTTTAATGTACTCCTGCCTAAGTGGATTTTACAGTGCAAATTTCTAAATAATTTTTTTTTCTGTACTTTACAGGACTTTACTGACGTCAGCAAAAAATTTTAAAATTTTAAAACACATATCTCCTTATGCGTTTGCGAACACATATGATCCTATACATTATTTTTATTAACGTTTGAATCTGTACGCAATACAGGCAACAGATAAGCTACATTTCACCAATTTCTTTTGTATATGCACTGCTGACGTTAGCAAAATCTGCAAAACAACCTAATCTTCTGCCTGAGTGGATTCTTCCACGGGCCTTATCGACTAGTAGTAATATATTAGAGAAGTATTTCTGTGCGTGAAATGGCTGATAAAAAAGTTACTCACTGATATGCCCCGGATAATAAACTTTGTGCAAACCAATTATAACAAAAAATTTCAACAAGTTTTAATAAAACTAGCAGTAAAAGTGTTACCCAACGTTGAACACTCGTTGGAGCAATTAATAAGAACCGTACACTGTGCCACACATTTAGGTGGAGCGCTCTAGTACAGGTATGCAGTATGTCGTAACTCTAGTGAAGTGCACACAACAACATGGTGTTTCGGGTATAATATATTTTTTTGAAAATAACTTTCTTGCGCATTTAGCTAAAACAAAAACACGGCTTACAACCCGTTGTTATCATAGCAAAACGGTTGGTCAGGCGTTTTTATTCTTCGGAAAATGTTCCTGGTGAAAGTTCATAAATGAATGTTACTTCGAGCTGAGCGCTTAGTACAGGTAAACAATGTTGCACATCCATAAAGGTATAAAACCCTTTTCCAAAAAAACTTTATCGCAACGTCAATTAAATAGAGACACATGAAACAGCCCGTCGTAACACTTGGCTAAGCGCAATTTCGTTCGTCCCGGCTAAGCAGGATTGTGCTTAGCCAGGACCAACTTCGTTCCCAGGGCATTTTGCCTTGTTGATGAAGTTGACTCCGTAATAACGGCTCAGGGGCCACAAGACCCTGGGGACGAGGTTGAGCCAGGACGGAACGGAATTGTCCCGGCCATTGTCCTGTCCCGCCTCTCATATAAAAAGCACCTAAACCTATAGTCAATTGAATTAAAAAATTATCACTAGCTTACATCTTGAAAAACGTTAAAGGTTAGTGCCGATCGCGAGTAAAGCTACACATTTTCGAGAGTAAGAGTACAAAAATTAAACATTGAGAGTGCGAATAATTCACTCCTGATGATAAGGCCTTAACAGTTGACTGTGGTTACTTAGAGAAAGTTGAACCTTACAGCCAACTTATGGCAGATAAAGGTTTTAACATTATGAGTGAATGTGAGGCACGTCGGATAAATTTATTCATTCCTCCAGGAAAACGTGGACAAAGCCAAATGCTGCCAAAAGCTGTTAGAAAAACAAGTGAAATTGCACGTATGCGAATTCTCGTGGAACAAGTAATTAGACAGTTAAAATCCTTTCACATTCTAGGAAGAGAAATTCCTGTAAACATTATACCGCAAGTTGATGACATTATCACTGTTTGTGCTGCATTTGTTTTTTATTACAGCTATGTATTTTTGTTTAGCTTTCGGCTCCATTGCTTTTCCATGCTTTAACGCTTTTGTCTCTATAAAAGGTACAATTCCAAGTAGGGAGTCTGTTAAAGGCTTTGTGTTAGCATTTGTTATTTTATCCAAAGTCTCCATTTTAGTACAAAATCTATAAAAATTTGAAGCTGTTATGCAACCTTTTCTTTGTTGTTGCCAAATTGGTGTTTCAGGTTGTTTTGAGGAAACTATAGCTAAGTCTTTTATTTGTTTATCAGAAACAGTGACTTTTTTGTTTAAAAATGTCAATATTCTCTTCCAGAGTCTTATTTTGATCCTATTGAAAAGTTTCACTTATTGATACAATGGATTCAGGTACATCAAAATTTGGGCTTTCAACTATATTTAACCGTTTGTTTGTGATCAGCTCGGAAATTCTACTTGTGCCAAGTTCGTTTTTCATAGACTTGAACAGTTTTTCTCTTAATTTTTCTTTATCGTGTAACTGTGCCAAGTGAGACTCATGTAGTGATGCTGAAAAAGATAAATATGCATCTTGTTCGACTTTTAAATCTTTTTGCTTTTCCTTTGTATAATGTGTTTTTTGCCATGTTATTTGGGTGGCTGGTAATGCTGTCAAGTCCACCTTTGTGCCAGAAGGAACTGTCCACGTACATTTTTGGCTTGTTTTAGAAGGTTTTGTAGCGCCTGTTACGACAGCATTTTCATTTCTAAATAACATGGCAATGACATGGTTACACATCCCAGCCATGCCTGCTGTACAAGAGCAATAACCTGACTTTATTTCCCCACCAGGCTGCTCTGCATCCTTGTCTTTACTGCAAATGATCCACACAAAGTAGGGTTTAGAATTCATACTTTGTGAATGTATCACTCTGCATCTTAATATGGTGAGCTTGGACTGATATTATGTATGAATATTTCGCGTACTAAATCATTGCTAAAATAACAATAGGCTTTTCCCACTTTGTATTCTCGGTCAAGTCTTGCAATGAACTCAGAACCAATGATGGACATGTATCTGGAGATATCTTGATAATAAATTGAAGGCCATTTCGACTTTCCGTTGTTTTCACCTGTCCATCCCTCTTTAATTAGCAATGGGTCAGGGATAACGGCGTCTTTTATAAGCAATATTTTTTGATAATCATTACACAAGGCGCGTTCACCAGTCTCAAGCGATGGGTCAACTTCAGCCTTTTCAGAATAAGCGACGTAGGCTCTAAAAATAATTGAAGTCACTATGAGGTTGAGTAAAACAAAATGATACATTTACAATATTATGCATGGTATTTACCTAGCTACTAAGTCATCAAAGCTTCCCTCTGTATTCTTGTGTCGTATATACAAGAAGTTTTTAAAGAGTTTACAGCCAACAAACGGAAATGATCGGAGCTAATATCCTCATTCATATCTTTTAAAAACACCTGCTCGGCAAATGTTACCATGCGGAGTGTTTTGCTTTCACTTTTGCGCCCCCCCCCTTCGAGTAGTAAACATCTGATTGGTACATTCGATAAGTCTACTACTTACTTCCCAGGGAATTTTATTTTGTGGAATAAGTACTGAGAACTAGTTATCGCCCGCAATACGAGCCAATCGGTAAATTAATGCTGAAAACCAATTAATTCTCAAGGAGATAATAAGCACCGCCAACATTGCGCATTGAGATGTATAATAAAAACAAACTTCGACATAAATGGTAGAACAGGAGCGTAACGAACATCGATTAATTGACATGGTATTTACAAGTAAAATCGCATCAAATCTACTAACTAATTCAGTACTTTAGACTGTGGCTAGCTTTGTTTACCTACCATAGGTAGCCATATTTAATTTGGATACTATAGCAACGTGAGTTTGCGCATGACCAAATGATACTGTGAAGAGGTGTATTCGTTCCTGAGTACAACGCGAGTACAACTAAAATGATATTACTCGCATTTTTGTTAATCATACTCTCAATGATTAATTATATTTTCACTCGCTATTGTACTCACGGTTAGTATAGTTTTAACGTATAATACGCGCGTGAACACATTTATTTTTTTTGCGAGAGATATTAAATTGTAAACTTTAAAAAACTTAAGTTAAAAAAATTAAACTTTTTTTTAAATAGTGAAAAGTTGTGTTGTTCAGAAAGTAAAACAAATTTATTGTGGCATAAAAAAACTGAGAGAGAGAGAGAGAGATAAAACCGAAAATCAAATTCTCTATTAATGACTTCTGTTTTCTCACTCCCGAGTACAGTTAGAGTAAGAAATAAAAATAGCTGAAAATTTCATTCACCATTTAATAACCTTTGTTTTTGTACTCTCGAGTATAGTTAAAGTATAAAACAAAGCAGGTAATTAAATTTCTATTATAATGACTTGTTTTGCACTCCCGAGTACAATGAGAGTAAGAAATGGTTAAAAAACCCGCGATTGATGGTTACAAACAAGACATTGTTAAAGCTTTTTGTTGGAAGTTTTATCCAACCGACATGGCTGAACCTGGTGCATGGAGAGACTGTCAACGTGCAATTGATGAATTTATACGACGTAGCAACAGAACAAAGAAAATTATAAAACATGCATGTTACAGTCATAAAACTCTTTCTTTCAGTTAATAACTTTTTTGTACATATTTTTTCAGATGTAAATATTTTTTATTTTCAGATTTTTAAAAAAAAAAAAATCATTAAACATTAAACTGTTTCTTTTATAAACAAAATCCCTCACGTCATTTTTGTTTCTTCAATCTTAAAACATCCCCACAAAAACAAAAAGATAACAAGCTTTGTGACGTCCTGTTTCTACGGCGATATTTTAAAATTATACAGATTGTTGTCTGAGTTATAAAGCAATGTTTGTTGAAAAATATTCAGAAAGCAAAGTCTGCATGTGGCAATTGATCACCATGACTATAATTATCATGCTGACTCTGTGCTTGCGAAAGAACATGCTGGAAGTGATTTCACATAACAAAAGTAGCGAAAGCATTTAAGGAAGTAAGAGACGGAAAAGTTGAACTTCAAAATCTTTTTTTTAATTTTTTTTTTTAATTTAAAAAGACCAACTAAATTAAAAAAAAAATTAAATGGTGAATTAAAATTAATGTCTTATGTTTTTCTTTAATATAACTCGCGAGTAACATGATATATTTTTTTACAGATTTACTCGCGAGTAGATAGCCAGGAGACCCAGCGTAATTTTTCTTACCACCGGGAAATCAGAGTAGTTAAGGTGGGAAAAATTACGCTGGGTCTCAAACGATTTTTCTGCGGCCAAAATCTGGCCGCGCTTTTTGATTGGCTAATTCTATTGTTCTTTGCTCACGTGGTCCATGTCGGGGAAAGCCCTTTTCATCCGAATATTCCAGCGAGTGGTTTCACTCACCCTAACAAACATTAGTAAACTATAAAGTTTTTACCACAATAAGATGTGGCCAAGCTTGGTAAACAACTCACAGATAAATTAAAATGGCCTCCGAAGCGATTAGTCACATTGTCCAATTTAAACTCAGGGTTTCCGCTGAGTCATTCGTTCGCGTCTAAGCTTTAGTTTGAGAGAAACTCATTTTATCAACTCGAAGAAGAAAGCTTAGTTAACTAGGCTAGCGAGTAGATTAATTATTGCGTACTCGCGTTATTAAAAAGATTACTCTCATTTATTTTACTCGCACTCGCATTGTACTCTCACTCTGAACTATTTTACTCGCATTTATTTGTACTCGTACTCTCAAAGACGTGTAACTTTACTCGCGATTGGCACTGTTTGTTGTCCAATGGTGTTTTAAAGGCACCCAGTCTTTTTTTTTATTCTATTGTTTCTTTTGAAATCTACATAACCAATCAGTGAACGCAACTACTTTTGGTTAGCATTTAATTAAATCTGTCAATCATATTTTTGACCAATCACAATTTGTAACGATAATTTATTGGTGCGTGTTAATATGTATAAAATTTGTTGAGTGTCTGTTGTGTAAAATGAAGTAATCCTGCAGAAACATTTTCATAAAGGTTTAAATAGATTTGTGTTGTTGAAAGTGTAGCAATTTTAAAGCAATAATTTCATATCTTTTAAGTAAGTTTACTGCTAAAGCATCCCAGTTGTTTAGGTTATTTTCTTGTGAAGTTCAGTTGTAAATGTAGATAGAGCTTTAAGCTTTGTGTAAATGTAAATAGCACTTTATACTTTTGGAATATCATTCACGATTTATTCAAATAAAAAGCATTCCTGATTAGCTACGATAAAAAACATATATCTAATTGTGTTAAATGAAATGTGAGCTTGTTAAGTAAAAAATAAAAAGCCCTTGCAGGCTTAAAGATTTCGGATTCGTAGCTTGCGTTCGTCCACTTCCATCGAACCTTCTGTACATTTTTTACGTTAAAGTCAAAAATGTTCTTGAATATGGCCAATAAGTGTGTGAGGTCTTAGCCTGTCCTAAATTACATCTTCACTATATATTCATACATATATATATGAAATGAGAACTTCAGAACATTATATCATGCTGAGGGTACAAAATATATTTAATAAACCTTTTTTTTTCAATTATCGCCCACATAGAGGGAAAATACTAAGAGGGTGAAATTTGCCATTGGGATGACAATGTAGGCTTTAGCTCATACATTTGAAACAAGCAAAACATTCAATAGTTGATTGTTAATCTATTTAGTATCGATTAAACATTTACTGAGAGTTTATAGTGGCTGTTGATTTTTAGTTCATTTTTTCCAAGTTACTTCGACGATACGACAGCGTACAACCAGGTAAATCAGTGTTCGCAACAATGATCTAAAAACGCACTTCTTTCCTGCAACATGACGGAACAAATTCCAACATCGACAGTTGTCAACACCATTTTGTGTACATACTGGTGGATGAAACTAAAGCTTGTCCGAATTTAACAGTACAACTTTGACTGCTTGTTCAGTTTTAATGAAGCTATTTCCATCGCTATTGCATTGCCATGGTATTGGAATATGCATGTGGAACTATTGGATGAATTCAACAATGGTATTAAATTATGATTGAAGAACAAGGACGTGTGTTGTACCTTATTCCAAATAGCACTTCATATTCGATAAAAAGCGCACGAGATGTAATTTGAAGATTAACTACACATTGCTGTATTCGACATGTACGCCATATCTCAAAAAACGCTTTAAAAAACTTTCGGATATGGGTATTAATTAATGTTCCACCTTACAGCAAACGGAATACGGAAGATATTTCTTCATTGTTCAGCGTTCCATGGAACTGTCATAATAACTTCAAAATTCCAGTAAAGTTCTTCTTATCTAACATGCAAGTCGTTGCATACTATTCCATTTTCAGTATCATATCAGCTTCACTATTTAAGTCCTTAATTTTGCCACTTTCAAAGTACATCCACATATTTTACAACATTTTTACAACGTCAAATGATACTCAACAAAAAGTTGCATGGTGGATTGCTAGAGCAAGATGGAAAACAAATATATCTCCTGGAGAACATCTCCCTCTAAAAAGCTGCTTGTTAGTTCGGCTTAGCTTGTGAGTGGAAATAAAGAAGCTAGCTGGATATCACTCATGTGACGATTTTACTCAGAAAAGCTTATCAGATCAGAACATTACCTGACAGAAATGCCCTTAGTTTTCTCGCTGAAAACGCCATCATGAAAACAAACTTTATGTTTACGTCAGTATATTCTGCTTTTATGACATGTCATAAAAGCAGAATATACTGCTCACATGAGGAGAATAAAGGAAGGAGCAATACAAACTACTAGCGTCCCGTATGAATGAAATAGCCTTTTACCGTAAATGTAACGTTATTTAATAATTTTGTGTGAACTATAATGTGTCAAAAATTGAGATATATTTTGGGTACAACCCCCGGGAGTATTCTTCAACGCAAAGCAAGCCGGCCTGAACCTGATTGGTGGTCCTTCCCGTCACAAAAAATACTCGAACCTGATTGGTTGCATTATACGTCATTACAAGACGTTGCCCCAACAACGGAAACGGCATCGATGGCGCTTTGATCAAATTGCCGGACGAAGAAAAAAAGAAAAAGGAGGAAAATTGGCCGGTTTCAATAAGAATTCAGATACGATCCGAAATCATAATAAAAAAAGCTTTATAGTGTTTTAAAAACATCTCATTAGAAAAAGCAGATTTTTAGGAATGTCAAGGCTACAAAATTTAAAAGCAAGGATGAGAAGACTCAGAAAGTAAATACTTTTTTGAAGTCATTTTTCATCCGCATGTAAAGTCTCCTCCAGCTTTTTTGACTTTATAGCAGTTGTTAAATATAACTGCAAAATGGAAGAAAACTGTTATGAATTAAGAATGCTCTTTTTGATACAGACGTATTGTGACGTATTGCGACGTAAAACTCTGAGCTCGCTTAACTCTGCAAGGTCAAGGTCATATATAAAACTTTGATACATTGAGACAAATCTCATTAAATATTATGCATTTAGAAACACTATGCATTTGAGGGTCACGTGACGAGGCCTCCTCCAAGACCATCTTCGTCTCGCCGTCCCGATATAAAAAGAGACAACAGGTGCTGGGAACAAGGTTGGAAAAATGCAGTTAAAAAAGCTGAAACCATATTTATTACACGATAAGCTACGGAAGCCTATTAGGGTCAAGTTACACTTTATAATTACTACTATCCTAGGATAATATCTGCGATGAAAGAATAAACGCGCTTCTGTTTGCATGTTTTTACTTTAAACTTCCACAAACCTTTGAAAGCATAGAAATCTCAGTATATTAAGAATGCACGCTTTTAATTATAAGCAACACAAAATGTTTATCGAAACTCAACGTTACTTCAGCTTTCTTTCAGGCTCAAGTGTTGCTAACTTGTTGCGTGTTGACTGTTTACTTGGAAACTTCAAATTCGTGTGTTTCTTTTCGTTAGGTTTTCGCGCCAATTGAAATCAACCTTATCAAACTTACATGACTTTCTTACATGACTCTTTTTATTTATTTGCACACTTCAGGCTGGAATGTTGTTTATAAGTCCTTTCGTTTTTTGTAGAATTCAAACCTAGTGACATGTAAATCGTTCTTGTATAAAAAAAAGCGTGCCTTGTAGAATTATTTTTTTTATCATTTCGCACAAAAAAAGTTTTAAGGCGGGCCAGGAGTTGAATAGAAATTATGCAAAAAACTATACTAGAATATTCTTTGTTATGAAAATTTTGTTGCAATTATACCAGGATTTTTAGCTCAAAAAATGTTTTCGTCCAAAATTTGAACTAATAAACTCTAGTAATTGAGGAACTTGAGACTGAGTAGGAAAATTTTAAATTATCTCAGACACCTTTCTTGCCCCCTAATTACAGAGTCGAAAAATAGCCCAGCAGAAACAGGGCCAATCTGTTATAAACTCAAAATGTATCCAAGTCCCTTTTTGTGCCTGTTTAACAGATAACTTTTTTTTCAACTCCCAGTTCTCTTTTATTACGTTGCTTTAAACACGTTGTTTATAAGCAATTTCTAATGAAACCATCCGTTGCCGATGTACAGGTTGCTGTATTTTGCTTTGATCGAATTCTGTAAACAAAAAGCTTGAAATTTCGCGCCTAAATTATAAAATTAGCCGTTTTCCTTTGTGATTTTAGCATAAATTATATGACCGCGGTGCATGATTTTCTCAGCTCCAAAACTCGTTTGTTTTTTTTTCGTCGTTTTTAAGATGGTGGATAGTGGCGGGGACGTGAGAAATATGGATGATTTTTTTTGGGACTAAAGATATGCTTTCTGATTTCACAGTTTATGAAAGTCCTTTGTTTCCCTATGCCATTGTTCACCGAGAAAAACATTAAAATCTGATTGGCAAGTTCTTATTACGATTATAATTTATCATTATTTACAGAAATAACTCTAATGTTCGCCAACGATTTTCTTCTCATAAGGAATACCATTATACTGATAGTAACAATAACAAACGCCACGATAGCCCAAATATGTATCCAAGGCATCAAAAGTGGAGTGGTAAATGCAGGAATTATCATGGAAAGCCTCGTTATCCCTGCGATCAAGCCTTGTGAAAAACTTTGAATATTTGGCGGAATTAATTTTGCTACCATACTTTTCAAAAGGACCTGTATTGGTAGCCAAACAAACGTGTATGTTACAACAAATCCCACCATTAGAATTATATCTCTTCTAACATCACGTGCTAATACCTTTAGTTCGAATATCACGCTGAAATTGATTAACATACAAGATAAACAAAAAATAATTGTGTAGTATGTTCGTTTATCATTAGTACAGATCTTAACTAACGTGCATAGTATGAGAAAGTAAGAAACTGAGCTTGTGACAAGCATTGCGCTTAGAGCAAGCTGACTCCATTTTAGTATATCATCGACTAGAAGTGGATACAACATATCCAGGCTAAAGCTGCTGTACATAGCAATGCAGTTAGTAGCACATATCAGCAAAATATCAACATTAGTCAGTAAAATTGAGAAAACTTGTTTGGTTGGCAAATTTTCTACATGATTATTACTTTCTTTTAAAACTGCGGTCTCATCTCTTGTGAAACCCTTTTCATCAGCATCACCGTTTGCTATTTTGCTACTTTTTTCTTGCATATTTTCTTCTAAATACTCTAGTTCAAGCAGTTTATTAGGTAAAAGCAGATTTGATATTACAAACATAACGAATGTCACCCCTGCGACGAATATTCCAATGAAGTTCAAGTAGGTAACAATAAACGATCCTATTTTAAAATTAACTTTTTTAAATATAATTCCAAAAGCAGGACCAACGGTAAACCCCATGGCATATGCTGTCGTCATAACCCAAATCGCACTTGTCGCTTCTTCTCTACTATATAAGCGAACTAATTCTCCGGCAGATACACTCATAAATGGGTCTCCCACACCTGCAAGCAACCTTCCGATAATCAAAAATGCTGGATGAAGGTAAACAGAATATAAAAGATTACCAATTAAAATCAACACCAGTACTGCGTTGGTATATATTTTTAAATTTCTAGTTCGATCAACATAGCGACCACCAAATCCACCTGTTAAAGTTGCACTGACGGAGAAAACGCCTAGCATGATGGCATAGCATAAGTGTGGACGATCTGTTTTTACTAAATCTTCAAGGTAGAAGACAGCAGTTGACATAATGATATTATAATCCAAGCCAGCTAGAAATGAGATCATGTTGATGACAAAGACAGTCTTTCTTCGTTGACCTAGCCATTTTTCATGCGTTGGTTCTCCCATTCTCGGATGCGCGTTTTGTAAATTCACAGTTATCTAATGAATAATTACTTTCCAACTTTCTACTCTGCAACAGATTGTGCAAGCCTACTAATGCTTGTACAATCTGTTTTGATGGACAATATAAATTGGATTAACTTTTTTCATTACTAAAATTAACCTTGTTAAAAATTATTTGGTTATAATAATAGTAATATATTAGTTTTTTATATAAGTTTTTCGGTGCATGAAATGGCTGATAAAAAAGTTACTCACTGATATGCCCCGAATAATAAACTTTGTGCAAACCAATTATAACAAAAAATTTCAACAAGTTTTAATAAAACTAGCAGTAAAAGTGTTACCCAGCGTTGAACACTCCTTGGAGCTATTAATAAGAACCGTACACTGTGCCACACATTTAGGTGGAGCGCTCTAGTACAGGTATATAGTATGTCGTAAATCTAGTGAAGTGCACACAACAACATGGTGTTTCGGGTATAATATTTTTTTTTTAAATAACTTTCTTGCACAATTAGCTAAAACAAAAACACGGTTTACCACACGTTGTTATCATAGAAAAACGGTTGGTCAAGCTTTTTTATTCTTCGGAAAATGTTCTTGGTGAAAGTTCATAAATGTTACTTCGAGCTGAGCGCTTAGTACAGGTAAACAATGTTGCACATCCATATAGGTATAAAACCCTTTTCCAAAAAAACTTTATCGCAACGTCAATTAAATAGAGACACAGGAAACAGCCCGTCGTAACACTTGGCTAAGCGCAATTTCGTTCGTCCCAGGTAAGCAGGATTGTGCTTAGCCAGGACCAACTTCGTTCCCAGAGCATTTTGCCTTGTTGATGAAGTTGACTCCGTAATAACGGCTCAGGGGCCACAAGAACCTGGGGACGAGGTTGAGCCAGGACGGAACGGAATTGTCCCGGCCATTGTCCCGTCCCGCCTCTCATATAAAAAGCACCTAAACCTATAGTCAATTGAATTAAAAAATTATCACTAGCTTACATTTTGAAAAACGTTAAACGTTAGTGCCGATCAAGAGTAAAGCTACACATTTTCGAGAGTAAGAGTACAAAAATTAAACAGTGAGAGTGCGAGTAATACACCTCTTCACGGTGTCGATATTCCGCGCTATTCCGTTCCGTAAAATATCAATCATCGCTCAATAAATCACGTGATCAAATAGCTTTGGTAGGTAAACCGTTTGGTTTCAAAAAGGCGGTAGCAGTCAGTAGCTTTTGAAAGAACAAAATAGTTGTAAATATTTCTTATCAAAATGGATAATAAAAAACAAGTTCCTTCTGCATCAAGAAAGACGGTCCAGATGTTGTGCAGTGACTGGATGCCCAAATGGAGATTATACATTAAGTAAGTGGGAAGAGGAAGAATGTCAGTTACATCTTGGGTCAACAACACAGCTCATGTTCATGTGAACCACCTTTCAGGTAAAGTGTTAGTCAGGGATGTTGTCACATTTTGCTCATTTAAAATGCACCGAATTTGGTTTCCACTTTCTGATTCAAGTCAAAATCTAAAATAAATTTACTCTGTCATTTATTTAGGTTGTTCACTTTCCCAAAAAAAAAGGAGGAAGAGAGGTTAAAACGGAGAATGCTGGTAAATAGAAGGGAATTAAAAAACTCAAATCAGCTTTGGTCACCTAGGTAAGAAATAGTTAGCTGTCAGCTGGCTTACTTAAACAATTTTAAACTGTGCTACATCTTTTATATTTTACAGAAAGCAGTCTCGAATGTGCTCTATGCACTTTGAAAATGGCCAACCAACATCTGATAATCTATATCCAACCTTAAATTTGGGATATGATGCCAATAGAAAAGTAAAATCAATTGTGCCTTCTCGTCGTAAATTGAGTTACAGAGGAACACAAAGAGAAATGAGCGGTACATCAGACGACGATCCAAACTTAATAATCACAGAGTTAGAAGGTGAAGATGAGGAAATTTATGAACTTCCGGATATTCCTCTGGTGGAAGAAAAGAGAAATGTGGATGTAATTTTTATGCCAAAACATACTATATTTTCAAAACAGCATATCTTGGAAACGTGATTTTGTCTTTGATGACAACTTTGGCATCTCTGTTGGCTTTTAGTGTTATGTGTATGAGCATATTAACCAATAAATTTGACATTAATAAAGAACTATTAGACAAACTAAGAAAAAAAAGAGAAAAGAATCACCACTCTCAACATTATTATAAAGCAGCAGCAAATGTTATTAAAAAACCTGACGAACAATAATAAATACTGGGAGCTAAAGTGGAAAAATGCAAATGTGAAATACCTCTTCATTTAAAGCTGTTAACAACTGACAAACTGTGTTTATTTCATACTGGAATCAAAACTGTTGCATTGTTTACCAAACTTTATGATTTTATTGTTCCCCTTGTAAGAAGAAGGTGGCGTGGTACTAAAGGAACAACTAGCACATTGCGCAGAAAATTTTTTTCTGTTCCTAAAAAGAATGAGACCAGCTAGGAAATTGCCTAGCAAGGACGAGTTCCTACTTTTGCTAATGAGGTTAAGACTTGGACTGTTAGAAAAAGGAATTAGCTACTCGATTTAACATTTCTGAAGGTTTGGTTAGTGCAATATTTCGCTCTTGGTTGCGCTGTTCAGCAGAAGTGCTCAGTGCATATGTTTTTGTTCCTGACCAAGGCGCTTTGAATATCACTCGGCCTTCACATTTTCGACCTGCAAGTAACTTACACTCCATCATAGATGCCACAGAAATTTTTATAGAAATACCGAAAAATTTAATCAATCAGCGTTTAACATGGTCAAATTATAAGCACCACAATACACTGAAGATACTACTGGCTTGTTCTGCAAATTCTGCAATAGTTTTTTGTTTCTAAAGCGTATTGTGGTTCCATTTCTGATAAGGCCTTAACAGTTGACTGTGGTTACTTAGAGAAAGTTGAACCTTACAGCCAACTTATGGCAGATAAAGGTTTTAACATTATGAGTGAATGTGAGGCACGTCGGATAAATTTAGTCATTCCTCCAGGAAAACGTGGACAAAGCCAAATGCTGTCAAAAGCTGTTAGAAAACAAGTGAAATTGCACGTATGCGAATTCTCGTGGAACAAGTAATTAGACAGTTAAAATCCTTTCACATTCCAGGAAGAGAAATTCCTGTAAACATTATACCGCAAGTTGATGACATTATCACTGTTTGTCCTGCATTTATTTTTTATTACAGCTATGTATTTTGTTTAGCTTTCGGCTCCATTGCTTTTCCATGCTTTAACGCTTTTGTCTCTACAAAAGGTGCAATTCCAAGTAGGGAGTCTGTTAAAGGCTTTGTGTTAGCATTTGTTTTTTTATCCAAAGTCTCCATTTTAGTACAAACTCTATAAAAATTTGAAGCTGTTATGCAACCTTTTCTTTGTTGTTGCCAAATTGGTGTTTCAGGTTGTTTTGAGGAAACTATAGCTAAGTCTTTTATTTGTTTATCAGAAACAGTGATTTTTTGTTTAAAAATGTCAATATTCTCTTCCAGAGTCTTATTTTGATCCTATTGAAAAGTTTCACTTATTGATACAATGGATTCAGGTACATCAAAATTTGGGCTTTCAACTATATTTAACCGTTTGTTTGTGATCAGCTCGGAAATTCTACTTGTGCCAAGTTCGTTTTTCATAGACTTGAACAGTTTTTCTCTTAATTTTCTTTATCGTGTAACTGTGCCAAGTGAGACTCATGTAGTGATGCTGAAAAAGATAAATATGCATCTTGTTCGACTTTTAAATCTTTTTGCTTTTCCTTTGTATAATGTGTTTTTTGCCATGTTGTTTGGGTGGCTGGTAATGCTCTCAAGTCCACCTTTGTGCCAGAAGGAACTGTCCACGTACATTTTTGGCTTGTTTTAGAAGGTTTTGTAGCGCCTGTTACGACAGCATTTTCATTTCTAAATAACATGGCAATGACATGGTTACACATCCCAGCCATGCCTGCTGTACAAGAGCAATAACCTGACTTTATTTCCCCACCAGGCTGCTCTGCATCCTTGTCTTTACTGCAAATGATCCACACAAAGTAGGGTTTAGAATTCATACTTTGTGAATGTATCACTCTGCATCTTAATATGCAATATGGTGAGCTTGGACTGATATTATGTATGAATATTTCGCGTACTAAATCATTGCTAAAATAACGATAGGCTTTTCCCACTTTGTATTCTCGGTCAAGTCTTGCAATGAACTCAGAACCAATGATGGACATGTATCTGGAGATATCTTGATAATAAATTGAAGGCCATTTCGACTTTCCATTGTTTTCACCTGTCCATCCCTCTTTAATTAGCAATGGGTCAGGGATAACGGCGTCATTTATAAGCAATTTTTTTTGATAATCATTACACAAGGCGCATTCACCAGTCTCAAGCGATGGGTCAACTTCAGCCTTTTCAGAATAAGCGACGTAGGCTCTAAAAATAATTGAAGTCACCATGAGGTTGAGTAAAACAAAATGATACATTTACAATATTATGCATGGTACTTACCTAGCTACTAAGTCATCAAAGCTTATTATTATTATTAATCATATTTATACAGGTTTACATCTTCAGTATGATATAATATATCTGTACTGTTATTAACGAGTGACCTGTTAAAACAAAAATAAACAAAGTAAATAAAGAGCCAAAAATTGTTTTTTGTGTTAAATATTATATGTAAAATTATGAGAATGTTAAAAAAAAAAGAAAGAAAAGAAAATAAGAATCAAATAGCAGACTATGAACAGAAAAATTAGCAAAAATGGGAATTAGAAAAAATTGAGTTAGGATTCAAACTTCACAACATTAAAAAATCAAGCTAAGGTAATAGACCTAGAACTCACTTTGTTTCAAAAACTTTTTAAAATTTATCATACTCTTTTCTTCCCTGATAATAGAGGGGAGACTATTAAAAACTAAAGCTCCTTGATAATACGTAAGCTTCCGACCAGCTTCCGTCTTGATGATGCTAGGTAAGACTAATTTAGATCTATTTCCTCTGGTGTTAATCGAATGGCTAACCAATTTGTAATTGCTGTCAACAGTAATATCGTTAACGGCTTTGAACACATCAATTGCTACTTTCCGTTTTCTTTGAGTGACGAATGTTGACCAATTCTTGCGGGTTTTGATGATGTGCTTAGCTCTTCTCAGCAAGGACTCAAATTTTCCAATCCATGTTTTATTCATTCCACCAAATATGTCGTAGCAGTAAAAGAACAGTGGATGGATCATTGAGTTATAATGGTTTCAGCAACATTTGGAGAAATTTTGTAACGTATTTTCTATAAAAGTTTGATGCGTGAGGTTATACGTTTGTATGTTTTTTTAAGGTGATGGTTCATGTTAAGGTGAGTATCCAGTTGAATCCCAAGGTATTCGTAATAATCTGGTTGGTTTATATCATTTTGATCGATCACAATACTGACAGAGGCTTGTGGTTTTCGGGACGCAAAGACGACAAATTCTGTTTTGCGCTTTTTTGGATTAAGAATTAGGCAATTTTCCTTTATCCAATCGTGAATGATATTTGCATCCAAATTTATACAATGTTCAATTTCATCTAACGACTTGCTTGATGAATATATGACTGTGTCATCAGCATACATCAATACTCGACAGTGTTTCAATTGGCACGGTAAGTCATTGATAAAAAGAATAAATAGCAATGGACCCAGAATGGAACCTTGTGGTACACCATGCGTCATATTTTCAGGATCTGAGTATGCTCCATCAATGAAAACAGTTTGACTTCGATTAAAAAGATAACTGCTTAACCAATCAATTTCAGTGCTAGTAATACCATAAAAAGGCAGTTTCTGGAGAAGGCAGCCATGGTTTACGGTATCAAAGGCCTTTCTCAAATCCATGAATAGAGCTCCGGTTGTCTTACTTTTATCCATATTGTATCTTATATCGTCAACAAGTGATTTAACCGCTTCACGTGTAGATCTTTTTCGTTGAAAACCATATTGGTGCTCACTCAATAGATCTTGATTTTCTAAATAATCAGCTAGCTGGTCGTAGACGATTCGTTCGATGACTTTAGACAACACATTTAGTACGGAAATGGGTCGGTAGTTATCTATGTTTGAGCGATCGCCAGATTTATGCAATAGTGTTATTTTTGCAGATTTTTCACAGGTTGGAAATGTACCAGTTTCCAAACTCTTGTTTATCAAGAACATGACAGGTGCAGCTAGTTCGTTTGAGATGTCTTTAATTATCCTACCGGGGATAGTGTCAATACCAGCAGCTTTAGCCGTTTTAACCGATTTTAGTACTCTATTCACCTGATTAATTGTCACTGGTTGGAATTTAAATGATACATTCCTTTTATTAATCGTGCGCATATAATTACGTATGTTGAACAGTTTCCAAGTAAAGTTGGTTATTGATGATTTCATGAGGCTTGAACCAACTTTGGTGAAAAAAGAGCAAAAATTGTTCACAGACCACAAACGGAAATGATCAGAGCTAATATCCTCATTCATATTTTTTAAAAACACGTGCTCGGCAAATATTACCATGCGGAGTGTTTTGCTTTCACTTTTGCGCCCCCCCCCCCTTCGAGTAGTAAACATCTGATTGGTAGATTCGATAAGTCTACTACTTACTTCCCAGGGAATTTTATTTTGTGGAACATGTACTGAGAACTAGTTATCGCCCGCAATACGAGCAAATACAGAGAATCGGTAAGTTAATGCAGAAAACCAATTAATTCTCAAGGAGATAATAAGCATCGCCAACATTGCGCATTGAGGTGTATAATAAAAACAAACTTCGACATAAATGTTAGAACAGGAGCGTAACGAACATCGATTAATTGACATGGTAATTACAAGTAAAATCGCATCAAATCTACTAACTTATTCAGTACTTTAGACTGTGGCTAGCTTTGTTTACCTACCATAGGTAGCCATATTTAATTTGGATACTATAGCAACGTGAGTTTGCGCATGACCAAATGACACTGTGAAGAGGTGTATTCACTCCTGAGTACAACGCGAGTACAACTAAAATGATATTACTCGCATTTTTGTTAATCATACTCTCAATGATTAATTATATTTTTACTCGCTAGTGTACTCACGGTTAGTACAGTTTTTAAAGCCAACGCATAATACGCGCGTGAACACATTCATTTTTTTTGCGAGAGATATTAAATTGTAAACTTTAAAAAACTTAAGTTAAAAAAATTAAACTTTTTGTTAAATAGTGAAAAGTAGTGTTGTTCAGAAAGTAAAACAAATTTATTGTGGCATAAAAAAACTGAGAGAGAGAGAGAGATAAAACCGAAAATCAAATTCTCTATTAATGATTTCTGTTTTTGTACTCCCGAGTATAGTTAGAGTAAGGGATAAAAAGCCGAAAATCGAATTCTTATTTAATAACTCTGTTTTTGCGCTCCCAAGTACAATGAGAGTAGGAAATAAAAAAAAGCCGAAAATTTTATTTATCATTTAATAACCTTTGTTTTTGTACTCTCAAGTATACTTAGAGTAAGAAATAAAAAACCGAAAATCAAATTCCTTATTTAATGACTCTGTTTTTGCACTCCCGAGTACAATAAGAGTAGGAAATTAATAAAAAGCTGAAAATTTCATTCATCATTTAATAACCTTTGTTTTTGTACTCTCGAGTATAGTTAGAGTATAAAACAAAGGAGGTAATTAAATTTCTACTATAGTGACTTGTTTTTGCACTCCTGAGTATCATGAGAGTAAGAAATGGTTAAAAAACCCGCGATTGATGGTTACAAACAAGACATTGTTAAAGCTTTTTGTTGGAAGTTTTATCCAACCGACATGGCTGAACCTGGTGCATGGAGAGACTGTCAACGTGCAATTGATGAATTTATACGACGTAGCAACAGAACAAAGAAAATTATAAAACATGCATGTTACAGTCATAAAACTCTTTCTTTCAGTTAATAACTTTTTTGTACATATTTTTTTAGATGTAAATATTTTTATTTTTAGATTTTTAAAAAAAAAATATCATTAAACATTAAACTGTTTCTTTTATAAACAAAATCCCTCACGTCATTTTTGTTTCTTCAATCTTAAAACATCCCCACAAAAACAAAAAGATAACAAGCTTTGTGACGTCCTGTTTCTACGGCGATATTTTAAAATTATACAGATTGTTGTCTGAGTTATAAAGCAATGTTTGTTGAAAAATATTCAGAAAGCAAAGTCTGCATGTGGCAGTTGATCACCATGACTATAATTATCATGCTGACTCTGTGCTTGCGAAAGAACATGCTGGAAGTGATTTCACATAACAAAAGTAGCGAAAGCATTTAAGAAAGTAAGAGACGGAAAAGTTGAACTTCAAAATCTTTTTTTAATTTTTTTTTTATTTTAAAAAGACCAACAAATTAAAAAAAAAATTAAATGGTGAATTAAAATTAATGTCTTATGTTTTTCTTTAATAAAACTCGCGAGTAACATAATATATTTTTTTACAGATTTACTCGCGAGTAGATTAATTATTGCGTACTCGCGTTATTAAAAAGATTACTCTCATTTACTTTACTCGCACTCGCATTGTACTCTCACTGTGAACTATTTTACTCGCATTTATTTGTACTCGTACTCTCAAAGATGTGCAGCTTTACTCGCGATCGGCACTGTTTGTTGTCCAATAGTGTTTTAAAGGCACCCAGTCTTTTTTTTTATTCTATTGTTTCTTTTGAAATCTACATAACCAATCAGTGAACGCAACTACTTTTGGTTAGCATTTAATTAAATCTGTCAATCATATTTTTGACCAATCACAATTTGTAACGATAAGTTATTGGTGTGTGTTAATATGCATAAAATTTGTTGAGTGTCTGTTGTGTAAAATGAAGTAATCCTGCAGAAACATTTTCATAAAGGTTTAAATAGATTTGTGTTGTTGAAAGTGTAGCAATTTTAAAGCAATAATTTCATATCTTAAGTTTACTGCTAAAGCATCCCAGTTGTTTAGGTTATTTTCTTGTGAAGTTCAGTTGTAAATGTAGATGGAACTTTAAGCTTTGTGTAAATGTAAATAGCACTTTATACTTTTGGAATATCATTCACGATTTATTCAAATAAAAAGCATTCCTGATTAGCTACGATAAAAAACATATATCTAATTGTGTTAAATGAAATGTGAGCTTGTTAAGTAAAAAGTAAAAAAAGCTTTATGGTGTTTTAAAATCATCTCATTAGAAAAATCAGATTTTTAGGAATGTCAAGACTACAAAATGTAAAAGCAAGGATGAGAAGACTTTTTTGAAGCCATTTTTCATCCGCATGTAAAGTTTCCTCCAGCTTTTTTGACTTTATAGCAGTTGCTAAATATAACTGCAAAATGGAAGAAAACTGTTATGAATTAAGAATGCTCTTTTTGGTACAGACGTATTGTGACGGATTGCGACGTAAAAATCTGAGCTTGCTTAACTCTGCAAGGTCAAGGTCATATATAAAACTTTGATACATTGAGACAAATCTTATTAAATATTACACCCAGAAAAACTATGCATTTGAGGGTCACGTGACGAGGCCTCCTCCAAGGCCATCTTCGTCTCGCCGTCCCGATATAAAAAGAGACAACGGGTGCTGGGAACGAGGTTGGAAAAATGCAGTTAAAAAAGCTGAAACCATATTTTTGACACGATAAGCTACGGAAGCCTATTAGGGTCAAGTTACACTTTATAATTAGTTTACACTACTATCCTAAGATAATATCTGCGATGAAAGAATAAACGCGCTTCTGTTTGCATGTTTTTACTTTAAACTTCCACAAACCTTTAAAAACATAGAAATCTCAGTATATTAAGAATGCACGCTTTTATTTATAAGCAACACAAAATGTTTATCGAAACTCAACGTTACTTTAGCTTTCTTTCAGGTTCAAGTGTTGCTAACTTGTTGCGTGTTGACTGTTTACTTGGAAACTTTAAAGTCACGTGTTTACTCGTTTCGTTTGGTTTTCGCGCCAATTGAAATCAAGATTGTCGTATGAAACTTACATGACTTTCTAACATGACTCTTTTTATTTATTTGCCCACTTCAGGCTGGAATGTTGTTTATAAGTCCTTTCGTTTTTTGTAGAATTCAAACCTAGTGACATGTAAATCGTTCTTGTATAAAAAAATGCGTGCCTTGTAGAATTATATTTTATCATTTCGCACAAAAAAAGTTTTAACGCGACCCAGGAATTGAATAGAAATTATGCAAAAAACTATACTAGAATACTCTTTGTTATAAAAATTTTGTTGCAATTATACCAGGATTTTTAGCTCAAAAAATGTTTTCGTACAAAATATGAACTGATAAACTCTAGTAATTGAGGAACTTGAGACTGAGTAGGAAAATTTTGAATTATTTCAGACCACTTTCTCGCCCCCTAATTACAGAGTCGAAAAATAGCCCAGCAGAAACAGGGCCAATCTGTTATAAAACACAAAATGCATCCAAGTCCCAACCTCGTCCCCAGGGCATCTTGTGTCTTTTCTGACCCCGGGACGGCGATACGAACATGGCCCTGGAGGTGGCTGGTCCGATATGATTGGCGCGGATATGTCACATAATTATTGCGTCATACAAGACATTTTGGCGAGGCGGCGAGTCTGTGACGAACAGGAGCAAGCTGTTCGTATTAAAATGGCGGAGGAGCTGTATCAATATCATGTTTTTTTCAAAGTGAAAAATTTAATAAAAAGTATTACTAAGCAATGAGAGTATAAAATAAGACATCATAAAGTAATACTGCTTACATGGAAATATTTCAATAGCTGGGAAAGTTTAATAAAACTAGAAAAGTAGAAAAGTAGCTAGCAAACTATACCTAGTAAGTAAGTAAGTGTTTTATTTCTCCTATACAACAAGCTTTGTACATCTGTGTTAAAAATACTATGTATACATATTTAAATATACTTTTTACAATATGTCTAGTTAAATTACTTTCTTTTTTCTAGATATTACATGCATAAATATCAGTACAAGGTACATAATTAATTGTTTTTCAGGAAAGAAGGCTATGAGAGAATAGCAAATTTGCTAGGAAATTCATAGTCACCGTGATTGTAAACTCGGGTAGGTCACACTACGAGAGTACGCTCCCATATCATGTTCCTTATGCCACAATTAATCTGCAAGGCTGGGTTAAGAAAGAGATACATGACTATCAAGATAAAGAACAAAAGAAAGAAACTCAACTTGTTTCCAAGTGGCCAGGTTTAATTTGCAGCTTTATGCAAAGAATGACGTTACATAAAATTAATAGCTGAGAGACCTACAATCGTTGCCAAAAGTGTTGAGACACTTTTTGAAATTTGAATTATTTCCACACTTTCACCCCCGCACCCCCCCCCCCAGACAATGTTGTACTCAGGTTTTTTGAAGACAGAAGTTTGCTGCTATGACTCTCCAACATTGTGTAAAGAGGGGAGGGGATAAAAAGAGTCGTAATTCTGTATTTATTGCCTTTTCTGCCACTAATGGTCAGTTTTTGCATTTGTCTCAACTACTTTTGGCAACGATTGTCTGAGTTTTTAAAAATTTAAATGGAGTTTACGGCCAATCCACTCTGCTATTGCCTATCAAATTCAGGGTGTAATGTGCTGAGGAAAAGGGCTTTCTGCGCAATTTGTTTAATAAAAAAAATCCATAATGGCGATTCAGCTGTGTGAAATAAGTCCTTTTTTGGTGGAAATTGGCAAAGTATGACTTGAAACCATTCTTTTTTAATATTTTGTATCTAAAAATGCTCTTTTTTCTTCCATTTGCCCATATTAGCAACCTTTTAGATATTTATTGATATGTTAAGCTTGGTTACGGACTGTTTATTGCTGCGATACATGTTGACATATTAAATACAGCTGTACCTTGAAACATTTTTGGCGTAAAAAAGTTTGCTAGAAAGGTTTCTCATAAGCAGATGAATGGTTTTTAAAGTGCAAATGTTAAGCAGGCGAACCAGCAAACAAACCTTATAAGAGCAGACTGTGATGGTAAAGTGCCATGGTAAAGTGTATACTGTTTACCGCACAGTTTACCGTACAAATTAAGTGGTGTACAACCTACAATGCAGAATATATAATCTAAAAAAGGTGCTTTGACATGCTTTATAATATAGGGAATGGAACCAATACAAAATAACTTCTTAAACTGCTCCGTATAGGAAAATGTCAACAGTTTACCATTTTAACTCCTTATAAGAAGTAATACTTATATTCTCTATTAATAATAAAAACGGTAAACTTTGCGGATTTTTCACAGAAAAAGGCATTACCGTGCTAACTTTAATTTTGAAATGTTGTTAACTATCCGTTAAAAGGTGACATAGTGTTTTATAGGAATTATTACCAGTAAAACAGATTTTATGCATGGATACGTAGCGGTAAACTGTACGGTAAACTGTAACAGTTTACCATCAGCACTTTACCGTATTAGAATAACTTTAAAACGGAATGTTTTTCTTAGACCCAGTTATTGGTAATGACAATGGCCCTTGAAACGACACTCAGCAAAGCTTCCATCACACAAGAAGGTGAGGTGCTAACCCATTTTCAGTGCAAATTCCATCCAGCATACACCTTTGGAGACTGATGGCGCATTACCTTGTGCGAAGGTTTTATCGACTCGGGCGTGTTTATTAAATGTACCAATGGAGTTTGGGGTGTGCCTGACACTACATTTTTATGTTCGTTGGTACTAAATATTATAAAGTTGTTTGATTTTGAGCCTTTTGAATGGTGTAAACAGTGTCAAAATGCTCTTATTTGGCATTTTTTATGACGTTTTTTATATTTAAATGTTATGGGCACCATTATGGAACCAATATAAAGTTTTTCATCAGGTGTATTGATATTTATTTTTGGTCTCATGCATTAGCTCTCCAAATATTATGTATTGGTTGTGCACAATTTCACGGGTAGTTGATCCCGGTTAGGTGACCTTTCTCGTGAAATTAATATTTTTAGAGACAATCGTTGCCAAAAGTGTTGAGACACTTTTTGAAATTTGAATTATTTCCACACTTTCACCCCCGCACCCCCCAGACAATGTTGCACTCAGGTTTTTTGAAGACAGAAGTTTGATGCTATGACTCTCCAACATTGTGAAAAGGGGGGAGGGGATAAAAAGAGTCGTAATTCTGTATTTATTGCCTTTTCTGCCACTAATGGTCAGTTTTTGCATTTGTCTCAACTACTTTTGGCAACGATTGTAGTGCCGCCCATGTCCTTTATAGACAAAATAATTTTGCACAAAATATCGAAAATGTTTTTTTTTTACACAATATATATATATGTATCATTTACGTTTTAAATTATATCAGGTTGTTATTAGTGGGCATGTTCTATTACTTTATATGCTTTGGTTACCATAAAAATATAAAAAGCCAGTAGGTTAACCGTCGGAGCCATTTTATCATTGACTGCACATTTACCCGGCCTAATTCAAGAACATTTAAAGTGCAATAACTTCGGTAAAAAAATAAAGTTATTGACTTGAAACTTGTTATCGAGTACTTTTAGACCAATCCGATAAAAGATAATTTTACACGAGGCATTAAAAAAATTACACAGCCATTTTGAGGAAGAGAAAAGGTAGGAAGATTTTCTTAAACTAATTCCTGCTAGGCCTTAAGAAATTCCAGGATGTACTGAAGATAGTGGTAGATATTGAACAGCTCACCACTGTGATATATTATCTCAAGAGTTTTAATACTAATTATAAAGCAGTGAACATAAAAAAATAACAAAAAAAGTCCAAACCGAGTATATAGTATATATATATATATATAGAGCGTCCCATAACTTCAGTAAAAATTAAAATATTGACTTGAGATTTGGTATGATATGGTTTTAGATTGGTTTGATAAAATTGAGCCAAAAAATAGTTCTATTATCATCATAGTTTCTGAGTTTCAGAATTTACCCCTTTTCAGAGACGCTGATAAGCTGTTTTTTGACAGCATATCAATTTTGACTAAGAGAATTTTAAAAGCTATTCTAACCTCAGAAATAGGTCAGATAAGATTCAACCTAAAATTATGCCATTAAACGAAAAATTTAGTTGCAAAGAATATCTTTTTGCTGATATATTTTTGTGATTGGATGCTCTTATGAGAATACTGAATTAATCTTCACGGTTAGCTAGTTTGGCATCTATATTATAATACCCGAATGCGTCTGTCTGTCACGCAAAATGGTACCACAAGTAGCGAGATGCATGCAATGCGATATAAAAAGAACAGGCGAACCCGCGGATTTTTCCACGGTCTACCGACTAGTTTTAAATATTTTCCAAGCAGAATGATAACAATAAATAGATGTATATCTCAATTAAAAATCTTTTTTTTGAACAACAGCAGAATTTTGATGAACTCTAAAAAGTGCGACTTTATGGTACTAATTTTGGTCCAAAATCCCCAAAATAATTTCCTCAAAAAATTATTCCCCAAACATTTTTTTCTTTTAAGGTAGCAATACTTTGATGTTGGTAAAGTCGTATACCAATTCTTTCTAAACTATTAAAGGTTACCTCCCGCGAAATATCAATCTCTAGAAATCTTTTTATTTTTTTGAAAAATCTTTATCCGTTCTTGAGATATTCGTCTTAAAAGTTGCACTAATTATGCGAAATTATGACGTCATGAGTTAGCATTGAGCATAATTATGGTAACTAAATATTGAAATTTATGTAAACTGTTCAAAACGTGTCAAAGTGAACGGCCAGAAAACATTTTTAACTCTTATGGCTTGTGAAAAATGTTAAATAAACCACCCTCGCAGAGCATACTCATGACATCATGCATAATTAGTGAATCTTCTTAGTCCAAATTCTAAAGAACCAATCAAGAATTTTAAAAAAAATATTAAAATTCCTAGACAACCTTTCAAGCTCTTTCATATGCAATTAACTTTATTTTTCGCGGGAGGTAACCTTTAAGGCAGTGATACATTGAATCGACAAAACAGATCACATGTGGACTTTAAGTTTAATTTTCAAACCAGCATAATGCTTTTGATAAAATTTTTGGATTATTTATGTTTTAAACAAAAAAAACCTTGTTTTTGTATATCTGTGTGTGCAATAAAACGTGAGCTTGTTGAGTAAAAAAGGCGTTTTAAAAACATGTCATTAGGAAAAGAAAAAGCAGAATTTATCAGTAATGGGTGGCTTTTTTAAAATGTTGAGGCCACAAAATGTAAAAGCAAAAAAGACTTGTAAAGTAAATACTTTTTTGAAGCCTTTTTCACCTAATATAACTGGAAGCAGTGAGTCCACCATATACGAATTCAGTTTCAGTTAACTATTGTTTAAATAAATTTTGTGCAAAAAAATAATAAAAAAGCAAGTTTGGAATTCGTACATCAAAATCTTGGTCATCATATAAAAGCAGTAATGCAGACACAGATATGAACTTACAGTAAATGTGAATTCTAAAGTTCAGTCAAAATGAATAAAAAATGTAAATGTTAATATGAAGTTAAATTTCTGCCTAGCTACTTTCAGTCAGGCACCTAGAATGACACGTCTATTTGAAAATTATGTAGCCATATTTGCACCTTAGAGAACCAACGAAGTGCTATGGTCAGGTGGGCAAATCATTACCAATTTCCAAGTTTCGCCTAGCTACAAGTTTTGCAACCCAGTGCTTGCTAGCCCACCAATTCAGTAAAATACACATAACTAAATTGCTTGAATTTCTTCAAGTAAACAGCAGCTTAAATAACTTGATTGTATTTTTATACATTTAGAAAACAATCAATATGCGAGCAGTTTGTGTGTTGCGTATGAGAGGAATCAGAACAAACTCGCCGCACGTATCTGTGACGTAAAACGCCGGGCTCGCTTAACTCTGCAAGGTTATATATAAAACTTTGGTTAATTGAGACAAATCTCATTAAATATTACACACAGAAAAACTGTGTATTGGAGGGTCACATGACGAGGCCTCCTCCAGGGCCATGTTCGTATCGCCGTCCCGGGGTCAGAAAAGATACAAGATGCCCTGGGGACGAGGTTGTCCAAGTCCCTTTTTGTGCCTATTTAACAGATAACTTTTTTTTCAACTCCCAGTTCTCTTTTATTACGTTGCTTTAAACACGTTGTTTATAAGTTTTTGCTTACTAAAAGCATGTAGAAAATTTATAAAATGAAGCGTCTTCCGAAGGAAAGCAATTTCTATTGAAACCACCCGTTGCCGATGTACAGGTTGCTGTATTTTGCTTTGATCGAATTCTGTAAACAAAAAGCTTGAAATCTCGTGTCTAAATGATAAAATTAGCCGTTTTCCTTTGTTATTTTAGCATAAATTGTATGACCGCAGTGCACGATTTTCTCACAGCCAAAATTCGTTTTTCTTTTTCGTCGTGTTTTCAGATGGCGGATAGTGGTGGGACGTGAGAAATATTATAAAATTGGATGATTTTTTTTGGGACTAAAGATATGCTTTCTGATTTCACAGTTTATGAAAGTCCTTGGTTTCACTATGCGTTTCACACCTTTCCCGAATTTCATAAATTATAATAATTATGACGTCATCCAAAATTTTATAATGGTTCTGTGCTCATCAAATAAGGATATTCAGATAGAATAATAAATTATCATGAAAAAAATGAAATTTTTAGAGCAATATAATATTCTGGTTGGATTTTATTTAGATTTTAAAAAAAAAAAAATATTTTGAAAACGAGGCTATTCTTGGAAAGCTCGGCTATATAATAGGGTTTGACCGTAACTTTCATCTCGGAATTGAGGCACTTAACGAACAGAAAAATTTACGAAATTAAGTAATTTTTTCTACCTTTTGCTAAGGAACGTAGGAATAAGAATCATTTTTAGTATCGACCGCTTTAATTGAGTTTGACATTAGGAAGTTTGGGAAAGTCTATTGTTCACCGAGAAAAACATTAAAATCTGATTGACAAGTTCTTATTACGATTAAAATTTATCATTATTTACAGAAATAACTCTAATGTTCGCCAACGATTTTCTTCTCATAAGGAATATAGTATATTGATAGCAACAATAACAAACAACGCCAGAGCCCAAATATGTATCCAAGGCATCAGAAGTGGAGTGGTAAACGCAGGAATTATCATATGGCAAGCCTCATTATCCCTGCGATCATGCCTTGTGAAACTTTGAATATTTGGCGGGATTAATTTTGCTACCATGCTTTTCAAAAGGACCTGTATTGGTAGCCAAACAAACGTGTATGCTATAACAAATCCCACGATTAGAATTATATCTCTTCTAACATCACGTGCTAATACCTTTAGTTCGAATATCACGCTGAAATTGATTAACATACAACATAAACAAAAAATAATTGTGTAGTATGTTCGTTTATCATTAGTACAGATCTTAACCAACGTGCATAATATGAGAAAGTAAGAAACTGAGCTTGTGACAAGCATGGCGCTTAAAGCAAACTGACTCCATTTTAGTATATCATTGACTAGAAGTAGAAACAACATATCCAGGCTAAAGCTGCTGTACATAGCAATGCAGTTAGTAGCACATATCAGCAAAATATCAACATTAGTCAGTAAAATTAAGAAAACTTGTTTGGTTGGCAAAGTTTCTACATGATTATTACTTTCTTTTGGAACTACTGTCTCATCTCTTGTGAAACCCTTTTTATCAGCATCACCGTTTGCTATTTTGCTACTTTTCTCTTGCATATTTTCTTCTAAACACTTTAGTTCAAGCAGTTTGTTAGGTAAAAGCATATTTTATATTACAAGTGTAACGAATGTCACCCCTGCAACAAATATTCCAATGAAGTTCAAGTAGGTAACAATAAACGATCCTATTTTGAAATTAACTCCTTTAAATATAATTCCAAAAGCAGGACCAACAGTAAACCCCATGGCATATGCTGTCGTCATAACCCAAATCGCACTTGTCGCTTCTTCTCTGCTATATAACCGAACTAATTCTCCGGCACATACACCCATAAATGGGTCTCCCACACCTGCAAGCAACCGTCCAATAATCAAAAATGTTGGATGAAGGTAAACAGAATATAAAAGATTACCAATTAAAATCAACGCTAGCACTGCGTTGGTATATATTTTTAAATTTCTAGTTCGATCAACATAGCGACGGCCCAACACTCCTGTTTTAGTTGCACTGACGGAGAAAACGCCTAGCATGATGGCATAGCATAAGTGTGGACGATCTGTTTTTACTAAATCTTCAAGGTAGAAGACAACAGTGGACATAATGATGTTGTAATCCAAGCCAGCTAGAAATGTGATCATGTTGATGACAAAGACAGTCTTTCTTCGTTGACCTAGCCATTTTTCATGCGTTGGTTTTGCCATTCTCGGATGCGCGTTTTGTAAATTCACAGTTATCTAATAAATAACTTGATTATAATAAAAGTAATGTAGAGATATTAAAAAAAGTTTTTTGGTGCGTGAAATAGCTGGTAGGTGAATGTTAGTTAAAAAAACATACTCACTGATATGCTCTGGATAATAAAATTTGTGCAAACCAATTATAACAATAAATTTGAGCAAGTGTTAATGAAACTAGCAGTAAAAGTGTTACCCAGCGTTTAACACTCGTTGGAGCAACTAATAAGGACCGTAAACTGTGCCATACATTCAGGTTGAGCGCTCTAGTACAGGTATGCAGTATGTCGTAACTCTAGTGAAGTGCACGCATCATGGTGTTTCGAGTATAATATATTTTCCAAAAAATAACTTTCCTGCACATTTAACTATAAACAAAAACACGGTTTACAACCCGTTGTTATCATAGCAAAAACGGTTGGCCAAGCTTTTTTATTATTCGGAAAATGTTCCTGGTGAAAGTTTAAAAATGAATGAGCGCTTAGTACAGGTAAACAATGTTGCACATCCATATTGGTATAATAACCTTCTCCAAAAAAACTTTATCGCAACTTCGGTAAATAGAGACACAAGAAACAGCACGTCATCACACTGGGCTAAGCGCTTAGTACAGATATACCGTGTCGCACATCCGCATAGCCATATTACCCTGTTCCAAAAACTATATCCTAACAAAAGATACATCTTTTGATTGAGAAATGGTATTGATTTCAAATTTGGTAGGGAGTTAGTATTTAATAATTAAAGTTCATTTGAGAAAAAAGTTCATGAAGACGTCATTATTTTATAGGTGACGTCATCAAAACTCCCCAATTTGGTCTCTTAGAAATCAATTTTTATTTGTTTTGTCATTTTTGGTTCAAATAATTCAAAAATAACTTTTTTTAGGTGATGTCACTTATGTTATGACGTGATCGTCATCGTAAAAGGGGGCATTTCTCTTTTAAAGCACATCACTATAATTAAAAAAGTATCAAAGGTTTTGATTTGAATTTTTGAGTAAAAGCGATATAATGTAAGTTGGTTTGAAAATGATTGATGACATCATTATTTTTTTTGCTATTTGTTCGAGGGGAAATAATAACAACGAATGAATTGATAACACAATGAAAGTCAATAGAATATAACAAAAGAGCTAAGTATATATAACAGGCATAACAAGAAAAACCATGGAAAAACATAACGAAAGAGATAAGTATATATAAAAAATGTTCTAAAATAGTTAGCAACAATTTTTACAATGTTGCACATTATTCTTTTTTCACTAAGAGTAAAGACAAAGTAGATATTTGTAATCCCTGTAAAATTTGCAAAAAAATGATATATAACACTATATAGCTTATTTTTATATCCATTTTCAATTTTTAACGGATGACAATAGATTAGTGACGTGAAAATGTTCGTAATTGACATAACTTTCGTATTTTTTTTGTTTCTATATTGCATATCAATAGTAACAAGAAAACCTGTCGGTTTGAACACACAATCCAATATTTTCTCGGCTAGGCGGACCTCCTCGAAAGGGTCGAGCACCGCGATGTAAATTGCTAGCAGTCTGGGTTTCTATTGCTAATAGATCAACCAAAATATGGTCATGAAAATCTGTTGATGCAAGAAAAAGAACTTGTACAGGAATATGAAACAGACTTCATGAGTTAAACACTATAATAAATACAACCTTTTTTTCATTGTAACTGTATGTTATATTAGAAATAAATGAGCAGCAAAAACTTCTATTCATTCCCATGCATTCTTGCATTGGGCAGTATGGCCTAAATTTTAGAAATTTGTGTGGTGAAAAGGTACATATTGTAAAATAATCAAATACCTTATATAAAACGACAGAAGTTAATTTCTAAATTTATAATTGTAAAGGTTACACCATTTCAACATCACTGTGTAAGAACTACTCAAGTCAAGTATTATTTTAATGGATTTATAGGTATATAAGAAAATATAAACAACAGATCACCAGATTAAAGAAATCCAGTTAAAAAAAGATAAAAAGAAACCTACAGTCATATTGGCGAAACTAGTGTACAATTTTCGGTTGAGAGAAAACATGGACGTTTCACAGTCAAACTCTTACAAAAGAAGCTTTGAATAAACAAGAACTACAAGTATCTGAATTCAAGTAAAGTTAAACTAGCAAAAACTCACTATACAATATGACAGGTTTGAAGTTAGAAAACAAAGAGTCTGTAAAAAATTCAGCCCCTATTTATGAAGAGGTGACTGGGTGGGTGAATGGCGTGTTTTCCCTCAAATCATATTTGCTACCCTGAAAAATATGGACTTTTAATTGGTTTAAAAGTATCACATGACGTTTTCCGACCCGGAGAATGCCCAAGCAAGCGCAAAAAAGCAGATGTAAACCAAAACTTATTTTTAGCTATATACAGTGTAAAAATATAGCTATATATACACATGTATGGTTGCAATACTTCAAAGAGACAATCAAGAGACAATCAATACACGTCGCAACATATTTCTTCTTGTATATATATAAACAAACGACCCACTGAAGGATTACGTAATGTTTTTTCTACCTCTATGATTAAAACAAGGTTTTGTAAACATTCTTGGTACAGGGAATGTAATACACTTTATTCAATATATAACAGATTTAATTGTGGAAACCAAAAAACACAAACTTGACTAGAAGCTATATAAACTCTTAGGAAAAAATATTGGAGTCTGCGAAAAAAATGTTCTAATGTTTGCCATGCAACGACAGCAACAAGAATATCGATGGAGGATCTGGGACTTTATTGTAATGTTGCCCACACACACCTATTTGATATGCAGTAAGGAAACTGCTAACTAAGCAGGTGCTGCTAATTAGGCGATTCTCTAATAGACAAAGCAATATTTAGGCTATATATAACATTTTTTAAGATCCCAGTTCATCCCCATTTGATACTCAAGCACTAAATCTATCATTTTACCTTCCTAAATATAAGGCTAGGCTCTGTAGTAGCTATGTACACAATTTAGAAAAGGCATGGGAGAGATTGGTTCTTTTTCATTTATTTAAGCGATTTTCTGTAGGTGATTCAAGCCACACGTACGCTTTAAATATGGTGGAAAACAAATGATGTAATTTGCCAAATTAGGATTCCATGATTTTGAATTTGTTAGCTTAATTAGGCATTCGTCATCCAAATTAGGCTAGATTATTCTGCTAATTAGGACGAGTACGTCTAAATAGGAGTGTTCCATAATTAGTTTTCTCCTCTTGCCTCTAACTGATATCAGTGGGTTAAACTAACCAGACGCTCTACATGTGTTCTGTGTTTGCAGGTCAAGTACTGATTGTTTTTTTTTGCATTAACTTTTACGTTATAGCCAGCTATAGCTGGTTAACTCAGAAAGTCACCAACATCTATAGCTAGCTAGCCTATCTATAGCTAGCTAGTTACAGCAGAGACCAGCAGAGCTAAGTAGGCTGGTGGATATAGTTCACAAACACTAGCTAGCTAGGCTAGCTCGCTACTAATCAAAAAAATACAAAAACATTTCACTCTTTTAACAAAATATATGTCAACAATATTTATTTGCTAACTAGCTCTACTACAACTTTCTTCAAGTTTTTTTTGTCGATTTTCGAATAAAACCTGGCCTCGCAGTAAACAATACTTAGCCAGTCAATGCAAATAAAAAAGTTTTGGGGAGGCTAGTTCAGGGGAATAAAAACTATGCCTAAACGTCACGTATGAACGCATCAGAGCTGGCTCCGCGTAAAAGATTCACCAATGTGTTCATTTTTTATCCGGGGACAAAGAAAGGCTAAACCAAACACACATTCCTGCGGATTGTGTGAAATATATTGAAATAAAGTTATTTTGGCCAAATTGAAACTATCTCACTTTTTGAATTTTGATAACGTCAATAAAATGAATGAATGCTGAAGGTGAGCACATATTTTAACAAATACAGCTCCTCGTGTTGTCTCTGTTCCCTCATCAAAACAAACTTTCGATTTATTGTATTTAATACATTATACAGACCCCGTAGCTTACTTTACCGCCAAAAAAAAAACTGAAGAAAAATTTTTCTTTTTAAAAAAATAAAAATAAAAAAGTAGCAACTTCATCATAAAAAATTAATTATTCATAAACAGGTTGTCTAGACATCTATGCAGTTCTAAAGTGTGTATAATTTCTTGCACATTGACCTTTTAAGTGGTCCGTTTATTACACGCCATTCTTAAAAATGTGCGGGGATTGAGCCTATTGAATCGTTTCGTAGCCCCTTTAAACAAACCAGTTTTAACATTTTGACTGCAAATTAGAATGTATTCATCCTAGCCAACTTTATTCTTTCTTTCATTTTGTGTTATCTTTACCTATATGCTTTTTAACAGGAACAAGAACATTGCAAACCAAAATTATTCCTTTTTTTATGTTTACCTACCATAACGTTATATTAGGGTTAATGGTGAGCGTATAGCTAACCTAGAAAAAATCCGTTTAGGCAGAAAAAAAATGGAAAAAATAAAGCATGTTTTAGGAATTCTTCTGACGTCAGGAGTGGATGGACAAAAAATAAACAGTTTCCCTCGCCATGTTTTATTTTTTATTTTTTTTTACTAACGGTTTATTCGTAAACGAGTTTACATTGCCGTGCATATATTTACAATTTGAGACAGGTTTATTTTGTAAGTTGTTCCCATATCTCTTTGTTTTTTGCAATTTCAAGTGCTTCTGCGATGTTAATGTTCAGCGTGTCTTTCAGTTGCTGATTCATCATTTTTAACCAAGTTGTTTTTGGTCTTCCTTTTGGTTTGTCGTAAGGTTGCATCGCGTATGTCATGGCTTGTTGTAGTGGTGTATATTTTCGCATTCTAGACACTTTTCCGAACCACTTTAATCTTCTCTTGGCTATGTTATTAGACCACTTTGTAATTTGTGTTTTAGCATATAGATCTTCATTGCGTATGGTATTTGGCCATTTTATGTTTAGAACAAATTCTTTAATTAATTTTCTGTGAAATATGTCTATTTATTCATTGATTTTTGATGTTATTGTCCGTATTTCTGAGTTGTAGAGGAAGGTAGGTTCAACGTATGATTGTAAGGCACATATTCTTGTCATGATGGTTATTTTTTTACTATTAAAGATGTGTTTTTTAATTTTTTTGCGGATGTTATAGCAAGCTGTTTTCTCCTATTGATGTCGTTTTTCGTATCCAATAGTGACCCCAGTAATTTGCATTTTTTCCATTTGTCGTCGCAGTTCTTGTTACTGATTTTATATTCCTCTGTTTTGTCTTCATTTA
Source organism: Hydractinia echinata (assembly GCA_030067915.1). NCBI lineage: Eukaryota > Metazoa > Cnidaria > Hydrozoa > Anthoathecata > Hydractiniidae > Hydractinia > Hydractinia echinata. Next base: position 568,394 of record JASGCC010000031.1, read on the forward strand.
TTTGTAACCCTCTTAATCTTAATTTTTCTGGTAGTTCACTTTTAAATTTTTGTTTATTGCTGTAGTTTGACGTTATTTTACTTATATCATCTGCATATTGCATATTAATGTCTATGTGTTGTATTGATGTGATTTGTGAGTAGTTGTGTTCTGTTGGGTGATCGGCGATTGTATTTGTAATGTTTTGACTATTTTCATATGTATGGTCTTGTATTGGTGGTGTATAATTATTGTTGTCTGATTCGAGCGATTTTGCTAGATAAAAGGTAGATTCATTTGCACTAGCACAGTCACCTTGTGGTGCACCAGTATCGGTTAAAAAATATTCGCTTATGTATTGACCACATTTGGCTGCTAATTTCACATTTATGAGAATCTAAACTAGATGTAATTCGTCTTTATTGATAACGGTGTTAAGGTCGTTTATTAACAGTTGACGGTTTATGCTGTCAAATGCCTTGCTCATATCTAGGAGAATAAGATATACAGTTTCGTGTTTTGATGTTATTGTTTTATCAATTATCAGTTTGGTGGTAAATACGTGTTCAGTTGTTGATCGACTTTTTCTGTATGCAGTTTGGTTGATTGGAGTTTTGTCGTCTAGTCTTGATCCAATGCGCTTCATTAAACACATTGCTAGAATTTTTCTAAGAATGGATAGTAGTATGATTGGTCTCAAGTTGGAAGGCGGTCCCTTTGGTTTTCCCGGTTTTTTTAGTGCTCGGATTAAACCATGGTCTATTTCGTTTGGGTGTTCGCCTGTTTCTGCAATGTTATTGAAGATATTTGCTAAGATCTCGTATATTATGTCTGGTGAGTTTTTGATTAGCTCTCCATTGATGTTATCTTTGCCAGGGCTTTTGTTGTTCTTGATTAGTTTCGCAGCTGATTTTACTTCCTTTTTTGTAAATTTATTTGTCATTGGAGTTGGTGTTATTAGTTTTCTTACTGTTGTTTCATTTTTGTTGAATATTTCTTTAAAGTATTTTGCAATGATTTTTGTTTGTTCTTCTTCGTTAGCTGTTAGACCGTCGTTATTTTTTAGGAGTAGAAATTGCTTTGGTGTCATTTTGTTTAGATGTTTTACAGCTTCATACATTTTTGTTGTTGTCATGATTTGCGTTTAGGTCTTTTAATAGATCCTTGATGGTGTTGTTTTCTTTGTTTGATGAAAATGTATGGTTTTCAGTTAGGATTCGATTTCGTTTTTTTTTCATTTCTTTTCGTCTTACTGGATCTTTTGTGGCGTTTATGTTGATATTTATTTGTTTTTGTTGAATTGATAGCATCTGTATTTCTTCATCTTTGTGTTTTAATTGATGCTTTTTATATCCTAGGATATTTTCTGCTGCTGATTTGAGGGTTTTGGTAATACTGTCCCATATTTCTTGGTTTGATTGTTCAGATTGAGGGGGATAGTCTGTTAGAAGTGTTTCTACTTCGGAGCTGTAGTCTCGGCAGTTTGTTCATATTTCAGTTTTTCGATGTTAAAAAGTTTAGTTGATGTAATATTCTGGAATTTAATCCATTTAATTTTAACTCGCCATATAGATTTAAATTAAAGGATCATGTACTTTTGACAAACGGTTGCAGAAACATCGAGGTTTAAAAATTATTTGATGACGTCATCAATCTGTTTATTACAAAACTAATTCGGGATCCAGCGGTGAAAAATAACTGACGCCACCACCTCGTTTCCAAGTTATTTGGCTTCAAAGTTTCAAGTGCATTGTAATGACTTCATTCATGTAAATTAATATATTGAGTTTACATTAATGTTATAAACGTCGTGTCGTAACGGCAGAAAATTTAACATTTAAGACATAACTTTTTCGGCGACATCAAAAGAAAAAGCACACATTGTTGCAATTGCCTCTTATAAACACACTAACACGCCGTATTATTATAACAGTCTAGTCGATAAGCTGTTGAAAAATCCACTTAGGCGGGAGAACAATGGAAAAAAATAGGTTGATTTAGATGTTTTACTGACGTCAGCAGTACATATACAAAAAAATGGCAAAATTTGTGTAACCGTTGCCTCTCTAGAGCTTAAATCGCTGATGAAAAAAAAATGTAGAGGATCATGTGCTCTGGATCAATAAGGAGATAAAGCGGTTTAAAAAGTTTGCTGACGTCAGCACAGAACCGCCAAAATACGAAATCTTTTTTTTTTAATTTTTATACCCGTTGCCTTTATCGTGTGAATTTTGAAACGCTGATCAAGAAAATGTATAAGATCGTTTACTTTTTGAAACAACCTATTTTCCCATTGTTCTCCGGCCTAAATGGATTTTTCCACGGGCCTTATTGACTAGTTATATATATAGATATGTGAACCATCATATTGAGGTAAGAGGTTATTAATTTATGCCTAACGTAGTTTATTGAAGATGTGACAGAAATGACAGAATGCCTTGAAAAATCTTTTGTGTAGCTAGCTACATAAAAATAATATATTTAGCTCTGGTACTTTATCACTTAATTATTTAATAACAAATGTGCCCCTGGAGTGCTGGCATGGTACTAGCTAGGTAGCTTAAAATCCCAAAATAAATATTATCCAGATGTGACCATCCCTCATCATCAGACATCAGAAAGGCGTTTCTGTTCTTTACTTCTCACTGTGGGGTACCTCAAGTCCTTGTAAATCCAATGAAAAAAAATTACTTAAGACTTCCTCTTCTTTCCCTTGCACTACTCATGGCATTTCTTTGCATGTCTTCAGTTGCAAGCCACGATTCCTTAGCTTCCAACCGCGTCTCGTTCACAAGTTTCAGCGCTAGCCAATATGATGGACAACGTCGAGGAACCCTGGGCAATTTAAAAAAAATGTGGTTCTGCCTTATGATTTTCAGATTTTTTCCTGCTGATATCAGCATATTTTAACCCTCGAGTGCCACACTTCCGTATATATAGGAGTTAATTATCTTTAAGTTTAAGTTTCGGCAAAATATCATTCCAATTTTTAGTCGTTTGGTTTTGGATGGAATAGGTATCATGTAGAACTGTTTCGTTTCTTCATAGAGGCATCCATGGTTCTTTTACATTCAATTTCAAAGTGGAATGTTTGTATTTTATAGTTATAAGCATCCTGTAGTTGTACAAAGGAATTATTGAATGGTGCTGGTAGCAAGGACCTGTGATGGTGTAGAATAAAAAGGCAGTTTTCCAATTTTTATTAGGTCATTTATTTTGATTATTTTAGTTATAGTTTTGAAGTAAATATGTGCCATGTGGTCATATCTTTGTTTGACATTTATTCTTTTCATTTTGGTTGGGGACTAGCCTAATATAAGTATGCTATAGTCAAGATGAGAGTTGAATAGAGAATGAGATATTGAGATTAAAGTCTTGCCTTCACCAACATACCTGCAGATCTTGCCTATTTTAGCCGAAATAAATATGCTTAAATTTGTTCTCCATTAAGTCTCAAATTCAATTTTTATACGTTTTGTAGGTAGGCAGAAAATAGGCAATCAGATTATTATATTTCGTGAGAATTGCGTAAAGTGTGTTTACTTTCAGTATTGAAATGTGCGCAATATTATTACTAGCAGAAATTTTTTTGTTCTGTTCTGTCCCTGTCCGTTTCGTTCCGAGTTTGATTGCATGCTTTTCATTCTCTTTCCCCAAATCGCAAGCAGTCGATTTGAATTTTTTACTTTGCAATAAATTTTGTAATAGTGATTTTGGGTATACGGTTGGTCGTCGGTTAATCACAGCTACAAAATTTGATGCAGTGATACGTTTTTTCGTTCCTCATACCAAAGGTTAGATGCAGCCTGGTTTAATGTTTCATTTTCAATACGTATTATCGTTTCTTTATCAACTTGCAAATGCTCAGTAACAAATGTTTGTTCTTTATCATCTAATTTACTGATATCCACATTATTTACAGCAAATTTTTCAAGAACTGCATATATTGGACGTTTATTTTCTTTCGATGTAAGATCTTTTTTGGGAATACACTGCTTTACAGATGCGTCAAAAAAATTACACGGTTTGTAATCATTTCCCTTCAATAAAGTTCCAAATATAACACCTTATCCAGTTGATAATAAACTTTCACTTAATTAATTTATTTTTTCTTCTTTCGGCGTGTATGCGAACAGTGATATGGCACAAAAAAATCTGTTCCCAGTAACTAGTGGTCTCTTACGACTGTTCTTGTCGTCTTTGTCTATGTCAGCTTCGGCAAATGTCAATTCTGAACATTTTATTGGTTCTACATTTGCTGATTCACCTGGACCATGCCATTTTTGCAGTGTATGTTTTGGCATCAGGCACGCTTTTTAAACCAAGTGTTCTATAATTAACTAACTGATATAATGCAGCTGCAACGTGTTTACAGCAACCTCCGCTAACAACTTTGCAACTAGATTTTCCATAAAAAACATCACCAGTTTCTTGACATAGATGTATATTTTTCTTTTTTCATTTAGGCAGCGACATAATATTTAACAAAAATAAACAAAGTCTCTCAACTTTCACTTTTGCTTTCACTATTAGTGTCGCACACGCACAAGTCGACACTATTTGTTAGGTTCAAACAGATACGAATTAATGCCACAAACGAAAGGTTTTAATCCATAAACGCTAAATAAAATACAAAACTTTACTTAAAAAGAAAATTCAAAAATAGCAAATAATAAAAAGAAAGCAAACAAGAACGCACGAACAAAAAAAGATATAGAAACATAAAAACAAAACAAAATATCTTACTAAACCACTTTCACTGAACCACCACCAAACAACATCACACGCAAGCTATACACACACACTAAGTAACAACACACACATGAATCCACCATATGCTAAAAATGTAAAACGCAACAAACTAATAATACAAAAAGCAAAAGAACTTTACAAGTAACACAATGGGCCGTTAACAGACATAAGAACAGAGGAACAAGACAGCAATAACATACATTAAAATACTAACATGTAACATAAAGTTAATGACGTTTAACATTTAACATAAAACTTAAGGCTATGAACACACAACAGAAATAAAACTATACACACACTACAATATAAACACAATCTTAAGGGATGCCTAGACGCTTTTCACGTAGTTCTCTTTAAACAACTGGTAGCACAGGATCTTATGTTTCTCTGCACCCCTGTCTTTTTTTCCGAAACTTTTTCCAAGCACATGATTCTTATAAATTCGCTCATGTGATATGAGGGGAAGATGTGACAGATCCGTGCTCCAGTCTTGCACAGTATTTGTAATATCTTCTTCGAGTGTTTCATCTTCACCAAAATTTGTATTTCTTTGAAAACTGGTTTTGAACCCACGCTAGAGCTTTGAAAAAAGCTAAGATCCAAGTTTTCAGATGTTATGAAAAGATCATTAGTTGAATTCAAATTGATTAAGTTAGACATATCTGCTTTGTACTCTACGTTTTTCCCCTCTCAACTGGCTCGAAATACAATGTTTACATATGGATAATAGCCCGCCATTATTGAGATAATTGCAAAACTGTTAAAAATGGCGCGCAAATGTGAAAATAGCTTACGGAGATTATTTTATCGACATAATAATTAGCTGCCGCTTAATGAAGCCAACTTTGGGAAAATAATAAGCTCTCAGGAAATACTTCTTGAATACAACTACCACGATGCATTGCGGTTTTCACGAATAGAGGGAACGGGGAATTGTAAAATAGGCTTAAAGGTGACGAAAATGTGGTCAAAGAACCAGAAAACAATACAAACGACACAGATGAAGTATTTAGTTTTTTTATATAAAGTCTATCCGGATTTATGGGTGTCAAAGGCCACATCCTGGACGATGAATAAGGTGAGAAGTAGCCGGCAAATGCATTGTGGCAGGGTGTCTGCTATTTTACCCCAGTTAGTCAAATTAAGAAACACAGACAACATACATAATATCTTAACACTTTTCCTGGACATATAACTACGACCCGGTCTTGGCCAAACGTACAAAATACGGCTATTATTATAGAGAAGACTTACCCTAAGTGTATTTAAACTAGCGCAGAACTTATTTTCGGTCAGATTTAAGTTAACGCATTCTAATTTCGCGCACCCAAATTAGATATTTGATTCAACATAAATTCGCGCATGTTATGGGAGCAAAAAGCAGTTAATTAAAACATAGAAAAGGGCATTATTAAAAGGGAGAGGATAACATCATCCCTTCTGTTTTCTACTTTATCATAAATTTATATTATTAACCACGATTTCCAATTCCTATAAAGGATCTTCAGCTTTATAAAGTTGGTTATCCCTACTCGATACCAAACTTTTTTGACTTCTGTTTTTGCTTGTGGTCATAGAATGATGTAACCCACTAAGCGTGAAGTGGCTTTAAATTGCTTAATTTAAAATATTTCTAAACTTCTTCGGATTGTATATCCTTTTAAATCTGTTTCTGGATTTTGTCTGTGACCCATTGGAGCTGGCAGGGCCTATATAGCAACAAACCCTTTCAATGCGTAATCAGTGGTATTGGCGATAGCGATTATTTCGATGCCGAAACTTGGAGGAAGCAGTAAAAAAACATTGTAACGAAGCTAGAGTACAATTCTTTCAATAAGGACAGTTTGCGGAAAAGTTACTACTTCCTTGATATGTTACAAAAACATACAAGGCGCGCAAGCTATCAGGGTTTTAGTTGGAAAGGTGCCACTGATGTGAGAAATCATGACTGAAAGATAGTGACGAAATTGGTATAAATTTGATGCATGCAGATTGTCCTGTAGATAGTCTGAAGAAATTACTCATCTGAAGATGTGAAGTTGGATGCAAAGAAAAAAGGAACTGCAAATGTTTGAAAAGCGAATTCGTGCACAACAATATGCAATTGCATAAGGGAATGGTAAGGATGATAACAGAGAAACAGGCAAAGAAAATCACAATGATGATGATCCAGCTTTAGTAATATCAATTTTTTTATTGATGAAACGGACATTGACGCTTCAGACGCTAACAGCCGACTAATTTTAATGTACTATAATATCGATAACAGACGATACGCTTTTACCCATAGCTCGTTTTACTTATAATAAAGCTACTTGCTGACTTGTTTGTGTTTTCTAGTCGATATATGCTTAAACATATTATTAACTACAAGAAAATAAACCCAGAAAAGTAGGTTGATGAACACGCGAAATTAAAATTTTACGAAAAGTTCTCGATACGACTCGATAATTATGTATTTACCTAATTTTAGTTAGTTTTTTAAATCTATATTATAATGCCCGTATACGTCTGTCCGTCTGTCTGTCTGTCTGTCTGTCACGCAAAATGGTAGCTTAGCTGCGACGGGCGAACCCGTGGATTTTTCCACGGGCTAACGACTAGTTTATGAAAAAAATTGAAGTATGAGTGGATATTTATATTGTTTTTATATATTCATAAAATAAAATTTTTAATCAATATATTAAAAAGAAAAACTTTAGAAAGAATTTAACAAGATAAAACACGAAACACAGGACTGTTCTATTTTTGATGCTCAATTTCTTGAAAACTGTCGGGTTACCAGCTTGGTAACATGTATTTTTGAATTCAACATGTTTAAAATCGCTAATTTATATATAGATACTTTTGTCCCGAGATTTAGGGTACGAAGACCTTTTTTTTAAAACGCATTGACCCACACGGAGTTTTTTTCGTCTGTGAATTTATGAGCAAACCAAAACTCATGCAATTTTTTATCATAAAAAATAGGCGATTAGAAAGTATTCTAAGTACTTATACTAAAAGAAATAATAATTTGGGCAGCTTAGCGAAAAGACAATAAAGTCTTATGTACAGGACTTATTTTAAAACGTATCAATTTAATAAATATTATTGCTTGTGGTGCAAAAGTTTCCGTAAGTGGATTACAAGCTTCTGAACGTATACATTAACATTACTTTGGATATGTAAAAGGTATATATTTTTAACTAATTGTAGAAAAACTATGCCTTAAACGACACAGATTTATGTTCGCGATGATTAATGGCCGTTGTGTCTGACAGCGGACAATTCTTTTTCATGTGGATTAAACACAACGTCCAGGGCGTTGACTGGGTGCAATAAAGTCTTAAATATCCAAGCTTTCCATCTTTATACAAGCCAATGTAAAGCATAGATGAAGCAAACCAACTCACCGTATATATAGTTAATTTCAAATCTATTACATGATTTATGTATAAGTATATCAACATTTTAACCAGGCCTGCCATGAGTGTTTGCTTCTCTGTTGTTAAAACAATACACCTATTGTGTTTAATCCATAACCCCAGCCTGATGTTCTTATAAAGCATATTCTTATAAAAGAAAACGCGTGTAGGTGTACACTATTTTCACTTCCCTACCCAACCGTTTTCCTCGATTTGCTTCTTTTAGCAAATCTTAACACTCGTCCGGATAACTATCTCCGCCCCTTTATTTATTGTAGTTACAATGTAACACGCGTTTATAAAAATCTACTTTGTTTGCTCGTATTTCGGGTTAAAAAATAGGTCTATTGTTTAGAAAAATAGAGAGAAATGAAAAAGAAAAGAGAAATAAGAATACTGACAAGCCAGGTTTGAAACTTGATATTCTTATAAAAAAACGTGTGAACCGTGAATCATCACATATTTGAAATAGTTTCCTCAAAAAAATATTTTAAAACAAATATCGCTGCTCGCCCCATTAAGCTGCTTTAAATAAGCGCAAACTTAGTGGCTACATCCAGACATCTTAAGTTTTTATTTTGTCAAAAATGTTCTTTTAGCAACTGAGCAGAGTGATTTAAGAAGCTTCAAAATCTAGCATGGTTTGTGGTCACAGGTCAAGTAGCATACACCACTTTGTTTTTCAAAAGTGTATATTAAACAATAGAATTAAGAGTGTCATTATTGTGAATGTATTGTAGTTGCACCTTTTAACAGCGAAATGCACCTTCCCCATCTTGTTACAGTTAGTATGACATTCCTGCATTTCATTGGGTATTTATAGATACTGAATCTCAGCTAAGAAGTGGTATTTTTTAAGACTTTTCACAAAATAATTTGTTCTTATTCCACACAGCGGTTTGTTACACATTTTTAATTTAAACGTAAAATTAATTTTACAGTAAAATGTATTCCTGAGTTAATAGGTCTGCTTAAGTTTTTAATAGTTTGAGGTTTTCTATATATCCATTGTCACAGTTTAGAAGCTATTCCATAAATCAATGCAAACACGTAATATATGACATCTACTTGATTTTAATAATAAAAAAGTGGCGTGATTGCTAAAATTAGCATGCATGCTTCGTTAAATAAATGAAAATTTACATGTTTACATTTAATAAAGTCATCAAGAAACTTGAAGAAACATATATGTATGGAAGATGGGAAAATATCGAGTGTATTTAAACTATATACAAATTTGTTTATGCATTTTATCAGCATTCGTAAGCGCGCTGTACCTGTGGCTACCTGGAGCCAACAAAGATAGTATTCGTGTGTTTATAAAAGAAGTACCAGGCTTAACAGTATTTACTAATATCTTACTCATGTTAAATCCAGTTCTTGGTATATTTGGTGACCATACGAAGAGAAGTTGTTACTACAAAGTGAAGTTCTGGTTGGACTTATGGATGATGCTATGGTGGTTCGTCGGAATTGGTTTTTTGTCCTCTTTCTTAGGACATTATCGTAGGATTAATGTTGGAGAAATCGGCAAGATTGATGGTTCTCATGGTATGCTCTTCACTGTAAGTTACTATAATATGGATGAATCTGCTTTTAAAGTAGAATATGGGTTGTTCGTTGTGTACTTTATTCTGACCCTAATCCAATGTGTGCTACTGGTTTTATCTTCAATTCTGTTCTTCTTCGACTTCAAATACAAATGTTGTTGCTGTTGCGTTGATATCGAACCTGCCACAGTTTTATATTCTACTGACGTTGGAGTGTCCACAAACAAATTTGACGTTACATCGGCAAATACAGTGAATTTACCATAATTATAATAAAAATTAAATTGATTCTTTAATTTTAAAACTTCCAAGACATAATGTTTATTATTGTTCAGAAGAAGGAGTTAAATGTCGAGCATCTGCTTGTTCAAGGTACACGAAAACAGATGCGGTTAAATCCCTTAAATTACAGATATTTTATACTGTAGAAAAATACGATTATTTCTGGAGAACATAAAGAAATTTGAACTGATTTGCCGACACCATGCTTCACAATGTCGGAGCGTTTGTCATTTAAGTAATCGACACAATGTAAATAACATATTTTTAAAAATTTGACGTTTTGTACATTGAGGGATGGTGTTATATGTTAGATTCAAGGATACACTTTAATTTTTGATTCGTTTCCTATAACTAACGGGATGATAGAAACTTCCTTTGTATGTATAGCAGAAAACTTTACATAATGGTATTTTTTTAGTTCTTTTGAATTAATTGTCGTTTCTTCTATTTTCTGTGTATTGTTTTCAGTCATAGTACCTGCCAGGGGGTCGATATATATGCGGCAACTTTTGTCTCCTTTAAATTAGTATACGGTTAATACCACATATTCAGTAGTCATGTAATTGTAACAGCAATAGATCTTTCCCGAATTTCCTAATTATGCCAAATTCAATTAAAAAGGTCGATACTAAAAACGATTCTTATCCCTAAGTGTTCCTTAGCAAAAAGTAGAACAAATAACCTAATTTTGTAAATGTTTCTGTTCGTTAGGTGCCTCTATTGCGAGCTAAAAAGATATGGTAGGATTAGTAGAGCTAAAAGTTACGGTCAAACCGTTTATATAGCCGAGCTTTCTAAGAGTAGCCTCGTTTTAAAATTAATTTTTAACCCACCTTTTCTGTCTATTTTCTTACCGACAAGATAGTTCTATATGTCCAGTTATTACCTTGTAATGATTGTTTACGAGGGTATTACTGAAGAATATGGACATGCGTGACAGAGGTCATCATTTAATAGCATCATAGATTATTACCCGAGCTCATTGTATTTTACAAAGGAAATAAAAGAATTGAAACAGGATATAGAAACCATTACTTGATAAGGATAATGTCCTTTGCGAAACAATATCCGGACGAAAAATATATTCGAATATTTTTTTAAAAGTAAACATTTAGATTGGAATAAAGATTACATTTCTTATTTATCAAAGCTTTTTGAAAAATAGGTGGTATTGTTTTCCAGTTTTGTGACAGCTGTTGTTTGAGTCAAGGAAACTTTTTGTTGTTGTGAATTGCAGTCGCTTTTTAATTATTGAAAGACAATAAATCCCGCTATATTAAACCTTATTCTCCGCATAGGTTAAGGGAAATAGCAACAAACTCTTTCGTCGTTTAGTGGTGTCATTTGCGAAGAGTGAACCAAATGGCAAATTTTTTTTTAAATTTATGTACACGGTACTTTGATTGCACTCACATGCATAACAAGCGCTTAGATTACACACAAGAAAAAAGGACTTCATAGGCCAAATCGACTATTTACGTTAATTTATAGATTTTTAGGAGCACAATATTGAAAATGGACTGGGAATTTTTTTCTTAACTATTATTCACTTTGTGTAACCCTATTCGGCCCCTGGTTTTCTAACATATTATGAACGAGAAAAAGAAGTAATACTCATGGATGTCAACTATAGGGAGCGCAATGATAATAACGAATTTAAAGACATAGCTACTACCAGGGGCGGATCTAGCGTACGTCAGAACCGGTAAGCGACTGACATCTTTTCAAACCTTAAAAATGTAGATAAGTGAAATATAAAACAAAACGTCGGTCAACCAGCAACCGATATTACACGGCATCTTGTTCCGCGCCCGAACACTGATGCGCGTGTGGCGTTTTATCGAATTTACGTGGTCTGTGTACTAGGTTGTGGATGGCGTATTTGTCTTCTGCCTTTCGCCGTTTCTGCCGATATAAGTCAAAAAGCGACTGGAATTCGTATATTTTTTGTTGATTTGATTGGTCAAAACGGCTGTTTGGTTGTTCTGATTGGTTGTTGACCTTCCTAATTTCAAGGTCAGCCGAAAGCATTATCACTTCTGGGCGAGTATAAAATTATGTAAACATAGCAAAACCGATACCGGTAATGTTATCTTGCGGACCCGTCAGTAGCCAAGAACTCTCCCACCCTTGATCAAGGTTATATGTTCGCCCTTAATTTTATTCTTTCTGTTCAAACATGGCTGCAGAGAACATGTTTGAGCTAGTCCGTCTAGCTATGCGAAAGAATGATTTGCGTTATATACAAGACATATTTGAAATATTGTGATAGAATTAAGAATCTTCCTTCATTCTCAAACGAAGATATATTGAACTCAATCAATAACAACAACATATGGAGAAATGCTGAAGTGTATTTTTCAAAGATTTTACGAAAATACCTCAACAAGTGTGCAGTAAGCCTTGTGGTAAGGGTGTTAAGTTTTTACTTATTTTAACACTTTTGTGTCCGTCCGAAAATTTTCGTTCTTAATGTAACTATGGATAATTTTTAATCTTTTAATTATTCAGCTTGCTCCATTGCTTTTAAAGTAGCTAGCAGCTGTCTGCCATGTCACACAGTGATTATGGGAACTATAAAAGGTCAATTAAATTTATACAATAGATCTTGTCAGCTAATATTTTGATAAGAAGATTTGCTAAATTAAACCAAACTCAAATGTAAACAAACTCTCCACCACAGTGCTTGGTAGCCCTTGATTTGTCACAAAAAACGAAAGTTTAAAGATGGGAGCTGTAGCTATAGCTTTGACAAAGCTCTTGATCAACACCTATGTTTTTATTTAGCTCTGAAAGTACTGGAAATTGCTTGTACAGTTCTGCTTCCATCTTGCTTGTTGGTGACAATTCGCTGGTTGAGGATCTCAGAATTTTAACGTCATTGGAGTTATTTCTGTGTTCTGAATATTACAGTAGGCACCCTGTTTTGTTGTCGTTATTTGAAGAACTGAAAGGTAAGATATTTAAATCTGTTGGTAGCGTTTTGCGAATGGTAACATATTTCGAAGCTCTTGATGCTGCTCTTGTTCTTCGTGCTCTATTAAGTTGGTAAAAAATGAAGCCGGCGTAGCTTACTTTGCATATTTGCTTTGTCGTCAGTGTCATCGGCCAACATTAATACATATTTTCCGGATTGTGGTGACTTAAGGGATAAAATTTTATTTAATTGTATAATCAGTCCTAGAAATCCCACTCCTTCTTTAAGGACATTTAAATTTTTATTTTGTTTGCAAAGTTTTAATGTTGACTCAAGTATCACCTTTAAGCCTAATCATTTTGTTACCGCACATCACAAAAAAAGAAAGAATGCCTTGTGTGCCTACCAAATAAATTTCAGTTCATTATTACTTTACTATACACTTCACTATATATACTTTTCTACCCCACCCCTGCTTCTTCTTTTTCCTTTCTACAGGTTCAGCTTGCTCTGGCTGATAGCATCTGTTCTAGGAGTCTCCTGTCAATAGCTTTATGGCAACTTTTAACTACCTATTACGTTATTTTATTTCGTTTTATATCACCTCCACACACTTTACCCCCGGGTTTAGCTTGCTCCTGCTAATAGTACCCGGTTTATTGGAGCGCTAGCTGACTGTACCTGTCTGGCACACTAAATAATATACAATGTTATTGAATGTTGCCTAGGCAAGCTGATGAGCCCTGATATTGGGCGAAACAGTCTGATAATATATAATTCATACCGTTGTTTTTATTATCCCCTAACTTTGTACAACAAAATATATTTTTCCAAAATCAACGCAAAATAGTGGTTTTACACGTCAAAGAGCAAGAGGGGATTGGACTTTATTTTAGCCTGTTAACGCTTTAGGATGCCGTAAAAAGCAAAAACTTCCGGGCGAACACCCAACTGTTTTAGCGCGCAGCGGTATGCTACGCAAACAGCTGCTCTTTTTTGCTTCGCAAAACTTGTACATCCGCCCCTGTACTCTACAACTATATGGTTTTAAACAGCTTATTAAACAACCAATCAGTACTACAGAGACCTCGGAGACACCTGATTTAATTGCGAGTAACAATGCTAAATCAATCTCACATACGAAAGTATTTCCCATAAGCATAGGAGATCACGATATCGTAGGATGCGTCAGGAAAATAAACAGTATGAAATTCACACCAAGAGTCCTTACCTGCCGTAATTACTCTAAATATGATCCAGAGAATTGAACGAGTGAACTGGGATTATAAAAGAAAAGAAAAGAAAAGAAAGTTTTGCCGTTACCCGGAATTAGTTGTACCCTTAAAAATACTCAATAAAAGAGGATGTTTATGTTACGATCTAGAAGTGAAATCGTAATATTAAAAAAACACCAGCTTACTTCTTTATTTCTTGGTATGGCTAGAATCTTAGACCTTATACAATCTGGAAAGCAGTGTTCTTCATACAGCAGAGGACATACAAGTCGTAGTCGAAGGTAAACCGCACTGGTCGGTTGATGACTACCTTGAATCCTAAACGGAGCCTATAGATACCGTTCTTAAGTACAAAGACCATAACCTTTCCATAGGCTTCCTTGTTGATATGTGCCGCTATATCCTTGATTCTGTACAACGCGTTCATTATTCGAATCCGGATAAAGTTTTTATTGTGATCGGTACCTACCTTCCTGATGGCGAAGTCATTGTTACTATACTACTATGTTAAGCCATGTGGGTCGGATCGATATCGTATAACTTAAAGGAAAAGTCGGCACCAACCCCTGGAAAACATCTGAAACGCTTTAAGGCAAATATGGCAAGAAATGGTTTTTACTATATGGGTGCCAGTATATATAATTCTTTACCAATAGATATACGAAGGGAGCCTAGTTATATGAAATTTAAAAATAAATTGGATAACCATATTTTTTAATCGTTTGGCCTACTTACACACTTTATTTGGACTTTGGACCCTAACACAATATGAAGCTCTAATACCTTGTCTAGTCTTCCTTATTTACATGTTTTCACCTCTGTTTCTCACCCTTTTTACTTGATGTTTTTACATACTGTAAGCTTATGACATACGCGGTTTTGAATTAAAATGTTTTTTGCCGATTATTCATGGACACCTACAATCTTATCTTTAGTGTATTTTCACCATTTCATCTATGTGCTTAGCGTTTTTCTTTTTGTTTTGCCTATTCCTTTTCATTTTATTTGATTTTAATTTTAGCAGGACACATTTGAAAAGCAGAAATTTATTCTGAAATGTATATCCTGGGTAAATATTGATGATAAATAAATAAATAAAATAAATGATTTACGGTACAAGATGTTGCCATTGATCATAAGGGTTCCTTCTTCAAGACGAAACTTACCGATATATCTGTCGACTATGAATTCCATTCCGGTACCACGTCGTTGGTGAATAGGCGGAGTAACCATCCTTTTAGTCTCTGGTCCACTTAACTAAATTTTGCAACCTACTGCGTTATCACCACCTGTGGAATCTCAATAGAGCATCTGCGTTCTGAGTTGCCTTTGCTCCTTGCTGCCTATCGTTTCATACATATTTTCATAAGATTCTATCACAGCTTGACGTTTTACTACCTAGGTCAGAAGGATTATGACGTCTAAATAAACCCTTTTACCAGCAAAAACTCCAGCAACTGGCTAGTGATTTTGAAGTGTGTTACGCTAAGCTAGAATGAAGCAACAAAAGCATCTTTAGTACCTGGTAGAATCTCTGCGAGGATTACACTGATGCAGGGGGCAAGCTACCTTGATAACGGTATTGTTATAAGAAAAAAGAGAAAAAAGAGTCTCGGCGAGGGTAGTTATGTGCATGTTAGTTACCAGAGGGTGTGTTGTGTGACTTTGCGCACATCGATATTTGTTAAAGAAATATCATGATTAAAACATTTTTGATGGTGTCTCCAGACCTTTCGTATACATTTTTTCTCAGATTTTTATTACTCTGCTATGTAAAGCTAAAAAACATTTTGCAAGACTTTTGCAAAATATAGTGGGTATAAGCACACATTCCAGGATGTAAAAATCAGGTTTGACAACGTTGCAACGATTTCATACGATTATGCAGAAAATCTTTTCATACGACACAGAGATAAAGTTAAACTTAGCAATACAATATAGTCACATGTTAGAGCATAACTGGTCGGATCATTGCCCTTTTACCGTATCAAGAAAACAGCGCAAATGTCTCGCGCGTGATAACAATGCAGCGTTTTCGAATTTAAGAATCAAATATATTTGAAACGATCGTAATGACAGATGTAAACATTGATTTAAGTTTGTTTAAATTTTGTTAAGTTTAAGTTATTCCCCCCACCCTGTAGTGTTAAAAACAGTACAACGAAAATTACTTTTTAATAGGTTGCAGTAGACTTCCGGTAACTCCAACACCGGTTAACTCAATCTTTTATTCGCTCGAACTGTTTTCTACGGTTCCTTGGACATTTCTTAATACTCCCTTATAAAAACTACTCGTTAACTCGAATGCCGGATAACTCGAACATTCGTGTTTTTCAAACCATTTTTTGGTCCCCCTTAGGTTAATTTCTTCGGATAACTCGAACTTTTTAGTGCCTAAGTAAAAAATAAATGTTCGAAAAATAAATACTAGTATGTAATGTAGCCAGAAATTCCGAAAAAGCTGTTCTTAATTGGTTCTCTTTACAAAGGAGCCAAAATGTTCCTTTTGATGGCAATATGATAAAAGAGATGGCTCTTCAATTTGTTGAAAGTTTTGATCTTACAAATTTCAAAGCGTCAGATGGATGGCTGGAGAAGTGAAAAAAAAGGTTAGAAAATAAATAAATTCTTGCACGTAACAAAAGTTAAATTCCTTACAAGTTACAGTCCTCTTTTAAATTATAAGTTCTGTTTTTTAAAATGTTCACCATACACTTTTGTCCTGACAGTTGGATAATGCAAGGCACTTGCATGCCATCGCTATCTCCAAGATTTACTGCTTTTGCAGCAATAGTGATAACGCATTTTCCATAGGGATCGGCACGTAGAAAATAAAAGATCGTTTTAGAAAATTTTCTGTTTTTCCCTAACGGCAAATGGACAATCACTTTTCCATTCTTCTTAACAGCGACAGCATATTTTTCCACAGAGTTGTTTGTTTTAATATCGCCATAAACGTTTTCTTGAAGCACTGGTTTCCAAACACTTTTATAGATATGGAACCCTTTAACGTAAGAAACGATGTCAGTCGAAGTCACAAGTACTAATGGGATATTTTTTGATATCTTTTCCCATAAATTCCATATTGAACCAGGCCTTGACTCGAACTAATATCTCATTTTTGTCTAAGTTCGAATTAACGGGAGCTTCGCTTAAGTCGAACATTCGTTAAGTCGAAGTGTTTCTCTGGTCCCTTGGAGGTTCGAGTTACCGGGAGTTAACTGTTTAAACATTCTTCTCTAAGGGGTTCATAAGAATAGTGTTTTTTTTGTTTCAGCCTGAATATTCCTAACGTTTTGACAAATATCATCCTCATTATTCTTAATACATATTCTTAGCATGAGAGTATGGCCTAAAAATAAATAATGCCTTAGGGGCTGTTCATATGGGAAATATTTCCTCGGGAGCCGGGTAAATGTTTCAGCATGATATCAAGTCGAGATCTCGGGTTGTTAATAAACTCTTAACAAATTTTAGCTGCGTTCATATGAGAAAAAACATTTACCCGCCTACCGAGATCTCGGGTGCCGCATGATCGAGATCTCGGTAAGCGGGTAATGCATTTTCCAATATGAACAGAAGTTTTCTCGGTAGGCGAGATAAATTTATGTCGATTCGGCATAATTTTCCAAAATAAACAATAGATTCTTATCACAATAAACAATAGAAACTTATCACATGGTATTTTCTCACCCGAAGGAAAAGTTTTCTCGCCCATGCCATATGATGAACAGAAAGTTAATAACATAAGCTTGCTATAATTTGTTATATCTAATGGGAAATTCTGCTATATGTTACGGCTCTATTGTTGCTTTGGACGAATAAAGTAGTTCAGTTTACTATATTAAAAACTAAAATTTTAAGCGGAAAAAATTCGGCGGAAAAACTTTCGGACGCAATTTTTTATTTCAGCAGAAAAATTTTTGGACAAGATTTATAAAGTAAAAAATGTGTGGAGAAGTCTTTTGGACTAATTTAATCCAAATTTCAAAAGTTATGATTACGGAAAATGACAAAAAAGAAGGCTAAAAGCATTTATAGTGTACATATATTCAATCAAGATTTATAAAAGGGTCTTCAGGATCCAAGAGCCTAAGCTAATTCTTAAAATAACGAAAATAATAAGTTCATCAAAAACTGCAGTTTTCATTTACTTTCTGATTACCCTGTATATAATTTCTATGCACTGGTCCTTTTTTAAAAAAATTAGAAATACCAAAAATTTTCGGACAAAAAAACTTTCGGCAGACACAAATTTCAGACAGAAAATTTTTCGGACAAAAAAAACTCCGAAAGTTCTTCCGTCCGAAAATTTTCGTTCCTAATGTATGCAGTAGGAAAGTAAACTTTTATAATCAAATTGCATCAAACAAATTTTTATATTTGGAACAAACCATCACGCTTTGACATATTCTTAGAATATTCTTAACTTCTGACCATATTCAGAGTATATTCTTATAAAAAATGTGAGCAAAGAAAACCTGTTCAAGCTTAAGACACAACAAGGAACTAACAAGGAACTAATTATTTATGGAAAATTTGAGCTCTGAAAGTTAGAACGGCTAAAAAATCGTTACACATAAATTTATCCCTTTACCAGAAACTCTAAACAACACACCCGCTTCAATTTGGCTTTCTCAGTTAGCTAGCGTCTCTGGATAAAAGTCCAATCAGTTTTTTACTTCTATTAATTAATTTCACTTTGTCCGAAGGAGAAGGGATTGAAAATGTATGCAATTGTCTTGTACATTTCCAATCAGTTCTCTTTGTGACGCTATATCATCGTACATTTTTCTTCTGTATAAAAATATTTCTAATTAATACTAACTTTTTATACTCGACAGCAACTGTTTGTTTTCTTGTTACATTTTATATTCGAATTATATTCGAATGCGATAGTAGCATCGTCGGTCCCAGAACACAAAAATGGAAGATAAATAAGAACAAACAAACTTTTACTTTGACCGGTAAACATTGATATGCTTTGTTTAATAAAATAACTTTTTCAGTATTAAAAAAAGATATAAAAAAGGGACAGCCTTCTTTGCCTCGGCTTTCTCTTTTTTAGTTGGTAAAAAACTTGTTTCCGTGAGATACGGCACGCGCATGCTAAGCCAGCGTAACGCCATGCTTTGGAGAGACAATGCTTGAGAAATAAGAAAGTGACCCGTGATTTTTGTGCCATGGACTCACTTGCTCACTCACGCAAGGTAATTAGTATACAGTATTCTCTCTAATTAACAGACACTCTAACAGGAGGACACCTCTGATTAGCTTTGCGTCATACACCGGCCGTTTTCTGGTCAAAAAAGTCTCATAAAAAACTTTATTAAAAGCGGACACTTAATTAGTGGACACTCTAATTAGCGGACACTTAATTAGTGGACACTCTAATTAGCGGACACTTAATTAGTGGACACTCTAATTAGCGGACACTTAATTAGTGGACACTCTAATTAGCGGACGCTTAATTAGTGGACACTCTAATTAGCGGACACTTAATTAGTGGACACTCTAATTAGCGGACACTTAATTAGTGGACACTCTAATTAGCGGACAATATTTTTAGCACCAAAGAGCAAACATGGTTTTTTTTCTATCCAATTAGCGGACAGTCCGAAAAAATCAATAGCGAGCAAAGAAAAATAGACAAAAATGAATAGTTCAGATGAAGTAGATTGGAAAGTAAGCTCCCTAGAAAAATGTGTGCATGAATATATTCGAAAAGAGTCGGGAAATATAGAAGAGATTTCATCTGATGACGAAGATGGTGATAATTCTGTGATTGAAAAAAAATAACTTTCTATTGCCACAACGCTAACAATGCTTGACGAGCTTATAGAACTAAACGATCTCAATAGAAAGGAAAGAGAAACTCTTTCCTCCATTAAGGAGAGACTAGAGTTCGTCAAGATAAATAGCAGAATACAACAATTAATTAAAGACTTTTTAAAATAACATCTTTAATCATTTATCCATCATTTGATAAAATTTGTTTGAAAGACTTTAAAGATCTGTAAAGATTGAAAGTCTTTTTCGTTATCATTATGTTAATATTATACAACCTCGATCCCAGGATAAGTTGTCTCTTTTTGCATATCTGACGAGGTTGAATATTATATTATCATTTGTTATTTTTCCTTTATGATACAAAAAATCGGCTTTATTTTCTAATTTTGGGCTTAAAATGTTAAACTTTCCAAAAGGCAGACACTTTCAATTAGCGGACACTTCGGTCATACACCGATGGTGTCCGCTAATTTGAGAGTATACTGTATAAGATACTGTTTATGTAGAAGACATTAAATATATGACAAAAACCCGCGAAACATAGAAGTAAATAACAAAAGAAATACTAAAAAAAAATTTATTCTGTAGTACTACATACATCCGGCATGTGACGCAAGGTGTCAGAAAGTAAAAAAAAAATCACGTTATACTTAAGACGGGGGCAAACCAACATTTCATCCAACATACAATTTTTGTGATGTTGGATGAAATGCTGGACTGGTTTGAGTCACTTCAAAGTTTTCAAAAAAATTGAAATTTTCAAAAAAGAAGAAAAAATCGTGTTGGACGATGTTGGATGAAGTTTGATCGCCGTCAAACATTTCATCCAACATTTTCGGCAAGATCAAAGGAATTCTCTATATGAGTTGCGTGAATTTTCATGTTGGATTGGTTTGATGGTACTTTTCATCATTTTATCCACCAAAACCTTGCAACACCCTTATTATGTAGGAAGCCGAGGACCCGGCGTCGCACGCCGGGGTAAGCCACAAGTAAATGTGTTACCCAGCATTTTAAAATCATGTGGCGCAATTAATAAGAACCGTAAACTGTGCGACACATTCAGGTGGAGCACCCATATAGGTGTAATAGCCTTTTCCCCGAAAAAAACGTTATTGCAACTTCGGTTAAACAGAAACACAGGAAACAGCCCTTGTTAACACTGGACTAAGCGCTTAGTACAGGTAAACCGTGTTGCACATGAGTATAGGCGTAACACCATTTTAAAAAAAACTTTATCGGGACTTCGGTTAAAAAAAATCCTGTTTAGTTTAAAAAAAAAATAGTCAGCAATTTTATTTTGCAGCATAAGTTTTCATAACGGTAATAAAAGTGGTAGCTGCTTAACTAACTGCATTTATTTTAGCATAAGAATTAAGAATTGTGTTGCAGCCAAACAGTGCATTTGGCTACTTTCACTTATCCAGAGGTAGCTAAGGAGCTAGCTAGAAATAAATAATATGGGCTAGGATAAAAAGCTGTTATACCAAACTGATAGTAATAACTAAGGGTAGCTGGCTAGCTAGGTGGCTGTAGAATGATCCTTAAAAATCTTCGTTCCTAGCCAAAAATCCTAAAAATGGTGCGTTTAAGATTTATACATGGCTAAAAAACGTGACACTATATTTATCTGAACATGTAACAACATATTGAAAACAATATTACAAAATAAAAAGCTTTTAGAAGACAAAAAAGGACAAACAGACCTTCAAACCCAGCACTGGCTACGACCACTTTGAAAACCAAAATGGCCTTCGTCATCATGTTCCTTCCGCGAAAATCTTGGATTGGTGTTTCAAAGCATTAGGCGTTTTGATTGGTATACTACGTGCGAGCGGTCAAAACAAAGTAATAAAACTGTCAGTAAAACTGTCCTATTTGTTTTCTGTGGCTCCCGAGCGGAATTGGCGATTGAGATCACGGGGGTAATTATTATTAAAAATGGCATATTTAAATAATGCGTTCGTTTCAATTACCTAATTTATTTATTTAATTCAGGTTAGTAAATTAAAATGATTAAATATTTTAAGGAAATAAATTAATTTCTTTAATATATTTTAATCAATAATAAGATTTTTGATTAAACAACCCCTTGATTTTTAAAAATCGCGGAAAGATCAAAGGGATATTGGTAGCCATTTTGCGTGACAGACAGAGGCACACGGGTATTATAATATAGATACTGCATTCAAAGAAATTCTGAACTGAAAGTGAAGTGATTGAAACGATTCTCCTGTCGCAAGAAAACGAAGAGTAAGGACGAGTCTTTCTTCTGCCATGATTTGTCTGTGGCCACCACAGTTGCTCATCTAGCCCGTTGAAATCAGATGGGATAGTTAATTAAGGAGGAAATCGAAATCCCCCACATCCATCCGAAACATTTCCCAAAATCCGAATCTGTCTTCGATCTTCAATTCTTTAATGATGTTAATAAAATATTCATTTTGTTCCCTCCTCTTTCTCCACTCTCTTGTTTTTCCGCGGGTTGGTTTTTCATCGTCTGAATCGACGATTTCATTCAGCAACATAAGCAGCACTGCAGAATTCCTTCCGTCCGCCATTTTGTTTTTCAGGAATGAATGAACTCTTTATCGTTCGAATGTGTTTAAAAGCAGTCCCACAAACCTAAAATTTTGCTTCATCCAACATGCATTTTTTCATCCAACATTTCATCCAACATGGGAAAAAAATGTTGGATGAAATGTTGGACTGGTTTGCCCCCGCCTTTATACAGCGAGTGTGGTTTGAAAAAAATCACGTTATAATATCGATGTGCGCAAAGTCACACAAGGCGAAAGCACAACGATCGTGCATTATCTTGAATTTTTTGAATTATGTTTCTGTATGCACGTATGTACAAAAATAACAAAAACAAGGAAATCTTGTCATAGAAAAATTTAAATCTTATATGAGTAATTTAAGTAGTTAAAGTTTTGGTTTATTTATCTCATAATGCATCTGTCGCTTTTCTTTCATAATTCAACTATCGCATTAATCCCATAATGCAACTGGAGAAGGAAGTATAAATATAACTTCACCTATTTACATTGACAGAACATTACAAATATTAAAACTTACAAAATGAAATTTAAGTTTACAGCTTTTTTAAACTACATACAAATCTTTGTGTGCGTCCTCACAGCAATTGTTGGGGCGCATTATATGTGGCTACCACAGGCTAATCAAAAAAGCGTGGACTTTACGATAAAGATGACAGGGGCGCCTATATTTGCAAATATTCTACTCGTGATCAATCCTATACTTGGTCTCTGTGGTGAACATAACAAAACACCGTGTTGCTATAAAGTTAAGTTCTGGTTGGAGTTGTGTATGATGCCTGGGTGGATAATTGCCTTTTATATCTATGGTGCATCTGCAGAATTATATCGTACTTGTCTTGGTCAGGGTGGAAAATTTGGTGGATTTCATACTTTACTCGCCATTGTAAATTATTCCACAATGAATGAGACTACTTTAAGAATTGAACACAGTCTGTTTATAGCGTGGTTTACTTTAACAATTTTTGAATTTATCCTGCTTATTATTTCGTTGTTGGTATTTTGTATTAAATATAAGTGCAAGTGTTGTTGTTGTTGTGATTGTTGCAACATCGAGTCAGAACCCAGTAACTAAAAAACACTAACTACTTCATCAAATTAACTTCTTTGTATGGAAATAAGCTTCTAAGCTAGCTCTGTGGGAACCAAGGTGAAAGAAATAAAGGACGAAAACGGAGTTATATTAGTTTGAAGCGTGATACAGTATTGGTAAATACACAATACGATGTCAGACAAAATCAAACCGGTTCGGGTTTGCATCTGTCCAAGGTAAAGTAAAGTATGGCGATATGATAAGATTTAAAAGATTCTTTTCACATCTTACTAACAATAAAACAAAAAGATTAGAACAGATAGAACTACAATATTGGATTAATTTGGTATATTGGTATGTTAATTGTGGTAGCTACATCGCATGGTATTTTTTTTTATTAAATATATTTCATATTATCGCATGGCACAAAGGCAATTTTTAAAATCGTATTATTTGACATCGATCAACTTGTGACGAGTAACTGGATTAAAAACTTTCTCAATATCCACTTCCAAATGTGCATTGCATATTTTGTGCGTATTTTCCAAGAAAGAAAACTGTGAAGCTACTAACTTTGCAGTTGTCGATCTCTGCATGTTCTTTTCCTCATCATTTACATAAAACAGAAATGACAGGAATTTAATTTTAATGTCAGTTTAAGTTTGCGATGCTTTCACGCAATTAAAGACAAAGGCTTGTCCGAAAACCCCGGGTTACATTGTAGTGAAGAATCAGAAAAGAAACTTTATTCCTGACTTATCGCAGGTCGTCGGAAACAGCTCGTTTATTAGCTATGGTTTAAATAAGAGATGGTAATTTGTTTCATCTACAATCTTGGACAAAAATATTGAGACAAAGGCTGTTTTTTCCTCATTATTCAAATATGGACAAAAGTGTGAAACAGTCAATGCTCTGCAGCAGGCAAGCTGCAAAGTCGCTACTTTTGCACAAACGTAGGCCAGGCAGACATCGTTAAAAAGTTGCTCGTCACCCTCTCTAGCACGCCGCATACCGAAATAATCGATCGCCATGTTTACATCACCAACAATTAGCACATTTTAAGAATTTAGACTATTGGAAAGTCCAAAATGTGTGAATCTAGTATAGAAATAGCCTACGCAGTTACTTGTGGTGGCGAACTTCAAAATTAACTGTCTTGTCTCACTATATTTTGACCAAGATTGTAGGTCCGTAAAGTTAATTACTTTAATTGGTGTGATCTGACGACCTATTTTTCTATTAAATTTGGTCCTCTAAACTACTAAAAAGCCAAAACCAATGTAAATCATTGCCTGTCAATATCAATTGTAGCTGTTTAAATGTACACTACAATAAACTTACTTCTTCTTAACAAGCAACAAATCGTGGCTATGAAGCCAAGAAATAGATATTATTTTTCATTATTTATTTAAGAAATTAATTAATAAATTGTTTTTTTTGTTGTTGTTACTGTTATCATGCGCCATAAGAGATGGCGATAAATACCATAAATTCTATTCCTAGGTCTCTTTTTTCCAAGGACTTCTATTCCTGGGACTCTTTTTTCCCCTGAGGAGAGTATGGGGTGCTTATTATAAAAAATAGTTTTCATCAATTTACACTTTTTTGAAAGAAATAAAAATAATTCGCTTATACCAAGGTAAACATTCAATAAACGTGGTAATACTCTTAACAGCTCATTGTCCTCCCCACAATATGAAAGTCTCCATGCTAAAAATTTGACCTCGAGAAATCTTTATGATAATGCCTCATTCTTGACCAATCAATCCATTGATCAATCTGAACACAAATTGAAATAATACGATCATCTCAGAGGCCGCCAAAGAAATTGGTCGAATTAAGGAGATGTTAGAATAATAGGAAGTCGAATTATAGAGAGTTTACTGTATATAGATTTTTCCAGGAATAAACTTTTGCGATGGAATCGATAACATATATTGTTTATATTTTCAGTAATATTTATTTCATTTAAAAACTCAAATAACAGGCTCAAAAATTATCTATCTCAGTATCTTCACTGTTATGAAAAAGCTTATTTTTGTCTTTTTTTGTTTCGAAGATAATTTCATCGTTTAAACATTTAAAATTTAGGACGTGATCTTTTTAGGAATGAAAACCTGTCCAATAATTCGCAAAAATTTCAGAATTTCGAAAGGCTTGTTCGTGAAAGTAAGTAACGGGCTCTTTCTCTCCTCTGACTGTATGTTACATTACCGCTAGAATTTCGTATAGCATTGCTCTAACTTGCTTGCCTGCCACACGAACTGATTGGTAGTCAGTAAATGGCACCAAATGGACTGACAACACTACATTTAAAGTGCGGTGGGGTAGTGACTTGAACTGGAAAGCTTATGATTACCAGCCGAATGCACTATCACTACACCATCTCCGCCTAAAAAAATCAAAATTTGCCACACTGGCGAAAATTTGTGACTGTTGGTACTCGTAGAGTAAATACAGGGGAGTTGCATGGCGGTGATAAATTCGTTATTTCATGAGAACATTAGTTTTTTTCCACTTCATTTTTTGACGTATTTTTATCAAACAACTTTGTTTCCAGAAAGTCTCTAAAATTGATAAGTCGTCACTCCAGCGTTAGAAAATTATAAGTTAGTTTGAGATCCAGGATTCAGATCAGTTTCAGAATTGTTTCCAACGCAACTGCAACAACAACTTTTGGATTTGCAACCCAGAACTAACAAAAAACTAGCAGGAAAAATTCAATGATAGTTAACATATAGAATGCGATGAACAGTCTGTATTCTGTTTTAAAAATATCTGCATTCGTGTCAAAATGAGATATACGGAAACCAATAATGTAAAATCCATCCATCTTTCCATTTCGTCCCAAACTACTGCTATAACCTCCCCAAACTGCAATAAAAATAACATATTCCATCTAACCAGGTTAGCATCGCCAACAAGTCAAACCAAAATTTTACTTGGTAGTAACAACTTCTCTTGGTGCACTCACCAAATATACCAAGTATAGGATTGATCACCAGTAGGATATTTGATAACACTGGTAACCCAAAATTCTTTATAGTTTCTTGTACGCTCGGTTGATTGGCTTCGGGTAGCCAGAGATACAACGCGCCAATAAATGCTGTTAAATCATATACAAAAATCTGTATATAGTTCAAATACACTTGAACTTTGCCTCCCATCTTCCATAAACTTTCCGACCTGCAAGATTCTGCACATGAACACAAGTTATAGTAATCACGCCACTTACTATTAATAGAACTATAACGATATCATATTTTCGTGTTCGCATTGAATTGTGGGATGTGTTGCTGTTTGGTATGTATATTTTTTATATCTCTTAAATAAATATTAGTATATCCACTGCCATAAAAAGGATGTAATTGCAAAATTGATTTAATGCATAAAATAAAACCAGCCACATAATACTGTCTTTTGGCACGTATTACATTTTTCAGTTTGAATTGGATTTTGTTTTGCCCTGTAATAAATTAAAATTAATTCTCGTGTCATATCTGGAGGTAAAATAAAGAATTATAATTTAAAGATAATATGTTCGTGGCATCTAGTGCCGTTCGTTTGCTTTCGCTCTAATTTATTAATCCAATACATACAACTTCGACCGCTAGGCTTTCTGGTTTTTTTAACCCGAAAACGTTATCCAAGAAGGGTGCAACGACTCCGCTTCCTTTTTTGTTTTCATTACTCTGTCTCAAAACATGCCAACTATTTTAACATGCTGTTCAAGAAGATGTAAAATACAATGTAATTGTCGAACGTAAAACCTATTCGACACTTATAAGAAACCTATTAACTACAATCACTGAGAAAATATAATTTCGCCGCCATTAGATTGATTGGAATAACTGTTTCTGCATTAAAGTCACGCATTTTAAACTTTGCTTACGTTGCTTTGTTAAAACCATACTTTTAAACCGTGATGATTGTTGCTGACGTCAGCCCATTCATTTTAATTTTCAAGAATGACGGAATCAACAAAAAAATAAAATAAACAATACCACAGAGAAGTTGATATTCTCACAAAGTTTTAATCAAGATTTTCTATATTGGTTCAAATGTTATTTAAAAATTTTAAGAGAACTGGTTAGTGAGGGGGGAGGGGGGATATTACTATTAATATTACTAATATTACTCGCGAAAGAAAGACGAAATTTTATAAATTTATATCGCTTTAATGACAATGACATATTCTACTTTTTTTCCTTGGATATCGTGGGTAACACACTATTTATTTGGTAAACAATATTCTATCTTTCTGAGTAAATAAAATTTAAACATTTTTACTCACAGTAAAAATTTTCGCGTTTACATAGAGGGTGATATCTTTTTAATTGTACAGTATGAACATAATTTTAACACCCAGCTTTACTTTCCCCATTTGTTATATTCAAAGTGGCGTTTTTAAAATAAAAATTTGATAACTTGACACTATCTGGGCTTCAAAATGAAAACCTTCTCTTATAATAATACGGAGAGTGTGTCTGTGTGTCTGTAACAGGCAAAGTGGATGTCTTCATTTTCCTTTCATGTTGCCGAAAAATGCATGTCTAATATGTTAAATTTTCTGACGTTACGGCGCGACGAAAATAACACTACTTTAACGTCAATATCCTATATTAAATTAATGAAGCCATTACAGTGCACCTAAAACTTTGAGGCCAAATAACTTGGAAACGAGGTGGTGACGTCAATGATTTTTCACCGTGTGGGTAACTAGGGACCACCTGGGCCCAATTTGGGTAAGTTTCCCAAACCTGGGTCCCCGAATCCGTTTCGGAATTAACGGGTTGATGACGTCATCAAAAAACCTTCAAACCCTAATATCTCTGCAACCGTTTGTCAAAAGTACACGATCCTATACATTTTCTTGATCAGCGTTTCAAGATCTATACGACGAAGGCAACAGGTATACAAATTTCAAAAAAAAAAATTTCGGTTTTGACGGGCCAATACTGACGTCGCAAAGTTTTTAAACCCTTATATCTCATTAACGGTTCATCAAAAGCACATGATCATATACATTTTCTTGATCAGCGCTTTAGGAAATCCTCCAAAGGGGCAACGTGAAAACAGAATTCTAAATTTTTTTTAGTGGATGGGTTGCTGACGTCATCAAAATTTTTATCCTGTCTCAGTGGATTTTTCCACGGGCCTTATCGACTAGTATTATAATATTACATCCGAGAAATTATGAAAACAGGCTGCTTTTGTCTTTCTCATCTTTCGAGCGATAGTTAAAGCGATTGACGTTACGTCGCGAATTTATTAGTCAGACCTAGCTACACAATCTGGCGGTTTATCAACCCTTAGAACAAGCTGAAAAGATTCGTAAAATTGTAAGTAGCCATCGCAGATAATAAATCGTAATAATGAAATTGTTTGAATGGACAAGTTTAATACTTTATAAAATATTAATAGTCATTTTTAGTTAAGTCAGGATTGATCGAGTTATCTGAATTAATAGGACCAAATTATTTTTTAATTAAATCCAGCCCAAAGGACGTATATTCACAGAAAGAATTTCAACGAACCGGCTTTGTTTTGAAAGGGTCTAAAAGAATTTACTTCGCGAAGATTAAGTTTTGCGTTTAATTGGTTTCGAGATGTTGCGCGAAGATTTTATCGCGAATCTAGTATTACTTCTTCACAATTATAATTTATTTCAGGCTCCATTGACCGGGATAAGATTGGCTATAATTGAACTTGCTCATAGTTAAGAGGCTGACACTTTATCAACTACGTAAAAGAAATTTTACCGAGAAAAGCAGAAAAAAAGAACAAAGAAATCCTTTTGGTTATTCAAAAGTCCGAAAATAGCAATTTTAGCAAATAATTAATTTGTAGCAATTATATGAACGCTAATTTTCTCGAATTGACATTTCCGCGAATTTCGCACGGACAATTTTTTGCGAATGTAGATAAAATTAGCGAAATGTGCAAAATCTTTTTATTTTCTTTCGTTTAAGGCCTGAAATTTAGCGAATCCTAATTATACAATTGTCACGTTGTTTATGTACGTATTAAACGATTTTTATCAAAGTAATTGAATTGGTGTGTGTATAAATTTTCACCTTAATCCGATATGTGAAAATGCTGTTTTGGTGGTGCTAATGTTACGGTCAAAGTCTTCTTAACATTCGACATGTGCTAATAAGCTTCTGTTTAAAGCTGAGGTCAATTAGAATCTAGAGATTTTACATCTTATAAAGTCCCAGGTGAGGATTTCAAAAACCATATCATTGTGTTTGATAAACTTTGTATTGTGCTTTTTATATGTTTTGCATGTTAAGATAAAATATTGTCACGTTTTCTAGCTATGTATAAATCTCAAACAAACGAATTTTTAGGATTTGGGGCTACAAACGTAGATTTTAAAGCAGCTCTTCTGGCATGCTACCTAGCTAGCATAATTTATTGCTAATCCTTTGAAATTGTTATTCAGTTAGCTAGGTGTAAGAGCTCCTTATCCTGGCTAAAATTATTTATTTATATGTTTGGGTTTGTGGCTATCCAGCTAGCTGTTTATTTATATCCGTCTTGAAAGTGAAAGTAGCCAAATGCAGTTTAGCTACACCGAAATTCTTAATCAATAATTATTATTCTAAATGCCGTAAGGTAGCTAGCTATACCTTTTATTACTGTAATAAAAAGTTATTCTACAAATAAAATTGATGAGATATTGTTTTAGCTGGATGGGGTAACAGCAGGCTTTTTCCTGTATTATTATTTAAACCGAAGTTGCGATGAAGTTTTTTGGGAAAAGGGTGTTACGCGTATACGCATGTGTGACACTGTTTACCTGTAATAAGCGCTAAGCCCGGAGTTAACAACGGACTGTTTTCTGTGTTTTTATTTAAAGCAAGGCCACAATAAAGTTTTTTGGGAAAAGGGTATTATTCCTATACGAATGTGCGACACAGTGTATATATATATCCGTATGTACAATGCTCAGCCCAGTGTTACGATTAATTTTTAAACTTTAACGAAAACTTATTCCACAAAATAAAAAAATATTGACTGATTGTTTTTGCTATGACTGGGTAATAACTTGGTAAATTGTGTTTTTATTTACGGTAAAGTTGCAGTAAAGTTATTTTTTGAAAAAATATATTACACCTATACCCAGCCGGCACGCAACGTTATTGTAACGTTAGATTAACGTTAATTATTACGTTATCCTAACGTTAATGGTAGGTTGGTTTGGAAGGTTTCTCTAACGTAAAACGGTAACGTTGTCCTAACGTTAAGAGTTAACGTTAGGATTACGTAACGTTACGTTGCATTAACGTTGGCCTAACGTAATGGAACGTTGGATTAACGATAAACAACTTGAGGGATCGCAACACAAAAAAGTTAATTATTTTGGTTAATTTTAATTTATTACTCACAAAATAAAAACTAAGGTAAAATGCTAACAAAACTAAGGTAAAATGAAGAAACCTACAGTACACTTAAGTGGATTAATTTGAAAAAGGCAGATTGGTGACAATTTATGTCAAATTAAAAGACAGGAAATATTGTTGGTATGCTACTTTAAGAAAAAAAAGTTTCGCGGTACGAAAATCACTGCGAAATTTCAGGAATTTACTTTCACGGTAAGTTAAAAAGCGATCAAAAAAGAGAAAATAATATGACATTACAGTTTCAGAGTGACGATATTACGAATATTAATGAGTATGAACAAAAGAGAGAGATAAAATTGTCTTAGTTTTTTTGTGACGAAATCAACTTTTTAGAAACATATTTGGCGGGAATAAACTTTCGCGGTTGATACTGAAGATTGCGAAAGCATGAAATTATAGTATCGAATTAAAAAATTGTCTTTGTTTCTTTCCCGTGTGTACACATCTAAAAATATTTACATAAAATTTGTACTAAATGCCCACAATAAATTATTCGTTTTGGGTTTCGTTTTCCCTTTCTTTCCTTGCACCGCTGGTAAAGGGAGCGAATTTTAAAACATTCCCAACTTGTTCCTTTATCGCTGCTTCTGTGCAATCGTGCTGTTGTTGAACGCTATCTGTAAATATAACAAAAATACAATGTAAATTTATTATTTTAGTTTTTCTTTTACTTTAATTACTTTCCTGTGTGCATTAACTAAATTTGTTATGGGGGTAAAACTAAAATAGACCTACCAACTATAGCTCTACATATCCTCTTGTCTTGGAAAGCTTTCTTTTTGGCATCCCCACGGTTTTTTCCCGTCATTTTAAAGGTGGCCATTACACCAATTGCCATAAGTCTAAAAATATTATATTTGGCAATTATTTTTTTAAAAACAGCTAGCTCAAAAACGAAACTAAAGTTGTTATTGATTTCTGAATGTGACAAGAAGTTTCAAACCTTGTAATTATGTTTTTTGTGATCTCCTTGACTGTCTTCCCTCCTAATCTTTTTAGTTGAACAACCTACAAAATTGAAAAGGAAAAGTAAGAATATTTTTTGGAAAGAAATTATTGGGGAAGAAAATTTTTATTTTTTCTCTCGTCTGAAAGAATAAAGGATAAACACTGTACATAAATAAACCTGATTGACTGATGAAAGGTTGGTTAAAAGGTTGATGTCTATATAAGCAGAAAAAAGTACAATTTTTGTCTTACCAGTAAATTAAACTCGTCCTTGTTTTTTATCTTTTCTTCGAGTTCATCAAAATCATTGAGTGTCTCTACCCTCACAAATTCTTGATTACCTCCCATGATTTCCTTACGAGCCCCGCAACTGCATGGGCATTGGCAATCTACTTTGCGGTTGACATTATTCTCTTTGAGCAGAGATAACACACGTCTTTGAAATTCTAAATAAATGAAAAAATCCATAAATTAGTTTAAGCCATCTTTCTTTATGATTACAGAAGTCGCCGACATTATAGGCGTTTCCATAAGGTTAACCAATTTTCAAATTAAAAGGATGGTAGCATGTCAAATTATTTTTTACATGTTGTAGAGACAAAAAAGTTGTCCATGAATCCTTTGTAATTTTCATTCTCGAGATGTTTGAATTCATAGATTTCAATACAAATTTTCAATAGTGCCATCAATAATTACAAGAAAGAACATTCTCAGAATTTTTTCATGTATTATACTTTCATGAGGTCATATAGGTGTAAACATGTACATTTTCAAGTATTTCAATGTCAAATATAGCGAGAAGGAAAATTTTTTTTTATAAAATTCCAAAAGATTCATGCAACTTTTTTGTATCTACAAAATATAAAAAATGACACACTATAATACCTTTAAGTAACCTTCAAAAAAAGTTATAGAAAAACACTATATACCTCCTTGATCCATTGGAAATTTTTGCTTAATCGAGCTTGCAGAATCCTTCCTGAATGAAAGTGATTGTCGAGAACGAGAACGTGAACGTGAACGAGAACGTGATTGACGACGGAAAGGCGTATGGCTTGCAGAATCCTTCTTGGAACCAGAGGCAGATGAACTAAAAGATTCATTCCGAGAAATTGCATGGCTCTCGTGGCTCCGTGAGCGGGATCGGGAGCGTGAACCTGAACTTGAGCGGGATCGTGAACGACTGCAATGTGGTGTCAAGGTATGTAGTTGACCAGTCTTAAATTGAGCAAAAGCTATTTGTTCCTTTGATCCCATAATGTTCCAAAGCATATCCAGGGCTATTTTAGAATCATTTATTTGGCTTCACTCAAAAAATATCCTGCATAATGATATTAAGGCTGACAATATAGTTATTCATGGAAGCATTCCCAAGGTTATTGATTTTGGCAAAGCTAATATGGTTGCAAGCTGTCTCACATACTCTATTCAACCTGGAACTACAGAGCATGAAAAATATGAAAAGTACCATAGACATTTGGCTTATGAGCTACGTAATATTCCAGGCTCATCTCAGTCATTTAAATCTGACACATATTCAATTGGTTATATGTTTAAACATCTTTCTACCAGAACATCACCTCCAAGTGAGTGCATTTTAATACTGGCAAAGATGATGAAACATCAAGATATTAAACTTCGTATATCACTGAATAATGCATTAGATAAACTTCAAGTATGTTAAAGTATAATCAAATTATATACCTTAATGGTACTAATTTTTGCATGTAATAATTTTCGTGTTTTTCCTGAAATATTCTTTAATTAATGCCTGCAAAAAAAATCAAGAATATCAATAATTCGTGAAATTTTTATCTCAGAAAGAAAAAAGGGCAATTTATTCACACAAGTAAAAAATGGAACAGTATTGCCTTTAATAAAAGATTATTAAAGGTGTAATTAATTCTGTGAATGTTTTATTGAGAAAATACTTTTTTCAAAAATATTTGATAACATATATATTTGACGATTCGGGAAAATAAATACCAAAATTAGTACCATTAAGGTTCTTTAGTATATTTTTACACATGGTTGTTGATCTTTTTTGCTTCTAAATTTAACTTCAATGAAGTTTTGGGTTTCTTAAAGCTTATTACCTCTCACCTTAAAAAATTTCTTAAAAAGAGCTTGGAAAGTTGTCTTTTATTTTTTTGAAAAATGTTGATATGTTTGTAAATTTTGGAATTCGAGGTTTTGCTAATTATACCAATTACGTATGACGTTATTATCAAAGTGGGTGTGTTTTTTTATATATGAGATGTATATATATTTTAGTTTGATATTTTGAATATACTTACTTATATATGAATGGTAAAATATTTAATCATGATGGATTATCAATTATTTTGGAATTGTTTTAGCCCTATTTTTACCAGCCTAAATTAAGATTAAATATTTTGCACCGCGCCTTAATGTACACTTAAAGTGCACTCAATTTCTCTATCAGCAGCTAAATTCAAGAACTTGGGAACTATAATTAATCATCATCATTTTGGGCTTTACATCCGTTTTCCATGCTAGTATTGATTGGACGGGTCTTAATGACCCTCTAATTGATAAGGAAAAATAAAATCACTGAACTTATAGGTCTTGACTTTTGCGAAAAGTACGGTTTGGGGAAATTTCGTTCTTCGGACTTCCCGGAATTTATTTTCACAGATCATCAAATAATAATTTCGCCGAAAATTTTAAATACTTTACGCACGATAAGTTAAAAAAACTGACATTCGATTGTTCATTCTCAATTGCTCAGGACATCAAATCAACTTCGCGAATTTTAGAAAAATTAGGGAAACCGCAATATTTTTATCCCACGAAAATTTAACATTGTCCTAACGTAACGTTGTAAAGTTAACGTTCTTGTGGCAATGTTAGCTGAACGTTACACAAACGTTACACAAAAACGTTAAATATGGTTTTTTATGCAACATTGTCCTAACGTTGTCGTAACGTTGTAAAGTTAACGTTCTTGTGGCAATGTTAGCTTAACGTTACACAAACGTTACACAAAAACGTTAAATATGGTTTTTTATGCAACATTGTCCTAACGTTGTCGTAACGTTGTAAAGTTAACGTTCTTGTGGCAATGTTAGCTTAACGTTACACAAACGTTACACAAAAACGTTAAATATGGTTTTTTATGCAACATTGTCCTAACGTTGTCGTAACGTTGTAAAGTTAACGTTCTTGTGGCAATGTTAGCTTAACGTTACACAAACGTTACACAAAAACGTTAAATATGGTTTTTTATGCAACATTGTCCTAACGTTGTCGTAACGTTGTAAAGTTAACGTTCTTGTGGCAATGTTAGCTTAACGTTACACAAACGTTACACAAAAACGTTAAATATGGTTTTTTATGCAACATTGTCCTAACGTTGTCGTAACGTTGTAAAGTTAACGTTCTTGTGGCAATGTTAGCTTAACGTTACACAAACGTTACACAAAAACGTTAAATATGGTTTTTTATGCAACATTGTCCTAACGTTGTCGTAACGTTGTAAAGTTAACGTTCTTGTGGCAATGTTAGCTTAACGTTACACAAACGTTACAAAAAAAACGTTAAATATGGTTTTTAATGCAACATTGTGCTAACGTTGTCATAACGTTATAATGTTAACGTTATCAAGGTAATGTTAGCCCAACGTTGCTGTAACGTTGCCTAACGTAAAACCTAAATACAACGTTACTCTAACGTTAATATAACGTTGTGTGCCGGCTGGGATAATGTTGTATGCACTTTACTTGATTCTTGATCTATACTGCATACCTGTACTAAAGCGCTTCACCTAACCTTGTCGCGCAGTATGCGATTTATAATAATCACTTCTCAGGGCGTTTAACGACAGGTTACACAGTTACTTGTGGCTTGGCTCCCGGCTAGTATAACATTAAATCATCTATTAACGGTTTATTTGCTTCCAGGTTACTAAGTATTATTATTAAATTTGTTTTTACGTTCATTTAGTAGCCATATAATAACAGTTTAAGTATCGCGCCAATCCTAACAAAGTATTTCTAGCTTACGTTACAAATACTATAAATCCAGAAGGTTATGAAACAAGCAACCAATTTTTGCGTTCGTTTTGACCATATATATTTCTTTGTGTGTGTTTTAACAGCATTATTTGGTACGCTATAAGGAGACAAAGAATAGTCAACAAGAAAGGATGTCATCCACAAAATAATTAACGTAACTGTCATGATGAATTTTCTTCTCACAATCAATCTTATATTTACAATTTGCGCAGGGTGTATAAAAATAATGTTCTGGCTGAACTTGTGGCACATGTTATGGTGAATAATTCGTTGTGGTGTTTATTTGTCACTCATCTTAAGCATTATTAGAATTTCTGAAAAAGGAAAGTACCCTAGTATATCGTGTACTTACTTGAATTCTTAAAGGTGAATGAAAAATTTCATCTTCTTTTTTAGTTTTTCAATTTTTACTGCCATCCAATTTGCTGCTTTAATGACGTGTCTGATTGAGTTTTGTATTGACTTTGGTTGTAACTGTTATTGTTGCTTTGAAAACGAGCTACTTACTGAACGCACCACAAGTGAAGCTACACAGAATTTGGTCGTTAATATTACGAGATAGTTTAAGAACTGATGCAAAATATTCATTTCGTATCGAAAAGGTGACGTTCGTTAATCTGTTGAATTTAAACATGTCCAAATTAAGGGGATTGTCAGTAATCAATTCAACTTTTAAAAATATATTTACAGAATCAAGATTTATAGGTTGAGGGGATTTTTAGTGGTAAAAAAAAACTGCGTGCGATAACTAAACAATAACATCGTACAGTAAGGTTTGCATTGTTAAAACAGCTATGTACAGGATAGTTTTTCTGCACGCAACCATGAGCGTAGTTGATTAGGTCAAGCACTTGCAGTTTTAAGAAAACGAAATGTAAACACTCTAGCTTCGAAAAAAATGCTCCCAGAAGACCAGTGGTGTTTGCATGTAGGTTAGTAAAACTGCAATTCGATAAAAACGTGAATTTTTTTAGCCTGGATGCATTACTTTCCTATAGTACACATGAAACAACTAACTAGGTTTTTGTACACAAGAGGAGCAATAGCTAGGTAGATAAAAAATACAGAAAAGTTACAAAAATATCTGATATATTTTTGCAACTTTTCTGTATTTTTTAAACATTGTAAATGACAAAAGGAAAGGCACATTGTATTGGAATTGTGAATAACCTCTATCAGAGAATAAAAAATAAAAGAAAAAAAGAAGACATTTTATATTATAACCTTGTTTGATATCTCTGCGATCATAATGATTTTATTAATAAGCAAGGCAGATGAAAACATTAACTATAATATTATTGTCCATTTTAATGTTTTCAGATATATATAGATATATATGCTACAAAAAGGAATAAAAAATATTTAAATTTGTTTAACCCTATTCGGTCCAGGGTTTTTCGAACATATTATGACCGGGGGGCGGATTCCGCCTCCCCCCCCTTCCCCCTTCATAACTTTTCATAGGATTGTTCACATTGAATCAAACTTGGTACACTTATAGTACGTCACAAAAGGAACAAAATGGCAGCAATAAATTTTTGCTTGCGTCAGCACATTTTCTGTGACGTCATCAAAAGCCTGAAATTTGTGAAAAATGCCACTATCTGCTTAAAATTAAATTACTTTAGTTCTAGAGCGAATTTTTACATTCTGTTTAAAGTTTCTGAAAGCTAAATAAAAGTTATTTAACATATTTTCCGGTTTTTACATATATCGCATAAAAGGTTGCCAAAAATTACCCGAAAATCCGTCTTTTCCGAGAAAATCAGGAAATCGGATTAGTCACGTGTCCAAATTATGCAAAATGATTCTTCTCGATGAACCAAAGTTGTGTTGTAATTTTCATGTTCTAAGGATAATCCTAACAAGAGTTATTATATTTCCCCCCTTATAAGGACTTCATAGATATTGTCAGGGGTAGTTTTAAGTAATGGCCAATATCAAAGCCTCTGAAAGGTATGGGACCTAAAAATTTGGCATGCAGGTGTCTAATAAATAAATATTGAAACTCAGTAACTATCATACCCATGCCACGTAACACTAAAGAGTTATTAAAAAAAGCCGTCAGGGGGGTAGAATCCCCCTCGCCGCCCCCCCACGGACCGAGTAGGTTTAAAAGTATTGGAGTTCGAATTGTATCTGGCACCCCATGATGTAGCACCCATAGGGTGCCAGATTTCTAATGTTTGTTGTCACACACCATACTTGCATCATTTTTTTTTTATTAAATATGACCTAAGAAGAAAACTAATACCATTTTTTGATCCCTCGCCAAATTAAATCCACACCTAAATGTCTCCTCTTTGCTTTCTCTGATAACATCCATCAGCAGTTGTTACTACTACAAGTATTCTTAGGTTGTGAAAAATTAATCAAATATGGCACAGCTTTTTTTGGTTAAAGATACCAGCAAATATGCATGTTTTTTACACGTTCCCGATGAATAAAGTTCTTTGACAATGTGTGTGACAACTTTAATCTTCACTTGAGGTACCTTATTCTCTTTTGTGATTATTT
This sequence comes from Hydractinia echinata, assembly GCA_030067915.1. Classification (NCBI taxonomy): domain Eukaryota; kingdom Metazoa; phylum Cnidaria; class Hydrozoa; order Anthoathecata; family Hydractiniidae; genus Hydractinia; species Hydractinia echinata. Next base: position 606,808 of record JASGCC010000031.1, read on the forward strand.
TAAAGTATAGCTATAATTATCACATGTTAAAGTCAGATCAAGTAAAAAATCCAATATGTTACGTCAATGGACTTGTAACGGTACGATTGTTAACATCAGTGTCGATTAGAAAAATGCACCAGATGTCCATATTTAAAACTTTATCTAAATATTTAATTTTTGATAATCAACAAAGGCATTAAGATGGGTTTTACCGTTTCTTTTGCGGATCTACAACAACAAAAATGAAACAACTCAGATTAAGTTTTGGAATACCAGTTCAAATTTCTCTGGTAACCTCAACTGCTGCTCGCTATAGCTAAATGCAAAAAAACATTCTAGTCCAGTCAGTGTTAACTAAATCTTCAATTTATCGAATGGGTAGGTCTGATAAACAACGATATAAATGTACTAGTTTAGTTCGTTCAACGTTCGTATTATGGAACAATAAACGCGCGGACCACCAAAGTATACCCTGCAGACGTCTACAAAAATTTACTTCAGTAAAGAAATTTACTCTCTATATTCCTTTTTCTTAGATGTGTATTATTGAATCTGCTTAAGCAGGATGTCAACTCAAAAAGATAAGGAATTTGACTGGAATAGTACTTTATTTGATTGGCTATTCTGATCTTGTGTTTTAACAAAATTGACGTTCCTGTCTGCAAGAAAAGTTCAAAGTATTTCAACTTTCAGTTTGGCTGAGAAGATTTATCTATCAATCAGATTCTAGATATCACAATTTTCCGATCCGATCAGACGCATTACATTTTTGAATGGAATTCCGTCTTTATAGTCCGCAGTGGTTCCCTCTAAGACATCTAAAAATTCCAAAATATTTTTAAAAAAAATAGGTATATTAAAAATTGTTTTTGGTTCCTTCTTTTCTTTAAAAAAAGTCACTCATTCTTTAAATCTATACTCCCGCTTTTCATTTTATACTCCACCTATGACTTAATGAAGTTTTTTTTAACTTTACCTAAGCAACATTAAAAACACGAGCTGTAAAAAGTTGATCAGCTCATAATGGAATTTCTTAATCCTGGCAAATTAACAATTAATATATAACGACTTTCAAAGTGCTATCTTACATTTCCTTAAACAAATTGCTTGCTATAAGTGATATGTTAGCGTTTTCATGAAAATTGCAGTGGTCAAACTTATAGGGGATATGTGAAGGTTATAAACAAAAAATTACTCTAGTGTTCTTTCCAGGGAATGTCCATAACTTTCTCTATTCAACAATGCGCGTTATCAACGACAACTGCAACCAAAAAACCAAAATGGTAGGCACCGGTAGCTAACAACGCGGCAAGCCAGTTTTGTTTACCATAGGAATAAAAACCACTTTCTAAAGACCTTTTATTTGCTAAAAAAAATTATATTCATATTTAGCCTAACGTCCCGTATCAAAGGTAGCTTTATTAAGGAACTTTGAACGTTCAAAACGTGCATGCGTACTTGACTACCTGTCACTACTGCTGACATTAGCCTGATGCTGTGTATATTTTAATTGCTGATATAAATTAGAAGTCTTATCTACATTCAATAAATATATCCTATCTGATTAAACTGGATTTTCACTCAAGAGCAAAGCCTATCGGAACGAAACAGAACGGAACAAGAAACATCTTTCAATTTGATTGGCTATACCTGTTGTCATATTGACAAGTTATTGACAAGTATTAAGTGGAAGCTCACACTGTGTTTCTCTTATTGCTAGTAATGCAACAGAAACTGGGAAGAAGTTATTCAAGGTAAGTAATCGTAAAAGATAGCTGTTGTTTAAGCGGGGAAGTAAAAAAAAACGTTTGGATCCTAGTAGGCGACAGAACAATCATTACAAACCAAGTGGTCGATTAAACAAAAGTATATACCAAAATAAACCAATCAAACCTGTAAATTACCAGATAAGTAGGAAGTAATTTGGAGACAACGAAAATGTGGTAACAATAATTAGTTAGTGTAACCATAGCTTAACATTGACGCATATAAGAATTTGCTTATTCGGTTTATCACATCACAGAAAGTGTTGTTTATCGTGAAACATGCCACATATATTTAGTATGCAAATTTTATGTCCTAAAACTGCTCATGAATTGTTAGAATACATTGGTAATTTTTGTAAGTATTTTTAATTTTTAATTTTTATTTCTTGCTTGCAATCTGCGCAGATTCCATTCTGGTTTTATTAACAATTTTAATCAAAATATTGTGATTGGTAAATTTTACTGAGGTAATGTTATTTTTTTTCGTGCGTGTCCATTGAAACCAAATAAAAAACGTTGCTTCGGCTATTTTTTCTCGTCTTTTGCTGTTCGCTGTTCGATTTGGTGTTATGAGGTTTAAAAACGCGAAACTTCTCAATACAAACAAACATCTTGATCATTTCACAGTGTCCAGCGCCGATAGAAGCAATATTGACTTCACTTCAATTTCATTTGATTTGTAGCATAGAAACATAATAAATAAGAACCAAAACCATTTGATGATTTTAGAATCTACCTCACATGAAACATAAAACCTCTCATGAAAAAACAAATTAGATAATTTCTTGTAAAGGAGTATGAAAAGTCATCTAGAAGTGGCATATTTCTTAAAAGAATATTGATTGGTCCATATTTGGGATTAAAAGTTCCACAAATTATACCTGATAATCAGTTCTATCCTCCTTAAATTTTATATTACACATTTAAAGAATATTTTTTATAAAATATAACTTTAACTTTAGTTATTATTTTATTATTTTTTAGCCTATTTTAAAGTTGTAACCAGTGTGACGTCACTATCCATTGGCATCGTTCTTTATTCTGTACTGGACAATGTTACACCAAATAAAAATATTGGCTACTTGCCTTTTTTTGTTGGTATTTGTATGCTAGTAACAGCAGTGTTTGGACAATGTCTAACAAAATGTCGTAGAATGCTGAATAATGGTTCAAGGTTATATCTATTGAGATTATTAAAAATTTATATCGGATTAAACATAGTAACTGCATTCGAGTCATGTATTGTTGCTTGTGTTGCTGCTCCAGGTGTAAGGTTAGATTGCAAAGTTTATTTGACTTCATGATCTATTTGCTGTTAACACTTTTCCTTAGGGTTAAATATCGCAGGAGGAGTGGGTAGGCGGCGGGTAAGGAGGTTTGGGTGACCATTAGGTCCTCTCTGTGTATCTTTCAGTTTAGCTAAAACGCTATTGACTTTGGTAGGGAGTTATTATTTCGCAGATCAATTAAATTTGAGAAAAAAAATTATGATGATATTTCAGATGATGTCATCAGAAATTGCACAAAACCAGTTTCATTAGCTACAACTACATTATTTTCAACTGTTGCATTTTTTCTTTCAATAATTCAAAATGATTCATTTTTTCTTCGCGATTTCAACATTAAAACGAGGGAATTTTCTCACATAATTTCATGGAAAGATAAGAATTTTACTTCATTAGGAGCTAAAACTATAATCTCTGTAAAAAGTAAGAGTATATAGGTTTTTGTATCAAAATTTAGATTTTCTGTTTGATAACATACGACACTAGATTGATAAAAAATGTTCCTAAAATAACATGTTATAAGCTCTTTCTATTTTATCATGCCGAACAATATTAAAAAAGTAATTTCAGCCAAATAGAAAGGTTATAATTTCTGGATTTTGATAAAGTCAATAAACTGATTGAATATTAAAAGTAAGCATATCTTTCTCCAAGATAATGACGTCGAAATTTAAAAAAATAAATGATAGTAAAAATCAAAACATTTCAGGACTGTGTCATATGGATCAGTTGGTTTTCCAAGTCGAAATAGGGTTGAAAGAATTATGCCTGTAAGGGTTAAGCTTAACGTTGCTGTGTATAAAAATAGTAATTTGTTGACATTTTTAGTTATTACCAACGTGGAACTTGGTTAAAGGACCGTAATGAAGGGATCGCATTTTATTCAGCATTAGTAATTTGTGGAATATTTGAGATGGTACTGTCAATACTTACATTATCATACAGTGTAGCTTTAGGCAAACTCTTACGTAAAGAAACACCAACAAATGGTAAAATATTTACTGTAATAACAATTTTATGTACAGATTCACTTTTAACCTGCTTGAACCTTGAATGAGGTTGTTGCGAAAAAAAATGATGACAAATTATTAAGTCATTACATTATTTATGATTATTGCTTTTAGATCATTTACAACAACAAGTAAATATTGATTTCCCATCTTTGCCACCCTATACCGAGATAGAAAATTGTGACGTAACACATACAGGGACAAATGACCAACCAAAATACCAAAACACTGACACACCAATAAATCTAACTTTCCTGGATGACCCTCCACCTGCGTATACAGAAATACATAACAATTAAATGCAAAGACTACTTGTGATGAAGTCGAGAAGTATTTAGCGCCTATGATGGAGAGATGCTGCATAATGGTAGCACTGCTGGAAAACTTCCTTTAAATGAAGAGAAAAGAAATGCCACATTCAACTGGTTGTTGAAGAAAACTCTTGTTTTGTAATAAAGAAAACATGAATGTTTGAATGTCGAGATAGTTGGGGATAATAAAAACAACTTATAATTTGTCAACCTGCATTTTTTTTGTCTGCTTCGTAATAATTTAATTAGTATACACGAAAATATGAAAATGTTTGAGATCGTGTGAATCATATCGGTAGAAACTATTTGACATAAGCTATTTTTAATTGTGTAATTTAAATAAAAGCTGCACCTTTTGATGAAGAAATAGATATCACGTTACATTAATTAAATTCACTTCATCATCGTTGACGACAATGAGTTATATTTATATTTATATTTATATTATGAAAAAAAAGATTAATAAATTTACATTTACATTAATTAAATTCACGTTATTATTGTTGACGTCAATCAATGAGTTATGTGAACTTATTCTATTAAGGAGCTCAGTGTTTTGTAGGAGTTGTATGAAGTCATAAAATCACAAGTTGTAAACATATAACCTCAGCCGTCATGGAAATAGCTAATATTCTAAGTGAGTATAAAAATAATAATATTGTTTTGGCTTCTTGCAAGGAAAAATAAATTTTTTGAATAAAACGTATTATGATTCTCGTACCAGGGCTTTATTTAGTAATGGATGATTTACACAGAGCAGAAATAGAAACCACGTTACGTTAATTATGTTCATTTTATCATCGTTGACGACAATCAATGAGTTATAATTGTATCACGAAAAAATGTTAGCAATAAATGTCTGTGAAATGACCCATGTCACATGTAAAATAAACAAACAAACAAACAAACAAATACAGTTAACACCTCGCTTGTACTATATAAAACATACAATTTGCGATGCGAATTATACTAGAGATTAATCTATTTTCCGATCGCAGACATCTGCATAATGCTTGACCTTGCTCTGTCATATTATTTAAACATCGGTTTTAATCAATGAATATGAAAAGTGTTTTATTCTCCTCAACGGAAAGTAAAACATAACGCGAGAGTGTGTTAATTTTATTTTTACGTAGTGTAAACAGACCTTTATATAGTGCATATTTATTGCTTAACGCTGCACGTTAGAATGTAGCAATACACGTTTTCCGATTTGCATGTTTTTAAAAATTTTAGAATTTTGATATTTTGACTTTGAAGATCATATTTAGCATCATTGAATTAGTGCGTGTATAAACTTTCAACTTAATCCTAACATAACGTATATGGTTTATATTTTCAGGAATATTTATTTCATTAAAAAAGTCAAATACAGGCTCAAAAATTGGTATTATAAGTAGAATAAAAAAGCTATATTTTAAACAAAAACAACGAAAAAAATTAAATTATTAAAAATTTAAATTTAAAAAGTTGGAACGTAATCTTTCTAGGAATGGAAACGTACCAATATTTTGCGAGAATTTTAAAATTTTGGAAGGCGTGTTCGCAAAAATTTGCGACACTGGGTAAAGTTTGTGACTGAGAAAGTTGGTACTCGTAAAGTAAACACAGGAAAGTTACGAGGCAGTGATAAAATTAATCGTTATTCTGTGATGACATTATAGTTGTAAAATTATATAGAAATTTCGTTCTTTATAAGACATTCCAGTGTAAATCCCATTACGTTAAAAATAGATTATTGAAGTGACGTATCAAACTGATTTCTGTATAAATTCCATTTCATTTTTTGATGTATTTTGATCCGACAACTTTGTTTCCAAAAAGTCTCTAACTTGCGAATTATACTAGAGATTAATACCTATTTTCTGATCGCAGACATCCGCATAATGCTTACCATTACTTCGCAATATTATTTGCACATCCCTTTTAATTAATGAATATGACCGGTGGTGTTTTGTGATGTTCTTAACGGAAATTGAAACGTCATGTCAGTCGGAGTAGATAGCCATTATGACACAAACTAGTCGGTGGCCCGTGAATAAATCAACGGGTTCGCCCGTCCTTTATATACCGCATTTCGTATCTCCCGCTACTTGAGGTACCAGTTTGCGCAGAGACAGACATAATACAGCTATTATTATAGGGACGTGGGAGTGTGCGGATTTCATTTTTACGTAGTGTAGACAGACCTTTATATAGTGCATGTTTATTGCTTAACGCTGCACGTTATATTGTAGCAATTACATCTTCAATTGGATTTTGATTATTGCGCTGTTTTGTGCTGTTAGCTTTTGGATTGCTAACTGCTTGATCGATCTAGACACGGTATGCTTCATGAGTGACTACATTCATGAGTGACTACATTCATGAGTGACTACATTCATGAGTGACTACATTCATGAGTGACTACATTCATGAGTGACTACATTCATGAGTGACTACATCCCTATTAACAAATAATTTTGAGGAGAACGACATGAAGTACTTTCATGGAAAACTACAAATTGATAGGGTGAAATTGTTTATAGCGTGAATATATACTTTGTATTATTTTTTATCCTTGTAAACATTGGTTCTCGAGATCTTTAAGGTCAAAGAGGTACCATGACAGTATTATGAATGCAAAATTGCCCTACCCCTATATTTTCTGATCTACATGCTTATTTTGAAAAATATTTGGCACAAATGTTAAGCGACATAAAATAATTAAAATGGTGGAAAAATTTTAGTTTTGGTCACGTCATAAATTGCTGACGTCAGCAAAATTTTGAAAATTGCTGGTTTTTAATTTTTTCAGTATATAATATGCTCTAAAAGATCAAATTGCACAATTTTTTTCTTCTGAGCCTAGAATATATGGTTTTTAGTCTTTTGTTTTTATTACAGGTCTACCTATTGTTTTTTGCGCTAAAACATAAGAAAAAAAGTATGGTTAGAGATTTATACGTCCCGAAAACGCCCACATTTAGAGATATTACAACTTGAAATACTACAAATTATAGAATAGGAAAAAGTGTGAGAAGAATGAAAAAGTGATTTACCGCAAAATACGGGCGTAAATTACGCCCACATGGCGCAAAAGAAAATGTTAGGGCGTACTAAGGGCGTACTAAGGGCATAAACACAACACAATCAAAAATATAAATCTAATATATTGATCAATGCGCTTAATATTCTAAAATGTTTAATTTTTGCGGAAGGGACCTTAGAAATATGGGCGTAGCTGGCCACCTGTTGAGGGCGCAATTTTAATTTTTTTCAGAAATGTATCAGCCAAATATTTGAATGAGTGAAAAACAAATATATTTAACATTATTTAGCTACATTGTATTACGTTCCACCATGAAACAACCTCGTCCCCAGGGTCTTGTGGCCCCTGAGCCGTTATTACGGATTGGCCAACAAAGTGGCCAACAATCTTTTCGCCGCTATCAACTTATCAACAAGGCAAAATGCCCTAGGAACGAGGTTGATCATGAAAAAGAAGATGAGAAGTTTCAATTAATAAAAGTCAAGGTAAATAATTTTTACAAAGTTGTTTCTGTAAATTTAACTGTTGAACACTATGGTAACACATTGTTGGAGCTGACATCATCTTGATTATCTTGTGCGATGTCTTGTGCGATGATAAGGAGTGTTTTTTTACATTTTATTTTGATCTTCCATTTGTGTTTACTTCATGCTTTGCCATTCGGCATGATGGTTATGTATTCCACAATATCTTCGACTTTTTCTAACAATAAAAAAGAAACTTATGTAAACAATAATATCTACGAAAAGTTTCTTTTCATCGAGCTCTTTATATTTATCTGACAGAATATAGATATATGGCGTCTGTGAAGTTTTGCTTGAGCGAGACATTGGCTTGTTGTCTTGTAATTTCTTGTATGGTAATAAATTATTAATAGAACTGTGCTATGATAAAGTTTGTTTTTAGTGACGTTGACAAAAAAATATTACTGTCTGAGATTTATTGATAGGGGTATTCGAGTTGAATATCGAATTATTTGAAGCAGTAGTTAATAAAACTACTGAAAAAGAATTAATAAAAAAGTAGTTATTTCCTTTATTCATTCTATGTACCTTTACCCAAAAAAAATGATTTGTGCGATGTCTTGTTTACGTACTGCCGATGAACTTTTTCTCTTACCTTCTTTATTTACTGCGGGAACAGATATAGCTGTGCAGATGATTGCAAGCGAAAGACAAATCAAAAGTAAACACACGGTATCTATCGCCAATTGTACATACAAACAAACCAAATCAAACATTCTGCATCCACCATTATATTGAGTTTGGTATACTACATCCAATTGACAAACTTTGTGTGATCTGTAACGAAATGTTAAAATATCAATGGTTTTGCTTCTTGTGTGTGATGAGCTCTTATTGTTTACCTGTTTTAAAATAGTATTAAGGACTAGTTATATCTCGGTATTGGATGAGGTAACTTCACGAATTATTGATGGGTCCCGTGATTTTAAAGCATTAAGGTATAATTCACATTACCCAATTTTCCTATACGTGACATGATATAGCCCTAGCATTGGTAACGGGCAATGTTTTATGATGACTTGACTACCTTCCTGGTGATAACGAATTGAGATTCTACTCCAGGTGAAAATATTAAAGGAGTTTTTTTCAGTCTGTTTTTTAAAGTATAGACAAAATTTTTACCAGATAAAACCTTGGTGAGTGGTTCTAGTTTAAGAGCAGAAACTTTCGCGAAATTTTTGGTAAAAATATTTTCGCGTTTGACAATGCTTGGGACAAATTGCGCGGAAAAACTTTCACGAATTTAAAATAAGGTACGGTCTCGCTTACCTGGTGAAAACACCAAATGTTATTGTAGTTGATGATTAAAGGAGAAATAAATCACTTTGAGATTTTTCCGTTATATGGTTCTTTTTTGTGATGAAAACACTTTCGCGTCTTGAAAAATATGCATAGCTTCGCGTGAAAACACTTTTCCGTTTTGTTGATTGATAATTTTTAAAAGCATAAACTTTCGCGAAAATGACCAAAAAACGCGAAAGTTTCTGTCCGCCAAAGTAACTTTTGTAAAAAATTAACTTTACTTAAAGTTTTTACAGCATTTTTAAACTTTGTTGCAAGATTGTAAATCCTGAAAATGTTTTGAAATTCACAGCTATAACGTTGTCGTCAATGTGACAAGTGACAATAAATATAAAAAGAAAATAAGATTTGTAAGTGTATGAAAACGGTGAACTAAGTGGCGCGTGGCCTATTGGCTATGGAGTTCGCTTCGTTGTCACAAGGTCCGTGGTTCGGTCCTCTGCAAGCAAGTGCCTTTATCAACCCAAGCCATGTGAGGGGAATTAACAATGACGATATATACATTCAGAACACAGGACCCACATTAATAACAGTGTTTCCGACACTGAAGTAGTTATATCCTGGTATGAATTTTTGGAATAATAATAAGAATAATAATAATTTTATAGCCGTGGCTTTGTAGTTATTGAGTTCGCTTCGTAATTACAAGGTCCGTGGTTCGATCCACGGCGTGGGCAATTTTAGCAACTGCATTTACCACAGCCACGGGTCAACCCATGCCATGTGAGGGAAATAGACCTTTCCCGAATTTCCTAATTATGCCAAACTCATTTAAAGCGGTGGATACTAAAATGATTCTTATCCCTAAGTTCCTTAGCAAAAGGTAGAACAAATTACCTAATTTCGTAAATATTTCTGTTCGTTAAGTGCATCAATTCCGAGCTGAAAGTTACGGTCAAACCCTTTATATAGCCGAGCTTTCCAAGAATAGCCTCGTTTTCAAAATTATTATTTTCTTTACATCTAAATAAAATCTAACCATAATACTATATTGCTCTAAAATATTCTATATTCTATCTGAATATCCTTATTTGAAAAGCACTGCACCATTATAAAATTTTGGATGACGTCATAATTATTATAACTTATGAAATTCGGGAAAGGTGTATTTGGTAGGCAATGCCGGTGTATACCTAATGTATATATTTAGAACACAGGACCAACATTGATAACAGTGTTTCCAACACTGAAGTGGCTATCCTGTATCAATATTCAGGATAATAATAATAGTAATAATAACTGGAGTACAGTTAAATTCTGATTGACAATGATTTAACGTAAGTAAAAATAAAACTTACACAGCTGGACCTATCATCAAACAAATATTCACGGATAGGAGCATAAACATTGTGATGCAAAGTGTAAAGACTAATTTTTGTAACCAAGCAGCTCTCAGATATTTGTGCGATGCAAAACTCGAAATGCCAGTGGCCATTAAGTAAACACCAACCCAACACGTTGCAGTTATATTTACTTGTTTTTGCTGATCAGAAATGGCCCACAATACAGCACTTGACATGGTAATGCAGACACCAAACGCAATTTGAAGTGTAACTAACAATATAAAGATGATTTTAAAACAGACAAAGCAAACAAACACAGTAAGGAAATATAAATGAAATTGAATATCTTCGCATTAATTGTAGGGACAGGCAAAACGGTTTTCAAAGGGGGCGCTGTAAAAATATTTCATTCTCTCCGAAATGGCCATAAATCGCTTCCATTTTAAATTACAGAAATTGCGCAGCAATTCCTCAATATTTGCAGAACATTTTTAAATTTTAACAAAACAGTTAAAGAAGTACCTCAACCCCCTCCCGCCTTGCCGGCCCTGAATTAAGTAACACAATGCCCTAATTTTTCTCCCTCCTTATTATGAGAGAAAACTTCAAAAAATACTTCCGTCTCTCAGGGAAATTGAATGAGGGAAAAACATAATTTTTTCATGAAATTCTGCTATTCAACAGTAATGCGTGAAGACGTAATTAATCGCAAAACCTACAACTAGCTATTTTTAAAAAAAGCAATTCTTATAGTACATATATATACCTTTTCTTGCAACGGAGGTATACGCGTATAATACTGGAACATAAATTTCGACTCTCAAAGTACGGCGCAGCTTTCAGCTTTCAAGCGTCGGCGCTTAATACGCTCAATTTTACAAGAAATTAGCATGGCCAGCATTTTCCAAATTTTATGAATTGTTAAAAAAGTTATGTTTGACTCTAAATACTTAGACGTTGACTCGTCTTAACCTTCAAAGCTGCGAAAGTACATGTGTTGCATGCAGGAAAATGTCCAGTGCAAATGCCCAGAAACCACACTGCGGCTAAAACGCGTTAATAGGAAGCAGTCTTTATGTATTGCTTATAAGGCGTTTGCATAAATTGCCGGAATACCTTTAAAGTAAATGTTTTTCAATTTTTTTTGGTGCATAACACTAAATTAAATTTGTGGTGCCATCATCCGCCTTTAAATAAAGTTTCTTCAGATTTTTACTTCAGGTACAAAAATCTTTTAAAATGGCCCCTATTCATCGGTCTAAATTCTTGAACATAAAATTAGTGCTGACGAAAATTGTGACAGACAAAGCTTAAGCTAATCAGGAATTCAGCAACGATTGCAGTGAATTTTTGACGTTTTCTTTCGTATAAAAAAAGCACGAAGCCCTGCCTATAAACGAGATTCATAAACAAAGGTGGGAAGGAAAATTTAGCAAATATTTGTAAATCTGGATGTGTCAAAAATACTGCAAACTACAGAAAAACGTCACAGAATAACAACCCACCAACAACTCTGATTCTTCGTCTCCAAAGAAAAATTCCTTGCAACGTGTTTAACATTGCTTCAAATAAAAATATTATGTATTTGATGTTACAGTTTATAGCGAATGTGCAAAAAAATAATGAAGCGATAAAATGCCAGTGCCAATGACAAATCTTTGCAGAACTTTAAAACACTATCTTGTTAAGTCCTTGTTTTTTTAATTTCAAATGAATGTTGTTTGGTTTAAATACTTGTATTATTCTTTTTACCCTGAAAAGAATTTAGTTTCTTTGTTTTGTTGTTTATTTAATTTACTTTAATTTAATTTACTTTTTACGATGGAGACGTTTAATTAAATTCTATTCATCATAAGTAAAATGACTATTAGAATCAGCTTTTTTATCTCTTCTACTATATCTCTATAATAATACGAAACTCCTGTCTGTCTGTCTGTGACTTTCACTTTTACAAAGTCGATATTTAATAATTTTCTAAAGCTGGCTCAACCCACCCGTTTCGGAACAGACCGGTTAATGACGTCATCAAAAAAACTTTAAATCTCCATATCCCTTTCACCGTTCATCAAAAGAACACCATTCTATACATTTTCTTGATCAGCATATCAAGCTCTACACAATGGAGGGAACAGATACACAATTTTTTTTTTAAATCGTGCACAATTTTTAAACTCTTATATCTCCTTAATCGCTGACTAAAACCGCACATAAATTTGATCAGTGTTTTAAACCTCACACAATACAGGTACTAGTTAAAAAAAATTGTAAAATAAAATCTTTGTGCATCAACTGACGTCAGTAAATTTCAAATGATGGATCTTTGTTATTTCTTTTTTGCCTAAGTTGTTTTTTTCACGAGCCTTATCGACTAGTCTTATATAATAAACCGAAGCTTCCGTGTGTCTGTCTGTGACTTTTTCAAAGTGGATTATATTCTTCACAATTTTCTTTGATAAAGTCTTTAAAGCATCACTTATAAATTTGTTCTGTAATTTAACAAACTTTGATGTTAAAATAATATTGACGTATATTAACATTAATGAAGCCATTATAATGCACTCAAAACTTTGAGGCCAAATAACGTGGAAACAAGGTGGTGACGTCACTCATTTTTCACCGCGTGGGAAACTAGGGCCACCTGGAACCAATTTTGGTAAGTTTTCCAAACCTGTCTCCCCGAAACCGATTTGGAATGAACGGATGTCATCAAAAAACCTTTAAACCACAATATTTCCGTAACCGTTTGTCAAAAGTACATGATCCTATACATTTTCTTGATCAGCGTTTCAAGATCTATATGACGGAAGGCAAAATTATTTTGAGCTTTGGCAGGTCTTTGCTGACGTCAGCAAAATTTTTAAACCCTTAAATCTCCTTAGGCGTTTGTCGAAAACATATGACTCTATGCATTATTTTCTATGCACAATTTTTTTTGTATTTGCACTGCTGACATCAGCAAAACATCTAAAACAACCTATTTTTTTCATTGCTTTTTTGCCTAAGTGGATTTTTCTGTCTGTCTGTCTGTCTGTCTGTCTGTCTGTCTGTCTGTCTGTCTGTCTGTCTGTCTGTCTGTCTGTCTGTCTGTCTGTCTGTCTGTCTGTCTGTCTGTCTGTCTGTCTGTCTGTCTGTCTGTCTGTCTGTCTGTCTGTCTGTCTGTTCTGTCTGTCTGTCTGTCTGTCTGTCTGTCTGTCTGTCTGTCTGTCTGTCTGTCTGTCTGTCTGTCTGTCTGTCTGTCTGTCTGTCTGTCTGTCTGTCTGTCTGTCTGTCTGTCTGTCTGTCTGTCTGTCTGTCTGTCTGTCTGTCTGTCTGTCTGTCTGTCTGTCTGTCTGTCTGTCTGTCTGTCTGTCTGTCTGTCTGTCTGTCTGTCTGTCTGTCTGTCTGTCTGTCTGTCTGTCTGTCTGTCTGTCTGTCTGTCTGTCTGTCTGTCTGTCTGTCTGTCTGTCTGTCTGTCTGTCTGTCTGTCTGTCTGTCTGTCTGTCTGTCTGTCTGTCTGTCTGTCTGTCTGTCTGTCTGTCTGTCTGTCTGTCTGTCTGTCTGTCTGTCTGTCTGTCTGTCTGTCTGTCTGTCTGTCTGTCTGTCTGTCTGTCTGTCTGTCTGTCTGTCTGTCTGTCTGTCTGTCTGTCTGTCTGTCTGTCTGTCTGTCTGTCTGTCTGTCTGTCTGTCTGTCTGTCTGTCTGTCTGTCTGTCTGTCTGTCTGTCTGTCTGTCTGTCTGTCTGTCTGTCTGTCTGTCTGTCTGTCTGTCTGTCTGTCTGTCTGTCTGTCTGTCTGTCTGTCTGTCTGTCTGTCTGTCTGTCTGTCTGTCTGTCTGTCTGTCTGTCTGTCTGTCTGTCTGTCTGTCTGTCTGTCTGTCTGTCTGTCTGTCTGTCTGTCTGTCTGTCTGTCTGTCTGTCTGTCTGTCTGTCTGTCTGTCTGTCTGTCTGTCTGTCTGTCTGTCTGTCTGTCTGTCTGTCTGTCTGTCTGTCTGTCTGTCTGTCTGTCTGTCTGTCTGTCTGTCTGTCTGTCTGTCTGTCTGTCTGTCTGTCTGTCTGTCTGTCTGTAACAGGAAAAGTGGATGTGCTCATATTCCTTTGATGTAGCCGAAATTTTCTTTGAAGTTGTCGATAAAAGTATTTTCATTTTGCCCGCGGGTTTACTTTGTTTACATCACGTTATTAAAATGATGCAACTTGATTTGCTGAAATAATTTTAACAGGTGATTACGGAACAGGGTTATCCCCGACACAAAAACAACAACAAAAGAACGGTACCTTTGTCTTGAAAAAAGTGCAGAAAGTGAAAAGATAAAGTGGTTCAAAAAAGCATTTATGAAAAAAAAAAGAAAAGTCCAAGTGCATAATTGGAAGTAGAAGTAGAAAAGTGAAGTTGTAAGCCACCAGAAGTTACTTCGGAAGTGAAGAGTGGAGCCAGAAGTAGTAAAGTAAAGTTAGAAGTAGAAAATGAATGCTAGAGTTTCAAGCAACCTCGATCCCAGGGCCTGTAGCTTTTTTTTATATGAGGATGAAGCGCGTACGAGGCCCTGGTACAACAGGCTGAATCAACCAATGAGATTGCGTGCACGGCTTTTTAAATTATGTTAAAAAGATAATTAATGCAGACGTTTTTTTGCAAGCACTGCATTTTTTTATCAACAACAAATATGGCGGTGAGCATTACGAAGATTTTTCTGGTTACTTGTTTAAGAAGAAAATACTTATATTCACGTTATTTTTGACTTCCTTGCATCGTTTACAAACTTATCAAAGCTGTTAAAAAATTTTAAACATTACTTTTGTTTCCTCACTGATGGTGAAAAAGGCAGCTGACAACTGAAATGGAATAGTGCGACGAACATCCTGTCCTGCGAACGAAAGTAACAGGTACTCTCACCTTTTGTTGGGACACAATACTTCATTTTAAAAAAACTTAAAATTTTATTTTTGTTTTCATATGCTAGAAGGTAAAGAAAAACTTCGTACAGATGCAACTCTGTAGTGTGTATGCTGACTAACTGGCTAGATGCTGTTGGCTTAAAGATGCACAAACAATGACAACCAATTTTTCTTAAAATGCCACACGTGTCAAGAGATATCTTTTAACAAACTATTGGGACAAAATACTAGCTAAAGTATTGAAAAATTAATGGAAATAAATTAGGGAATAAAGTATAACTAGCTGTATAAATAAAAAGAAATATCTACAAGAACATATTATTGTTTTTAGGCAATGAGAAAGAAAATATCACAACCACTGTCACAACACATAAAGTTTAGGGTGGGTGTGGTAAAGTATGTAGGCTGCGTGCTGAAACAAACTTAAAACAGTTTAGAGAAATTTTCGGAAGTATTGGAACCTCAAATATCACAATTATGCAAACTAATACTGTCGTAAATGTGAAAGACAATTAAAGATTTTCTGCCGGATTGCACAAATAAGCTTTCAGAAAAGTTACATTGTAAAGAGCGTTATATCATCACCAAAAACTCATTAGTGTTATTTTGTTTCAAACACCTAGTGCTGATATTATGTCCAGTATAATATAATCTTGCCAATGCTTTTTGCCCTCATCGACCAGACCGTCCAAATTGCTGCATATATATATTCAATGGTCTTCAATGGTACTTGGTGGACTTATATGGTAGATTAGTTTGATAATGGTGCATAAACTCTTATGCCAAGAGCAGAGGTTGCTATAATAATGCAAACGTTCAGATCTTCTTTTGCAACTTCAAGAAGAATTTGGTTTTACATGGTCTTTGTTTGTGGTGTGTGAAATTGCACAATAAAACAATTGCTAGATGTTATGTTTTTAATGTATATATATATACTTGTTTTCTTAATATGTTATGTTTTATAACCTTAATCTGCAATATTTCTTCCTTGCCAACTTTTACCTTTTTTCTGCGGTATACATTTTTTCTGTTTGGATTGACAGATTATTGTTAAGGTTCTTATTCCAAATATAATATATATGTTTCATTCTAGTCACTGTTCTTCCTGTTATCCGGTTGTTACAGATATTCTTAAGTATAAGTAAGTATAAGTATTGGTCATATAGCTATATATATATAAAGTACAAAACAGGTGTTGAAGCAGTAAGCCTCGTCAATAACACAAGCTTTGACATTTTTTAATAAATTTCTAATTTCATTAAATTTCTTTCTCTTTCACTCAAAATTGCCCCAATGACCATCCAATAGATGACTTTCAATGTTTACGTTTTTAAGGGATTCTTCAATATACGCGAAAAAAATCAAAAAAAAGTCAAATTTTGGTTAAAAACTTTTGTATTGTGGCTACTAGCATCTTTTCACTGATATATGATCTAAATCTAAACTACATGCAAGCTATATTCTAATTTTAAGATCAAAAGATGCCTTTAACTGAAAATAAAGTTTGGAATAGACTGGTCCACCACTTACCGCCTCCATTATTTTGCCTGTCAATTTGCGTAAGAGGTCTGGGGATTATAAACAATACGCGTCACGATGATGAAAGTCTTCTATACAAATGATGACAACACATCTTCTATTTTATTGTTAAGACAGAGATCCTCAAACAACATCTGTACAGCATTCTTCTCAAAGATTAAACCACGTAAAATGTATCAAGTCATTTCTACATCTTCAAGAAAATTAACTTGATCTTTAATAATTGCGTTTGGTAGCTAGCTAAAACACTTGAAAAATTAAAGATTTTCTATATACTTTTGATAAAACTCCAATGACGTCCTTGTCCTCATACTATTGACTCTAAGCATTTGACTTGTTATGGTCAGGAAAATTTCGGCCCTCTAAAGATCTCTGAATTTTCTCCAACATTAAGTGGTCCATCCTTTCATCTGTTATTTTTGCAGCTGGTGTAAATTATTCTATAATATTTATAAGTGCTGTAGTTTTTACTACATGTATGATACACCACAAAATGACTAGAAAGTCACTAAGGGTTGTATCTATTCTGAAATTGTATGGTGTATGGCTAGGTACCTCTAGCTAGCTACAAAAACCCAGCAAAACACTTTACAAATTCACGCCACTAAAACACCATCTTTGATCGAAACGTCACGCATACATTACTTTTCTCTGCATGCTTAATTTTGGGCGAATTTCAGTCTGTTGTACCAGGGCCTCGTACGCGTTTCATCCTCATATAAAAAAAACGTTACAGGCCCTGGGATCGAGGTTGGAGTTTCAAGTGGATTGGAATTCAGAAAAAGTAAGAACTTTGATATTTTTAGACGTTCCCTTTTTAATGTCGGTGGAGCTACGTGTTAATTTTGATGTAGCACACTTAAAATTGTCAAGGATAATCGCATTTTAAAAAAAATCCATTAAAATGCCCAATTATTAAATTTTTATATTTTACCGCCTTTTTTAAAAAAATAAAAAAGCTAACATATTTGTTTACATTTTTTTGCATAGTTAATGTATCCCCTGGTGCGTAACTAATGTATTTAACCTAAAATTCAAAATGCTACACTAAGCTGTTAGCTTGATAACAAATTTTCTAGCGAAAAAGGAAATTTTGGTTTGTTGAACTCTGCAAATGTCATAATTTTAACTATTGTTTTACTATTGTTTCTCTTTATATGTGTTTTACTAAGCATAAATAGCTACCTAGCTATATACGTCTCCCCAGTTGAACTATATTTAACTGGGTGTCCTAGCTACTGTAGCTAATGTTAGTTCCAACTCCATTATTAGCTAGCTAACCTATGAGTTATGTTGTTATTCCTCTTTTTTAGCTATTTATAACTACCTTAGTAGACAAAATTAGGGATCGTTTTTAAGCAAGAATTATGCTGTAACAAGCCACAAAATCTTTCAAAGACTTATTGAACTTTTAGGATAGTGGGCCAAGGGGGTCACATGCAATACGACAAGAAGAACGATTTTTGTATCATTTAAAGTGTGTGCGTTAATTGGGGTTATTTTTACTATTTTGTTTTTGACATCCAGTTAAACTTTTGTGAGCCAGCCAGCCAGAAGTTTCCAGGTTATTTTTACAAGTGTTATTAATATTTTTACAAAGGTTGTTGATATTTTTAGGGGAAATTTATTTTTGGTAAAAATTTTAGAGACTCTGTTTATATTGTTCGTGTTGCAAAAAAACTTTTGTTTAAACAGATCACATGCAATATACTAAAAGAACAAATTTTGTAGAATTGGACTACACTGTAACCTGTTGTGTAAGCTGTTGTCTTTTTATATTTCGTGTTATAAACTTTTGTTGAGAATAACTAACGGTATATTATGTCATTTTTGCTAGAATAAAATTCCACGGTTTCACGTTTTTGTTTGTGTTAAGAATTTTACAAAATTTTGTTGGAATAAATGTTTGTTGATGAAAAAAAATCACTAAATTTTCAGACTGAAACTGTTTTTGTTTTTTATATTCTGCAATCTAATGGGTGAGGACCGCACCGAAATGACTGATTTTTTATAATTTGATGTGTTTCATAATCTTTTTGTGGAAGATTTATGGGTAAAGGCAATATGCAACATGCCGAATGAACTGATTTTTGTTAGTTTGGATGTGCTTCTCAAAAACCGTTCTGTTTTACATTTTGTGTAAACTTTTGTGAGGACGGATCGTATACAATGTTTAAAAAATAATGGTCTTTGTTGATTCTAAATTTACTCCTTCCTCATTGCTTTTTTGAGAATTCGGTTTAAAATGGTTGGTAGCAGTACGGATCATCATTCCAAAAAAAAAATAAAAATTGTGTTGTTAACCGGTTAATTTTTACATTTTGTGTATATTTTTGTGGGAGAGGTCGCATGCAATGATTTTTCAGATTTATTTATTGTCAGATTTAATTGTTTTCCAAACTATGGCTTTTTGTATGCTTTTGTAACAGCTTTTAGGGAAAAGACAATGTTTAAAATGCGTAAAGAACTTATTTTATTTTATTTGTGCAAGAGCAAGCCTTTCTCTTTTGACATTTTAAATTAAAATATTAAGGGTTTTGACGTAATCACTTAATAAGATGGAAATGTTTGAGATGTGTTATTTCTGACTTTATTATTATTGCCGGTGTTGCAATTGTTAGTGTTTTACACCTTGCAAGCTGTTGTTTTTTGTATTTTGTTAACGTTTTCTTGGGAGTACTTCATGCTATTTGACATTTGACATTTTGTGTAAGATTTTAAGAAATTTTTTGGAAACGCCTTTTTTGCACTTTCAGTTTAATTTTTTTAGTAAATGGCAGTTATATTAAACACACAACTCTGTGCATTGAGCAGATTTTGCAACTTATTTTAAACATATCCATTTAATAAACATGATTACTTATGGTGTGGCAACGTCCGTAAATTGCACTTTACCATTACGAGTGCTAGAATAAAACGTTTTTCTTTAAATCTTGCAGCGCACTTGTGGTTTCACGAAAGTCATAGGATACGTTTCCACATTTCCTTATACAAAATTGGTTCCCGCAAAAGACTTGAAGAAAAACCTTTTTTAGCAAACTTATATAATAATATCAAATGGGAGTCTCTTGCACTGGAACGTTTCTTAAAAATATTGAGAAGTAACATTACTAATTTTCTAACCTTTTTTTACGCGTGTGCTAAATTTTAGTCAAGAATTATGGCAGAAGGTCTATAGTTCGTTCTCAAAAGGCAAAACAAACGTTATAAAGGTTAACTTATCTGATATCACAAATTAAATTCACATTCTCTTCAACGCAGCCGAGGTGCAGAAGGCATTGGATTAAGAATTCAAAGAGAAAATTCGACGAGAGTAATAGCCCACTATAGAGAGAAAAGAATATTTCTCAGTTCTGATTACAACTTCGTTGAAAGTATTAATTATCCTGTTCTGTTATTTTATATCTTTATTTTTTAAACTGGCCTTTAAGGAAAGCTAAGCTTGGTTATTTCTTTGTTTCGCGCTTTCAGACATTAAAAGGATTATCAAATTTTACAGCCTGTTCATGGCAGTTCTGTTTTCCTAAAAAAGCATACAATACTTTTCTTCTCATTGTTACAAAAAATTGAAGATATTGCGGAGAACACAACCATCATGCAGAATTAAAAACTGTGAACATAAGTGTGAACATAAGTGTGAACATAAGTGTGAACATAAGTGTGAACATAAGTGTGAACATAAGTGTGAACATAAGCGTGAACATAAGTATGAACATAAGTGTGAACATAAGTGTGAACATAAGTGTAAACATAAGTGTGAACATAAGTGTGAACATAAGTGTGAAAGATATAATCTTTTTACTGATTAACTTTGTAAGAATATTCCTAATAATAAACTTTCATTTAAAAGTACACCGTCCGATCGGGGTGAACTATTCTCATTATAAAATGCACACAAGGATGTGCCATCATAAATTGTCATCTACATATACACGAGTTTTCGCTTAGCAATTCAAATAACAAGGTGCATTCTCTTGTGGCTGAATTATGCTATACTTTATTTTTATTTTAGTCACGGCAATCTAAGCTGTGTCAATTCTTCCCAGATTTTAAGTTGTCCAATTTTTTACTGGATTTCTCTGCTGTCTACAGGACATACTTTTGGCGTGCTTTTTGACGATCGGAAATTTGATGCAAATAATAAACAAACTAACTGGATTCTGCAGAAGTGTGCTAGATGACTGTGCAACTAATTTTTATCAAACGATAACCAAATCTGTGCAAGAGTCAAACAAAACGAAATCAAATTAAAAGTATCCGCACAAGAGATGTATTTTGTCATATGCTGTACATAAACATGTGTTTACAATTGCCGTTAGTAGAAAAGTTTCTGCTACAGATACAGGTTGTGAACTCAACATAATGCTATTGAAAGAGCAATGGACTTCTTAGGAAGTTCACGTGTCGTAAAAATTCATGACAGTGATTGTCATGAATTTTGTCCTCCTTCTGTCCTGTTCTGTCAAAACCACAAGCTTGAAGAAGGACAGTTGGTGATACCCCTTGATCGTGTTGTTGATTATTCTGATGAAGCAATAAATGCTTTTTTACCATGTATTGGAGATGATGAATGATTTGTTCTTTACATTGGATGTAATCGATACCTCAATTGACACTATTCTATTGAGTGCTATTCCATGCAACTTTTGAGGCACATGAAATTTAATTCGAATGATCATTAGTTCACTACATCAAAAGGATTGATACAACCAAATGATGTGATGTATTTGTCGTTAAAATTCTTACGAATGGAATCTGTTGGAGAGGATGGTTTTAACAGACATAGAGACTGTCAGTATTTATCGTCATCAGAAATTTGGCATCGATAATAAAGGTATACCTAACCGGATAGAAAAAATGCCATTTTTTTTTGAAAAAAATATTGAGTTGAAGACATGCCATCCTTTTTCTGAGGAAAAAATAATTTTGATTTCAAAAATGTAAATAAAAAGAAATATGAAATGTTATATGTTATATTCAAAAACGCAGTCTTCGAGGCTAGTGACCTTGTTTATGATGTTGCTGTACCAAATGGTGAAATAACATATTGAAAATGTTACATTGACGATTTAAACCTTTTTTCCATATTTTCCATATTTCTTACAGAGTTTTAAACAGAGGCTTGTAGTTTTATTTACACTAATATTCAATACTACCTTATTGTCAGATGATTGCAGGAATAAATTTTCGTGTTTTCAAAATAAAAACTGTTTACGGTTTTGCGGAATTAATTTTCGTATGTGACAGAAAGTAGCGAACTTCGCAGGTATTAATTTCCACGATGATTTTTGACAATTAATATAAAGCAGGTATTTGAGAAACTGAAAGTAGGTTTCGTGATGGTATTAAAAATGAGTATCATCGTTGTGATAAATTGCATTTTCCGACTAGTTCAACACAAATTTCCATTGCTACATTTCTCTTGTATACTCTACAATTGAACTCCATAAACTACACGTTTATTTCCAAGGTTATCCTCTTCTAAGAGATAAGGAAACAAGATATCCAGCATAGACTGAAAGGTTAGATTTGAATATTTTGAACTAATCATAAAAAAAAAAATACAAACAATATTCTATATCCCAAAATAAATGTTTAAAAATAATATATACAGTTACTAGCTACAAACTTACTTTTTATATCAACGAATGGGATGATATTTATAATCAACAACAACACGTCCTGTTGACAACACACAACGACAACCTTGCGGCAAAAAAAACAATAAGAATTATTTTGGGCAAACTAAACTTGAAAAATTGGCAAATGCAGCCCCATACACCCCCAGCTGTAGCAGTACGCACATTTTTTGCTTCGCAAAAGATACGCATATGTTTCGCTAAGGAGAAACAAATCCTGTATCCGCCCCTGGTATTTGTGTTTTTTATTTATATTTGTGCCTGCCCATGTTGTCCGACAAGGTTTCCAAGGTCACTTAGTATGGTCAATATGGGTAGAGGTTATATACTTGCTCATGTTGTCTATAACACCTAGGACAATATGGATAGAGGTTATATGCCTGCCCATGTTGTCCGAGAAGGTTGACATGAGGATGTTGTAAATTTCATTCAAAGGTCTCATTAAGGGTCTCAGGAGTCCACATTAACGCAAGATATAGTTTCTGAAAATTAATTAAGTGATAAAAGTTTATTTTACCTATCCCAACAATATGGGATGGGTTCGGACAATATGGGTTGTTGTCGTTTTTCAGGCAACATGGGTCAGCGGTACAACATAGGTCGGAATAGCACCTTTGATATTGAATTAAAGCATACCTCTCTGTTGCCTCCCCCGGTTACATTCTAAAGTAGGAGCAAGAATCGTACAACTTCCTGAGAATCAGGATAGTTTGATCAAATAATTGAGAAATCGTGTTTATACTTGTCTCTGATCAGTATTTAGCGAGTCCTATAAAGAGGTCTTCCCTGCTACCATGAGTGAGCACAGGCGGCGCAGCGGCCCCATGGTAAAGTTTATTTGCTGTTGAATATTTGTGACCATGCGGTCTTTATTAAGAATTATCTTTTTATCTTGTTCCAGAAGGAGTTCTTTTAAATGCACACTTTCGATGCACACAAGCAACTTTCTTTCTGAATATTTCCCCTTACTGTGTTGTTAAATAAAATCCCTTCCTCAAGTGCTACATTCAGTTGAAAAATATCCATGTATTTATTTGCATAATCAGCTATGTCTTGTTGGATTTGCCAAATATTTTGTTGCACAACGTCTAATACAAATCTTCATTTTTTTAGGGTGACTCACAGTTCTCTTCTGTTCAGAGTTCATTTACTGTTCCTTGTGGGAGCTCGTTCAAAGACACACTCTGCTACATGGTTTGTGTGTTCTATCAACTTAAAAGGTTACATCCCGCTAAAAATCAAGTTGAGCTCATATGAAAGATCTTTGAAAGTTGTCTAGAATTCTTTTTATTTTTTTGAAAAATCTTTATCTGTTCTCGAGATATTTGTCTTAAAAGTAGCGCTAATTATGCGAAATTGTGACGTCATGAGTATGCATTGAGCATAATTATGGTAACTAAATAAAAAAAATTATGTAAAATGTTCAAAACCCGTCAAAGTGAACGGCCAGAAAACATTTTTAACTCTATATGGCTTTTCAAAAATGTTAAATTAACACCCTTGCAGAGCATACTCATGACATCATGCATAATTAGTGAATCTTCTTAGTCCAAATTCTAAAGAACCAATCCAGAATTTTAAAAAAAATATTCAAATTCCTAGACAACCTTTCAAGCTCTTTCATATGAGCTCAACTTGATTTTTCACGGGAGGTAACCTTTCAGAAAGCCATTCTACAAGAAAGACGAGAAAAAATGGCTTAAAAAAGACATCACCTCCGTTGTGTGATCATTTACTGTCTCTTGTGGGGGCGCATTCTACAGTACACTCTGTTACATAGCTTGCCTGTTGTATCAACTTAATAAAGTCATTCTACAAGAAAGACGAGAAAAAATGGCTTAAAAAAGACATCACCTCCGTTGTGTGATCATTTACTGTCTCTTGTGGAAGTTCGTTCGCATAGATACACACTCTGCTTATTGATTTGGTTGGTGTTGGTAAAGCTCGTATAAAAACACCAGAATACTGAAAGAGAAACACATATAAACATTTTTGGTGCTATCATTTTACCTAATTATTTCTAAAATAATCAATTTTCTCTTTGCACGTCTTGTTCTTTTTAGCGATATCGGAATAAGAGTGTCTTGAGGCTATGACCTCTAGATTATTGCAAGATAGAGGATATCCAATATTAGCTCAGCGAAGATTACACAAAATAAAATTTAAAAAAGTTACATATGATTTAACTTTGCAGGTTAGTTGCCATTATTTATAATTGAGATTTGAATTTTATACTCAATGATTTGTTTTCCCCATATATCTCAGTTTTTAAGGTCTACTTCAATTTCGGAACTTTACAGGTTATTGGAAACCTTTGGTTGTTAATAGCGGAAATCTTCAAGCCGCAGGACTTCTTGGCTTTTATTCCTCAGCATCGCCCTGCTTTTTTTTTTCTTTTGCTGACATTGGTCACCATCACCCAAGTCGTAAAGCCTATTTTTAAAGTCATTCTACTCTGATTTTTTATTCTAATTGGCCCACACCATTATTCTTTACATTATTTACGGAAGTAATTGTACACACCACCTATCAGCACAACCGCTGATGAAAATTATTTGACATATTTTGCCTGTTGTGACCCAGTGCTCAATAAGCGAAATTTAAATTGAACTGATGCCAGAAAAGCATTTTTTAAAAATGTAAGTGACCATAAAAATTGCCCCTTTTGCTTTTAACAAACGATGCATAAATGTAATGTGAATAATTTCCCTTGATACTCTTTTAAAGGGTCTGGTATAAGAGGCAGAGATGACTTCGTCCTAATTTGATTTGTTAAGTTAGCTAGCTTACTAGAAATATGTAATGTCCGAGTGATTTTCTAGCATCTGTTTGCTAGTTTCGTTTCAGAAAGTTTGTTTGTTATCTGCTTTACTTAACGGACTTCCCTGAATTTGAAATAAGGTCGGTAGTAAAGGATAACTTAAAGATTGGAAAATGTGCGGTAAAGATTCTTCCCCTCCCTTCCTAACAACTGATTGACGTTAAGCGAAAGTTTTTTCTAGTGATGAGTCATACCTAACAGAAATATTTTTATCTTTTTAATTGAACCAAAAATGATTTTAATAGCCGAGGTCACACTGTGTTGCTGAGTTGGTTTTGATTAATCAGTAAGTTATTTAGTTAATTAGGTAGTTAATTAGAGTAGTTAAATAACGAATCTAACATATGAGTATGACTGCATTAGGTTAGTTACTCAAATTTCAGTTGATTCCACCTGTGTCAACAACCGAAACTAACACCTTATTTAGCTGATCATGTAATTTAACTTATATGTTGGAGGCACACTGAACTGTTACAAACATATGTTATATTTCTAATCTTAGATTAACTACCGAAGTCATGCTGACGCAAACATTTCACTTAATTTAAGATATTGAGACAAAGGCAGTTTTTCCCTCTTTTTTCGTCAATTTTAAAATATGTACATAATGTCAACCGGCAAATGCTTTGCAGCCGACAGGTTTCAAATCTTTACTTCTGGCGGACAGCTTTTAAAATTTCCTAGTTGCATTCTCTAGAACGTCTGCACAACGAAATAACCCACGTCGAGTTCCACGAAGGCCCCGAAATCAGGACCCACGCCGCGGATTTAAAAGTGAGGGGGCCACATTTAAAAGATGTTGCGAAATTAGAGTCAAACCGAGGAGCCAAAGTGCCTAGATTGCCCTAAAACGATCTTTTTATTATCAATTAAATGTTTAAGCGCTCAATAAAGTAGATCTTACAAGTAATATATGAAAAGTTTATCTTTGAATAATAAATTGATAACCTATCTACAGGCCGGAACGCTATCTAAAATATAAGACAAAATGATATTTAACGAATCTTTCTTAACAGATTTATAGTACAGTATTTCTTAAAATGGCAATCAAGTAATATGTGATAAAAAACCCATCAGGTGTGAAGTGAAAGTATATATGTGGATTTTTCTTACTTTTTTACTAGGTGTGTTAAACAAAACTATATAGTTTAAACTTGTGGTCTGAACCTGAAGTGCTGACCAAAGACCTCGTTTCTCATTTCTCATGTTAATCGTTGCATAGCTATATATACCATGATTAGCGTTTAGTTATTTTCCCTGACTGATAGAGCTGTTTCGCTAAGGGTTTACTTCCTTTCCTCAAGGTGTGTAGTGGTTAATAGTAACCTTTTCAAAATGCAAAGTTGGTAGACCATGAAAGCATAGAGAAATGGTCTACAGATAGCTAATAGATAGCTATAGCAAGCTGGAGTACCTTTAAAATTATAGCATCATGAAACACCATATTTTTGTGATGAAGATCTGCACAATCTTGACAATACGTAGAGAGGGGACCACAAGTTTTGCACCAAATAACTTCATTTAGAAAAATATTACATTTAATACACTTCTGTTCAAGTAACATTTTGTATTTTGTAGCATAATTGCCACAGATATCTGCTGATTTGACAGAATTCAAAGAGCAAATCTCCTTCTCTTTATTTTTTTCATAGCAACTACTTTTTCTCTTCACAACATCTCCAAAAATTGGCACACATTATCTTCTTCGCAGTTGAATTGTTGTTGTTGTGAAGGCAGAGTGTTGATCTCGTGGCTGTTTGTGTGTGATGCATTTGCAGTATTAGCATTATCAGTAGTGCTGTTGTTGTCGTTGTTGGCGGTTGCTGACAACGTTGTGGACAAGCTACTGCTGGCTGCCTGGAATGATTTGAACACACTTTTTGTAGATCCATTTCTCAGAGTTGTTCGAATGATCCGAGAACCTTTCCTTTTAGATTTTCCAAAAGGCATTATTATTCAAATTTAAACGTGGCGCCGTAGATTAGTGGTTATAGCTTTCGTACTCTGTGCGGGAGACCGGGGTTCGATTCCTCTTGACGGCGATTCAACATGGGCGAGTGAATGTTACCATAGCCCCGGGTTAACCCAAGCCATGTGAGGGAAATTGGGGAGATGGCACACTGTGTGGGCCGTTGGATGTTGCCGGGAGTTGTCTAGTAGAGCGTGGGCCCTACTAATTGGGTCTGCGTAGCTCAAAATGAGCATTAAATACTCTAGGACTCTCCATCTAAGCCATGGCCCCTCCTGGAAATAATAGACAGGGTATATCCCTCGATATTTGTGAGACTAGCCATGTAAAATATGCACATCTATCTATCTATCTAAAAAAGCAGCCAGGAGCCAGCCAGCGAGAAATTCTAGGAACTTTGTATTAGACCACTATTCAATATTTTACACAGCGCACCAACAACCAGAAGAGCAGCGCAAACGATACCTATCGCTCCGCTTCCTCTCCTGGAGCTACAGCGCACAACTGAGCTATGATATTCATCGATCTCCGTTTTACAGCGGGACACGGTATCTATCATGTACAGTTTACCGAATAGGGTGTCAGATTTGCTTTTCTTACACAAAGTACAGTAAGACTTCTAAAATAAGAATCCATGAGCACTGCAATGTTTTCTTTTAGTTTCCTTCTTTAGTTTAAGAGGCAGCAACACTTACTTTCGACTGGTAAATTCGATATTCTCTCTCTCAGGAAAAAGAATTACTTTGCAAAACAATGAAGGGCCATGGAACCTCCCCCTCCCCCCGGTAGCGTGGACCCTGGAAATTCATGGAAAGTCGGCAACAATTAGAACATTTCAAGAGTTTAGATTTAACCAAATAAACTAAGATCCTAAATCCGAAGTCCATTCTCAACTTAGACAAGTTCATTTGTCGTGAATCCAATACAGATTCGGCCTATGTAATCACTTGTTGCGACGAACTTCGAAATTACTTGTCTTGTCTCAACATTTCATAACCAGGAAGGCTTGTTGCTGCGTGGTCGCATATTGCAACATAATGCTTTGTGTACGATCTGATGTCACTGCTCTTTCAAAACAATCTCTAATTATGGTCTGTTTGGGTATGTTTGGAGTACGTGCCAAATCGTTACACTTTTATTTCCATAGTATTTAATACATAATAGACAGAGAACACACTCTATACCACTTAATTTATAATCTTCTCCGTCTATTATATAAAGATTTTTCTTTTGAATAGTTTTCTATTTTTTAACATATCTATAGTAATTTTAGAGCATATTTTATATATAATTTATTTTTTTAATCATTACTTTTATATTTTAAACAGGACACATATTTAGAGCAGTTTTTTAAAACTGAAATGTACATATCCTGTATAAATATTCTGATAAATAAAATATAAAAAAATAAAAAAATAAAATTTTTATTTCCTATGAGTGGACATAAATACGTTTGCAGTACATTCCCACAAGAAGTAGTCAAAGTACATTAGCGTAAGTTTGAAGCAAGTATATTTACTGAAAGGTATAAAAAGTAATACATATTTAGATGAAAATTCATTATTAAAAAATATTTTTACAAAGTTATTCGGTAAAAAAATTGTGTTTAGGCTTTTCCATTCGGCATGATGGTTGTGTTTTTCACACTCTTTTTGATTTTTTCTAAAAATGAAAAAAAATTGTGATGAAACGGCTGTAGAAAACTTGGTCTGTAAAGGTTAATTTGCCTATATTTTTTTATCAATAAAAACGGTCATTATATATCGGGCATATTGTCGCTTTTTTATGTTTTTGTGGTTAGGAAATGAGATTGTCTAACATGATGTTATGAAAAATATTTTATATCATATTATTGTGGAAAGTTTATCATTTCTTGAACATGATAGTTTAGTAGGCGACGTTTTGGGAGATCCTACTTTCATCATCGGGAAAAGTAAAATGATGTTGAGCATCTATTTATATAATTGGAGAGGATCGAAATTCATAAAAAGTAACCAATCAGAAACGAGCTGATAATTACACTTAATTACGGTAGTCAACATTTTCGGACCCAGATGGACATAACTACTTCTTCTGTAGGCTGGTAACAAAATCTCAGGAAGTTGATACGAGATGCTGTTTATGTGTTTGTCACGCTCTACACTGTTGATGGTTTCTTTTATCTTCCTAGCCTTTTTCTGGATTCTCTGTCAATGATTTTCTTTTCATCCCAATTAAACTGATGACTTCTGCTCGTTTTTCTTCACATCTCCGTTTCTCACTGCGCGCATATCTTCTTGAACTCTTTGCTTGAATTTTTCTTTTTGTTATGCCTATATATACTGCGTCACAATCTTTACAAGGGATTTCGTAAAAACCATGGCTTTGTTCTTCCAAGTTAATTTGGTCTTTTGGTTTAGACAAAGTGTTTCGTAGGGTGTCTTTAGAGTTAAGAATACATTTGATCTTGTGTTGCCTTAAACTCGACGAAAGATCTCGCTGGTACCTGGTACAAAATGTAGGAATGCTGATGCGATAAATTCCTCTGATGTTTTCCTGTTGTCTCGGTTGCATCTTCTCTTCATTTTATTTTCTATGCGTAATGACTTTCTGACTGTATCCAATTGCAATTTATGCATTCTTTACATGTCGAATCTCTTCTTTCTTCTCCTTTTTTGTCAGCAATGACTACGCTGTTGGCACGATTCAATAATGAAGAAATGACACTTTCTTTGCAAGATTCCTGATGGTTTGATTCGAAGTTACGGTACTCGTCTGTATGTGTTGGTTTACGATACACTGCAACTGAAATAGTTCCATTCTTGCGTTTGACCAAAGTTTCAAGGAAAGGGATGTTTCTATCTTGTTCAAGCTCAACAGTGAATTTAATTTGTCGATGGAGGCCGTTAATGTGTTCATGGAACTCTTTTAGATGGGATCTTTTGATTATGGCGAATATGTCGTCAACCAATCTTTTTCAAACCTTTGAACGTCTGTGACTAATGCTGTTGTCTCATGTGCTTGCATGTATATTTCTGCAACTACTGTTGATGCAGGGCCTCCCACGGCAACTTCGCCTGTTTAAGTATATAATTTCCTAACAGATACCATGTTTTTGTTGAATCAAGTTCAACCAAACGAACAAAATCCGGTACTGGAGTTTTTTTCTTTTGACCAAACGCAGCATCGTTTTCGATAAGGTCTTTAATGATGTTAAAGGTGTCCTTTATCGGAACATTTGTGTAGAGTGATGTGACATCAAATGATACCATGCATTCGTCGTCTGCTATCTTTATTTCTCCCATGTATTCTTTGAGTTCTTGCAATAGTCACTGCTGAGGATTTATGAATTTCGATCTTCTGCAATTATATAAATACATGCTCAACATCATTTTACTTTGTCCGATGACGGGAGAAGGATCTCCTGAAACGTCACCTACTAAACTATCATGTTCAAGAAATGATAAACTTTCCACAATAATATGAAAACTGAACAGACAAACCGAAATAATATCTTTAATATTTTATATCTGATTTTTTATGATTTTTTGAGGTTGTCATCACATGGAAGTAGAGTTCCCATGACGAAACAAGAAAAAAAGTAATTTAATTTGTTTTTACCTATGCGTAACATTGGGATATATTTTATCTGTTTTTCTTTTATATTTGGTCAAATTAATTAATTTCAAAAGAGTTTTATCAAAACAAAGATGACCCATAGTGATAATGATAACAATGATGGTATTGGAATTTGAAGAATTGTTTGTGATGCGCTTGAGGTTGAAGAATAAAGAAAAATAAATGAAAGTTAAAAAATTTCAAGATTTAAAAATTAGTTCATGAGACCAGTAACGTTAGTTAGCTGGTCAAGTTACTTTTCACTCCATTCACTTTTGTTTAAAAAATTTACTCACAGTTCCGGTGAATACACACTTTTGATCATATTTCTCTCCCCTTCTACTTTTACACTAGGAGCTGTTATAATGATTGCAAGCGACAAGCACATCGAAAATAAACACAGCATATCTCTTGCCATCTTTGCATACAAACAAAGTGGATAAACCAATTTGTATTCACCATTATATTGAGTCTGGTACATTAAATCCAGTGGACAAACGTTATGTGATCTGTAACGAAATTGTAAATTAGACAAATTACTTCCTGTGCGTGCTTAAGCCTTAGTATTTATTACTGGGTATTACTCTCCATAAGATGAAGGAAAATAAACATCAAAATTTCGGCCTTCTGTCTGAAAAATACACAAAATTAGTGGAACACTTTAGTTCGTCAACAATTACTATTTTTTATTAAAATATTTATCTTATTAATTTCCTTTGAAAACAAAGTGCAGT
Organism: Hydractinia echinata; assembly: GCA_030067915.1. NCBI lineage: Eukaryota > Metazoa > Cnidaria > Hydrozoa > Anthoathecata > Hydractiniidae > Hydractinia > Hydractinia echinata. The sequence continues at coordinate 638,474 of JASGCC010000031.1, forward strand.
ATAGAAAGATTTGGTATGTGCAATTGTAGCTTAATTTGCTGCAGTAAGCAAACTCTACTTCTGCGTCAATGTCACGTTTGAGAAAAATATTTAGAAATGCGTTTTATGCAGGCAAACTTATTTCAATAAAGTTCTGAATTTGATCTAACAATAATGCAACGCTAGTAAAAAAAACCTACAAAGTTGAACCCATCGTCAAACAAATATCCATGGTTATGACAATAGCCAGTATGATACCAAAGGTAAAACATAATTTTTGAACGCAAACATTTCTCAGATATGTGTATGATACCAGAGTTGAAATGCCAGTACCTATCAAAAAATAGCTGGCCCACAGTGTTTTAATGATATTCTAGCAATAAAAAACAAGTCCCTGCAGGAGTTACTCAAGGGCGGATTTAGGCTTTTTTTGACTGGTGTAAAATAGCCTCAAGGAGGCTAAATTGCTTGTCAGGGCGATCAAAAACACCTGAGGATTTAGGGTTCGTTTTTAGCCTCCCAACGGGACCACCGCCCTTAATCGCCCTCTGATGGTCAAAACGCTTCATTTTCTCATTTTTACTTCAAGTAACGTAAATTTTACTTTTGTTGTTGTTTTTTAAACCAATCAGCTTGATTTCATGAGAATTTAAACCAATCAGGATGTTTTAAAATCATATCAAACTTTTAATGTACATGCGAGGCGAAGTAAACTTTATTTGAAAACTAAAATCAATTTTAATTGAAAACTAAAATCATTAAAATCCTATAAAGCTAACAAAAACAAATAATTTGCTCAACCCGTTCGGTATAGAAGATGTGAAAAAATCTTATTGGTCCCTATTTAAAATTTCAAAGTTTTACAACTTTTTGCTGACGAAATGTAAGACATTTTGTGGACAGTAGTTCTAAAGATAAACGCTAGAAATTTAGGTAAACAAAAAATGTAGCAACCTGATATTACACATAGCTAAATTTGCCACAAAATTAACTGAATATTGCTCCTCTCAATCCAATGTATATCTAATTATATTGCTTTCATTGTCGCTCACTTCACTATTAGCTCTACTAACAGCTAACAGCTAACTAGATTCATTTTGGAATATTCAACAACAAAATCTGACTTACGATGTAAAAATACGACAAAAAATATTTCAAAATAATGTAAACAAACGTATACCAATCAAGTTTAAAAGTTTGCTACGACGATTAACAAGCTTCACTAAGAATACGCTCCTCTTTGGAAACAAACATTGCTTTGTTTTGAAGTCTACGCAACTCTCACCTGCATGTTTTTCCTGATTCGTTCTGCCTTACAGTTTGCATTTTACACCAGTTGCCTACAACAGAGAATAACATCAGAGAAATTCTTGCCCAGCCAGATGGGCAACTTACACCAGCAGAACTGGTGTAAATAGTGAAGCCAGCACCGACACGGTAAATCAAATATTTTGCAGGAGGAAAGAGCGGCGATTTGTATTTTCTAATAGAAACAAATCGCACCCGGGCGCGGAGAGTGGGGGCTTCGAATACCAGTTATGCACGTCGAAGGCGTGTGCACGGGTGTTATCCTGCTTTGTTCAGACTTCGGGCGTAAAATCCAAAACAAACTGGCTCACCTTATCTTTTTGAAAACACATTTTTACTGGTGTATTTACACCAGTACATCATAGCTAAATTTGCCCCTGTTATTAACTTACATAGAATAGTTTTCTGCAATTTTGTAACACAAACGTGGCAAGCAAAGATCAAGTAAAGATTTGTAAATCCGGGTGTGTCAATAATACTGCTAACAAGACAGAAACATAAACTTACCAACAAATCTGATTCTTCGCCTCCAATGCAAAATTCGTTCCTGTGAATTCAACATTATTTAAAGTAAAAATATTTTACATTTGGTAAATGTAAAGGATTGTTCCTACTGATATATTTACTAATGTTTTTGTGTAATGATCATTACTACTGTAATTACTACTTCACTTATTCTAATTAGTGTATTGTTTCGTTGTTAATTCCGGAAAGTATTTTCTTTATCGTGTTTAAAATACATGTTGAATCAATGCTAAGGATGCACGAAAAAACGATTCCCGGATGCGGCGATTGAATTCTTGTTTATTTTACCATGAGCAATCACGCAAAACATAAATTAAACTGCGATATAAATTGTTGAATATAAATAAATGTAACAAGTAAATATAAATTGTTTTTCAACGTGCTTACTTGGCACCGAAAGAGGAACTATACGTCTTTTTTTCCCTAGTACCCTTCTGTAAACAAGTAACAAGTAACAATAGTGAAACTAAACTAGAAAACAACCAGAAACAAACAGGAAACAATAAATATTAAGCCCACGATTTAAAGACTTTTAATTAAAATGGTAATTTTTTAATTCCTAAGCTAATTAAATAGGGAACTACTTGATTCGTTAAAGTTGTTAAGAAGTTATTTCTAAGATTCCAGATTGCGTCCGAATTCTTGTTAAAACTGACAGATTTTTCTTCTTTTTCGACATGTAATTGCGGTTTTCCGACCCACGATATGTGACCATAAGCGCCTTTCGTGCGGAGTCGTAGGGATGCCAATAAAGCTGTAAGTCTCGTACGCACTGATGAAAATTTGATGTTATTAATAAAAATATATCATTAACATATCAAATTAATTCATTAATCTACAATACAGTATTTTATTATACTTGCAACTGCAGAATTTAATTCTGCACAAATACCACATAGTGAACTAGCTAGCTATAGGTGTTTGAGTATTAGTTATAGTCTCTTATCTGTGAATTACTATTTTAGCCACTACCCTTACCAAAGAAATCAATGACTACGAATACCTTCTGGGCGACAACGTTAGTTGGGGGGACGACCCGGAGGATGAGGAGGATAATCTCTTCGGCCCATGCGTTGCTAAAGGCAATGAAGCGTCTGCTGCCCTTCCCAAGTTAGGACCCTCCGACATGTCCCCCAATTTTACCACCACCGACGAGCTCCCACCTCTAAGTCCATCAGAGGAAGATGATCCTCTTGAGGGGGGAGAGTCCTACAGTTGCACCAGGGGAAAGCAACTCTGCCTTGACAAGTGATCCCTCTACTAAAAAATAGCTCAGTAGTACAGCTACCAGTGCTGTCACTGCTGCTTCTGAAGTAGGTACCACTCCTTTTCAAAACAGACAGGCTGCCGATACTGACTTTACACCACTCCCACACACTTACAGAAATGCACAATCCCTTTGCAATACCTTACACTCAAAAATGGACTATCACATTAACCAACTTAAAACCTTAACCTTAACCAAACGTATTGACCTAATTCCTGAAGGACTCACAGTGAAACTTACACCGGCATACGAACTTCCTCCAAACCTAATGACCATATGTAATGACATATTACTTAACGCATCCACACAATTGAGAGATACTATGCTGGAGTATCACAAAACACAAACAAACAAATTTAGACAGAAAATAGTCACATTGACAAACAGCCTATCTAGCCCAAATATAACTGAAAAACAAAAGAAAAAATAAGGAACTATAAATTCCCCACAACAACCTAAACGACCACCATCCTCTCCAAGACCGAAACCACGCAAGCAGTCTAATACTAAATCAAAGTTGAATACGGTCGTTGATTTTATATCAAAGGCAATTGAAAATGGGGTTATCAGCGATTGTGAATTCAGCTTAATCATGCAAAAAAATCAACGGTATATGGTATTAAAGGAGCAAATAAGACAACGAGTTAAACGTATCGCGAATAACATCAATGAACGGGAGCGTGCTCAGTTAGTTGAAAAAGCAAGACGGGAAGGTAAAGATGAACTTCTAAAAAAAATTCAATCTGTACAGTATACCAGCGGTAGCTAGATTCCCCGCCTGCCTATTCGATGGTATAAGTTTTATAGGAAAAATCTTCCCTATAAAATTACAGCTTCGCGCCTTACCTGCTTGTATAATCAATCTCGCAGCCGATTACCTCTCCAGTATCAGCATCAATTTGTATACCTCCGTCATCTACTATACGTCTTGATTTTTTAGCGAGTTGCTGTAAATATTTTTCTCGCATGAAATTTCAACACAAGTCTTGCATTAAGGTCCGTCTGTTTGCGTTGAAGCGTCCTTGTACTTAACTTTGCGGATTGCTTCAATAAGTTCGACCTTATTCATCATAGAAAAACGAGGAACGTACAGTGATTTTGCTTCTTTTCGAATTGCGTTCATGTTTATTTCTATGGTTGGCTTCAACCATATAAACCTTTACACGCGAGGCTGTGATGTAAACTACAACTCAGCGAAGCTCTCGTCATCAGAGTCACTAAGATAGTGTGCGCCATACCTATCAACCTCTTTATATTTACACTTTTCCACGTAGGTTTGTGCATAATAATTTCTTCCCTGTCTATAAATGCTTCCTATTTTTATGATGGCTGTACACTCACAACCTCCCTGTGGTATTTTTTTCTTATGAAAATTGGTTCTAAACTCACCCTCTCATTCCTTGAGTTTAGGGTTGATGTAACGATCCTTCTTTAAACTGATGTTGGTGAACCCATGCCCCTCCAAAGACTCTACCTTGTTCAAGATCTCCTCGTAAATTTTTAACCATTCAGGATAGTCACCAAGATCAAACGACATCGTGAACGCGGAACCCTCACTGTATTGAGAGGCACCCTGGGAGTAGATTTTTTTAGGGTTTTTTATCAATGATGGTGATAGGTTGCCGTCTTGGTCCTGATATCCAATCACGAATCGGTCATCCTTGCCTTTGTTTGCCGGAATAGAATCACTCAGCACAAGGTTTTCAATTTTCACATCTTCGATATTTAGTGGTGTTGCGTTAGTGTAAAATTCCTTTGACTTAATGGTTTTGTCTCCAACTTTCAACATCTCTTTTATTTAAGGATTTTAAAACCTCAACTAGCATCTGCTTATGAGCTTTGCGCGTTACAACAGACCTAAATCATCAACCTCGTCCCCAGGGCATCTTGTATCTTTTCTGACCCCGGGACGGCGATACGAACATGGCCCTGGAGGAGGCCTCGTCACGTGACCCTCCAATACACAGTTTTTCTCTGTGTAATATTTAATGAGATTTGTCTCAATTAACCAAAGTTTTATATATAACCTTGCAGAGCTAAGCGAGCTCGGCGCTTTACGTCACAGATACGTGCGGCGAGTTTGTTTTGATTCCTCTCATACGCAACACACAAACTGCTCGCATATTGCCCTTGATTTTTTTCTAAATGTATTTAAGTATACAATCATGTTATTTAGGCTGCTGTTTACTTGAAGAAATTCAAGCACTGTAGTTATGTGTATTTTACTGAATTGGTTGGCTAGCAAGCACTGGGTTTCAAAACTTGTAGCTAGGGGAAACTTGGAAATTGGTAAATGATTTGCCCACCTGACCATAGCACTTCGTTGGTGCAAACATGGCTACATAATTTTCAAATGATCGTGTCATTCTAGGTGCCTGACTGCAAGTAGCTAGGCAGAAATTTAACTTCATATTAACATTTACAGCTTTTTTTATTCATTTTGGCTGAACTTTAGAATTCTCATTTACTGTAAGTTCATATCTGTGTCTGCATTAACTGCTTTTATATGATGACCAAGATTTTGCTGTACGAGTCCCAAAGTTGCTTTTTTATTATTTTTTTGCACAAAATTTATTTAAACAATAGTTAACTGAAACTGAATTCGTATATGGTGGACTCACTGCTTGCAGTTATATTGGGTGAAAAAGGCTTCAAAAAAGTATTTACTTTAGAACTCTTCTTTGCTTTTACATTTTGTGGCCTTTGATAAATTCTGCTTTTTCTTTTCCTAATGATATGTTTTTAAAACGCCTTACAGCCTTTTTATTTTTTACTCAACACGCTCACATTTTATTGCACACACAGAAATAATCCAAAAATTTTATCAAAAGCATTATGCTGGTTGAAAATTCAAATCGACAAGTCCACATGTGATCTGTTTTGTCGATTCAATGTATCACTGCCTTAATAGTTTAGAAAGAATTGGTACACGACTTTACCAACAGCAAAGTATTGCTACCTTAAAAGAATAAAATTTTTGGGTGTTTTGGACCAAAATTAGTCCCATAAAGTTTTAGATCTCATCAAAATTCTGCTGCTGTTCAAAAAACGATTTTTAATTGATATATACATCTATTTATTGTTATTATTCTGCTTGGAAAATATTTAAAATGATTAACTCAGTATATATTCTCATAAGAGCATCCAATCACAAAAAGATATCAGCAAAAAGATATTCTTTGCAACTAAATTTTTCGTTTACTGGCATAATTTTAGGTTGAATCTTATCTGACCTATTTCTGAGGTTAGAATAGCTTTTAAAATTTTCTGAACCTGTATCTTAGTCAAAATTGATATGCTGTCAAAAACAGCTTATCGGCGTCTCTGAAAAGGGCTAAATTCTGAAACTCAGAAAGTATGATGATAATAGAACTATTTTTTAACTCAATTTCATCAAACCAATCTAAAACCATATCATACCAAATCTCAAGTAAATATTTTAATTTTTACTGAAGTTATGGGACGCTATATATATATACTATATACTCGGCTTAGATTTTTTTTGTTATTTTTTTATGTTCACTGCTTTATAATTAGTATTAAAACTCTTCAGATAATATATCACAGTGGTGAGCTGTTCAATATCTACCACTATCTTCAGCACATCCTGGATTTAACCATATGCCAGATTGAGTGCTCAATCAAAGTGTGACTTGAAATTTGATTGAGTTCGATTTTCTAAAATTTCTTCATAAAAAATGCCTAGCAAGAATCAGTTTAAGAAAATCTTCCTACCTTTTCTCTTCCTCAAAATGGCTGTGTAATTTTTTTATGCCTTGTGTAAAATTATCTTTTATCGGATTGGTCTAAAAGTACTCCATAACAAGTTTCAAGTCAATAACTTTATTTTTTTACCGAAGTTATTGCACTTTAAATTTTCTTGAATTAGGCCGGGTAAATGTGCAGTCAATGATAAAATGGCTCCGACGGTTAATCTACTGGCTTTTTATATTTTTTATGGTAACCAAAGCATATAAAGTAATAAAACATGCCCACTAATAACAACCTGATATAATTTAAAACGTAATGATACATATATTTTATAAAAAAAACATTTTCAACATTTTGTGCAAAATTATTTTGTCTATAAAGGACATGGGCAGCACTAGGTCTCTCAGCTAGTAATTTTATGTAACGTCATTCTTTGCATAAAGCTGCAAATTAAACCTGTCCACTTGGAAACAAGTTGAGTTTCTTTCTTTTGTTCTTATCTTGATAGTTTGCTAGGTATAGTGTGCTAGCTAGCTACTTTTCTAGTTTTATTAAACTTTCCCAGCTATTGAAATATTTCCATGTAAGCAGTATTACTTTATGATGTCTTATTTTATACTCTCATTGCTTAGTAATGCTTTTTATTAAATTTTCACTTTGAAAACAACATGATACTGATAGAGCTCCTCCGCCATTTTAATACTGTTTCCTCGTGTTCGTCACAGACTCGCCGCCTCGCCAAAATGTTTTGTATGACGCAATAATTATGTGACATATCCGCGCCAATCAGGTTTCATATCGAACCAGCCTCCTCCATGGCCATGTTCGTATCGCCGTCCCGGGGTCAGAAATGATACAAGATGCCCTGGGGACGAGGTTGCTAAATCATAACATACGCAGCTGCCTCCATTGTATGTGATATACTCTTGATAACAATACCAACATAAAATGTTACCTTGCGCCACAAGTCTCCGTCCACATTTGCATCTATCATACTCGTCAAGTATGCATTCACAGTCATCGCACTGCTTTTTCATCGTTTTATTTTATGTTTTCTTGTAAAACATAAGATAGGTCATATAACTTACCTCCCATTACCGCGTTCCATTGCTCAGCTCCACAATAGTTCAAGGTCCTTTTTTTCGTCCTCTGGAAAGCACCAGTCTATAACTCTGTCTGGATGCCATGTTATCGGAAGCAGCTCGTTCTTAATTCTATCCTTCTCCGCTTTCTTCTGGTGATAGGCATTGAGCACTTTAGGATCAATGCTCCTACTACATATGTCCTGAGTAATAAACCAGTCCGGGATATATCTGATCATCCGGGGGAACCTTTCAACCACCTCGTTGCACATGTCCTGCGTCTTAAATCGATCCGGAACATAAAAAACATATTGTGATCCTTTTCAACGGCTCTCGTGCACATGTCCTGCGTCTTGAATCGATCCGGAAATATAAAAAACAACCAGGGGTACCTTTCAATCACATCGTTGCACATTTCCGCCGTCTTGAATCGATCCGGAACATAAAAAAGCATATTGGGATCCTTTTCAACGGCTCTCGTGCACATTTCCGGCGTCTTGAATCAATCCGGAACATACCCGAGGAGCGTTGTCCCTCTCGAAATTTGTTCCTTTGCCCTGTTGTAATAAAAATTAACAGTATCTCGCACACTCTGCAATCGATCGGCAAGAGCGTTGCGAGTTGCTGCTACCGGCGCTGATACAGTGCTGTATGGTTTGCTGATTGCATTCTTAAACCAACTAATTTCTCTTTATTATATACGCATTTTGGATTTTCGGATTTTTTCTGAAGTGGCCAGAACTTTGAGTAGGGAATTTCCCTATCACGATTACTCCCACAATTTTGAGATCTCTTGCTTCTCGTACTCCGACATACACCAATCCCAATATCGATCTGGATGCCAAGCTACACGGATTAGCTCACCATGTATTATAGTCTTAAATTTCCGGTATGATTTATCTTAGGGTAGCTTTGAAATAGCTCTTGAGATAGGTTGTCATAATATTCCGCTTCATACATCGATAAATTATAGTCATTGGTGTACATGTCAAATAATTTCTCTTCATATAAGTAGCTGAACCTATGATCAATCTTCAGCATCCTCTTCAACCCCTCCGCGCGTTGCTCATCGAAATAGATCGCCGTGTTTGCCATTTTTACACATTTTGGACTTTCGGATTTTTTCTGAAGTGGACAGAACTTTGAGTAGGGAATTTCCCTTTCTACTCAACTTGCGCATGATGATATGTATGAGTGAACAAGGTCAGTGTTTTTTGTTTTTTTTACTCATTTAAGGTATGATAAATCTGTGACGTCACAGGTTTTTTGAGGGGGTAGCTGCGGAGGGACTCTGAAGCGGGAGTTTTGCCGTTGAAAACTACAATTGTGTATTTACGCCATCCCTTCTACTACTATGGGAGTGAAGTGAATTAATTTTTTCAAAACGTTTTTGTAGACATTCTTCTGTGTCAGTATATATAAAAAACATCATCGATAAAACGTTTCCAAAGCATAATAGCTGTGGTAAGGGGAAGTGTTTTAGTACTTTCATGGTGGCCCATGTAATTTCACGAGTAAGGGGGTGCACATTTAGAGCCCATGGCTGTGCCATGGATTTGTTGGTAATAATCATCCATGAAGTTAAAACAGTTATGTTTTAGGACAAAGTCCATCATAATTTTAATAGTGTTTAAAGGAGGAGTTTCTGGGGGCAGGATGTCTTTATTCTTTGATAGAGTTTCTAGTAAAACTTCGATGCCTTCATCATGAGGAGAGATAGAGAAATGTATGTTCTAGCGCAGTCGCGTGCGCGTCAAAGCAAGTCACAACAAATCCAATACCATCCAGTACCATGCTTTGTAATTTTCGGACTAACGTTGAAATCTATATATAAATGAGCTGGTTCAAAATGCAGGACATGTACAACTGGGCGGTTCAAGAGGATCCGGATCAATTTAAGTATAATCCCTGGATGTTGGAGCATGTGCCGGATTGGTTCAAAGCGCAAGGCATGTGTAGCAAAGCTGTTGAAAAATATTCCCACATGATAAGGCATGTCCCCGACAGATTCAAGACTCGAGGCATGTGAAATTCATATGTCATCTTACAACCCCCCCGGGGCTATAAGATGAAATCAAAATACTACTAATATAAATGTGCGCTAACTGTCAGAGAAAATTTGATATTTTTGGAATCGTCGTCATCATGACCTTCGCGACCGGCATTGGTCTCTCCCTACCACTAATGGCCCTAACCTTGGTACAAGAAGCAGAGAAGAAGGATCGCTTTAATGCCCGAGAAATAAATGAATGAAGAATGTAAGGACTGTGCACGTATGCTGGATGAATATGACAGGTGTAGATTCGGGCGAAGGCTCGTGGTAAATGGTAAATTGTTATGCTGGTACTGTTATCAGGAATATATCACATATAACGGGGGTGGATGCGTATGTACGATGACATGCAATTCTCTGAGGTCGTTTCAAATACAATAAAACAAGATGCTACAATTTGAAGAAGAAATTATAAACCCTAAGATTTTCTATAATTTTGCGGCTACCTTTACAGACATTAATGATATCAACGCGGACTGCCTGACGGTGTCAGATCCAATACCCGCCAATGGAGGTAAGGATAATCGGTACATAGTAGGGTATCATACACAAGACCTCGTGGTAGCTCTCAGGGTAAAGACACCTAAAATCTGGTCCCCGCATGGGGTAAGCCGGTACAACGCTAATGCAGTACCGGCAATGAGTTTTGATTTCGAGGAGTACCCTGATTGGGTTGCGAAGTATCGTCAGATCTGGAACAAAATCGAAGAGTTGATCTCCGAGCAATTGACGACGGAGCCGGTCAAAAAGAACCGTTACGTGAATGCCAAACTTAAATACTATCAGGACGCAATCACTACTAAATTCCACGGCATGCCAGTACCATATGATGAGTCGTGCCAGGCCAGTGCAATCATGGCCATTTCATCGGTGTACATGCAGGGTAAAAACCACTACCCACAGGTACATGTTGTGGAATGTCGGTACAAGGACTTTAAGAAAAAATGGCTGCTGAATGAGGATTAGAAAAAGCCATATATTTTATAGGCCATATAGTGCCTATAAAATATATATATATATAATTAATTAAGGCTTATACTCAGGTGGGGATTCTAGGTAGTGCTTACATACTGTACAGACCTGACGTTTTTTAAAATCTCATCATGTACCTCCTGCCTCCCTTTCGCAACCAGCTGAGCCCGCTCCTCTTCATTGAGGGCGTTCACAATACGGTTAAAACGTTGCCGCATCTGTTCCTTTAGCAACATATACCTTTGCTTCTCCTTCACGATCATATTAAACTCATATTTATCAATCACCCCATTTTCAACCGCCTTTGAGATTAGATCAATAATAGAGTTCAGCTTTGATTCTGCCAATAGTCTTATATTCTCATGCTTCTTGGACTTGACGCCCATTTTTTTCCCAGCAGTCCTAAGACCTGCCTGCCCTACCCCTACAGCCACAGGCAGCCCGCCCATTGCCACCGCCAGCGGTATACCCATTCCTCACAGCATTGTTCCCATACCAATGCCTGAGGTTATAACACTGATGCCCAGCAGACCATGATCGCAGTATCGAATCCAGGCCCCATGCATCTTAAACTTTTTTGTGAGCCTATCTCGCTCCTTAATCTCACTTCGAAAATACTTCTCAATTTCACCAATTTCATCAAGTCTATATTTTTGACTTTCCTCCAGCATGTCAGCACTTTGTGCAGGTGCACTTGGTAGGTTTGGGTACAGCTTCGTTATATCAGCCATTTATTCTACCAGCAAATGCATCGTTAGCCCAGTGAAGGCCACATTTTTGTCATGATGGAATTCATCCGTTAGCAAGAATTCGAGGCGATCCGTACTACCCTTTAAAGGAAGGTAAACGGGACTATCAAAACTCCAGGTAAGCATATCCCCCCAAGCGTTTAATTCCTTGATGGGCAACAAGGCGAGAATTTTAGACTTTTTACCATCTAACAGGCAGTCATCCTCATCTAACTGGGGGAAATGAGTCTTAGCCTGATGTATATATCGGTCTTATAATCGGCAGTATAGTCACCCTTCTGATAATACTTTTTCGCGGGATCGTATGCAAAGCCAAGGAGTTCATGCGGCTGCCTATTAAATGCAACGGTGTACCCATCACTGACACGAAGGGTACATAGTCCATTTTTTAATACAAAAAGTTTAATCTTATCTTCCGATTGGGTGTTGACAATGGATACCACATCCCCTATCCTATACAACCCGGCCATAATCCGTATTCTAGTCTCTCTCTGATCGGGTCCAACCCTACGTATGGTGAAGTCATTATTATTAAAAGCATTCAGCCACTCACCCCGTATACTTATCGGCCTCAGAGCTATCCTACTATCCTGTCCCAGGTAGTCCTCAAATATCGTAGGTTTGTATATATCAGTGATGTAGAGTTGCTTCATGCTTTTGTTCTAACAACAAAAAGATGAATATATACTCATACAACCCCAAGGCAAAGTACAATTCCAACAGGGGAGAATGGCCATTTATCGTAACTAGCCTGGAGCATCAGGATCTGTATGTATCGACGGATTCACACATTTCTGTGGCATTCCCCGAGTTTACCAAATACCCCATCAAGGTTACAGCAACCTACCTGAACGACCCTGTGATCCAGGGATGGACAAAAGGACAAGCCCTAGACTACTGGAATATTCAGGTTAACTTTGCCACCCATTGCGCAAGCACTGCATTGGGCATATTTGCTAAGCATATGACGGGCTCCGTGCCACTTGTCAACTCCATCTTCCAATTTCATATATATTACCACATGCGTCGCATTCTAGCAAGGATGAAGGTACCCATGTCCTTTAACGATGGTTTTTCTCGGTACAAAAATCCCTACTCAACCTCTGGATACGCGCAGGTATGTCGCGAATATGGTGCGGATCCTAATGGCCTATGCAAGACCAAGTCCGTAAGTGCATCACTCACCAACGGAAGATGGTGGCCACGAGTCGAGGGTGATTGGGCCAGATTCATTACACCAACAAGTCAGGGCTTGACATCGGAAGGTCTGACCAAGCTGAGTGAGAGTATTCGCGTCTACGTGGTCTTGTTGCTTGGATCGCAGGCAGGTGCCAAAGCATCCCTACTCGGGTCTGGTGCGGATAACTATACAGCAAAGCAGATTTTGATGCAGAAATTTGAGGCCCTGGTACAGCGTCAAGAGAACGTAGGGCATGATATTACAGAATTCCAGAAGGTGCTGCAATATGCCAGGACGCCAGTGAATTTCGCCGTCATGCCCAGCGTATACATGCTGCCTTTTGATATGAACTTGCGGATAGGCAAGATTGGGGGGTATAATAACAATATTTTGATCGCACCTGCAAATGTCAATATTGGTACCCAGGTTGATGTGAATAACAAGCCTATTGTTAAGCATGCTACGCCCCCCAAGCATACCACAGCACCTATACATGCTATGCCCCCTATACATACCACAGCACCTATACATACCACACCCCTTAGGCATACCGAGCATACCATCAGACATGTGGCAGATATCCTACCCCCAAACATGTTACGCCTCCTATACATACCACTGAACAACCCCCACAAAACCAACATGAGGATACCAAGGCTGCATTAATCACCACAGGGGTCGGAATCATCATTGCCCATATATGGCTTAAAAATAACTAATATTAGACCCCCCTAATATAGAACACGGCAAGCCCGGCAGCGGCCGCGATGGCCATGTACAGATGCTTGGCTGCGTATTCAACAACGGTTGCCGCTACCCTCAAAAAGAACGAGACTATGGTACCCATAATCCCCGGCAATGCAACACCTGCCTTACCTGCTAGGTATTTCAGGAACTTTCCGAGCCTTTCAAGCTGCTTCTCTACAAACCCCTTCCCTGCAGCACTTCCTCCTGCAGCACCCGCCGCGGCCCCCCCCCCCCCCGTAGCCGCAAGCACGATGGTGCTTATTAATAGACCAATGGCGGAGACTATGCTCACTATGGTTATACCCTGCTCTCTGAAGAGGATCTTTAGCTTCTCCGGCAGAGACGTGTCATCTCCAGCAATTTTCATCAACGTTTCCTTGATGATCCTCAGCTGGCTGTAAATTTCTGAGGAAAGTAGGCTACGTGCATTCTGCGTGGCCTCTTTTTTATCATTAAATTTTTCAATCTTATCCTCAAACTCCTTGATTTCCCCATCGAGTTCATTCACCTTACCCTCGGTTGCCCCGGCCTTCTGCCTCTCAAGTTTTTTTATCTCACCTTTTGCCTTTTTGATCTCGCTATTAAACGAAATGATCTTACTTGCTAGGCTTTTCAGGTTACCCCTTATAGTTTGAAGTTCGAGGTTAAGCCCCCTTCTTTCACGTTCAGTGATACCGTCATCGGTACCACCAAATGAGGTATCTTCTATAAAGCTGTCCGCGGCATCTACAAATTCCTCCATCGATTCTATAGATTGCATCGAAATGGCATCACCCCCATCCTTCCCCACAATGTCATCAATCTTTTGCCCAAGTGCCTGGGCCGCTGCCCTACCTCTGTTGGGTGTGGTGACAAAGTCCGGGAAACCCATAGCCCGCACAAGGTCTACCTTCAAATTTGAAACTATGACTCCAGAAGATCGGAACCCAGCACCTTTTCCCTTGTAAATAAGCTCCGTAATATCTATACCCTTGAAATAAAGACGTTCCCCCTCCACCCTAAAATCATCATAAGGTATCATTATAAGCTTCCCCAGCAGCCTCGTATCCTGACTAAGATGAGCGTAGAGGCTCTTAACCTTTGATTTTAATTTTTTTTTCTCTGCTCCTCAAGTATAGACCCCGGGGCACCCTGTTGTTCTCCTTGGGTTGAGGACCCTGGTGTTGATGGGAGTTTTGGCGTTCCAGGGAGTTTTGACTTAGTATCGGGCCTATCATCTCTCCCACCCTCCTCATCCGGAAGATCGTGATTAAATACTGGATTAGTTGGCATTTTATTAGAAGATTTTACCTGTAATAAACATGAGTGCATTCGAAACAACCCTAGACCCCTACTCAGAAACAAAGCAGCTTTTTGCCATTAAGAGAAAGCGGCAGCGCGTCAAGGTGAGTCACGTACCCTCTACAATCAACCAGAATGAAGACTGGTACGTGGATATTCCCAATCTAGTACAGAATGATGTCATTTTTCCGGGGAGCATCAAGCTACTATTTGACCTGGTGCTGACGGGGACCAACACGAAGCGTACCATCGTCTCGAATATCGGCAAAAGCCTGGTGCGAAATCTACGTATCACCCTGAACGGCAACGAGGTACAGAATATCGGTGACTACAATATCCTGGCAGTGTACCGGGACTTGTGGCTGCCCAAATTCGATCGGGAAAACAATCTCATCCTAGAGGGTATTAATCCCAATGATGGTACCATCAGGGCCCTGCAGGTAAAGGCCACTGAGTACGTTGGGACTGATGAGGAAAAAGCCATTGCTGCCGCCTATGGTAACACCTTTTCCGTCCCCCTTGGTAAAATGTTCGAGCTAACGAAGGACTTACCGTACCATCAAGCGGGATTATACGACAGATTGCAGTTTGTCCTACATTTCGCATCGTACAGTGACGTGATCAAAGATGTAGGTACGGCAGCCGTGGGAAGTACGGCAGCCAAGGCAGCCGACGCTACCTATAAAATAAGCAATATTTCCCTAGAATTTGACAAGGTCAATCACGAGGGCCTAGCAAGTGCCATGATGTCAAGGTATATTAGTCTAGCGTTACCCTATGAACGGATACTTCGAAGTAAGGTGGTAACTATGAAAAAATCGGATACCAGCTACAACCTCCAAATCGATACACCCGCAAAGAGTCTCAAGGGTGTCTTGCTACTCTTTATAGACCCTGGGAAAGTGAAGGCCTACGCTGGTGTCAATGAGGTCTTCTATAATCCCAAAATCGAAAAAATATCCATCACGGTGGAAGGTGAACCTAATGAATTGTATAGCCATGCCATGCTTCCCAAGGATCACCTCGAGCAGATTTTCAACCTCTTTGGTAGTCACGACTCTTCGGTAACGATTGGCCAATTCTTCAACGAGAGATATGCGCTCTTCGTCGATTTCAGAGCAAGCCCGGATCCGGGCCTGCACGGTAGCGGGAGGCCCCTACAGAGGCTTAGTGACGGCATTACCCTCCATATAACCAAAAAAGCCGACGGAACTGGGGATATACGCTGTTATGTGTACCTGCTGATGGATGCTCAGTTAAACATTCTGGGTGGCCGTTATCATTCTGTGGAATATTAGTGACCACAATTTATATTTGTCCCCATGATAGACAGAGGGCCAAGTGCATAGACTCCAAGAAGGGCAAAAAATAAATGGCAACGATTGCTGTTCTTGTTGCAGGCGCTGCAATCAATGCATTAGCATTTTCAGGGACCAACTATCTATTTAGCAAACTTTCGGGGCACGGGGAAGCGGAGCGCAGGTGTCATGACGAAGCCGTTGAAGAGCTCAATACTGCTCAGGCGGAGTGGATCAGAAAGAGACAAGCCAAGCTTGATTGGTTCAATGAACAACGTGAAATTCAAATAAGGGCCGGCAAGAGCCTTCGTGAGCTCGATGACGACATGTATAAATTCTATATCGCCTCGGAAAAGAGGGCCCCGCAATTGAAAGATTTTTACACACCTTCAAAGGAGCAACAGGATGGGGAATTGAGCTTCATCCTTGGATCACTGTCCCTGCTAGGTTTTATAGCCTACAGGTATCTGTAACAACGTGCGTTTTTAACATGTATAAACAAAGACATGTTAAAAGCATCACAGAGTATTACCGATGAGGAGGCTGAAAAGTTGGGCAATATCTATTATACCCCAGAAAATCTGTGGATCGGGCGCAAGGCTATCAAATTACTCGCGAAGGAGAGCGGTCTATCAAAAAAGAAGGTCACCCACTGGCTGAGTAGGCAACTCTTATTTCTCCGGCATATCAAAGGCCCTAAAAAGATCGATTATCCACACTTCACTATTACAACACCCAACGAGATGCATCAATTCGATCTCTCACGGGCATTGATGTAGCCTCGAGGTATAAGGTAGCCAGACCTCTAAGAACGAAAAAGGCTAGCGAGGTCGCGGACATGATCAAAGATATCTACAAAGCGGGACCTTTGCGATACCCCAAAACCTTCCAGTGTGACGATGGCTCCGAATTCAAATCGGATGTAACAAAGTTACTGGGGGATAAGGGAGTTGAAATGAAACGGGCCACCATTAGTTATCACCATACCTTCACGGCCTTTGTAGAAAGCTACAACAAGGTACTCGCGAAAAGGCTCTTTAAGCCCCAGGATGCACGGGAGTTGGTCTCTGGAGAGCCTAGTACCATTTGGGTCAAGCACCTGTACACTATCGTCAAAAGTCTAAACAGCAGCAAAACTGTCATGATTGGCCTAAAACCTAACAAGGCTATTAAACTCGATAATGTCCCGCTTGCGAAAGGTCAAGAATACCCCGAAGAAAAGCCCTTACCTGAGGATGGTTTGTACTTGTATCTGCTATAACCAGGAGAGGAGCATGATGACTCTAAAAGACGCGCCACCGACGCCTTTTACAGCAAACATACTTACAGGTTGGATCGTATAGTATCAGGTAGTCACCTTTTGTACTATTTAAAGGACGGTCCCGATCGCAGCTTCGTGTCGGAAGAATTGATGCTTATTCCAGAGGATGTTCAGGTACCCCCGGAACATATCAAGGATTGGTAAAGAGTAATTTCAGGAGTACCTTCAAAGGTTCATCCTCTAGTGACTTACTCGGATCTCTTATATACATCAAAGGAAGTAGGGTATAGAACGGGTATCCATAAACTATACCTTTGATGACATCAGGCTCAATATCCAGATCAATATCAACCAAGCGTCTATCTGGTATAGGAAAATTGAGTATATTGCCTATTGTTTCTATGTCGGCCAAATCTGATAGCTTCAGCCCCTCATCTTTTATAACCTCGTAGCATAGTGCTCCATACCTATTCTCCTTAACTGAAACGATATGAAGTCCTAGGGTTTGAATATCATCCTCGAGTTCCTCATCGATCTCGCTTCCTGCAAATGTACCCCATGTTTTTTCGCCTGACGCTAGCCTGTGCAAAAGGTCGTCATCGGTAGGGTATTCAAAACCTTCGTAGTATTTCCCATCTCGATACCTGAAATTTTCCAGGCAGGTAGGGCAATAACCTGTCACTGATCCTGCCTTTATGCAGCATCGTAGTACAGGTATGCTGATATTGTAATCCTTTTGCTTTTTTTGTACATAGGCTTCCATCTTTTGATATTTCACTGGCTTTTAACATACAGCCAAACTGGTCAAAAATGTCTACCTCTTTTTGCAAAGTGGCGGACGGTGCCACCGTCCCGTTTGGAAAAACCGTGTTTGAATGTAGGTGGACAGACCGTCCACCTTTTGGAGGTCAGCGAAAACCATACCTGATCGGGGGCCCATGGGAGATGTCCCACTTTTGCATATAATTTTAACTACCCTGTAAGTAGTTAAAATTATCGTCTGCCTAATCCTCTAGCGCCGGAACACCCAAATCGTACAGGTCATCCCGAGTAAGGTCGATAAGCCTGAAATGGTTCCTGAAACGTTCTACATGCCCCTCCTCTTCAAACCGATTAAAGGCGTGTATGCCGTTGGGGTTGTCGATGACAACAATCTCCTCCACGCCCGGGTAGTTGTCACTGAACCACAACCTCTTCTTGCTAATATAACGCCTCTGGACACGCGTGCAATAATACGGAAGATGATGGTATTCGTCATAATCCTGTGCGCTGTGCTTACGGTGGATTATGATGACGTTGTCTTTACCAGGGTCCTGGGCATTGGGTATATGCCTTTGTCGAAGCCTTGCATTTTCCTGGGCCTGTGCCGCAAGTTGTCGATCCCTATCCTCGAGCTCATCCCCGAGTGCCAGGAGCTGGTTGTCCATATCCTCAATTTCATCCCCGAGTAAGGCCAGGGCCCCATCCCTGTCCTCCAGGGTCTGGCGATGCCCTTTAATTACATCTTGTAATGTTTGGACACCTGCCCGGGCTAGCCATTTAATTACCCCTGCGGCTTTTGGTTTTCTAGAACGGCGAACGATCTCCAAGGCTCCGTTCAATGTGACAAAGACGTCATGCGGATTTTGGTCTTCATTTTGGTGGTATGTACTACATATACCTCCTCCTATTTCTTCTCTTGTTGATATCATTTGATTATCGAGGCTACACTGTCTAACATTTTCAATACCTAAAAACCGTCCCCAGATCAGCCCTTTTGAACATAGGCTGATCCTGGCTATTGGATAGGGTCTCAATGGCTCCTGTGTTGAACATAACTTGCGACAACATTTTCTATATATCAATGCCTGGCCAGAGGTTTTCATTCTAGAATCCTCCAAGTCCTTGGGTGTTCCAACCTCACATACAAGCAGGCATGCTTTGATTTTTTCAGTTCAGCCTTGATATCATCCCAATCAGATATCATGTTTGTCTCTTCATCGATTAGCCTCATGTCACTCCTATCATGAGGGTACCACAAAAAACAAGGCTTTTTTCTGCCTCCTCAGATTCTTGGGCAAAGCCGTATACGCTTGGGTTAATAGCCACAAGCTGTGCTTGCGATGCCTACCACTGATGGCCAATTCAAGCAGGGGCTGTCGACGCTTATCAAGGCCCTCGTCTGATATCATGTCGTCAACTATGAAAAGACTCTCCTCGCCTGCCAGCAATGAGGACATTTTTTGGATCCATTCAAACAGCTGATCCTTGTGGTCTATCAGGAACACGTAAGGGTCCCTCCAGAGCGAGGCCCTTTCCAAATAGGTGGTATTCCATCGTAGGGTAGGACAAAGTATCACTATGTTATGATAGTGTTTTTTATATCCATTTTCCAGTAAATTAAGGACACGTTGTGTTTTTCCGCATGACGTCGGGCCTGTAAAGATAGCCGTGTGGGGTTCCCTCACAACGTTCATTTACTAATAATATAACCACTTTTGATTATGGATTTTTGAATATACTCCGGCACAGCTTAAACATATCAACACACCGCCGTGATTGTTCACCAAAGACCCCCGGCAGGCAGGGCAGAGCTTGGTATTTTGGGTCTTATATTCAAGGGGTAGTGGAGAATATCTTAATTTGCCCACAAGGCACCGCAGTACCTTACGATATCTCTCAATTAGCAGTGCCTTTTCCTGGCTGACATCGGTTGGCGCTACGATGAGTTCGGTGTACCGGGGTATGATACCATATGTCAACAGGGTATACAAAAGTAGATAATTCTCATCCTGCTCAAGCCCTTGAATCTCCCTATCAATAGCAAGTGGATCTACCTCGTATTCGATCACAGGGTCCTTACATTTTGTACGCCGCCGCCCCTTAGGTTTATCCAGGCAACTTATACAGCTCTTGGTTCGAATATGTCCCCTAATCTTGAACATGTCCAGGGTTAAGACTTTTTGCATTTGGAACAACATTTTTTACTTTCCATTTACTATCCAGGGGCTCGCCTTGTGCAATGCCCTGGCAACATCAGCAACCGTTGGAGACCTACCTGTTTCCATATATTTAAACGGAATCTTGTGGCGAATGTGCAAGAACTCATAATCACCCCATGTCATGCCCTCGGAAAACTGGACCTCAATGTGACCTCTACAGACAGTCATTAGCTCATACAGAGGCTGGTTGCCTGGGTGGCACTTTGTACGACGTTCCCGTGACGCCTTGTTAATATTGAGGCAATTTATGCACTATTGATTTAGCTGACCACTTCCTTTGATCCTGAAATTATCAAGGGTTTTGCATTTTGAGCATTTCTTAGCCTCTTCCATTTCTATTTACCCCTTAGGGCAAATAGAAAATTTTACCGGGCGCTCTATTTTGGTTTTGGGACTATGCTTGCAGGCAACCAGCCTTTCTTGACGGGCATTTCACGACTTGCTCTCCCTGCCGCGAAGTAGGCAGTCATCTTGAGGACATCATTCACGTCCATTTTGGCAGATGGCCTTGTTATACCCAAAAATTTCTTACCCGCCATAGCATAGGCGAACGTGAAGCTAAGGTCTACGACTGTCTCGTACAACATATCCAAAATCTCCTTTTCTTTCGGGGTTACGTTGCTTGTTGCCATTTATTATAGCATTATAAAGAATTCAGGATGAGCCTTGCCCTTTTGTTGAGGTTCGGGGGTTGGTTTGTGGGCTTATCCGCCAGTTTTGCCACCGCTACTAAATTTATACCAGACGCCAACAGCTATCGCAAGCACGGCAAGCGTACCTACACCATAAAGGTATACATTATCCATGGACTGTACGGAACTGGTTCCAGAAGAGGCTTTGACTGCAGCCTCTACGGTGGCCTCTTGTTGCTTCATTTCTTCCTTCCGCTTCTTCATCAGTGCCGCCAACTTGTGCCCCTGCGCAGCCCGTCCCGGATGCTTTGTTGGTTTTGTAATGACTCTCTCTTCTTGTTTCTGATCTTCACTCATTTATCTTATAGCCCTCAAGAGCTATAAGAAAAATCACTTCTTTTTTACTATAAGATGGATAGATAGACCTTGATCTTCAAGGATCTCCAAAGTCTCCTTTATCCCCTTGAGTATAGCCTCAGGGGTACTTAGATCCCTTTCAAAGTATCTCACGAACTCCCTAAAGGTCATGGGTTCTTCCTTTTGGAGACCAAGCTTTCGAAGTCGGTTCCATTCGGCAAGTCTCTTGCCGGCAGCAACTCTTCCCGGATGCTTTTTGTTTACTTCAACCATTTTTTCCATGGTCTCGGGTTGCTGTTGATTGATGATAATGCTACACGCGCTGCTCATCTTTGTTATCTTTAGTCTCCTCCGCATCCTCTTTCTTCTTGCCCATGTGCCTCGCAGTATGGCTTGCTACCAAGAGGGGTGCCAGACACCTCCCAATGGTACAATACACAAGAATCCCCAAGTCTGTCATACTATCCCTGATAATAGGATCATCTTCGATATCCTTTCGGAGCTCGTCAACATTGTCGATATCCACAATATTCCCAATCTTGCTGGCATAGAGACTGATAACATGGGTAGACAGCGCCCTAGCAGTCTTTTCACCCTTCTTTTGAAGCTCACGTTGAAGGTACTCAGTATGTACTTTATCTATAGCCTCTTCCGGGACCTTTTCAACAAACCCCTCAGTGCATTTTTTGGGTAAAAGGTGTCCTTTGCCTTTCCTCAGGGCCTCCCTCAAGGCCTGGCGTTTATCGATGGGTTTCTCTACTTGTTCATATTCTGTAGAGGCATCGTCGAATACTTGTGCGATATCAGACATCTTTATTAGTAGTCGTTTATAACGAAAAAGTATATAAGCTATCATGGCATAGGGTAGTAGTATAGCTATATACAAACACACCTCCATTTTATTCCCCTTCGGGCACCAGGAGGTAATGGCCTCTAGCAAGCGTTGTAATTTGATCGGGTTGCACTATCCTTTTGTCGTCTGCCTTGTTTAGTGCTAGCTTCGATACCTCCTGGGTGTATAGCTTATGGTTCTTATTTTGGATCAATACCTGACTCTTGTAGACGTCAACGCCCTCTTCCAGGCATCGCCGATAGTCGTCGAAGGTGATGGATTTCTTCGTCACACATCTTTTAACGCACTTGGCTTTCCTGTCACCGCCCTCTTTTGTGAGGCTTTCATAGGCATATAGCTTGGCCCTCAACGTAATGAACTCGATCATGACTTTCTCACTTAGTTCTTCCTTCATAAGACCCACGACCTTCTTGTTTTTCCCTATGGGGAGAGGCCTGCTATCGTCCTCGCTATACGCACTTGTGTCGAATCTTTTTTCAACATCGTCCTTGATATCACGGTAGAAATCCTCCGTTCGAATGTGGTAAACGAAGCTGTCTGTGTCCATATAGCATAGCTGTAATTTGCTACCGTACTTGGGCTGTATATAGTCGTAATGAAATTCATACATCACTATCTTTGACAGATCCAGGATATATACACAGGCTTGTTCATCCTGACCTCCGTTTTACCCATCTCCACACCTAGGAGGTTTTCACTGAACCTGCTGACACCCTTGAAATTTGGCTTCATCACGAGTTTCGTATACTTGTCCTCGTTTGTGACCAGTTGGATGTTACGGTGATTCCGAATATTTTCCATGGTCTTACCGAACACGCTTAAATTCATCAGCTTGTAGAAATCCTTTTCAAACTCGTTCTTCGCATTTGTTCTCAGCCTCGTGTTGTGATCTATGTACCCCTTCAGCCATGCCTTCTGGTTGATCCTGATTACCCTACGCACTTTCTTGAGCTCAAGCCCATGTTTTATAGCCTCATTTAATGCCCTTATATGTACCACATACTTTCGCTTGTCCCCCAAATTTGGTACCAATTTCTCGACCTTGTGGACCATAGTGCGTTCGGGTAAGAACGGCAGCTCGTTATGTTTGCCATGTAGTCTCTTTAGATAGTCGATATCAACCTCTAGGATGTACCCATGCTTGTTGTCCACAACGAGCTTCTCGATCCGCCTTTCGGTAAAGGCCTCAACGTTTGACACCCATTTGAAGCCGTCCGTTGGCAGGTCTTGACGCATCGCCCATCCATACAGGTTGTTTGCATCAAGGTATTGGAGGTAGGAGATTCAACCCCCGGATCGTACTGGTCCCCCATGTACTTATTATTTGCCTTGGCATAACGATGTACAGCCTGGGTTATGCCTCCTCTTATACCTCTCTCAAACATTAATAACATGTCGGGGTCTGTAAGGAGCTCTAGCTTGATTTCGGTATACTTGAGTGCCGCCTTCCATGCCAAGCCAAGTGCGCTGTAAAAGTGCGCGGGATCAAGCTTGTAGTTCTTCAAGCACACACCTCGAAATGTCTCGAATATGTCGGCTAATAGCAGGACGTCTATGGTTAGGTAAATGTCATGGTAGTCGCCCATGGTGACGTTATCACTCTCTGGGGTAATGACATTCCATACCTTCTTAGCATATTCATGGTCCCTGTCACTAATGCCCTTCATACTCAGTTTGCTGTAGAACGCCTCCTTGGGGGGTAGCTCCGACTCCTCGAATCGCTTCCATCCATCCATGTACTCATAGGGGTACACGCCTTTTCGAAGCATCAGCCTGAAGGTATCATCTTTGTCGATGAACTTTGCCATGGATGGTACGTTTGCCTTTACCTGCTCCCTGTCTAATTGCTTCGTGGTATTTGAGTCGCAATTCTTACACCAAAAATTTGCCATGTATTCAGCGTCCATGCCCTGGAATCCAAGACAAGTATCTGCACACTGGTGGCATATCATACCGGCTGCGTTTGTACCAATTAGGTTGCTCGCAAGCTTGTCAAGGCTGCTGGGCATGAGTCGGCAACTATCGATGAATCTAGTCTCTATGGTCTTATACGTCTCGCCATCACCATATCCCATACCTCCAAGGGGTGCCTTGATTTTCACGTCGAAACTGATGTATTTTTCAGCATTCTCGGCAATGCAGCCAATGTCCTGGGTGTCGTACTTCTCGCCTAATTCCCGTATGAAGAGATGGGCATCATACCCAGACAAGTTGTGGAATATCACGGGTATATGACTTGGTATCTTGTATTTGATATTGCAGTTGTTATGGGCCGCACCTCTATATAGCCCAGTATAGTGACAATGGTCCCTGACTTTACGGTTATTTTCACAGTCATCGAAGGGCTTTAGACAGATATGGCATTTCGATGCCTCATCATGTTCCCTTTTTAGGACCTTTGTTAGAGGCAGCATGTCATGCTGAGGGTAGGTATAGTATAGTCTTTTGACCTCGTCCTCCAGATGGTTGACGAATCTTGTCACACAGTTCCCGCCCCTGTAGACTGTTAGGGGATCTGGTACATCCCCATAGGCAAAGGTACTATACGTGCACCAACCGGATGGTACATGCTTGCTCAGCCTTTTCTTTTTGGTATCCCTAGCATCTTCTACCGGGACCAGTAGACTCTCGAAGTCTGCATAGATAGCAAAGGGTACCTTGAATTGTTGTTGTCCATTCCCATAATATAGCCATTTTTCAGCCTCTGTTGGCATCGTAATTTTAACAGCTTCGTGGTCCCTACAGTAGCCATGGTGCTTGTCTCTCGATTCAACTGTGGGAAAGGCCTGTAGACAGTTCAGGCAGAAGTGCATTTTTGCAGTATTTTTCGAGGTCTCAATACGCAGGAGCCGTGATAGACTTTTGACGGCTGTATAGTGAGTCTTTTTGTCATCCGTAAGGAGCAGTAGATTCACCTGCTTACCAGGTCCGCTATAATGTGATCGCCTCAGGATATTGATCTTCTTTTCCGTCATATACAGGACATTCACCGCAATGTCAGGGTTATTATCCTCGAATTTGTATATGCTCTTGGTGCTTGTGGGGAACTCTATACCCTCCCAGTTATAAAGATTTATGTAGGGTCTCAGTTTGGTGATTCTTTGGGGGTCTCTTTCAATCTCCTTATGATGTAGGCTAGCGATGATGCTCCACTTGAAGCACTCCTCATCCTCGTTTTTAGGGTTAATAATTGCCTTTTTCGAAGCTATCCATTTAGGTGCTTGTATATACGATGAGCCCCTTGTTAGCCTCAATTTGTGAAAGTCTACATCGAGATGCAGGATTCGACCGATCGCAAAGCCACTTTTGGGTAATGCTGGATTTTCCACATGTGTTTTAACCTGAGCAAACATCCTATCTAGCACATCGTCTACATCGCTACCCTGAAATACCGACGCCATATTACTATGGAAGACCTTCTTCGCCTCAATATACTCTCCGTCGTTGGCCCCCTCTATATCTGATGGCTTCTTCCACATAATCCATAGTGACAGCTGTATCTTTGCCGACCCCATATCTTCTACCTGCCCCTCAACCAAGGTTTTCACATTTGGTCGCACCATCCCTATATAACCGTCAACGTCGGCCCCTCCTATGCCGGGAATGCGGAAACTTCGGAAGGTCCTGTGGTGAGCATGTTTATGTTCCTGGGGGGTAAAATCTTGCCCCGGTGATTATCAATATAGTCTTCCTCGGCCTCTTTTTCTACCTCATCATGAATTGTAGGCCTTGTGTTGGCTGCCCCGTTATAGAGATTCATCACCGTACGTTTGATGGTCGCATATGTTCTCTTGACCCCCTCTTTTATAGGTTTGGGGACAGCATCCACAAGCCAATTATAAAATCCCTTCATCCCATCCCTTACAACAGAACGATTTTTTGATAGTTCCTGTTTCTCGAAGACGTCCATCTCAGATGGGGGCAATACCCAGTTATGCCATTCCTGGATTTTATCCCCCACAACCGAACGATTTTTTGATAGTCCCTGTCTCTCGAAGAGGTCCATATCCTCTTGTGCTATAGGTCTGACTGGTTGTATAGCCCTCCTAGGTTGCTCCTCCAGTAAGGAAATCAATTCAGCCTTGCGTCGTCTATAATACCCTGCTAAACCACGACCTTTTGCAATATCACGTAATTGTTTGTCTGTATGTGTATTCATTTCTCTTTATTGTATGATTTTTCGATTTACAGAGGATTTCATAATGTTCAATTCTAACGCATCTTATTGCGCATGCGTTGATTTTTGATGACGTCAGGGAATTCCCCCTACATAGTGCTAGAATTATTTTGACTCATTTGCTGTATGATCGGGACTTTACCTCCGTTATGCATGGATAAGCACTGCATGGTATTGGATTTGTTGTGACTTGCTGTGTCGCGCACGCGACTGCGCTAGAACATACATTTCCCTATCTCTTGAGGTATGTTAGTGTAGAGTGATACTACATCAGCAGTAACTAAAATACCATTTGGAAGAAGGGGAGGAAGTTCTAAAATATTTCTGAGAAAATGTTTAGTATCTTTTATGTAAGAAGGTAACGACTTCATGACAGGTTGGCATATATTATCTAAAAAATGCTGACATTTTTTCTGTTGGAGAGTCGTTAGCTGATACTATGGGTCTAAGGGGTACATTAGGGTTGTGTATTTTGGGTAATCCATAAAAAGTGGTGTGCGTGGAGGAGTGGTTGGTTTTAAAGAATTAGCAACTTCTTTTGTTATTCATGTCTGGAATATAAAAAGCGAATAAATGTTGATATATCATTCGCAATCTGAAGAAGTAGGGTCAAAAGGTAACTTTTTGTAATATTTTTGTGTTCTGAAGTTGGCTGTTGACTTTAAAAATATAATCAGTTTTATTCATGATAACAAGACTGGCACCTTTGTCTGCTGGTTTAAATATGAGGTCAGGGTTGTTTTTCAAATTTTGTACAGTGTACTTTCTTTATATGATAAATTGTGGGACATAAATGCTTGTCGATTGGGGGAATAATTAAAAGTATCTTCAATTTCATTTTTTATTCTACGGAAATATTCCTGAAGATTAGGATGTTGGGTAGGAGGCGGACTCCAGTTGGAGGTTTTTTTAAGCCTTGTTAGGCTTGAGTTGCATGAGCGAAAGTAATATCCTAGGCTCATAGACCTTATAAATTTACTTAAATCTTTTTCATGTAATATTTTTAACTAAAACAGCTAAACTGAAAATATTGAAATTTATTTAGGGGTTGTGAATAGTCAATTAAAAAAGTGGATGTGGTGGGTATAAATTTTAATCCTTTGAAATTGATAAGTATATTTTCCTCCAAATGTGATAATTTGTAAGAGGATAAATTTGTAGTTTTAGGAAATTATTTCGATTATTTTAATTAATTTTATTTTTTGTTTTTTATTTCTATTTGCTTAGTCACATGGCTGAGTATTTCTTGCGTTCCTTATGGTCAAAGTGGATGTGAAGCATTAGTTGTGGCTTTTGTCTTTTTGTAGTTCTGTGTTGTATATTGTTATGTGTTGGTGGACGGGTAGGAGTGAAATTATGTCTATTGTTGAAATGGCTCTGTTGTTGTCTGGTGCTTGAGAGAGGTCTGTGGTGTGGCATATGTAATCTCTCGCGGCTATAATGTGTAGTATGTGGATAGTTATTGTTAGTATTTTGTTGCTCAGTCAGTTTAACCTTTTTTGTCATGTCAGGTTGAGGTCGTGTTGTGGTAGCTGGTCGTTTTGGAGTTTTTTGTCCTGTGTTTTTTGTTACGTGTGGTTTCGGTCTTGGAGAGGATGGTGGTCGTTTAGGTTGTTGTGGGGAATTTATAGTTTCTTATTTTTTCTTTTGTTTTTCAGTTATATTTGGGCTAGATAGGCTGTTTGTCAATGTGTCTATTTTCTGTCTAAATTTGTTTGTTTGTGTTTTGTGATACTCCAGCATAGTATCTCTCAATTGTGTGGATGCGTTAAGTAATATGTCATTCCATATGGTCATTAGGTTTGGAGGAAGTTCGTATGCCGGTGTAAGTTTCACTGTGAGTCCTTCAGGAATTAGGTCAATACGTTTGGTTTATGTTAAGGTTTTAAGTTGGTTAATGTGATAGTCCATTTTTGAGTGTAAGGGATTGTAAAGGGATTGTGCATTTCTGTAAGTGTGTGGGAGTGGTGTAAAGTCAGTATCGGCAGCCTGTTTGTTTTGAAAAGAAGTGGTACCTACTTCAGAAGCAGCAGTGACAGCAGTGGTAGCTGTACTACTGAGCTCTTTCTCAGTAGAAGGATCACTTGTCAAGGCAGAGTTGCTTTCTCCTGGTGTAACTCTCCCCCCTCAAGAGGATCATCTTCCTCTGATGGACTTAGAGGTGGGAGCTCGTCGGTGGTGGTAAAATTGGGGGACATGTCGGAGGGTCCTAACTTGGGAAGGGCAGCAGACGCTTCATTGCCTTTAGCAACGCATGGGCTGAAGAGATTATCCTCCTCATCCTTCGGGTCGTCCCCCCAACTAACTTGTCGCCCAGAAGGTATTCGTAGTCATTGATTTCTTTGGTAAGGGTAGTGGCTAAAATAGTAAACGTATATATAGCTATTCACAGATAAGAGACTATAACTAATACTCAAACACCTATAGCTAACTAGTTCACTATGTGCTATATGTGGAGAATTAAATTCTGCAGTTGCAAGTATAATAAAATACTGTATTGTAGATTAATGAATTAATTTGATATGTTAATGATATATTTTTATTAATAACATCAAATTTTCTTCAGTGCGTACGAGACTTACAGCTTTATTGGCATCCCTACGACTCCGCACGAAAGGCGCTTATGGTCACATATCGTGGGTCGGAAAACCGCAATTACATGTCGAAAAAGAAGAAAAATCTGTCAGTTTTAACAAGAATTCGGACGCAATCTGGAATCTTAGAAATAACTTCTTAACAACTTTAACGAATCAAGTAGTTCCCTATTTAATTAGTTTAGTAATTAAAAAATTACCATTTTAATTTAAAGTCTTTAAATCGTGGGCTTAATATTTATTGTTTCCTGTTTGTTTCTGGTTGTTTTCTAGTTTAGTTTCACTATTGTTACTTGTTACTTGTTTACAGAAGGGTACTAGAAAAAAAAAGACGTATAGTTCCTCTTTCGGTGCCAAGTAAACACGTTGAAAAACAATTTATATTTACTTGTTACATTTATTTATATTCAACAATTTATGTCGCAGTTTAATTTATGTTTTGCGTGATTGCTCATGGTAAAATAAACAAGAATTCAATCGCCGCATCCGGGAATCGTCTTTTCGTGCATCCTTAGCATTGATTCAACATGTATTTTAAACACGATAAAGAAAATACTTTCCGGAATTAACAACGAAACAATACACTAATTAGAATAAGTGAAGTAGTAATTAGAGTAGTAATGATCATTACACAAAAACATTAGTAAATATATCAGTAGGAACAATCCTTTACATTTACCAAATGTAAAACATTTTTACTTTAAATAATGTTGAATTCACAGGAACGAATTTTGCATTGGAGGCGAAGAATCAGATTTGTTGGTAAGTTTATGTTTCTGTCTTGTTAGCAGTATTATTGACACACCCGGATTTACAAACCTTTACTTGATCTTTGCTTGCCGCGTTTGTGTTACAAAATTGCAGAAAACTATTCTATGTAAGTTAATAACAGGGGCGGATTTAGCTATGGTGTACTGGTGTAAATACACCAGTAAAAATGTGTTTTCAAAAAGATAAGGTGAGCCAGTTTTTTTTTTGGATTTTACGCCCGAAGTCTGAACAAAGCAGGATAACACCCGTGCACACGCCTTCGACGTGTATAACTGGTATTCGAAGTACCCACTCTCTGCGCCCGGGTGCGATTTGTTTCTATTAGAAAATACAAATCGCCGCTCTTTCCTCCTGCAAAATATTTGATTTACCGTGTCGGTGCTGGCTTTTGATTTTGTTGTTGAATATTCCAAAAAGAATCTACTTAGCTGTTAGCTGTTAGTAGAGCTAATAGTGAAGTGAGCGACAATGAAAGCACTATAATTAGATATACATTGGATCGAGAGGAGCAATATTCAGTTAATTTTGTGGCAAATTTAGCTATGTGTAATATCAGGTTGCTACATTTTTTGTTTACCTAAATTTCTAGCGTTTATCTTTAGAACTACTGTCCACAAAATTTCTTACATTTCGTTAGCAAAAAGTTGTAAAACTTTGACATTTTAAATAGGGACCAATAAGATTTTTCACATCTTCTATACCGAACGGGTTGAAGCAAATTATTTGTTTTTGTTAGCTTTATAGGATATTAATGATTTTAGTTTTTCAATTAAAATTGACTTTAGTTTTCAAAATAAAGTTTACTTTCGCCTCGCATGTACATTAAAAGTTTGCTAATGATTTTAAAACATCCTGATTGGTTTAATTTCTCATGAAATCAAGTTGGTTTAAAAAACAACAACAAAAGTAAAATTTACGTTTACTTGAAGTAAAAATGAGAAATGAAGCGTTTTGACCATCAAGAGGGCGATTAAGGGCGGTGGTCCCGTCGGGAGGCTAAAAACAAACCCTAAATCCTCAGGTGTTTTTGATCGCCCTGACAAGAAATTTAGCCTCCTTGAGGCTATTTCACACCAGTCAAAAAAAGCCTAAATCCGCCCTTGAGTAACTCCTGCAGGGACTTGTTTTTTATTGCTAGTTTTGGTGTATTGACTGCTGGTTTTCTGTATAAAAATGTTTTATTGTTCGTTGCAGTCACACTTCAAATTTTGCTTGGTATATTCTTTGCTATCACAAGTGCGTTCCTATGGACCATTCCAGTCAGAAGCTACAATTGAATACCATTAAAACACTGTGGGCCAGCTATTTTTTGATAGGTACTGGCATTTCGACTCTGGTATCATACACATATCTGAGAAATGTTTGCGTTCAAAAATTATGTTTTACCTTTGGTATCATACTGGCTATGTTCATAACCATGGATATTTGTTTGACGATGGGTTCAACTTTGTAGGTTTTTTTTACTAGCGTTGCATTATTGTTAGATCAAATTCAGAACTTTATTGAAACAAGGTTGCCTGCATAAAACGCATTTCTAAATATTTTTCTCAAACGTGACATTGACGCAGAAGTAGAGTTTGCTTACTGCCGCAAAGTAAGCTACAATTGGACGTACCAAATCTTTCCATACTGCACTTTGTTTCCAAAGGAAATTAATAAGACTAGTCGGTGGCCCGTGGAAAAATTCACGGGTTCACCCGTCCTGAATTTATCGCAATTCGTATGTCTCGTTACTGCGGTTACCATTTTGCGTGACAGACAGACACATACGGGTATTACAATATAGATAAATATTTCAATAAAAAATAGTAATTGTTGGCGAACTAAAGTGTTCCACTATTTTTGTTGTTGTAAATTTTGTGTATTTTTCAGTCAGAAGGCCGAAATGTTTATGTTTATTTTCCTTCATCTTATGGAGAGTAATACCCAGTAACGCACAGGAAGTAATTTGTCTAATTTACAATTTCGTTACAGATCACATAACGTTTGTCCACTGGATTTAATGTACCAGACTCAATATAATGGTGAATACAAATTGGTTTATCCACTTTGTTTGTATGTAAAGATGGCAAGAGATATACTGTGTTTATTTTCGATGTGCTTGTCGCTTGCAATCATTATAACAGCTCCTAGTGTAGAAGTAGAAGGTGAGAGAATTATGATCAAAAGTGTGTATTCACCGAAACTGTAAGAAATTTTTTAAACAAAAGCGAGTGGAGTGAAAAGTAACTTGACCGGCTAACTAACGGGTCTGGGCTCATGAACTAATTTTTAAATCTTAAATTTTTTTTTAACTTTAATTAATTTTTCTTTATTCTTCAACCTCAAGCGCATCACAAACAATTCTTCAAATTCCAATAGCTTCATTGTTATCATTATCACTATGGGTCATTTTTTTTTTGATAAAACTCTTTTGAAATTTAATTTGACCAAATATAAAAGAAAAACAGATAAAATATATCCCAATGTTACGTATAGGTAAAAACAAATTAAATTACTTATTTTTCTTGTTTCGTCATGGGAACTCTAATTCCATGTGATGACAACCTCAAAAAATCATAACAAATCAGATATAAAATATTAAAGATATTATTTTGGTTTGTCTGTTCAGTTTTCATATTATTGTGGAAAGTTTATCATTTCTTGAACATGATAGTTTAGTAGGCGACGTTTCAGGAGATCCTTCTCCCATCATCGGACAAAGTAAAATGATGTTGAGCATGTATTTATACTAGTATATAGTTGCAACTACTTGCTGCCCCTTGTTTACCGTGATACGGTAGTTGTTCTTTCAAAGCTGATACATATGCACCCCTTATTTTCCAAAGCAATGATTAGCCCCAACACCAACCGTGACGCCAAGGCAGGGTTTCTCTTTATAATAAACGAATTGAACCTAAGAAAAATAAATTGTGAAACTGTACTTAAAAACCAGGTTTGTGACATCAAACTGTCATGGCTGCGAACATAGAAGGGTTTGTGTGAGTATCACTATGTAACTGACACTAATGCGATGATGACAGTTATCTGGAAGAATCTTTTAATGATGACAACTTTATACATTCTTGCATTACATAGTTGTGAAAAATACTTTGTTGATAATGTTGATAGCTAGCTATATCAATTTTTATGCTGGACTCACTCATCACTTGAACTGCTAGGAGGGAACTGCTAGTTATATGTCTATGTAATGAAAGTGGCTGCAAACTATCCATTACTTTAATTTGTTTTTTTTATGTGAGGTTCTGTAAAGTATTCATCCCTGAACTTCAGCTGTGCAAGAATGTGTAAGTTTGAATTTGGGGGAAAGAGAGAGCACACACATTTTTCCAAACGTCCAATTGACGTTCAGCTAATCTTTAGAAAATGTACACACAAAAAAATTAATAAAATATAAAACTGCAAGACAGTTATGTACTTACTCACCGAGTCCACTCGCGGAAATTCTCATACTTTGTGTAGCTAAAAGTGTGTATTTGTATGATAACCACAAGATTTTTCTGTACAAATTCTAAAGTTGCCCCTGGGGCGTTTTTCACCCATCCACCATTACAAAGGTCGATTTAGCTTTGCAGCAACAAAAGTTTATTGAGTTATTCACAAAAAATAATGCACAAAAAAGGAGGCAGAGAGGTACAAGGGGAAGGGGTCTTAAAAGGGCTTACATATCTACGCTTTTGGAAATTATTGCAGTGTTTTTATGTATCTTTTCTGCAAAAAAAATGTGTGATTATTTCAACTTCAACACCTTAGACCTGTCGTAGTTACCAATTGTCTTTTTTTCAAGTAACATGTTATTATTAATAATCATTAAGTTGATTTTTAGTGGAGGGGGATCTGTACGCTCGGGAAAGGGGTAAATTAAAAGGAAAGGGTACAATAGAGTATAAAATTGACAATTTATAGTACGTACACATTTTTGAATAGACCCATTATTAGTAGTTGATGACTATGTTTTTTTGCTTGTTTTACCCCGCATGTGACTGGTTAATCCTTGAGCTATAACTTAATTTTTTGGATTACTTATTTGATCAATTATATATTTTTAAGAGTCAAAAAAAGGACAAATTTGATGGAGATCCTAACTGGAAAAATAAAAGACGTACTTGTAAAGTGATTAAAAAAAAATCCTTTTGATACGTTACAACCAGTAAACACAAAGTTTTTTGGCTTAAAATTGCAGAAAAACTTGCCACGGTTGAACATGAACTGATGTATATATCTATAGATTTTGTTTTTGCAGATTTAGTAGTTTGTTTAGTAGATTATATATGCCTTTTAAACCTATAAATTTGATTTTAAAAATATTAAAGCTGCAGGTCTACCTTTATATTTCTATGTTGGATGATATATACTTTTACATTTTTATGCATGTGCCTGAACAAAGTGTTATTTTGTCCTAAATCTTATTTTTTGATTGGGATTTTTTAATTCCTTTTTTAAATAAATATTTATAAAATTTTATTTTAAATGCTTCACAGATTGCATTTCAAACCTTTAAAAGTATTACTTGTGCATGCAAAATAGTATAATTATAATCCAATTTATAATGAGGTAAAATGTAGCAAGAAATTTGGCCGTATTTCACTGTATATAATACTGTGCAAAGTAATTCTTTAAAAAACTTAACTAGAAATATTTTGTTATTCTTTCCGGATCCTAATAGTTATAGACTGTTTGCTGCTCTTGAAGAAATCCACTAGAAACAAAATCAAATGTGCATGTTACTTGCATATTTAAACCTGGCATAGAAGCAGATTAAATGCACTGCGTATCCTTTCATTGTGCACTTTGCGTGTTGGTGCAACCTTGACCCCAGGGTTTTTATAAAGAGAAACCCGGCCTTGGCGTCACGGTTGGTGTTGAGGCTTTAAAATAAACGAACTACTTCAAACATTTGTTTACACGAAATCAAGTAGCACAGCACGAAACGCAAGATTTCGCTTAGCATAAATATCTTTTTTTCTTCACATCTCCGTTTCTCACTACGCGCATATGTTCTTGAACTCTTTGCTTGAATTTTTCTTTTTGTTATGCCTATAAATACTGCATCACAATCTTTACACGGGATTTCGTAAAAACCATGACTTTGTTCTTCCAAGTTAATTTGGTTTTTTGGTTTAGACAAAGTGTTTCGTAGGGTGTCTTTAGAGTTAAGAATACATTTGATTACATTGTAATTAAGTGTAATTAATAACTTGTTCATGATTGGTTACTTTTTATGAATTTCGATCCTCTCCAATTATATAAATAGATGCTCAACATCATTTTACTTTTCCCGATGATGAAAGTAGGATCTCCCGAAACGTCGCCTACTAAACTATCATGTTCAAGAAATGATAAACTTTCCCAATAATAAGATATAAAATGGCTTTTCATAGCATCATGTTAGACAATCTCATTTCCTAAACCAACAAAAGCATAAAAAGCGACATATGCCCGATATATAATGGCCGTTTTTATTGATGAAAAAGATATGGGCATATTAACCTTTACAGATCAAGTTTTCTACAGCCGTTTCATCACATTTTTTTTTATTTTAGAAAATATCATAGACAGTGCGGAAAACACAACCATCATGCCGAATGAAAAAGCCTAAACACAATTTTTCTACCGAATAACTTTGTAAAAATATTTTTTAATAATAACTTTTCATCTAAATATGTATTACTTTTTTTACCTTTTAGTAAATATATTTGCTTCAAACTTACGCTGATTTACTTTGACCATTTCTTTTGGGAATGTACTGCAAACGTATTTATGTCCACTCATAGCCAATAGAAATAGAGATTGTTTTGAAAGAACAGTGACATCCGAGCGTACACAAAGCATCAGCGAATTTATGTAGAGCGTGCACAAAGCATCAGTGAATTTATGTGGAGCGTACACAAAGCATTAGCGAATTTATGTAGGGTGTACACAAAGCATCAGCGAATTTATGTGGACGTACACAAAGCATCAGTGAATTTATGTGGAGTGTACACAAAGCATCTGTGAAGTTATGTGGAGCGTACACAAAGCATCAGATAAAATATGTAGGGGGTACATAAAACATCAGTGAATTTATGTAGAGCGTACACAAAGCATCAGCGAATTTATGTGGAGCGTACACAAAGCATCAGCGAATTTATGTAGAGCGTACACAAAGCATCAGCGAATTTATGTGGAGCGTACACAAAGCATCAGTGAATTTATATGGAGCGTACACAAAGCATCAGCGAATTTATGTGGAGCGTACACAAAGCATCAGCGAATTTATGTAGAGCGTACACAAAGCATCAGCGAATTTATGTGGAGCGTACACAAAGCATCAGTGAATTTATGTGGAGCGTACACAAAGCATCAGCGAATTTATGTGGAGCGTACACAAAGCATCAGCGAATTTACGTGGAGCGTACACAAAGCATCAGCGAATTTATGTGGAGCGTACACAAAGCATCAGTGAATTTATGTGGAGCGTACACAAAGCATCAGCGAATTTATGTGGAGCGTACACAAAGCATCAGCGAATTTATGTGGAGCGTACACAAAGCATCAGCGAATTTATGTTGCAACATGCAAGCACGCAGCAGCAAGCCTTCTAGGTTAAAATATGTTGAGACAAGACAAGCAATTTCGAAGTTCGGATTTAGAAGCTTAGGTTATTTGGTTAAATCTAAACTCTTGAAATGTTCTAATTGTTGTCGACATCAATGACTATTTTCCATAAATTTCCAAGTTCCACGCTACCGGGGGGAGGGGGAGGGGGATGCTGGGGTTCCATGACCTTTCACTTTTTTGCAAAGTAATTCTTTCTCTTGAGAGAGAGAATATTGAATTTAAGAATCAAAAGTAAGTACGTGTTTTCACAGCTGCCTCTTACTAAAGAATGAAACTAAGAGAAAAGGTTGAAGTGCTCATGGATTCTTATTTTAGAAGTTTTATTGTACTTTTTGTAAAAAAAAGGAAATCTGACTGAGACTGAGGTGTCGTCTGATGAAGCTGGTCCTTGTTAATGCAGCTACAAGCACTAACCCGGAAGGATAGTTTTCATTAGCACGTAGACTGAAAACGTCGATATAACATGTCGCAAAAGCACTTCAATGCATTGGCTATACTAGCTTTTCATAAGAAATTGACTAACAAAGTTTCCTTGATAGATGTTGCTAATGCGTCCGTTGCCTCAAAACCAAATAAATGTTTGGTAAATCTGTTGAGAAAGATTCGTTAAATATAATTGTGTGTTATATTTTAGATAGCGTTCCGGCCTGTAGATAGGTTATCAATTTATTATTCAAAGATAAACTTTTCATATCTTACTTGTAAGATCTACTTTATTGAGCGCTTAAAAATATAATTGATAAAAAAAAGATCGTTTTAGGGCAATCTAGGCACTTGAAATTCGCAAAACATTCTCGTGCCCTTGACTAATTTCGCAACATCTTTTAAATGTGGCCCCTCACTTTTAAATCCGTTGCGTGGGACATGATTTCGGGCCTTCGTGGAACCCGACGTGGATTATTTCATTGTGCAGACGTGCTAGAAAATTTTAAAAGCTTTCCGCCAGAAGTAAATATTTTGAAACCTGTTAGCTGCAAAGCATTTGCCGGTTGACATTATGTACATATTTTAAAAATGACGAAAATAGAGGGCAAAACTGCCTCTGTCTCAATATCTTAAATTAAGTGAAATGTTTGCGTCAGCATGACTTTGGTAGTTAATCTAAGATTAGTAAAATAACAGATGTTTGTAACAGTTCAGTGTGCCTCCGACATATAAGTTAAATTACATGATCAGCTAAATAAGGTGTTAGTTTCAGTTGTTGAAACAGGTGGAATCAACTGAAATTTGAGTAACTAACCTAATGCAGTCATACTCATATTTTAGATTCGTTCCATTCGTTCAATTAAATTAGACTAGGCAAACGTTATAGACTAGTTAATTTATGACGTCGACATTGAACTACTCTAATTAAACTAACTAATTAACTAAATAACTTACTAATTAATCAAAACCAACTCAGCAACCCAGTGTGACCTCGGCTATTAAAATCATTTTTGGTTCAATTAAAAAGATAAAAATATTTTTGTTAGGGATGACTCATCACTAGAAAAACTTTCGCTAAACATCAATCGGTCATTAGGAAGGGAGGGGAAGAATCTTTACGCACATTTTCCAATCTTTAAGTCATCTTTTACTACCGAGCTTATTTCAAATTCAGGGAAGCTCGTCAAGCAAAGCAGATAACAAACAAACTTTCTTAAACGAAACTAGCAAACAGATGCAAGAAAATCACTCGGACATTATATATTTCTAGTAAGCTAGCTAACAAATCAAATAAGGACGAAGTCATCTCTGCCTCTTATACCAGACCCTTTAAAAGAGTATCAAGGGAAATTATTCACATTTCATTTATGCATCGTTTGTTAAAAGCAAAAGGGGCAATTTTTATAGTCACTTACATTTTTAAAAAATGCTTTTTTGGCATCAGTTCAATTTAAACTTCGCTTATTGAGCACTGGGTCACAACAGGCAAAATATGTCAAAGAATTTTCATCAGCGGTTGTGATGATAGGTGGTGTGTACAATTACTTCCGTAAATAATATAAAGAATAATGGTGTGGGCCAATTAGAATAAAAAATCAGAGTAGAATGACTTTAAAAATAGGCTTTACGACTTGGGTGATGGTGGCCAATGTCAGCAAAAGAAAACAAAAAGCAGGGCGATGCTGAGGAATAAAAGCCAAGAAGTCCTGCGGCTTGAAAATTTCCGCTATTAACAACCAAAGGTTTCCAATAACCTGTAAAGTTCCGAAATTGAAGTAGACCTTAAAAACCGAGATATATGGGGAAAACAAATCATTGCGTATAAAATTCAAATCTTAATTATAAATAATGGCAACTAACCTGCAAAGTTAAATCATAGGTAACTTTTTGAAATTTTATTTTATGTAATATTCGCTGAGCTAATATTGGATATCCTCTATCTTGCAATAATTTAGAGGTAGGCTCAAGACACTCTTATTCCGATATCGCTAAAAAGAACAAGACGTGCAAAGAGAAAATTGTTTATTTTAGAAATAATTAGGTAAAATGATAGCACCAAAAATGTTTATATGTGTTTCTCATTTAGTATTTTAGTGTTTTTATACGAGTTTTACCAACACTGACCAAATCAATAAGCACAGTGTTTATCTATTCCAACGGGCTCCCACAAGAGACAGTAAACGAACTCATAACGGAGGAGATCTCATTCCTAAGCTATTTTATCTCGTCTTTCTTGTATAATGACATTTTTAAGTTGATACAACACACAACACATGTAGCAGAGTCTGTCAAGCTTGAACAAGCTTCCACATGGGACAGTAAATGAACTCTTAACAGAAGAGAACTGTGAGCCACCCTCATAGAAGGGAAGATTTGTATTAGACCATGTGCAACAAAATATTTGGCAAATCCCACAAGACGTAGTTGATTATGCAAATAAGTAATAATTGTCATGTTGAGTGTAACGTGTCAGAAAAGGACTCAATTTCGGTGTATGTATGTATGTATGTGTTCGGCGATGAATATTAGTGTCAAACACACTGTATCAAGTGTACTGTACGGAGTTTTTTGTCTTTGATAAAACCCGTTAGTACAAATCATCGATCCGGCAGTGAGTTTTTTGGTTTTGCGAGAAAAAGGCTGTGACATATTTGAGAAATATGTGTCCAACTATAAATGAAGAAGACTATGAAACTTTGAAGGATGCGGCTGCTATATACAAAGAAAATGCAGGATAGACAGGATAGCCTATCACAATGCGGGCCGGATAACAGAAGCAAATTGATACAAAAAACTGTAAATCTCAATTTTCTCTTTGCACGTCTTGTTCTTTTTAGCGATATCGGAATAAGAGTGTCTTGAGCCTACCTCTAAATTATTGCAAGATAGAGGATATCCAATATTAGCTCAGCGAATATTACATAAAATAAAATTTCAAAAAGTTACCTATGATTTAACTTTGCAGGTTAGTTGCCATTATTTATAATTAAGATTTGAATTTTATACTCAATGATTTGTTTTCCCCATATATCTCGGTTTTTAAGGTCTACTTCAATTTCGGAACTTTACAGGTTATTGGAAACCTTTGGTTGTTAATAGCGGAAATCTTCAAGCCGCAGGACTTCTTGGCTTTTATTCCTCAGCATCGCCCTGTTTTTTGTTTTCTTTTGCTGACATTGGTCACACTCACCCAAGTCATAAAGCCTATTTTTAAAGTCATTCTACTCTGATTTTTTATTCTAATTGGCCCACACCATTATTCTTTATATTATTTACGGAAGTAATTGTACACACCACCTATCATCACAACCGCTGATGAAAATTCTTTGACATATTTTGCCTGTTGTGACCAAGTGCTCAATAAACGAAATTTAAATTGAACTAGTAACTACATTCATGAGTGACTACATTCCTATTAACAAATAATTTTGAGGAGAACGACATGAAGTACATTCATGGAAAACTAAAAATTGATAGGGTGAAATTGTTTATAGCGTGAATATAAACTTAGTATTATTTTTTATCCTTGTAAACATTGGTTCTCGAGATCTTTAAGGTCAAAGAGGTACCATGACAGTATTAAGGTTTATCTGTTTTTCGACATGTGTCGTGTTATGTATTTAGGCGGTCATGAACTAAGCTGGGTTGTTAACACACAAAAGACAATAAGCAAACAATATAGACAATTCCTTTTGTAGAAAAATAAATTCAACGTTTAGTTTGTGTTTGTAAGTCTGATTTGAAAAGTCAAATGGTCAACATGGCCCAATATAAAGTTGTTTTGCTTCTAAAAGAAACATAAAACAAGATAAAAGTTGTGTTGCGAAAAAAAAAAATCTGTAGTTTTTATTTCAGAAGTAATACTAAACAACACTAATTGTAAAATTAAATTTTAATTTTTTGACTAAAATAACGCAACTCAATTTCCAGGACTTCTTTTCTACCTACTAAAGTTTCCTACCATGACAGAAAAAACCGATGGGTTGAGATTGCATTCCAGTATATCGGTATGTGAATCCAATAAGTGCTTCCATCATATACAGAACTATAAAACATTTTTTCTTCTTCTCGCAACTCAATATATCTTAACCCTATTCATGTTGCAGTCTGAGTGACCCGGTCAAAGGTTAGGGGGGGGGGGGAGGTGCAAAATTGCCATACCCCTAAATTTTCTGATCTACAGGCTTATTTTGAAAAATATTTTGCACAAATGTTAACCGCCATAAAATAATTAAAGAGGTGGAAAAAATTTTAGTTTTGGTCACGTGATAATTTTTTTTTAATTTTTTAAGTATATAATATGCTCTAAAAGATTTATTCTTCTCAGCCTAGAATATATGGTTTTTAGTCTTTTGTTTTAATCACAGGTCTACCTATTGTTTTTTCTGCGCTAAAACATAAGAAAAAAAGTATGGTTAGAGATTTATACGCCCCGAAAACGCCCACATTTAGAGATATTACAACTTGAATGAATGCTAAGAAATACTACAAATTATAGAATAGGAAAAAGTGGGAGAAGAATGAAAAAGTTATTTAAATTGCGCCCACATGGCGCAAAATAAAATGTTAGGGCGTACTAAGAGTGTACTAAGGGCATAAACACAACACAATAAAATATAAATCTAATATATTGATCAATGCGCTTAATATTCTAAAATGTTTAATTTTTGCGGAAGGGGCCTGAGAAATATGGGCGTAGCTGACCACCTGTTGAGGGCGCAATTTTAATTTTTTTCAGAAATGTATCAGCCAAATATTTGAATGAGTGAAAAACAAATGTAATAAGGAATGATATATTTAACATTACTTAGCTACATTGTATTACGTTCCACCATGAAACAACCTCGTCCCCAGGGTCTTGTGGCCCTTGAGCCGTTATTACGGAGTGGCCAACAATGTGGCCAACAATCTTTTCGCCGCTATCAACTTATCAACAAGGCAAAATGCCCGCGGAACGAGGTTGACCATGAAAAAGAAGATGAGAAGTTTCAATTAATAAAAGTCAAAGTAAATAATTTTTACAAAGTTGTTTCTGTAAATTTAACTGTTGAACACTATGGTAACACATTGTTGGAGCTGACATCATCTTGATTATCTTGTGCGATGAGAAGGAGTGTTTTATATATTTTATTTTTATCTTCTATTTGTGTTTACTTCATGCTTTGCCATTCGGCGTGATGGTTATGTATTCCACAATATCTTCGACTTTTTCTAACAATGAAAAAGAAACTTATGTAAACAATAATATCTGCGAAAAGGAACTTTTCATCGAGCTCTTTATATTTATCTGACTGAATATAGATATATGGCGTCTGTGAAGTTTTGCTTGAGCGAGACATGGCTTGTTGTCTTGTAATTTCTTGTATGGTAATAAATTATTAATAGAGCTGTGATATGATAAAGTTTGCTTTTAGTGACGTTGACAAAAACATATTACTGTCTGAGATTTATTGATAGGGGTATTCGAGTTGAAAATCGAATTATTTGAAGCAGTAGTTAATAAAACTACTGAAAAATAATTAAAAAAAAGTAGTTCGTTATTTATTCTTTTCATTCTATGTACCTTTGCTCGAAAAAATGATCTGTGCGCTGTTTTGTTTACGTACTTTCGATAAACTTTTTCTCTTACCTTCTTTGTTTGTGGAAACAGATATAGCTGTGCAGATGATTCCAAGCGAAAAACAAATCAAAAGTAAACACACGGTATCTATCGCCAATTGTACATACAAACAAACCAAATCAAACATTCTGCATCCACCATTATATTGAGTTTGGTATATTAAATCCAAGTGACAAACTTTGTGTGAGCTGTAACGAAATGTTAAAATATCAATGGTTTTGCTTCTTGTGTGTGATGAGCTCTTATTGTTTAGCTGTTTTAAAATAGTATTAAGGACTAGTTATAACTAGGTATCTGATCAAGTAACTTCACAAAGGAACTAAGTTAAAAGGATTGATTTATTTCATCATGATTATATAATTTCTGAGTGTTTATAACACTTCGTATTTGAAAATTGATGGGTCCTGTGTTTTTAAAAAGTATTAGCTAGGTATAATTCACATTACCCAATTTCCCCATACGTGACATGATATAGCCCTAGAATTGGTAACGGACAATGTTTTATGATGACTTGACTACCTTCCTGGTGATAACGAATTGAGATTCTACTCCACGTGAAAATATTAAAAGAGTTTTTTTCAGTCTGTTTTTTAAAGCATATACGAGATTTCTACCAGATAAAACTTTGGTGACTGGTTCTGGTTTAAGAGCAGAAACTTTCGCGAAATTTTTGGCAAAAACATTTCGCGTTTGACAATGCTTGGGACAAATTGCGCAGAAAAACTTTCACGATTTTAAAATAAGGCACGGTCTCGCGTTAAAAATCTTTCTCGAAAGGCTAAAACCCAAGAAATAAATTTATTCGGTAAATCGCATATGAGGTATTTAGTATAATCAAAAATTTGCATTCATTACTGTTTTAAGGAAACAGGATATCCGAGGCATTTTCGTAGCACTAAAAAAGAATGAAAACACCAAATGTTATTGTAGTTGATGATAAAAGGAGAAATAAATCACTTTGAGATTTTCCCCTTATGGTTCTTTTTCGTGAGGAAAAAACTTTCGCGTCTTTGTTGCAAAATTGTAAATCCTAAAAATGATTTGAAATTCAATGTGACAAGTGACAATAAATATAAAAAGAAAATATGATTTGTAAGTGTATGATAACTGTGAAATAAGTGGCGCGTGGCCTCTTGGTTATGGAGTTCGCTTCGTAATCACAAGGTCCGTGGTTCGGCCCTCTGCTAGCAAGTGCCTTTATCAACCCAAGCCATTTGAGGGGAATTAGCAATGACGATGTATACATTCAGAACACAGAACTCACATTAACAACAGTGTTTTCGACACTGAAGTAGCTATATCCTGGTTTGAATTTATGGGATTATAACAATAATAATAATAATAATAATAATTTTGTAGCTGTGGCCTTGTAGTTATTGAGTTCGCTTCGTAATCACAAGGTCCGTGGTTTGGTCCACGGCCTGGGCATTTTTAGCAATTGCATTTACCACAGCTCCGGTCAACCCATGCCATGTGAGGGAAATTGGGTAGGCAATGCCGGTGTATGCTTAATGTATACATTCTAAACACAGGAGACACATTGATAACAGTGTTTCCAACACTGAAGTCGCTATATTCGGAATAATAATAATAGTATTAATAACTGGAGTACAGTTAAATTCTGATTGACAATGATTTAACGTAAGTAAAAATAAAACTTACAAAGCTGGACCTATCATCAAACAAATATTCACGGATAGGAGCATAAACATTGTGATGCAAAGTGTGAAGAATAATTTTTGTAACCAAACAGCTCTCAGACATTTGTGCGATGCGAAAGTCGAAATGCCAGTGGTCAATAAGTAAACACCAACCCAACACGTTGCAGTTATATTTACTTGTTTTTGCTGATTAGAAATGGCCCACAATCCAGCCCTTGACATGGTAATGCAGAAACCAAACGCAAGTTGAAGTGTAACTAACAATATAAAGATGATTTTAAAACAGAAAAAGCAAACAAACACAGTAAGGAAATATAAATGAAATTGAATATCTGCCCATCAATTGTAGGGCAGGCGAAACGGTTTCAAAGTGGGCGCTGTAAAAAAAATTTATTCTCTCCAAAATGGCCATAAATTGCTTCCATTTCAAATTACAGAAATTGCGCAGCAATTCCTCAATATTTGTAAAACATTTTTAAATTTTAGCAAAACAGTTAAAGGAGTACCCCAACCCCAT
This sequence comes from Hydractinia echinata, assembly GCA_030067915.1. Taxonomy (NCBI): domain Eukaryota; kingdom Metazoa; phylum Cnidaria; class Hydrozoa; order Anthoathecata; family Hydractiniidae; genus Hydractinia; species Hydractinia echinata. The sequence continues at coordinate 683,076 of JASGCC010000031.1, forward strand.
CCCCGCCTTGCCGGCCCTGAATTAAGTAACACAATGCCCTAATTTTTCTCTCTCTCCCTATTATGAAAAACATACTTTCGTCTCTGAGGGAAATTGGCTTACATCTAACATAATTTTTTTTATGAAATTTTGCTATTCAACAGTAGTAATATGTGAAGACGTAATTAATCTCAAAATCTACAGCTAGGTATTTTTAAAGAAAGCATTTCTTATGGTACATATACCTTTTCTTGCAACGGAGGGATACGCGTATAGTACTGGAACATAAATTTCGACTGTTAAAGTTCCTTTTTAATAAAGCGGTCACGGCGCAGCTTTTAGCGTTCAAGCGTCGGCGCTCAATACGATCAATTTTACAAGAAATTAGCATGGCCAGCATTTTCGAAATTTTATGAATAGTTAAAAAAGTTATGTTTGACTCCAAATACTTAGACGTTGACTTGTCTTAACTTTCAAAGTTGCGAAAGTACGTGTGTTACAGCCAGGAATATGTCTAGTGCAAATGCCCAGAAACCACACGTTGGAAGCTGCGGCTAAAACGCGTTAATAGGAAGCAGTCTTAATGTATTGCTTATAAGGCGTTTGCATAAATTGCCTGAATACGTTTAAAGTAAATGTTTTTCAATTTTTTTGGTGCGTAACTCTAAATTAAATTTGTGGTGCCATCAGCTGCCCTAAATAAAGTTTCTTCACTTTTTACTTCAAATACAAAAATCTTTTAAAATAGCCCTTATTCATCGGTCTAGGTTCTTGAACATAAAATTAGTGCTGACGAAAATTGTGACAGACAAAGCTTAAGCTAATCAGGAATTCAGCAACGATCGCAGTGTATTTTTGACGTTTTCTTTCGTATCAAAAAAGCATGAAGCCCTACCTATTAACGAGATTCATAAACAAAAGTGGAAAAGAAAATATAGCAAATATTTATAAACTGAATGTGTCAAAAATACTGCAAACTACAGAAACTCACTAACAAATCTGATTCTTCGCCTCCAAAGCAATTCCTTGCAGCGTATTTAACATTGCTTCAAACAAAAATATTAAGTATTTGATGTTACAGTTTTTTATAGCAAATATGCAAAAAAAATAATGAAGCGATAAATGCCAATGACAAACTTTTGCAGAACTTTAAAACACTATCTTGTTTTTTTTTATTTCAAATGAATGTTGTATTATTCTTTTTACCCTGAAAAGAATTTAGTTTCTTTGTTTTGCTGTTTATTTAATTTAATTTAATTTAATTTACTTTTTACGATGGAGACGTTTAATTAAATTCTATTCATCATAAGTAAAATGACTATTAGAATCAGATTTTTTATCTCTTCTACTATCAACCTCAATTCCTGGGTTTTTTTTCTCTTTTTGATATAAGTGATAGCGAGAAAGAAATAGACCTGGCACCGGCTGGTGGTCTTACAAAGGCCGTCCCAAAAATTGCGGCGAGTGACGTTTATATATTTTGAGGTGGCGAGTACTCAATGCAAAAACAAGATGGCGGTGCGTAATGGGGCGCTTGTTTGTTTTACTATAGCCAACAAATGAATTTGGTAAACCTTTGAAAAAACGTGTTTTTGGTAAAAAAAAATTTAAGATCCTTCTTGAGAAGTTAGGTGAAGAAGTTGAAAAGTTCTCACTTCGAAACAGAAGGCGCCTGTCTTTATTTATTGTCAGTACCATGAATCAAGTAGCTAGCTATGTATAAAAGTAACAACATTAATTTTTTGAGAGAAGTCTTAATACGTTGTGATACAAATGATAAAAGTATAATCAAAAGTAGTAAGATTTATATGGCTATCTAGCGTGCCCGTCCCATATTGTCCGACTGTCCCATATTGTTGTAAAATTGGTTCCGTCCCATATTGTCGGCCCTGTCCCATGTTGTTGTGACTCTTATAGATAATACAGGACGGTCAAAAGGGCTTGTCCCATATTGTCGGGACTCTTTAATACGGGAAAAGTTTTAAACTCATAAAGATGAGAAAAATTATGGTAGTTACACATTTTTTCAATATAAAGTCTTAGCCTTTTATATGTGAACACTAAAAAAGTAAAAAAACTGTGAACAAAATTACAACAGAATTCGATAAAGCTTGTACGAACGTGGTTTTTCCATGCCATAACAGCAACACAATTCGTCACACCATTTCCAATCTTTTTTCCATTGTCTGAATGGATAACTTTGCGTACAAGTGGAAACAGCAAGCTAGTATAGGGAGTCAGTATACTCACACTTTTCCAAAAAACACGGTCAAACTCTCACAAAAAAATAACATACACAAAAACGCTTGTGACGTCACAGCTGTTCATCACGCCTCATCCCCACAAAATCCGCTAACAATCAGCAAAATATCAACAAAAATCAACGCATGCGCAACGTGACTAACATGTAGGGGAAATTCCCAAACCAACATCCTGTCCACCTTTTAAGGTTGAATTATGTGCGTAAAGAAAAGATGAGTTGGTTCAAGTACGCACCAGACCGGTTCATAACACAAGACATGTGCAATTGGGTGGTTGAAGAGATGCCTCATTTACTTGAACCCGTGCCAGACCATTTCAAAACGCAGGACACGTGCAATATGGCCGTTGAAGAGATGCCACATTTGTTTGAGATTGTACCAGACAGGTTCAAGACGGAAAAAATGCACGCCATAGCCGTCGAGGAGAGCATCAGCATATTCGATATCGTGTCAGATCATATCAAGACGCAAGACATGTGCAACTGGGCGGTTGAAGGGATGCCCTATTTATTCGAGTACGTGCCGGACCACTTCAAAGCGCGAGACATGTGCGAAGCTGTTGTCTCCGATGATCCTAGTATGTTCGAATTTGTCCCGGACCGGTTCAAAACGCAAGACCTATGCTATGAAGCTGTTTAAGAGGATCCCTACCAGCTCGAATATGTCCCGGATCAGTTCAAGACGCGATGAATGTGCGACAGAGCTGTTGAAGAGAATTCTAATAGGCTAGAATTTGTACCAGACCGGTTCAAAACGCAAGACATGTGCAACAAGGCTGTTGAAGAGGATTTTGATATGTTCGAGTTTGTGCCAGATCAATTCAAGACACAAGACATGTGCAACGAGGTGTTTGAAAAACACCCCTGTTTGTTCGAGGATGTGCCGGACCGGTTCAAAAAGCAAGACATGTGCAACAAGGCTGTTGAATGGTATCCCGACCTGTTCGAGGATGTTCCGGACTGGTTTGTCACTCGGGACATGTATAGTAGCATGAACACTAGGTCTGAAGTGCTACCATCAAAGGAAAACGGACAAGGCTAGGATTAAGGATGAGCTAGCTCCGGTAGCCTGGCATCCTGACAGGGTCATAGACTGGTGCTTTTCAGAAGATGAAAAGGCAGATCTCGAAAAGTTGTGGAGCCCCGAGTAAGTTATCTCTTAGCCCCCTGGGGTTATAAGATAAATGGAACAATGCAGTAACGCTCAGCAATCTTCGGACTATATATGTGTATACTAAAATGGTACTCTGTTACTGGTGCTCCGTAGAACTTTGCGACAAAATAGGCGTCAGGTGCCCCATGAGATACACCCCCCCGCAGGTGAGTACAAAACATACGACGAAATCTGGCTTTTTTCATGTCAAGGAAAACATGGCTGCTCATATGGGCGAACACGACGGCGGCGAGTACGTGTACGAGGGCTACTTTTGTGGAAATGCGTGCTGCTTGGCTTACGTTGAGGAGCGAAAGGTGTATGACAGCGCGTACGAAACGTCGCTGTGGTTGTTGAAAAGGCGCTACAAAGGAAGGGCCGCCCCAGACTGGAGACGCCTCGTCAGATTTAGGGGCGACTTGACGCAAAAGGAATTTTTGGCATCGGGGTAGGGTCATAGGATGCTTTTCAGAGGATGAAAAGTTGTTGAGCCCTAGGTAAGTTATCTCATAGCCCCCTCGGGGTTATAAGATAAATGGAACAATGCAATGACTGCGAACGCGTGCTTGACGAGTACGATAGATGTCCCTGCGGACGTAGGCTCTTGGTAAAGGTTAGGATGCTGTGTTGGTATAGGAATATATAACATATAACGGGGGTAGTTGCGCATGTGCAATTCTCGGACCTTGTTTAAAATTCAATAAAAGATGCTAAAATTTGAGAACGAAATTGTCAAACCTCGAGAATTCTACAGTTTTGCTGCTACTTTTACCAACATCAGTGATATTAATGTGGACTATCTGACAGTGTCAGATTCCATTCCTGCCAACAAAGACAGGGATCAACGGTATATCGTGGGGTATCATACACGGGACCTCATAGTAGCTCTGAGGATAAAGACACCTGAAGTCTGGTCCAATGGAGTCAGTCAATACAATACCAGTGCCGTACCAGCGATGAGTATTGATTTCGAAGTGTACCCTGATTTTATCTAAAAATATCGTCAAATTTGGAACAAGATCGAAGAGTTGATATCTCAAAAATTGACGACGGAGCCGGTCATAAAAGATCGCTATATCAACGCCAAGCTCAAATACTACAAGGACGCAATCACCACTAACTTTCATGGTCAACCGGTACCCTATAACGAGCCTTGCAAACTCAGTGGTGTGCTGGCGATATCATCCGTATACGTTCAAGGTAGCAACTACTACCCACAGGTACATGTTGTGGAATGTAGGTATAAAAACCTGAATAAATGGTTGTTATAGAAAAACCAGGGTTTTATAACCCCACAAGGGTTACAAAACATACTAAGTTCAATGCACGGTGGAGCACCAAGACCCGAGGCCAAGTCTCCGATTCCGACCCCCGAGGTTATAATACTAACACCTAGTAGCCCATGATCACAGTATCGGACCCAGGTCCCATGCATCTTGAATTTTTGTGCGAGTCTGTCCCGTTCTTTAATCTCACTTCGTAGATACTTTTCAATCTCTCCAATCTTGTCAAGTCTATAATTCTGGCTTTCATCCTGCATAGTATCTTCGTCAGGAGCATTTGGTACATTTGGGTACAATTTTGTTATATCGTTCATCTTTTATTCTATCAGCAAATGCATTGTAATTCTCGTAAACGAAACATTTTTGTTGTGGTGAAATTCATCTGTCAGCATAAACTCGAGGCGATCTGTAGAACCCTTCAAAGGAAGGTAAATTGGAGTGTCAAAACTCCAGGTCAGCATGTCCCCCCAGGCATTTAACTCTTTGGTGGGGAGCAAAGCGAGAATTTTTGACTTTTTTCGGTTAAGGAGGCAGTCGTATTCATCCAACTGAGGGCAAACAAGTCTCAATCTTTGGTAAACATCAGTCTTGTAGAAGGAATCATAGTCTCCCTTTGTGTAATCCTTACCACCAGCTGGAGCAGGTAGGCCCAAGAGCTCTTGAGGTTGTGTGTTAATAACCAACGTGTACCCATCACTGACACGGAGCCTGCAGAGTCCATATTTCAGGACACACAACTTGATCTTGTCCTGTGCCTGACTGTTGACGATAGTCGCCAAATCCTCCATCTTGTACAAACCATTCATAATCTCGATTCGAGTAACCCTCTGATCAGGCCCTGCCTTACGGATGGTAAAATCATTGTCGGTGTAAATGTTAAGCCACATGGGTTGAATACTGATGGACTTTAAGGCAATTCTCGTATCCTGACCTAGGTAATCCTCAAACATCGTGGGTTTTTCAATATCAGTAATGTACAGTTGCTTCATCCTTTCTTCTAAGAAAGGATGAACATGTATTCATACAACCCAAAAGCAATGTACAAGTCAAACAGGGGAGAATGGCCCCTTGGTGTAACAAACCTGGAGCACCAGGATTTGTACGTGTCTACAGAATCACACATTTCCGCGGTCTTCCCTGAGTTTAGCAAATATGCTATCAAAATTCCAACAACATACCTCAATGACCCCGTCATAGTGGGATGGGCGGGACAAGTCTTGGACTACTGGAACATCCAGGTTAATTTCGCAACACATTGCGCAACAACAGCTTTAGGTATCTCCGCCAAACATATGACGGGCTCCGTACCCATTGTCAACTCAATCTTCAAATTTCACGTACACTACCACATGCATCGTATCCTGGCAAGAATGAGGGTACCCATGCCTTATGACGATGGGTTTAGTCAGTACAAAAATCCCTACTCAACCACTGGATACGCGCAAGTGTGTCGTGAATACGGTGCTGAGCCCAACGCTCTGTACAAATTTAAGTCGGTAAGCGCATCATTGACAAACGGTTCGTGGTGGCCTCAAGTTGATGGGGATTACGCAAAGTTTATTATGCCAACAAGCCAGGGTCCGACGTTGGAAGGTCTTACCAAGCTAAGCGAAAGTATTCGCTTCTACGTGGTCTTGTTGCTCGGATCGCAGGCGGGGGCCAAGGCATCCCTACTCGGTTATGGTGCGGACAACTACACAGCCAGGCAAATTTTGATACAAAAATTTGAAAGTATGGTGCGGCGTGAAGAGAATGTAGGGCAAGACATAACAGCATTCCAAAAAGTGCTGCAATATGCCAAAACTCCGGTTAGTTTTCTTGTTATGCCCAGCGTGTACATGTTACCCTCAGACATGACCCTCCGTATAGGTAAAATTGAGGATTATAACAACAATATCTAGATCGCACCTGCCAACGTCAATGTTGGGGTCCAGGTTGATGTGAATAGTGTGAAGCCTACAGGGCGGGCTATCAAACCACCTCCTAAGCATACTATAAAATCACTCCCTGGGCATACTATCAAACCACCCCCTAAGCATACTATCAAATCACCCCCTGAACACAGGGAAGCCCCACATGGGGAACAACATGAGGATACAAAGGCAGTGTTGATTACCACCGGAGTAGGGCTTATTATTGCCTATATTTGGCTTAAATAGATCTAATATGTTGATGGAACACATTAGACTTTCCTCTTTCCAACGTAGACCACAACAAAAGCAACGGCGGCAGCGATTGCCATATACAGATGTTTGGCTGCATATTCGACAATTTTTGCTGCTACCCTAAAAAAAAACGAGACGACCGTACCAATGATGCCGGGAAGGGCAGCACCTGCTTTACCTTCCAAGTATTTCAGAAATTTTCCAAGCCTTTCCAACTGCTTCTCTACAAACCCCTTCCCTGCTGCACTTCCTCCTGCACCTCCAGCGCTTGCCCCTGTAACTGCGAGTACGACGGTGGATATCAGTAGACCAACAGCCGAGACGATACTCGCTATAGTCAGCCCCTGCTCCTTGAACAAGATCTTGAGCTTTTCCAGTAGAGACGTGTCCTCCCCAGCGATTTTCATTAGCGTCTCCTTGATGACCTTCAGCTGACCACATTTTTCAGAGGATAGTAAGCCGTGTGCTTCTTGTGCGGCTTTTTTTTTATCCTTCAGATTTTTGATCTCTTCCTTGACCTTTTCTATTTCCCTGTTGAGGGTAGCTTGTCGTCCTTCAGTTGCCCCGTCTTTCTGAGCCTTGAGTTGTTTCATCTTGGCCTCTGCCTTGTCAAGTTCGCTATCGTATAGGATCATCTTGCTTTTCAAGTATTTCAGGTTACCTCTTATGGTTTGAATGTTGAGATTAAGTCCTCTTCTCTCGCGTTCAGTGATAACTTCATCAGTGCCGCCAAATGAAGTATCTTCGATAAGCTTCTCCGTGGCATCCACAACCTTCTCGGTTGACGACAGCACATCCATATTAATAGCCCACCCCCGGAACTTCTCCATGATAGGATTGATATCTTGCGAGAGGCTCTGGACCGCTTCTTTACTGCCTTTGTTGGTAAACCCTAAGGCTCGCAGACGCGTCAAGCCCAATCTCCTTTGTATCTCGGCAACGGTTTTTAATTCGCCGTTCTGTTTTGTAATTTCTACCCCATCGACAACAAGCCGATTACCCTCTAGTTTAAAAGCATCGTAATTTAGTTTACGTAGGGTCTCATCAGGCGGCCCCAGCTCCTCCCTAAGATATTAGTAAAAAGCGTCGACCTTGTCCTTTACCAACTCTTCCCTATGCATTGACAGGGCGTCTCCCGGAACACCCTGTTGTTCTCCCGGAACACCCTGTTGTTCTCCCGGCCTTGGCGTCGTCTCTTCAGGTCTATCATCTGGAAGGTCCTCCCCTGGCGTGATATCGTGTTCATATCCTAGGTTCGTTGGCATTTATTTTAACAAAAACCTCATAATAAATGAGTAACGCATTTGGAGATAAACTTAAGCCCTACACAGAACTTAAAACAATGCTGGGTATTAAAGGAAGAAGGCAGTGCGTCAAGATAAGCAACGCACCCTCTACAATTAACCAAAAAGAAGACCTCTATGTCGACATTCCCAATATGGGACAAAACGATGTCATCTTTCCGGGGAGTATCAAGCTACTGTTTGACCTAGAGGTTACCGCTACCAATACAAAACGCACCATCGTAAGCAACATAGGTAAATCCCTGGTGCGAGACCTACGTATCACCTTGAACGGCAACGGTGTACAGAATATCAGCGACTATAACACGCTGGCGGTCTACAGAGACCTCTTGTTGCCAAAGTTCGATCGGGAGAACAACCTAATCCTTCAGGGAACCCTAATGACGGTACAATCCGGACTCTGCAGGTGAAGGCCACCGACCATGCCAGCACGAACGAAGAAAAGGCCATTGTTTCTGCGTATACTAACACCTTTTGTATTCCCCTCGGAAAAATGTTCGAACTGACGATGGACTTGCCGTTTTACCAACCCGGCCTGTATGACAGATTACAGTTTGTCCTACATTTTGCTGAACATGGCAACGTTATCAAGGATGAAGGTACGGTGGCCTCAGGGTCTGGATCTACTGCAGCAGCGGCCATGGCAGCTGATGCCGCCTATAAAATCACCAACATTTCCTTGGAATATGAGGACGGTTTGTACCTCTATCTGTTACAGCCTGGGGAAGAGCCTGGTGACGCGAAGAGACGCGCAACTGATGCCTTTTGGAGTAAGAAAACATACAGGCTGGATTGTATTGTAGCGGGTAGTCGTGTGCTGTACTATTTGAAAGACGGGTCCAAAAGAAGCTTCGTGTCGGAAGAGTTGATGCTGATCCCAGAGGATGTCGAAGTACCTCCGGAGCATGTCAAGGAGTGGTAAGTTTTTTTTGTGGTCTTGTTAAACCACAAAAAAAAGTTCTCATTAAGCATCCTCGTCATCTTCATCCTCATCTTCATTCGGATCGCTTAAATAATCCTTTGGATGTAGGGTATAGAACGGATACTCATATACTAGACCTTTAATCACATTGGGTTCACTATCAAGATCAATGTAAGCCAATTGTCTATCTTCTATGGGAAATTTGAGGATATCTCCTATTTTTACCAAGTCAGCTAAATCTGATAGCTTTAATTCCTGATTTTTTACGACCTTGCAACATAGTGCACCATACTTGTTCACGGCCTCATCGACGATATGCAGCCCTAGACGTTGAATATCAGCCTCTAGATCCTCGTCCATCTCGAGTCTCGGAAATGTTGCCCATGCTTTTTTTCCTGACGCTACCCTGTTTAAAAGCTCTTCATCATCGGGGTGCTCAAACCCTTCGTAGTATTCTCCATTTGTAAACCTAAAATTTTCCAAACACTGAGGGCAATACCCAGTCACTGACGCCGCCTCAATACAACATCGTAGTACAGGTACTTGTATATTGTATGATAGGGTATGTGGTTGTTGTTGTACGAATTCTTCCATTTTTTGTTGTTGTACGTATGCTTCCATTTTTAGTTACTTCAATGGCTTTTAGCATGGGGCCAAACGGCTCTAAAATGTCTCCCTCTATTTTCCCCTTCCAAAGTGTAGGGTGGTGCCCTACACTTTAGTAAAATTGTCTGTCCACCCTTTGGAGACAGGCTATTCCGCAAGCTCCAGGAGACGCTGATGCGTGTAGTGTTCACCAAGCCTAAAATATCTTGACTTCAATACATCCACGTTCTCGAAGCCAGTTGTAGTGTACGATTGCATTCGCTGTTTCTGCTAGCACCACAATCTCACCGTTGGAGTAGTCAACAAGTTTGTTTCGAATCTTTTGCGCCACATACCCCTGTTGACCACAGCTGGCGAGGTACGGAAAGGGATCGTTGTTGTTCTTCCGGATCACAACCAGGCCGTTATCCTTTTGAGGGTCTTCGAGGTATGGCACGGCGCGTTGCTGTAATGTTCCTACTTGGTCCTGGAGCATTGCAAGTTGCTGATCCCTGTCCTCAAGCTCGTCCCCCAGCACCACGAGTTGCTTGTCTCTATCGTCTAGGTCGTCCCCTAACAGTGCCAGGGACATATCCCTTTCCTCGAGGGCTTGATGCTGCTCCTTAAGTTCATCCTGCAATTTTTCGACACCTTTTCGAGCAAGCCATCTGGTAAGCTGTGCCGCCTTGGGTTTTCTGGAACGACGCACAATCTCCAGAGCACCATCCAATGTAACGAAGGCATCATACCAATTTTGGTCTCCTTTTAGGGGTTGGTTTGTAACCAACCCTATCTCATGACGTGGAAGGGTAGTAATATCCCGATAGGACTCTGCAATTTTTTCAATCCCTAAAAACCTGCCCAGATCAGCACGCTTGAAGATAGGGTTATTTTGCCCGTCGAACAGGGTCTCAATTGCTCCTGTTGGTATTGTGTTGAACAGAGAAAGTTGCGACATTTCTAATAACCAATGTTCAGCCAGAGGTTTTCACCCCTAAGTGGTAAATTTTACTACTCACAAGAGTAGTAAAATTAGCGCCTGCTGCCAATTTTGACCTTCCTTGAGGGGGGCGGCATGGCATGTCGGGCATGTTGGTTTTCCCTCCTCCTAGCATACCTGACCGGGGGAGGATGGCACCCTGGCCCTTGGAAGATTAGAAATTTTATATGTTAACATTCACTCCAGAACTTGGAAAATTTTAGGGTGCTCTAACCTCACGTATAAGCACGCATGTTTGGACTTTTTCAATTTAGTCTTGATTTCTTCCCAACCGGATATCATGTTCGTCTCTTCATCGATCATCTTCATATCAGACCGTTCATGGGGGTACCAGAGGAAAAGTTGTTTCTTCTGCCTTCTCAAATTTTTCGGAAAGGCTGTATACGATTGCGTTAGTAGCCACAAACTATGATTGCGATGCCTACCGCTAATGGCAAGCTCAAGCAAGGATTGACGTTTTTTGTCGAGGCTCTCGTCAGCTATACAATCGTCAACGACAAACAACGTCTCTTCGCCCGCCAACAACGAGGACAATTGTTGAACCCATTCGAAAAGCTGATCCTTGGGGTTGATCAGGAACACGTAATCATCTTTCCAAAGTGAGGCTCTCTCAAGGTAGGTGGTGTTCCATTGTATGGTTGGGCAAAGGATGACTATGTTGTAGTAGTGTCTTTTGTAATTGTTCTCGAGCAGGTCCAGGACACGTTGCGTCTTGCCGCACCCGGTCGGGCCTGTAAAAATGCAAGTGTGTGGTTCCTGGACAACGTCTAGCATTTATATTAAAGGCCCTGTTTTTTTCTGGACTTTCGGGATAGTGGAAAGGCAATCGATACAAATCCACGCGCCGCCATGGTTGTTCACAAGATGCCCCTTACAGGCTTGGCAGTACGTGGTCTTGTAGACAATGGGAAAAGGCTCAAACGATAGCTTACCCTCTAGGTACCGCAAAACCTTGCGGTATCTCTCAACGAGTCGCGCCTTCTCCTGAGAGACAGTGCAGGAATCCGTGGTAAAAGAAGGGTATCTTGATTGGTGTTTTTAACAGTTCAATGTACCGAGGTAAAAGGTCGTGGGAAAACAAGGTATAGAGGCGCAGGTAATTTTCGTCCTGTTGGACCTTTTTAATTCCTTATCAATTCTCGCTACATCAATCATTTATTGTTTTGGTACGATGCTTGCTGGGATCCACCCCTTGCTTACAGCCATCTCGCGACTAGCTCTGCCTGCTGTAAAAAAGGCCGTCAGCTTCATGACGTCGTTCATGCCCATTTTGGCAGAGGGTTGTGCAATGCCCAGAAATTTTTTAGCTGCAAGAGCATAAACGCAAGTGAAAGATAGATCTACGACGGTCTCGTAGAGCATATCTAAAATTTTCTCTTTCTCTTTAAATCTTCTCTTTAGGAGTTACTTTGTTGCTTGTCATTTATTAGTGCATTTTAAAAATATCAATTTGAGGCTGAGCTTTGTCCCGTTGTCCTTGTTGAGGCCCTTGCCCTTACGCAGGGCTTCCTTCAGGACACGGCGCTAATCCGTGGGCTTCTCAATGTGTCCAAAAGATTCTGCGGAGGTGTCGTCAAACATTTGTGCAAGCTCTGTCATCTTTATTAATAGCCTTTTGTAACGAAAAAAGCAAAACGCGATCAGGACATAGGGTAAAATTACAGCTATATACAAACACACTTCCATTTATTCGAAGTGTGTTTGATCAACCGCGCTAGACTACACTCTACTCGGAGATATATCGATGACCTTTCGTTTGGTTATCTACAACCCACATGGGCTGTATGTTAGTGTAGTGCAGCCTTTTCAATTGTTCTTCCTCGCTAGGATATTCTCCATTCTCCCTGTATTTTATCGGTATCTTGTGGTCAAACTGCCACCTACATCTATTCCCCCAATTCATCCCGCCACTAAACTGTGACTGAATATGACCTATAAACGTTACAATGTCGCATCCCAGATATCCCTGGGATGATATCTCTTTATCATGATTTAGGGCGTCATGAATCATATTCAAAGTAAGAGTATGGCAATAACCCGGGGGATCGCATGTTGGACATTGGTTTCTTTGTTTTTTATGTGGGCAGTTGGTACGTTCCCTTGATGAATTCTTCATATCGAGGCATTTGGAGCATTGCTTTGTTCGTTGTCCATTACAGTGCATCACCTTGAAGTTGTATAGTGGTAAAGCCTGCTTACATTGCGTGCATTTTCTGGCCCCCTCCATATTGTTTTTGTCTTGTGAAGGTAGTACTTTACAAAACTTTGGACAGCTTTTAGAAACCCTCGTTATTCAAAAATGCTTACAACATTTCTGAATAGGCAATTAAAACATAAGCGGGGAGGTATGTATCCCGTCGTCATATACAACTCTTTTATCGTAAAACGCCGAGAGACCGAGCTTGTTCTGTTCGTACGTAATCATTTCCTGGTTGTGCACCCGAAAACCTACGTTTTTGGCTATGTCTAGACCACCCTTCAGCGCACTCATGTACCTAGACCAAGTCACGGCATTTTGCTTTTTTGACATGCCTTTACACGAATATTTCGTACCATTTTTACCCTCGATAAAATAGCACTTGGCTGTCGTGGCAGCCATCCGAAACCCGATGAATTCTGGTTTGAATATGCCTCCTGTTCGAATCGAGTATTTATCAGTGACGTGCCAGTTTTTCACGTCCTTGTCGTAAGCGTCAAGCAGTTCGGGGCGAACGACATCCCGCAACTCTTAGGCACTAAAATAGGCACTGTCAGTGTACATGTAGATATACTCAAAGTCTCGACGATCCACGTACTTGTCGAGAAAATCGTAGTAAAATTCCAACATACGAAGTTTGGCTAGTTGGTACACCGCGATACCACACTGGTCTGGTAGGCTCTATCGATACTGCACTTGTGTTTGCCCCTTCTAAGCTCGTACGCATCTCCGATCTCTTCAAGATCTTCGAGGTACGGGCTTCGTAAGGCTGCATCAACCGCCTTTTCATCCCTCGTGAACGTAGTATCTGCGTGCCTTGCTAGGTCTTCAATCATCTTACCATAGAAGGAATTACCTTTCAATTTGGCCGTATCTCCCGCAATACGTTTGTTGGGGTCCTTATCGGCTTGTCGTCGTGTATCGGCAATCTCCTCCGGGAACCATGCAAATGGTTTACCTCGAGTGTACTTGAGAAACTGGTGAAAAGCAGTCACCTTTAGCCCATGGTCAAGGTACCATTTTAGTAGGGGGGTATACAGTAGGATTTTTTCAGCTTTCATCAACCCTAGAAGCTTGCGCGTACCTGGAACACGCTTGCGACCCGTAGTTTTCAAGTAATCGTGCATGTGCTTGGGGATTTGATCGTCAGGTATCTCCTTCACCACAAACAGCGGGGCCATTTCGCTGAATTTTTCACGCAGATCTTCAGGTACCTCGATATCAACCTGGGAAACCCAAATAGCGATTCATCTCGCACACCTCGCGTTAGTATCTCTAAGTTATGCAGTGATGTTGGTGTAGCCACTTTGATCAGCTCTTCCTTCCCACAGGGAAAGTCTTGCATCAGGGTACTCGGGTAAAGCATGTTTGCCTCGTACCCTAGTATGGTCTTACAAGCGTGTGGCTCCTCGTACACGTGAGATCTGATACCCGTCACGTCCCTCTCGTGGTACCTACAGAATGCGATCGCAGGACCACCAACCATACCCGTCCGCAAGAGCTCGTAGGCCTCATTCCTTGTACATTTTTCACATGCTTTCTGTACCTCTTTACAACCCTTACAGCTTTTGGTGTAGCAAGAGTCCTCGCACTTGTGCCTGCATGGTTCCCCTGGAGCGTATAGCTCCAACTTGGGGTTCAGCCGTAAAGACTTGTTCAAAACGTAGCGCATCGACACACCTGGAATACTTACCGCGTCCTTTAAAATGTCTATCTCGTCGTCGTAGTACTGCAACCTCGTCTTGGCCGCAGCTTCAATGAATGGTTCCACATCGGCTAGATTGTACTCGCGCAGCCAGTCCATCATGGTGACGCACCCTCGCCTGTAAAACTCAGCGCGGAATGTTTCGTACTCTTCACGAAATAGTGTGTTTTTCCCACAATGACTGCTGTAGAAGTCCTCGTGCGCAACAGGGCGACATGGTCCAACTTGCCGTGGCTCGTTAACCATTCGTATGGAATCACGAGCTTTTGGAGCTTACATTCCAGGGACTTGCACCAACCGTCATAGCTCATACCAGGAGCAAGGAAATTCTTAATGTCGAGAAATTTAAACCTCGAGGTTGTGAGGAACATGTAGTCGTTGTCTTTCTTCGCTACCCTAATCTTCTCGGCCGAGTTAAGGACTGACCCTACGCAGTTGAATTCTGTCGGATTTTGGTCGCACACTATGAGGACAATCAATCGTGTTTAACCAAGGGCTGAATTCGATTGTCCATGGTTGAATTAGTTTAGAAAAAGTTATAATAAATTTTAATCCGACATTGACGGCGAATAATGTCGTGTTTGCTGTTTTGCAAGATTTCGTTTCAGAGAATTTTTGCCGGCATCGAGACATTTCCCCAACTTATTATAACTTTTTCCATACCATGTGGGGTATTTTACGTCCGAATCAAGTTTGTTCCCGTCGTTACCCCTCGTCGTCATAGTGAGGGCAAGCTTTTCCGACATTTTCCTAAAATAACCGACATTTTTAAAAATATCGCCGATAGTTTGCGTTTCCGCGGGACAAGTTCGTAGAAAATTATCGGTGCCGGTAAATTTCCCGTATTAAAATAATGGCGCAGTAAAGCGGGAAAGTGGAAACAAAAAGAGAGTTGGTTGTTATCCTGGTTTCAATTTAAAAAAAAAATATTTTTTGGTTCGTAGAAACTTTTGGATATGTCTACACTATTTCAATGTGGGTTTATAAGAACTTGTATACTGATTGGACTTAAGAAACACCACTTTAAGCATCAACACCTACGTTTTCAGGACTTTCAGACACAGTTTGCAGTTTGCAAATTTGATATTGAAGAGCAATATTTTCATTTTAAAAGTAAAGACCTGATTAGATATTTGAGGAAAATACGCTGGCAAGGTGATACAAAAAAACATTATATGGACAATTTTCAACCTGAAAAATGGTTATCTTTGGATACAGAAAAACAGGCAAAACACAGTCTGAAATTTTGTAGTGAGTGCAGCAAAATATTTTCTTCTCTAAACATTGAAAATCCAATAGCCGATTTAAACCGACCTAAAAAACACAAAATACAAAAAAAATTGACACCGACAGAAAAAACACCAAAAAAAACTGACATATGGGAAGACACATGGACAAATAATTCAAGATTTTCCTCTGAATCAAGTTACACAACAACGCCTCAAGATTCTGATAAATCAAATCCAGCAACAGTTTTTCATTTTTAAGTGATTCTACTAATAGTTCAATTTGCACAACTCCAATCGTAAAAGTAACCATGAATCCCTTAAAGTCTGTAACACAAGAAAAAATGAATTCAACAGCTTCTTCTGACTTCACTATTCAGTCATCATCAACACCAACTTGTTCCAGCCATTCAAATACAAAACAACAACCTGTCACTCCAACTATGAAAACTGTTGCTGGTCAGTTATGGGAAGATGTTGACAAAAAATGGAGTGAAAAATATCCTGCTATTAAATTCAAAGATGCTATACGAAAAGTTCCTGACATAAATCTCACTCCAAGACGATCAAAAGTAGAAAAACGAAAAAACTTAAGAAAAATTCATCGAAACTTTAAAAAACATATTGAATCAACATGGGCAAAAGAAAAACGTGATGTGGAAACACTATATGGAACCAGGCAATCTAGGTCAGCTTATGATAAACAAAGAACGTGCCTTTTTCTTGAAACAAAAGAAAAGGCAGTAACTCGTACAGGTTAGTGTTCCTTTTTTATTAAAATTAGTACACCTAAAATTACCTTAAGTGGATAAATTTTGGCGAGGATTAAATTTGGCGAATTTCGCCAAATTAAATACCCGCCAAAATTTTGATAACTGACTGTTCGCCAAATTAAATCCTCGCCAAATTTTATAAAATTTATCATTCGCTAAATTATATCCCCGCTAAATATTCCATTTTTCTGTATTCGCCAAATTAAATCCTCGCCAAATTTTATAAAATTTATCATTCGCTAAATTAAATCCCCGCTAAATATTCCATTTTGGTCATTCACCAAATTAAATACTCGCCAAAATTTATCCACTTAAGGTAGTACAAATAAGGTAACTTTTGTGCAATAGCAATACGAGCGTATCGTAATATCAGGATTTTACTGTAAATGTATCCTAGCAAATCACAATTTACAGACAACAAAAATTAGTACGACCACGGTTTACAAATTGACAATCATATCACACATCAAAAAAGAAAAAGATTTAAAAAATAAATAAATAAATATTGAATTTTCTGAAAACATTTTCTGCTTAAATAATATATATATTATACGTTTTACCACAGATACATCACAGCCACCACAACAAAAACGACATAGTCCACATCCTTCAAAAATCCAATTTGATCGTATTGGACTACTTCAACATGTAAAGAGTATGACTCCAAATGACAAGGTGGGTACATTATTTGTCAACTATCATGTCCTTCCACCAACCCAGTGTTCTGCTTTTGTTACTAAAGAACACTAAGTACTAAGTAAACTTTACTGCCACTTTTATACAGCTCAATCTCTCAGAGTTAGCCAGAACATTTGGAATATCGCAGCCATATGGCAACATGGTCATAAAAGAATTTCTCCAATCTGAAGGGGTTGATCTGTCTAAATACAACACCAACATTTCAGTTGAGCCAAGAATACGACGAGCATACGAGAAGCTTCCAGGTAGGCATTATCCTAAAAAAATTACATACAAGTTATATACAATTTTTCATGGCTTTATATGCAAAAAATTTAGAAAATGCTTAATTGCAAAGTTTTTTCACTTGATTTTGCGATTTTATTCGACTCCTGAAGTCTTCCTTCTCTATTTGCTACTATACACTAGTTTTACTTGCTTTTGTAGGAAGCAGTGTGTCATTTCCCATTCCAAGACACTCAAAAAAGCTTCATGAAGACATGGTAAAGGGAATCAAATCTGGACAATATTTATTAGGAGAGTTAATTGAACCAAAAAAATATAAGAAAATAATTCTGGACGATACGAACAACGTTAAAGAAGAAGAATATGTTGTCTATGGGCGAAAAATACCATTAAATGTGATTCGCAAAAATCTTTATGAAAAGCACAAAAAATTAGGTATAATAAGAGATAGCATTGTACAGATGAAGTGAAATTTCTTGCTATGGGCAGATCACTCAGAATTAATGAATAGTGGGTATTTAATGTTTACAGTCCGAATTCTCTACAGCACCAAAATATTTTTGACAGATGAAGAGTATTGCATAAAGTACAAAAAAAATATAAGTGTTCAGTCTTTAGTAGAGACCCCGACCCTTTACATTCTTGGGAATGCAAGGGACACTTTAGCAGAAAAGCTCTCTTACACTGAAACAAGGCTAGAGGACATAAAGCAAATGGAGCTTCCTATTAACATTGGCGGTGTTGAAGTCTTAGATGTGATGCGTATTTTTTTAGGTTAGTTATCACTATGATATTTTGTTTGTCTCTTATTCAAATGACTAGTACGCCAAATACTTAGTGGTTATAAATGGTTATACATTAATTATATATGTATAACCATTTATAACCACTAAGTAAATGCCTGCTGAAAATTGTAAGGTAATTTAATTTTTCCTACTCACAATTATGTGTAAAAAATTATATATTATATATAACAAAAAATATCTTATAGGAGATCATCCAGAGCTTCAAAGTGAAAGTGGCAACAGTCAAGGAGGAGACTTTCCATGTATGTGTCGTTGCCCAGTTAATCAATTTAACAACTTAAATTACACTCTATCTCAAAATATCATGACATTAGAACAACGCAGACAAAAGGTAATTTCATATAATCTAAAATATAATGCTCCCTGTTTGTCTTTCTGTCCTTTAAGTACACTATAATATTTAATCACTGTGGCACATACAGACCCTGGCCAAAACAAAACTTTATATATATATACGTTATATATATACGTTATATATATACTTTAGGTTGTCGAAGGTAAATTTGGTAAAGCCTTTAAAGCTGTATGGCCTTTCAAAAATTTGTCAACAAATGAGTTGTCACTAGAAGTTAATCTTCGTGGTATTGACAGAAAATATTCTTTGGAAAATTTAAAAACAAAAAAAGAATTGGAGAAGGCTCTTAAACAAGATATGAAAGGCATTGTTAGAACACCTGCATTGAGTTTTGGATATGAAAACAGATCAATGAAAGAATTAAACCTTGAACAATATGAAGTTTCATTGTTTGAGGGGTTACATGACCTGAAAGGTAAAAATGTTCATACCAAGTGTTAAGTGGTTGATTAATTTCCAGGAATTTCGCAAATTTTAACTCACAAAAATTAACTTAAGGTATCCTAATAAAAAATATTTTTTGATGTCATACTAATGGAAGGCTTCAAGTCTGTTCCCATTAATTATGCTGAATTTGTTTTTTTATTTAGGCCATATTTCGAACATAGTGGCTGTATTACCTACAATTTTAGATGAAAGATCAAAAGAAATATTTCTCACAACAAAATCTAGTTGCTTTGAAGGAAAAACAAAGATCAGAGGAGTAGATTACCGATATGCATTGATAATTATTTACAACAACATCAAGCAATTTTGTTCCAAAAGTATTCAAGAATTACTTCATACACTTATAGAGATCAGTGAAAAGTGTTATGCTGATGCTAACAAACGGTCGCCTAAGTTTATACTACGATTGTACAATATCACGTTCAAACATGCCATTCTTTGTTTTAATCTTCTCTCTAATCAAACTGTCCTAACTAATCGAGTAATGTTTGGAATTTATTTCCATTCATTGACATCACATCTACCATTCATGACAAGGCTTTTCACTCCAAGCTCTTTGCATACAGAAGAAGAAGAGAGATTGTTCAGCGCATTAAACAGCATCAGTTCATCAACATCATCACGAGCAAAGGACTCAGTAAGAGATAATGCTATAATCAGATTGCAGATCGAGCAGAAACTAAAGTGCCAACAAAATGGAAAAATGAACATGGACTCCAAGATTTCAAAGTTAGCAACAGCTCTTGGTAAGTACCGTAAGTGGATAAATTGTTACATGCATTAAATTTGGCAAATTAAAATTATGCAAAAACACTAATATTTATATCCTCAGGAAAATAAAGCACTGTAATAATAGATAAAATGTAGCTTGGATTATTATTTTGTATATATAGTTTCAACATCACAAAACAGCTCATTTAACCTTGATGAAATTCCTAAGCCTTTATTCCAAATCCATCTTGAGCGTATTGCTGACTACTTGGTGCCAGGAGAGGGTGTTTGGTGGCATTATAACAGCCAGATCAACAACGTAATATTTCACGATTCATCATCATCAAAAGAAGTTTACAATGAAGGGCCAGAGCTGTTAGATTTTGATGATTACACAATGGTCAATGTTACTGAGCTACTTTATGAAAGATGGCAAACATGCATTCAAAGGAAAGTTAAATTACCTTTGAATAGTTTGATTTTATATGACAGAGAGGGCGAATTCCTGGAGAAAGTGGAAGGTATTAGACCAAAACAAAATGAGTTGATAGAAGATGAGAAGGAAGATTATTGTGTGTCACTTATACCAGAAGAAACAGAAAGTGATATAAATGTTTTGGGGGAAATTGTTGAAACATCAGACAATAATCCAACAAAACAAATCCTTACTGTCAAAGTTCAAAGTCAAGAAACAAAAAATTTTGAAAACAAAAGTGAAAGTGTTGATGCATGCCCAACTGTAAAAAAGTCCAAAATGGTGTCCTTGATTGAGAAAGTCGTTGGATCAAGTGAACTGTTAAGTAAATTTGAAAAAAATCATTTACTTTACAAGAGTAATCCAACAACTTCAAAAGCAGCTGGGAAACAATGTGCAGAGATACTTCCTACAATACAGGCACAGGTTCTCAAAGAACATTGTAAAAGTAAAACAAATTACGAGGCATGGGAGGTTGAATTTTTCGAGAAAAATGGGGTTGCGCCTTGTGAGAAAGATGTAATAAAATCAAAAGAAGTAAAACTCATGTTTGAAAAAATAAAAATTAGCAAAAAACTATTACAACTGTGGAAAATAAACTTCAATGTATGATGTATATATATATATATATATATATTAATATAAGTTTATTGTCACATATTTCTTATACGTGACAAATCAAAACAATCTGTGACTTCTCTCGCAATGCCTAAATAAATATATTTGTTTTCTCTAAATCGTTATTTCTAAAAGTTTTAATGTGCTAAGCTGATTTCAAATTAGATTTGTTTCTTTTTTATTCATTATGGGACATTAAAAGAACACATTATAATTATAAACTTTAGTAGTGAAGGTAGCTAATACAAGCTGTAATATATATAATAGCTAAATTTTTAAACTTGTTCCATGTATACATTTATATACTTAGTATTTTCCCTGGTTATATATTTTTTGATGAAAATTTAAATATAGTATACTAGCTCTATATAGCTAGCTAGCATAATAGACTTTATCCCATTAATATTAACATCAAAGCTACAAAATATGCAAGCTATGTTGGCAAAAAAATGCCAATGTAAACTTTTAGAGGGTTTAGTTGCAGTATATATATTGGTAAAAAGAGAAGTTAGCTAGCTACCAAATCACTGAATTAAAATGTTCTTTGTTCTTAGCCAACCAAACCAAAACACGATCCTATGAAACTGAACTATATTTCCTCTGGAACAATTTGTTTAGACAATCACGAAGTTAAGAACTGTTGCGAGGAAAAAATAAACGAAAACAAGGAAATGGGAGAGTTTTCTATGTTACTCAGCCCTTTAGGTAGTCGTATAATACTTACATATATCATAAATAAGTACAGTCTGTTGATGAAAGAGTCCGCGCCTCCTTTTGACACATCATCAACCAATATGGCGGCCAAGCCGGCACATTCACCATCAAAACCCGTCATATTTTGAAAACGCGGGATACACGAACAAAAAACGGAAAATTCGGAGTCATTCCTTAACTCACCCGAGTTATCGCCTTGCGCGATTTCTTCGACAAAACACCGCTTGATCAGGTTGATGTCGTACTTGCCGCTATTAAACCCAATTACAGCTACTTGGTTTACCCACTCGTTCCACGCATCTTGGTTCTTTTTGGATAGCATGTCGAAATCGTCAGGCTTGGGGTACATTCTCTCGACCTCCTTCACAATGAGGTCATGCCTCTTGTCGAGCTGCTCCACAAACTGTTTAACCAAGACCTTGGGATCCTCGTGCTCAATGAACGTCGGGTGGTTATTCAAGCTATCGGCAATACCAACACTTACAGGGATATGTTTCGAAAGATATGTCAGATCGGGGGTTTGGTGGTAATTTAACGGTAGTAAGAGGGCTTCGAAATCAAGCACAAAGTAGTGGGAATAAGGCCTAAACTCCTTCTTAAAGTACCTCTTGATTTTGGGTGGTTTCTCACATTCCCAGGCTGTGACGAGGTTGTAGCCTAAACCATTTATCAACATTTCCTTAGACAGGGTTGCACCGTAACGATTCTTGTCCGCGTTGGTTCTCTCGGGCCGACAGGGACATCCGTGCCACTTACAACCATTGTATTCATAGACGGTCTTCGTGATAGGCTCGTAGCCATCAACTTTCCACTCCTTTTTACCCTCGCGGATACCGCGTTCACCACCATGACCACATAAAGCATGATGAATATGTCTTCCAGTTTGCTTCGATATGTATTCGATCCATTTTGAAGCATCGTAGCTAAAACCCTTATCGTAAAAGACCTTCTCCGCCTTGCTCGGCATACGTTTCACCTTCCCACCCTTGCAGATAATCGTCGTCTTGACACCCTCGCATTCATTCTTCTTATGCCGTGATAGGTTGCAGACTTTGTTAAAAACGTAGCCGCATACCTCGCATTCCCAGTGCTGGGTCAGCCTATCTAAATCCTTGATGTAGAAACAGTGGCCATCCAGCATACCAAGATTGATAATGTCTAAACCCTGTTTGTACTGTTTTTGCCCATAGACGAGTCGCCATGGTGCTGTTTCAGAGTTTATCTTGGGCTCAAATACTCTGATGTTGATCTTGAATTTTTTCGCAACTCCCTCAAGATCCACCAGCCTTGTGGGGCGCACATCCTTACGTTTTAGCTTAGGGTCCTCCTAGTAATCTCGAGCTAACGCGAGGGCTGTTTTTGTTAGACGTTCTGTTCCCTTTACTACGTCTGCCCTCTCTCTTACAGCAAGACATCGCAAGACATTTTTTGGTGAGAGTTTGACCGTGTTTTTGGAAAAGTGTGAGTATACTGACTCCCTATACTAGCTCAGGACATGAAACTTTAAAAACTGATCAACAACGTGACCAATATACTGGAAATTACAATCTGGTTTCGACTGTCAATAAGATCAAACTGTAAATTACAATTTTACCATTATTATAAAAAATGTTTATAAAATAAACACAGTCACATTTACTTGATAAAAAACTGCTGTAATGATTAGGAAAACCAACCTGGCTGAGAAAATCAGTAATTACCTGTATTCTCTGCAAAAAGCCACAAGATATAATGGGTTTTAATGGTGCTTTTTTAAGTTGTGCCTAATGTTTAAGAAAATTTATGCCCATGAGAAAAAAAACTCTCTAGTTTAATATCGAACATTTGTGCATGTAGCAACACGCGTAAAACTACCAAGAGGTGAGTCACTCTAAAATATGCGATAGCTAAAATATACTTGTAGCAAAGTATATAAAGAAATCTTATAAAAGAACAAATTATATAAATCATTTTTTTAACTAACATTATTCTGTATTATGTATTATGTATCACAAGCCAGGAAAGTATTACATAGATTATATGCTTGTAGCAATGACTACATTTTCATTGGTAATTGCTGGTATTATTGTCATAATTCTCGAAACTAACCCAGACAGTATTTGAACCTGCATTTTCCCATAAATAGGATATCCTACCAATTACATGACTGGATCGATAATTAAACAAGACGATAGAAATAAATACATGTTAAATTTTTGCATGTATGTACGTACACGTACATTAAATTTTCAACCACTGGCTGTATATCCACTTAGGAATTTAATGTACTCCAGCAGTCTATTTTATTAAAAATATATATAAAAAATGATCTTTTATGATACTCACAACTTTTCTTTAAAACTTCTGTTTTGCATTTCTCTGTTTTTTTTACTGATTTTAGATTAAAATAGCTATTTAAAGTTACTTAAACCCCCAGCCAGGAGACCCAGTATAATTTTTCTTAACAGCAGAAATTCGGAATAGTTCAGGTGGGAAAATTACGCTGGATCTCAAACGATTTTTCTGCGCGCGCTTTTCGATTGGTTAATTTCGGCCTCACTTACCCGAACAAATATTATTAATTCTTGTATTAATTAAGAGGGTAAGTTGTGACCACGCCGACTTTGTGCTCATTGGTTCATTTTTTTTTTTATTATTATTATAATTTTTTTTTTTCCGTTGAAGAATTTACAGTTTTCCGTAAAAATAAGATACAATTTTTAAGCTATTATTATATCGTATAATCTAGAGATATGATTGCATATGCTAAAAAGGTTAGCTAAAGAGGTAAAAAATAGCAGGAGCGAGAAGAAGGCTATAATATAAGGGAGATTTGAATTTTAGGGATTTGCTCAGACATTTGTTTGCGTCTAAGCTACCGTTTGAGAGAAACTGAATTTGATATCCTCGAAGAAAGCCTAGTTAACTAGGCTGTTCAACCCCTAGTGTGATCCAAGGTTAAAGTTACAATTAACAACGGTGTGAACAAGTTCCTCGGAACAAAATTAATTGTAAAATCAATCTTACTGAGAATGTTTCGCGTCGGTGTGTGTGACCATGTCAGAAAAGAAAACAAAAAGCATGGCGATGACGTGGAGTAGAAATAAAGCATTTTAAATCAGGGAGCTAGCTAATTTGTCATGTTATACTCATTCTTGAAACAGCTACTTGGTTATCTCCGAAGTCGTGTGTGAAATATTTTGGGCGTTCTTTTTCCGTTTTTTTTATAGATTGTTTTTTTTCTTGTTTAAATTTTGGCTACAAAATCGTTGGCGTTACTTCTCTGATGATAACCAAAAAACATTTTTTAATATATCTCGAAAACAATGGAACAGATCTTAGCTGGAAAATAGACATTTTCATTATTCCAAAGAGTTAGACATCATGCACGATACAATTTGGTTTTAATCTAGAAAGGCATTATTCTGCAACACAGGATTTTATTTATAAAAGTCAATTAAATTTGGACATATACATACAAACCATCGAGAAAATATTCCTGTGTGTGTCGTTAAAACATACCTGAACGTCATATCGCGGGCACACGTTTGCTGCCCGCAGTTCTGACCACTATGGACCGACTCCTACTTACTCCAGGGAGTATGTCAACCCTTATAGAATGTTTTAAAGGTCCTTCTTTAACAAATAAACGATTTCTTGATACTTGATTCACGATTAATGGTTGTGGACAATACCTAGACGGTTTATCGCTGGTACTTTTGGGTAGTCCAAGTCATTCTCTCTCGAAAACATAAAGAATGCTTTTCATGACAGCCTAGTTTTCAGGAGTCTGGCAGCGGTGGTGTTTTTTCACGATTTGGTCGGATATTTGCGTCTTGTAAGAGTTAGCAATGTAGAAGGTACCACTACATCAAGCATACCCTACGTAAAAAAAACTATCACATAAACCATGTGAGTTTCCATAAACAATAATCTTACATTTTTATGTCTGAGAATGAAAGAGACATTCTCGACCCCAGAGCTCTTTGAGATAAACGCGAGGTTTTATTCTCAAAGAGCTCTGGGGACGAGAATTGAGAAAAGACACACTCAGTGAAGAAATGTTTAAAAATATATAAATTACAAAGTAGTGAAATTTGTATAGTAACACAGAAATTTTACTTGAAATAAATCATTCTTTGTTCTCTCTTTCAGGTGTGTTGCATATTACACATTCCGTTATCCTAATTGGACTGGGCATATTACCGTATTCGGGTGCCTTTGAAATTTACTCGAAGCGATCAGCATGTGGGTTATGGGGAGGAATGCTAGACCTTGGACTAGGAGTCACTAGATTAATACTCTGTCGTTTTCCTCAGTTTCCATGGTTGCCGATATTTCATACGATATATGGCATTTTCACCGCACTTACTTCAGCTGCAGTGACTATAATATCTGCAGTTGTTGTCGGGTAAGTTAAAGTTTCATAACTATTGATTTATTTTTCACTTTCGGATGACTTAAAAAAATCGATAAGTGCACGCTAAATGTCAATTCAACATCACCGATTTTTTTGGGAAAATAGAAAGCACTTTAAACTGGTTGGTCGTGAACACGTTTCATAGAAGGAAATGTGTGAATGCAAACTTTTTCATTTGTGATTCACTGCTTTCAAATCATGAGAAGTAAATAAGACAGAAAAAGTAATAATTTAGTACGTGTTGTTTTATCTAGGGCTTACGCCAAAAGAAACCATCGATATCATGTAAATTCATGGTATGATTATGGTCCTGACAATGAGTGGGATATTGGATTATGTGTTTACAGTATTATTCTAATATTTGCGATAATCGAGATAGTACTGTGCATTACGTCAGTAATTTATGGTGCAAGAATGTGCAGTTGCAATCGCGATAGTCTGTCTGTCTGTCTGTCTGTCTGTCTGTCTGTCTGTCTGTCTGTCTGTCTGTCTGTCTGTCTGTCTGTCTGTCTGTCTGTCTGTCTGTCTGTCTGTCTGTCTGTCTGTCTGTCTGTCTGTCTGTCTGTCTGTCTGTCTGTCTGTCTGTCTGTCTGTCTGTCTGTCTGTCTGTCTGTCTGTCTGTCTGTCTGTCTGTCTGTCTGTCTGTCTGTCTGTCTGTCTGTCTGTCTGTCTGTCTGTCTGTCTGTCTGTCTGTCTGTCTGTCTGTCTGTCTGTCTGTCTGTCTGTCTGTCTGTCTGTCTGTCTGTCTGTCTGTCTGTCTGTCTGTCTGTCTGTCTGTCTGTCTGTCTGTCTGTCTGTCTGTCTGTCTGTCTGTCTGTCTGTCTGTCTGTCTGTCTGTCTGTCTGTCTGTCTGTCTGTCTGTCTGTCTGTCTGTCTGTCTGTCTGTCTGTCTGTCTGTCTGTCTGTCTGTCTGTCTGTCTGTCTGTCTGTCTGTCTGTCTGTCTGTCTGTCTGTCTGTCTGTCTGTCTGTCTGTCTGTCTGTCTGTCTGTCTGTCTGTCTGTCTGTCTGTCTGTCTGTCTGTCTGTCTGTCTGTCTGTCTGTCTGTCTGTCTGTCTGTCTGTCTGTCTGTCTGTCTGTCTGTCTGTCTGTCTGTCTGTCTGTCTGTCTGTCTGTCTGTCTGTCTGTCTGTCTGTCTGTCTGTCTGTCTGTCTGTCTGTCTGTCTGTCTGTCTGTCTGTCTGTCTGTCTGTCTGTCTGTCTGTCTGTCTGTCTGTCTGTCTGTCTGTCTGTCTGTCTGTCTGTCTGTCTGTCTCTGTCTGTCTGTCTGTCTGTCTGTCTGTCTGTCTGTCTGTCTGTCTGTCTGTCTGTCTGTCTGTCTGTCTGTCTGTCTGTCTGTCTGTCTGTCTGTCTGTCTGTCTGTCTGTCTGTCTGTCTGTCTGTCTGTCTGTCTGTCTGTCTGTCTGTCTGTCTGTCTGTCTGTCTGTCTGTCTGTCTGTCTGTCTGTCTGTCTGTCCTGTCTGTCTGTCTGTCTGTCTGTCTGTCTGTCTGTCTGTCTGTCTGTCTGTCTGTCTGTCTGTCTGTCTGTCTGTCTGTCTGTCTGTCTGTCTGTCTGTCTGTCTGTCTGTCTGTCTGTCTGTCTGTCTGTCTGTCTGTCTGTCTCACTTGGTTGGGGTTCCTAACGCTTTCCAGAAAGTTGTGCCAACCTTCGAATATAAACAAAACCGATCATCTGCTTTCATTCCATAAATCGTTCCTACCCATCATAGTTATACTACCCCACGAAGTCTGGTAACCAATCCATTTTAGCAAGATTTCCAGCGACAGCTTGTTACTGATCCAAGAAATTTTCCAAATTCTCCGTTAAATCAGCCATCTTATCCAATTGAACAACGTGATGCTGCTTCCTTCGTCAACATATACAGTCCATATGATATAAGGTCACTGCCTAGCGCTTTCCAACAAGTTATTCCCCATCAACAGGATACGCAATATTCGTTCCACCATAACATTGCTCCTTCAAAAATTGACCCTCCACCACAGAGTCAAGTTTCGCAAGGCAACCTTAACCAGGGGCACGTTGAAAAGTTGGAACAAGTCATTCCTTTAAAGATTGACCCTCTACCACAGAGTCAAGTTTCGCAAGGAAACCTTAACCAAAAGCACGGTGAAAAGTTTGAACATGTCATTCCTTTAAAGATTGACCCTCCACCACAGCGTCAACTCCAGCGAGAAAACCTGAACCAAAATCATGATAGCAAGCCGGAAGAAGATGCTTCTCCAAAGATTGACTTTCCAATAGAGAGTCAAACCCGGCAAGAAAACGTTATCCACCACAGGAGAGCGTGTTACAACAGGATGTAATAACTAACTGGCACCAATGAACAAATTTTGAAAGAAAGCTACGGGACTTACAATTGTCGTGTCAAGCCTTACCCTCAAAATAAATAAATTTTGTTATATCAAATGTTAATTTTCTTTTCTCTACCCATTTCATTGGACTTGAAGAGAAAATGTTTGCCTTTACAGTGCTCTTTGCCTGAGAGCTAATAACTTTTAAAACGAAAAATTTCTGTTGCAGTTTTAAAATTCACAATAATCCTTATAATACGTACCTATTTTTAAAAAGAACTGTTTAGAGTTGAAATTGATGGTTAAGGAAAAAACCTAGATAGTTCATATTTGGTGCCGTTAGGTAGCTCAATTTATCCTCTATCTAAGACTTGTGCATCATTTTTCATGCCACCCTAGTCCACAGGAGTTTCCGCGATCCAACCGTGGTGCTGTTTTTGCTGATTATCGATCACAGATCTAATGGGTCGGTTGTTTAAGGGTTCTGCATACCTTAATTATAGCTTATTTAGCCCTATTATACCTGGGGGGGGCACAAAGTGCCCGCGGCCTCTTTGACTAGGCATAACTTTGGATACTCATGTGATTTAGTGCTAAAATTTTGTGACTATTCCTAACTTTTATTAGGGTTTCTGATGAAAAAAAAAAATTTCGGAAAATGTTTGAACTTTGCTGGGGGTATTGCATTTTTTGGACGGGGGTAAATTTTTTGGAATTTTGAAAACCGTTGACATTCATGTAAGAATGTTATAAGATGTTGTATTGGGTATATAAGTATTTATTACATGTATGTTGGTTACTAAGTGGTAACCAAGGTGTTGCTAAGGTGATTATATGGTTACTAGGGACAAAAAGCAGACCAGATTTGAAGGAAATATCGATCCAGCAAATTGACGTCATTTTGGATCCCAATGACGTCATTATATTGTTTTCCTTACCTCGATTATCTTTACATGCCCTGTTCTACATATATGCCAAGTTTAATGACATGAGCATCAATATTTCTGGTAGAACTGTTCTTGTATCTATATCGTTAAAATAAAAAATTTTCTGGCCGAAATGACGTCATTTTTTATCCCAATGACGTCATTAAAATTACTTATTTCATCTGAAACACATATTTTGGTATTCATTCCACAAATCTACCAAGAATCAAGGCCGTATCATTATTAACACGCGAGAAATTAAAACGTACTGAAAAATTGGGAAAATGACCATTTTTCACATGTGTGACGTCATTTCTAATCCCTATGACGTCATCAAATTATTTTTTTACCTGGATTGTGTTTGTACTAACACATTCTCCAACTGAGCCAAGTTTCATCACTTAAGAACAAGTGGTTCAGGATTTATGTCCCGTGGGCACTTTGTGCCCCCCCCCCCCCCCCAGGGTTACAAGGGCCAAAAAAGCTCAGGTATAATAGGGTTATACCAAAGTAGACAGATTCGTGCGGTTTTGTTTAAAATTTAAGTTCGGCTGGTTAAATTTAAAAATTTATTTTGTATTCGTATTTTTGAAATTTAAGTTGTTTTTTTTTATTCACTTAAACACAATTTAATTTTAGACCAATATAATTTCCAACCTCCTTTTTTTAGAATTTTGCCTTTTTAGGTATAAAATAAGACGGCTAAAAATGCTCTGGTATTTTTTCCCAACATATCTATTGTCGGTGAGTTGAATGTTTCGTGGGTAAAAAGTTTCGCTAGCAAAAAAAATCCGCGAAATTAAGAGCATAAGGGAAAAATAAGTTTTACGTGCAAAATCTTTCAAGAGTAAATAAATGTATGGGAAAAAAACTGATATTTCGATGTATCTTCAGATATTTTGTTTCTCCTTAACAGACTCAAGTACACCTGAATAAGTTATCGTCTTTCTGTGTTCTAAGATGAAGTCTATATACAAATAATTTATTTCGAATTAGGGTGCTAGAGATTAAATATGGGGGTGTTTTTTTGACAGGAACAAAGAAAATTAAAATATTTGTAGCAAAAAAATTTGCAAGTGGAGAGTGATGATTCATGAGAAAAACTTTCGTGATTTTCGGATTGTCCCAAAACATAAAGTTTCGCGAGAAGAGCCAAAAAATCGCAAAAATTTCGAAAGTTTCTAACCACGAAAGTATACGAGTGTATCAGATTGATACACAAGACTCTCTCCATTTCGACTTCCCTCTATTTCTCCATCTCTATATGTCTCCCATTACGTTATTCGTAAAAGTTTTTGGAGGAAATTTTGAGACCAAGGCTGCATGCTGTAATGGTAACACTTCTAGCACTAGAATATAGGCGTGTGTTCTTTTTGATGAATAAAAAAATTTTGACTTATGATTTATGCTTTTTCTGTGTGAGTTAGTTCCCATGGATTTACAAGATGACACTGTTTTTTCTATTGTTTAAAAATTGATCTAAAAATTGACTTTTTGAAAATGCTCATAATTCTTCCGAAAAGGACCGGTACTTCTCTGAACATTTGTATATAGTCATGTTTTCTTGTCTTTTATAATTAAACAGGTATATTTCTTTAAAAAATCTTAAAAAGGACATTTAGCTAAGTATATTACAAAAAACATCAATAGCGATTTGGCGAATTTTTTTTAAGGTGGTTCCCCTAGAAAAAATGTCTAAAGTTCAAGAATTGTCTTTTTTCTGTTTTCAGACCACACATTCATCTTAGAATATGGTGGTAAGTAGCGCTAATTATAAACTTCGGTTTATATTGTGCAATCCGGCACTTTTCGCAACTAAGCGTAAAAAAAACTGCATAGCAACGCACATAGCGACCATTTTTGTCATTTTTAGGGAACTTTCTGCATCTTGTTCCATGTTTAACGCCTGAAAATCGCTAGATGCCACTTTCGAGTCTCTCAAGACAATAAATTACAGTTCCAAAATGTGAAACGTATTGTTGCACAAGCAGTCACAAAGCTGCATTAACAGTGTACCCACCAAAGTGAACTCGTCAGAGTTTACTCGTCATCAACTAGACTTATAAGACTTAAGGTCTTAGGTATTTGGTGCTTTTCAGGTCGAAATAGTGCTGCCGTACACCTTTTGTCGATCCACGAGTCAAGAATGTCCATAAAATAATCTTTAAACACGTTTTTTTGCCGTTTAAGTTCGGAATCCACGCGTAACAAGAATTCTCAAGATCGTAGCACACGCACTTTACAATTTCTCCTGTCATTGCGGGCATTTGTACCACCTAGTATTTAAGTGAAACCGATTTTAAGTTAAGTTTTTCCTTTCGGTTATTTTGTCGAGGTATTGTCAGTTTCGCCCTGCTTAGTATTTGGTTAGGCGTCGAGCAACAAAATGTCATATTTTGTCTATACTTTTCCTAGCAACGGGTAACCATGGCATCCAATCAATTAAATTTTCGACTTAATTTTGACGTACTGTCACATACTATGATATCCTCATCAAGTATCTTCAGAAAAGACAATTCTCTGCGATATAGTTTTTTTCTAGGGGAACCGCCTTAAAGAACTTCACCACAGTTGCTGAAAATGGTATAGACAGAGAGGTGCTTGGTTTCTATATAAACTGTTATAAAAGAAAATATATATATATCTAATTATAGATTTGTCCAAACACAAATAGTCAAAGATTGCACCTCTCTCATTTCCTCTTTTTTTAGTTATAATTATCTAGCCTAAGGATAAAATATTTCAAACTTGAGAAGTCACGACGACAAAACTGTACAGATACTTCCAGTTTCTATTTCACCAACATCATACGAAAAGACCATCATCCAGTTAACCCTATGGCTTTTGACCAGGGAACGCACTCGGTTGCGGGGCTTCGAACATCAGTACAATTTGTGTTCTCATTGGTTGTAATCCGAGGAAAAAAAATTTAAACCTAGAGCAACGTTTTAGCTTGCAAATCATTGATTTTGCACATCCAGGCTGTGTATTGTTTTTGAAAATATTTATATCCAGGGCGGCCCTGAAAATTCCACCTATTCTAAAGGCCGTTGAGAATACAAAAAAACCTGTGTTGTAGATATAAACAAATTTCTAGCCAGCTCTCAAAATAGCGTTTTTTGTTTTATACTAAAATTAAAAATGCTACCTTAAAATACTCTGCTATAATTTCTGTGGCGACATCTTGTATGTACTACTTTATAAAAAAATATTTAAACAGAAAAAGAGTTTCTTCCATTTCGAATTTAAACAAAAATTTATTTTTACGAGATAAAGGAACACGAAACTGAAGATCTGTACACAAGGTGTATGCAGTGTTTTGGATGTTTTGGCAAAGGTAATACAAATATCTAAGCCAACTAATATTTCCAAAAGAAGAGCTATGCGATTGAAACGCAATACAACCGCACCTATCAAAATGTGGTAGGATATCTTATAAAATTCTTGGGAAATGCAAGCATCAACGTATGTATCATCCGAAAATTTGGCCGCCGTCGTTTTTTAAAGTTGCCATGATTTTGTCTCTAAACAACAAGAAATAAGCAGCAAAATACCGTTCAAACTAAATTCTGACGTGCTTAAAAATTCGCATTATCTCTGACATTTCGTCAATACATAATCACAAAACTATAATCATTAATCATTAATTACCGACTGGTAGTCTTATGGTAGAGCGTTCGCTTCCAGTGCGGGAGGTCTTGGGTTCAAACCCCGGCCGAGTCATGCCAGAGACTATAAAAGTGTGAATTTATCCTTTCTGCTAAGCGTTCAGCGTAAGAATAGGATTGATATCTCAGGCGGTTGTCTAATTGAGCGATTGCTGTGCTAGCACGACTTTCGTAGCTCAAATGGGGGCTTTAAATGCACTAGAACCCGTTTCGCAGTACCCTCGTTGATAGCAGTACCAATAGGAACTGAAGAGGCTATCCTGGGTAAATAATTCCAAAAACGATAATAATAATAATAATAATAATTAGGTAGCCCTGTCTAAGTTGTGGCGACGGCTTTCTCTTCGTGCTTACCTGTGTGTTATGAAGGATTCCCTTCAGGGACCTTAAATCATTCCATCGTTTGCGTTGATTCTCTTGTCTAAAATCCTCTTGTTTTCATCCCCGTTCTTAGGAACAAGAAATCTGTATGTTGGTATATAGAAACATATAGTCATTTGGAATCACTTGATGACATTTGATCACATTTTTGTTCTCAGGCTTTTTTTTCAACGCAAAATTTGCGCCAGCATGCTTATCAGAAAGGAAACAAAAAGCTCTGGGGACGAAATTGTTCGCAAAATTATATATAGAATGATGGTGACTTAAGATTAACAGAAGTCATTCACCTTAGTCACTTTACAGAGTTACCTAAATCTGCTTGAAAGATTCTTTCACCTTGAAAGTACTATAGTATTATCAAACTAACACGTAACTTCCTTCTGCTTAATCAAGACGTGTGTTTGTTGAGTTTGGAAAAATCCGAAACGCTTGCACTGTCTGGAACAAATTTTAGCAAAAAAATAATTTCGCGAATTGGCTAAATACTATACATAATTTTCATGACTGATTTTTTCAATCCTAGGACAAGTTTTAGGACTATTCATCAAATAGATGAATATTCCTAAAACTCATTCCTCAAAGGCATTTCGTCCTCCATCAAAATCACAGTTTATATCTCAAACAGATTCATCGGAGGAACCGTTATCTCTGTTATTAACGTAGTAAAGATTCTCAGGAACTGTGTAGGAAGTCACCGGTTGATGACTCTTGACTTCTACAGCTGGCACAATGTTACTTAAGAACCCTGTTATTAAGATGTAAACAATGTTTGGCTGGATGAATTTATTTCCAAGTTTGATAAAGTCAACGTTTTAACAAATTGTATTTCTCAAGAATTTAATTCCGCGAATAATGGAATTACCAAAACATTTCGCAAAAAGACCAAAAATTCGCGAAATTGCGAAAATTTATTCCATTAAGGTACTCCCCCCAAAAGCTGACATGATATTTGACGCTTATCTTGAAATGTGACATTAAAAACTTTGGTTCATCAATGCAAACCTGGTTAATTATTGCATCCAGAATTTGCTCCCGGGTCAAATCCGTCTTGCCGTCCCTATATATAAAAAAGATATAACAAGCGCTGGGAATGAGGTTGGGAATATTTCCTTTATGCTTTTTATATCGACAGGTAGAAGAAAAATTCGGACATGTTAGGTCAAGTCAGAAAAACAACAAGGTTATTTTAAGATTTTTTAGAAGTACCGACCACCCTCTGAGGCTAGCTATAACAACATGCATCGTCCACGTTTTAATTTTTAACTCCGCTTCACAAGTTATAACCGCTCTAAAAACTGCACAAAAGTAAATTTAAATCCATAAAAATTAAAAATACCAGTGATTTTTAATTTCAAACGTTCTTTGAGGCTAGCGCTAAAATAATTTTTAGCAAGCTAAACCAAAAACTTCCATGCAAATAATTGTCCAACAACGTATTATTTTAATTACAGGATATATTTCGATTCAACTTGAATCATCATCAGCTAAAATAAAATGAAAATAGATTAAAATCCAACCTCGTCCCCAGGGCCTGTTAGGCTTTTTATATTTGTTCAGGCCGTCCAAATATAAAAAGCCTAACAGGCCCTGGACATGAGGTTGATAAAAATCTATTTTAAAAATATACACAGTATTCACATCAACTATTCACACTAAAGTCTACTAAAATAAGTTTTGTACGGATAGAATTGAAAAATGATAAAGCGCAATTATAATTTAATGGTCAATATGCGCCTACGGTATTTATCTTTAGTATATAAGTCCAGGTTTTATTGCCTTGATCGCCAGTGCTTCAAGAATCAATAATTGTGTTATTGTTCTCGCTGTACTGATAATAGACACATGTTCCATTTTTAGTTTAAATTCACATTCCAAAAAATGGGCTCCAACGAGTTTTGTCGGTTTCGAGTGTTTTTTGAGTCGGGTGATTATATGTCGGTCAGTCTAAACAACATAGCAACATTCGCAACTTGGACAAACAATAAGGTATACCACACGAACTTTTCAGAGACTCGTCAGCCTTTGCCTTGAGCGATGAAAGAACTGATTTTAAGATTTTCGATGGTAAATACAACTTTGCTCAGAGCATTCATTCGCTTCAACGAGTCTTGGAATTTTTAAGAATTTCCCTTTGTATTATACAAAAAAAACTTCCATTTTTAAATTTGTGTTATCATATTTTTTTTCTATAAAATCATACAACAGGTGGTTACAATCTGGTCTGTTGAGCGACAAAAAATAAACAGCGAAAAATTAGCACAAATTCATATATACAAATGCAGGTTTTGTTGTCAAACGCTGACCATTTGATTCACTGCCACAATAAACCTTCCCTGGACGGAAAAGCGACGAAGAACACTCGTATGAAAGCAAAAGTAGATGGACATTGTACAAGCGAAAAATTTTCTAATTCTTGTTGAAAGATTTCCCTCTGCACAGTTATACTCCTCTGGATCGAGCATTGAATAAATGTTCAGGGGAGAAGAAATAGTTTGCAAAAAAACGAGTGCAACCTCTTCGACGCAAAATTTTCCACCCAACGGATCCATAATTTCCCGAATACATATATATTAGGATTCAAAAAAAGAAGAAAAAGACAAATAGGAAATTGCGCATATATATGGTATTAACTCCATTTCTTCAGTCGCGAGATTAGTATTTCAACCTTTAGAAATAAAGCCGCTAGTACACCAGCCCTTATTTTTGGCATGGGTTGAAAAAAAAGAGGAAAGGCGGCATATTTTCAAAACAACCCCTTAAAATTTGCGAAAAAAAGACACGACAGAAGTATAACCGTACATAAAACTTCGAAGCTATTCCGATGCTTTAGCTTTCAAAACGCATATACAAAATTTTACCGTTATTATAAAACCAACAAGCCTACTTGAACGAGATTCTTTCGCGAATGGATAAAGTGAAAATTTTATTTTTAGCGAATTATAGACAAAAGAATTGCAGAAAGAAGCAAATAATTGTTACATCACTCCGGAAATAATTATCTTATCGGGGAAATATACAGGTAGAAAAGTGAAAAACTTCCACTTACTACTTGCATTTGCAAACTTCCGATAACCATTTGTTTGCTTTTCATTGGTATAAATTAGCTACATCAAAAATACAACAAACAAACTCAACACAGAAGGACCAAAATGCTGTCTTTTTAGTTGTCCTGAAAACTTTTCTTTTTGTTGAACCTTATTTCCAATTCCTGAACCATTTTGTGACCTTCGAAGAAGTGGAACTAGCACTCTTTTCTTCAATGTATCAGGAAAATTTCGTCAATATAACCTTTTTTGCTGCTTTTACTTAATTGAATATTTCTAAAGATGAGATTTTTTGATAATTTCTACTTCATCTAGCAACCTTGTCCCCAGGGTTTTTTGCCTTTTTGACATCGAGGCGGGGGCGAAATTACCCCTGGTACAAGCTGGTGAGATCTGTAATGCGATTGGCTTACATCTGACATAGATAATTTATTCACGCGCCATATTATATGCAACAATTTACTATAAAGATGGCGGATTTTGTTACAAAAACATTGAAAGATTTTGTGGAAATGTTCAAAAAGGGTGAGCTAAACAGTAAATATTTTTATGAAAGATGTTATTTTTCACATTTTGAATGATAATAAGGTTCTTCTTTAAGCTTGCGCAAAGGTTAGCCACACCAGTCATAGGTAGAAAAATGTCACGTTTCGAAACAAAGTTTAGCCGTCAACTAAGCGCTAGCGGCCCTTAGGCAACAAACCCTGGGGACGAGGATGCTTTATCTAGCTGAATTAATTTCCAGAGAGAAACGAAGGGAAACAGACTTTTCTATCTTGCAGCTTGTTACCACAAATGACAAATATTTGCAAAATGCGTTTAAGCTTCTACGTAACTAAACAAGAAAGTGTGATTTTGAGTCGCATTGATGAAACGGACTCCACTTTCTGTTTAGCTAGCTCTAACGTGCCAACCTGAATAGATCACAATGAATAAGCAAATAAGTATAAGAATTTATTTATAGTTATATACTTATAAGTATAAAAAATTCTTAACACGCTGAGGCTGGGGATTTTTTTGGAATTTTCTAAAGATTTCGAGGTTTTTAAGGCTCATTTTCTTATAAAGGTAATTCTTATAAAAAAAACGTGTACGTTTAGAAAAATTACTGGTCAAGCCTTGTGGTTCCGCGGTTGAAGGAACGTCTCAGGAATTTGGCATGCAGGTGTCTATTAGTTAAATATTAAAACTCAGAAAGTATGATAATCATGCAACTTTGCAAAAAGGAGTTATTAAAAAAACCAGAGAGGGGGCGAAACACTAAATATACATTAGCCACCTTTGTTTCCATAAAATTATTTCTTAAACACAAGTCTTACGGAAAATTCAAGAGAGTAAGCAAATACTTCGAAAAATAAGGGTTCGAATGATCTGTTGTTGAAAAAATCAGGGTTGAACTCAATCTTCTTAAAGGAAAAGACCTTCAAGAGTAAGTAGGGGAAAATATGAAAATGTGGTTCTCTTCAAAAGTTAAGTTTATCGTAAAAACTCAAAACTATTATGGTTATACAGTTTGTGGACCACGCTGAAATAATGTAATGCCAATAGAAAAAAGGATGCAGATCCACAGACCACCTAATGGATTTGCCTAATATCATAATAACATCATCGATATATCTAGCTGGTATCTTCCGCTGACATTGGTCACACGCACCTACACTAGAGTTTTGTGTAGTCACTATAGCCAATCAACACGAACACATACACGCTTTTTTGATAAGTAACACAAAATGTTAGCTGAGGTTCAACCGTTGCTTACTGGTTGCCTGTTGACTTGAGCATTTGGGTACTTTTTATTACTAATGTATCTTCCAGGCAGAAGAAAACGTGTAGCTGTTACAAGACCTTGCTTTTTGTGACGCAGTGCTCTTAAAGGGGGAAGTAGCCTCAAAATTATTGAAAAATGACAAAAAAATATTATTACCCTGTCTAATGCAGAATTTAATGTAGATTTTGAACCTCGAAACCGTTTTAAAAAAAATAAAACATTTTTGAGATATTTAAGTTTTGTTGAGGTCTCCTGAATATCTTTTCCCTTGACAACGCCCCTAGCAACGACTTAAATGTACTGGTTTCTTGCCTATACCTTGATTGTTTGTCGAAATTTCGTTGTTCCGCCCGCCCGCCATTATGGGAGTTTGTGTGAATAATATTTCATGTGCTGTCACGGGTTTTTAAGTCATAGTTTGGAAGCTATGAGCTGTCAGTAGCTACACAGCCATACTTTTAGCCTAGTTAACTAAGCTTTCTTCTTCGAGTAGATAAAATGAGTTTCTCTCAAACTAAAGCTTAGACGCGAACGAATGACTCAGCGGAAACCCCGAGTTTAAATTGGACAATGTGACTAATCGCTTCGGACGCCGTTTTAATTTATCTGTGAGTTGTTTACCAAGCTTGGCCACATCTTACTGTGGTAAAAACTTTATAGTTTACTAATGTTTGTTAGGGTGAGTGAAACCACTCGCTGGAATATTCGGATGAAAAGGGCTTTCCCCGACATGGACCACGTGAGCAAAGAACAATAGAATTAGCCAATCAAAAAGCGCGGCCAGATTTTGGCCGCAGAAAAATCGTTTAAGACCCAGCGTAATTTTTCCCACCTTAACTACTCCGATTTCCCGGTGGTAAGAAAAATTACGCTGGGTCTCCTGGCTACCATACTTTATGCAATTTGTTAGTGGTTACTTTCCTGCATATTAGCTATAAAATTATATATATATTCTGAAATGTCTAAAAAAGATGATAGAGTAAAGAAGAGGACACGTGTGACGAGGAAAAGGAGGTTTAAAGGTAACCAGTGGACACAAGACAGTAATACCCCATCGAAAAGAAGCAGCCCAACATTGTATGTGGAAAGCGCTGCTGATCAGGACGTTTTTTTTTATCCTTGTACCCCTCATGATGATGAGCATTTTAACCAACCTGGTTCTCTAAGATACAGGAAATCAATACTGACACCCCAAAACAAGGAGACCATAGAATAACTGGAAACCGTATATACAGTTGACGTTGAAATTCTCACTGATATATTTCGAATTTTATGTTGCTCGGACTGTCACAAAAAATGATTAAAACTTTACGAAAAATTTTTAAAGGAGAAAGGCTTTGCCCATTTACTTACAATAACATGTAAATGTGGATTTTATATATAAGAAACTTTCAA
Organism: Hydractinia echinata; assembly: GCA_030067915.1. Lineage (NCBI taxonomy): Eukaryota > Metazoa > Cnidaria > Hydrozoa > Anthoathecata > Hydractiniidae > Hydractinia > Hydractinia echinata. Next base: position 722,548 of record JASGCC010000031.1, read on the forward strand.
TGATTCCTGGTAAATATTGCATATCTAACACTTAATCGAAAGCGACTTTTTAACACATCGTATAAGAACAAAGAAACATCAAAGAAGAGACGTAAAGTTCTTCGGGGACAGTGTAAGTCAAAAGCGACAAAATTAAGCAAAAGAAAGGATCCATGTATGAACTTGGTGCATTTTAGCCACATAATTATATTTTATATATACAACATTGGGGTATTTTAAACTTTGAATTTGTATATGTCTTGTTTTATTTTGCGTTTTTCACAGAACAACATTTTTGATCCACCGTCCTTTGTAACCTTTGAACCGTTGCATGTTTTAACTTAAAATTTTCACCAGAGCTTCACATCTATTGGAGCTATGTTCTAAACCAAGAAAATGCAATAAAAAATTAGTTTATTTTCTTATATGAAAATTTCAATTTGGATTTTTTGAGCCTAATATTTTTTCGGTATATAGAAATCCGCCATTATGAAACTTTGTAAGAATTTAAATATTTTTCTTGGTTTAAGTCACAGTTTATATCAGTATGCATCTTCTCTGAAAAAATGAAACTGATCAACCCATTATTTCTTTCACTATTAAGGACAGCGTGGAAGTCATATTTTGGGAAAATCCGCCATTTTTAGCCGATTTCATGGCAACAAAGCGTAAATTTTTATTAAGAACATGATAGAAATATTTTCTTAACTGATACGCATTGGAAAAAAGTGTTTTTATTCAAATATTTATTGATCTAAATTTTGAGGCTACTTCCCCCTAATGTTAAAACTAAGCAATCGAGGTTGTATGAATAACAGAAGTAAAACTTAACACGGCCGTCTATTATCCTTAATTACTTTGTTTCTAATTAGTTTGGTTAAATGCTTTGTGATAAATAAAGTCTCTGTGCATACAGCTTTTAAAAAAAACACGGAAGCATAAAATATAAAACGAACGCATGAATCATAAGCGTATACTTTGAAATTTGTTTTGGTAAAAGTTTATTTGGAAATGTATAACCTGGCAAGAGAGAGGAAAGTTACAGAAGTGGATCGTGAACACGTGAAAAAGATACGTACAATAGGTAAGAACGTTCATCGGTATATTTCATCATATAGTCTGGATTTCTTTGATGTTTTTTTTGCTATCTGCGTAGTAAAGTGACTGCACAAAAAGCATAAAAGTTCAAAACAATGCCTCAAATGATTCAACGACAGAAAAGTTAAAAAATGTTTTAAAAAACATCAGATAGAGCCACAATATTTCGGGAAACAATAGTGAATATCAAAGAATTATTCTCGATGGTACTCGAACTCGTAGAGAAAACAGTTGAAAGCTCCTAGATCCCGTTTTTGGCTGAATATCGACCGAACTTAAAAGCCCAATCGCTTTTACTATAACCTGCTGGTTTGAAATACGTGGCCATTCATTACTTTTTCTTTAAAACTTCTGTTTTGCACTTCTCTGTTTTTTTACAGATTTTAGATTAAAATAGCTTTACATGGTGTGTACATACATGAGTTAGAGTGCAAATTTAAACTTACTTAAACCCCTGGCCAGGAAACCCAGCATAATTTTTCTTAACAGCAGGAAATCGGAATAGTTCAGGTGGGAAAATTACGCTGGGTGATTTTTCTGCGGTCAGAATATTGACCGCGCTTTTCGATTGGTTAATATCGGGAATCCTTTGTGTTAAACGCGAATGGCGTCACTTAACTGAACAAATATTATTAGTTCTTGTTTTATATAAGAGGGTAAGTTGTGACCACGCCGACTTTGTGCTCATTGGTTGATTGTAATTCAAGGGGTTTGCTATAAGGGAGATTTGAATTTTAGGGATTTGCTCTGACATTTTTGTTTGCGTCTAAGCTACCGTTTAAGAGAAACTGAATTTGATATCCTCGAAGAAAGCTTAGTTAACTAGGCTGTTCAACCCCTAGTGCGATCCAAGGTTAAAGGTATAATTAACAACGGTGTGAACAAATTACTCAGAACAAAATTACTTGTAAAATCAATCTTACTGAGAATGTTTCACGTCGGTGTGTGTGACCATGTCAGAAAGGAAAACAAAAAACATGGCGATGACGAGGAGTAGAAATAAAGCATTCTAATTCAGGAAGCTAGCTAATTTGTCATGTTATACTCATTCTTGAAACAGCGACTTGGCTGTACTTCGAAGTCTGGGCGTTCTTTTTCCGTTTTTTTTTTTGTAGATCGTTTTTGTTCTTATTTTAATTTTTGCTATCAAATCGTTGGCGTCACTTCTCTGATGATAACCAAAAAACATTTTTTATTATATCTCGAAAACAATGGAACAGATCTTAGCTGGAAAATAGACATTTTCATTATTCCAAAGAGTTAGACATCATGCACGATACAAGTTGGTTTTAATCTAGAAAGGCATTATTCTGCAACACAGGATTTTATTTATAAAAGTCAATTAAATTTGGACATATACATACAAACCATCGAGAAAATATTCCTGTGTGTGTCGTTAAAACATACCCGAACGTCATGTCGCGGGCACACGTTTGCGGCTCGCAATCCTGACCACTATGGACCGACTCCTACTTACTACCAGGGAGTATGTCAACCCTTATAGGATATTTTACAGGTCCCTTTTTTAACAAATAAACGACTTCTTGAAACTTGATTCACGATTAATGGTTGTGGACAATACCTAGACGGTTTATCGCTAGTACTTTTGGGTAGTCCAAGTCATTCCCTCTCTAAAACATAAAGAATGCTTTTCATGACAGCCTAGTTTTCAGGAGTCTGGCAGCGGGGGTGTTTTTGCCCGATTTGGTCGGATATTTGCGTCTTGTAAGAGTTAGCAGTGTAGAAGGTACCACTACATCAAGCATACCCTACGTAAAAAAAAACTATCACATAAACCATGTGAGATGTTTCCATAAACAATAATCTTACATTTTTATGTCTGAGAATGAAAGTGACATTCTCGACCCCAGAGCTCTTTGAGATAAACGCGAGGTTTTAATCTCAAGGAGCTCTGGGGACGAGAATTGAGAAAAGACACACTCAGTGAAGAAATGGTTAGAAATATATATATTACAAAGTAGTGATATTTGTATAGTAAAACAAAAATTTTACTTGAAATAAACCATTCTTTGTTTTCTCTTTCAGGTGTGTTGCATATTACACATTCCGTAATCCTAATTGGACTGGGTTTAATACCGTTTTTGAGTGCCTTTCACATTAACTCAAAGCGATCAGCATGTGGGCTATGGGGAGGAATGCTAGACCTTGGACTAGGAGTCACTGGATTAATACTCTGTCGTTTTCCTCAGTTCCCATGGTTGCCGATATTTCATACGATATATGGTATTATCACCGCACTTACTTCAGCTGCAGTGACTGTCATATCTGCAGTTGTTGTCGGGTAAGTTAAAGTTTCATAACTATTGATTTATTTTTCACTTTCGGGTGACTTACAAATCGATAAGTGCACGCTAAATGTCAATTCAACATCATAGATTTTTTTCGGAAAATAGAAAGCACTTTAAACTGGTTGGTCGTGAACACGTTTCATAGAAGGAAATGTGTGAATACAAACTTTTTTATTTGTGATTCACTGCTTTCAAATCATGAGAAGTAAAGAAGACAGAAAAATTAATAATTTAGTACGTGTTGTTTTATCTAGGGCTTACGCAAAAGAAAACCGTCAATATCAAATATATCCATGGAGTGGAAGGATTTATGGTCCTGACAATGAGTTTGTTATTGGATTATGTGTTTACAGTGTTATTCTAATTTTTGGGATAATCGAGATAGTACTGTGCATTACGTCAGTCATTTATGGTGCAAGAATGTGCAGTTGCAATCGCGATAACGGTAGGATTTTTTGTCTGTCTGTATGTCTGTCCGTATGTCTGTCCGTATATCTGTCCGTATGTCTGTCCGTATGTCTGTCCGTATGTCTGTCCGTATGTCTGTCCGTATGTCTGTCCGTATGTCTGTCCGCCCGCCCGCCCGCCCGCCTGTCTTTCGGTTCGTCCGTCCGGCTATATATGTATATTATATTTTTCAGCGTACAAAGTGCAATATCAACGATATCAAATGGAACCAATTTTACACTATGCAGCGCCTTTATCACACACTCATATACCAACAACGCAGGGCGGTAATGTTTCGTCTCCTCAAAGTGCCGTGGTCCAGTCATTACCACATCACCAACCACAATCCACGCTTAATAATACAATGAATATGCCAGTTCAAACACAAGTAATCACGAACGCTGCAGGACAACACTTTATGGTTGTTCCACTAGCAATGGATGGTAACCGGCAGCCTGAGATCTCTTCTCTATCGCCTCTTCCTTCTTTAAATTATTCTCCTAGTCAGCAGATAAACGCTTCTGAGCAGCCACAACCTCTTCAAAGAGCTCACTTGGTTGGGGTTCCTAACGCTTTCCAAAAAGTTGTGCCTACCTTCGATTATAAACAAAACCGATCCTCTGCTTTCAATCCACAAATCGTTCCTACCCATCATAGTTATACTACCCCAAGAAGTTTGGAAACCAATCCGTTTCAGCAAGATTTCCAGCGACAGCTTATTACTGACCCAAGAAATTTTCCAAATTCTCCGTTAAATCAGCCACCTTATCCAATTGAACAACGTGATGCTGCTTCCTTCGTCAACATATATAGTCCATCTGATACAAGGTCACCGCCTAGCGCTTTCCAACAAGTTATTCCTCATCAGCAGGATACGCAATATTCGTTCCACCAACACATTGCTCCTCCAAAGATTGACCCTCCACCACAGAGTCAAGTTTCGCATGGAAACCTTAACCAAGAGCACGGTGAAAAGTTGGAACAAGTCATTCCTTTAAAGATTGACCCTCTACCACAGAGTCACGTTTCGCAAGGAAACCTTAACCAAGAGCACGGTGAAAAGTTGGAACAAGTCATTCCTTTAAAGATTGACCCTCCACCACAGCGTCAATTCCAGCGAGAAAACCTTAACCAACAGCAGGATAGCAAGCTGGAACAAGATGCTTCTCCAAAGATTGACTTTCCAATAGAGAGTCAAACACGGAAAGAAAACGTTGACCCACCACAGGAGAGCGTGTTACAACAAGATATAACAACTAACTCGCCCCAATGAACACATTATGCAGATTGAAAGAAATCTATGTGACTTACAATTGATGTGTCAAATGTTACCCTTAAAATAAATAATTTTTGTTATATCAAATGTTAATTTTCTTTACTCTACCCATTTCATTGGGCCTGAAGAGGAAATGTTTGCCTATACAGTGCTGTTTGCCTGAGAGCTAATAATTTTTAAAAAGAAATATTTTTAGTTGCAGTTTTAAAATTCACATTAATGCTTTTAATACGCGCCTGTTTTTAAAAAGATCTATATTTAGAGTTGCAAATAATGGCTAAGGAATAGACCTAGATAGTTCATATTTGGTGCCGTTAGGTAGCTCAATTTATCCTCTATCTAAGACTTGTGCCGCACTTTTCATGCCATCCTAGTCCACAGGAGTTATGACGGTTCAACAACGGTGCTGTTTTTGCTGATTATCGATCTACTTGATCTGTTGTCTAAGGGTTCTGTATAGCTTATTTAGTGCAGACTTAGTAAGTAGACAGATTCGTGCGGTTTTGTTTAAAATTTGTCCGACTGTTTAAATTTAAATATTTATTTTGTATTCGTATTTTTAAAATTTAAGTTTTGCAATTTTTTTTATTTTTATTTTTCATTTTAACACAAATTTAATTTTAGTTTTTGATATAAGATAAGAGGGCTAAAAATGCTCTGGTATCTTTCCCCAATATAGCTATTGCCAGTGGGTTGGATGTTTCGCGGGTAGAAAGTTTCGCTAGCAAAAAAAACCCCGCGAAATTAGGGTAGGTACAACCTGAATAAGTTATCGGCTTTCTGTGTTCTAAGATGAAGTCTGCACTCACCATAACGTTCGGGAGAAAGTAGAAGCATGTATGAAATTTATTTCGATTTGGGGTGCTAGAGATTAAAGATGGGGGTGCATTTTTGACAGGAACAAAGAAAATTAAAAAATTTGTAGCAAAAGAATTTGCAAGTGAAGAATTATCTTTCATGAGAAAAACTTTCGTGATTTTTGGAAGGTTCCAAAACATAAAGTTTCGCGAGAAGAGTCAAAAAATCGCAAAACATTGCGAAAGTTTCTAACCACGAAAGTATGCGAGTGTATCAGATTGATACACGAGACTCTCTTTATTTCGACTTCCCTCTATTTCTCCATCTCTATATGTCTGCCATTACGTTATTCGTAAAAGTTTTGTGAGGAAAATTTGTCACCAAGGCTGCATGCTGTAATGGTAACACTTCTACCACTAGAATATAGGCGTGTGTTCTTTTTGATGGACAAAATTTGAGTTAGTTCCCACGGAATTCCAAAATGACTTTTCGAAAATGCTTATAACTCCTCCGAAAAGGACCTGTACTTTTTTAAACTTTTGTATATAGTCCCATTTTTTAGTCTTTTATAATGAAACAGGTATATTTCTTTAAAATATCTTAAAAAGGACACGTTTTCCAAAATTTTGTTTTGGAAACCATTTTCCTGTAGTATGTTACGCGGAAAACATCACTAGCGATTTGGCGAAGTTGTTTAAAGAAGTTCATCACAGTTGCTGGAAGACAGAGAGACGCTTGGTTTCTATTTAAACTGTTATAAATGAAATTTATGTCGAATGATTTGTCCGAACACAAATAGTAATAATAATAAGATTGCAGCTGTCTCATTTTCCTCACTTTTTAGTTATAATTACCTAGCCTAAGGATAAAGACACAACGACGACACGACGACGAAACTGTACAGATACTTCAATTTCTATTTCCACACCAAGCGTTTTCAACCAACAGCATACCAAACGACCATCAGCGTTCAGTTAGCCCTATTGTTTTTTACCTGGGAACGCACTCGGTTGCGGGGCTCCGAAAATCAGTACAATTTGTGGTCTTATTGGTTGTACTTTTGAGAGAAAAAAATTTAAACCTAGAGCAACGTTTTAGCCTGTAAATCATTGATTTTGCACATCCAGGCTGTGTATTGTTTCTGAAAATATTTATATCCAGGGCGGTCCTGAAAATTCCGCCTATCCTAGAGGCTGTCGAGAATTAAAAAAACTGTGTTGTAGATATAAACAAATTTCTAGCCAGCTCTCAAAATAGCGTTTTTTGTTTTATACTAAAATTAAAAATACTCTGCTATAATTTCTGCGGCAACATCTCATTTGTAGAAGATTTAAACAGAGAACGAGTTTCTTCCATTTCGAGTTTAAACAAAAATTTTGTTTTCCTTATTCTTTTTACGATGAAGAAACACGAACTTGAAAATCTGTACACAAGGTGTATGCAAAAAAAGTGTTTTGGGTGTTTTGGCAAAATTAATACAAAAATCTGAACCAACTAATATTTCCAAAAGAAGAGCTATGCAATTGAAACGCAATACAACCGCACCTATCAAAATGTGGTAGGATATCTTATAAAATTCTTGGGAAATGCAAGCATTAATGTACGTATCATCCGAAAATTTAGCCGCCGTCAACAACGAGAAATAAGCAGCAAAATACCGTTCAAACTAACTTCTGACGTGCTTAAAACCTCGCATTATCTCTAACATTTCGTCAATACATAATCACAAAACTATAATCATTAATTACCGACTGGTAGTCTTAAGGCCGGTTTCAATACAGCTGCATTTTGCGCCCAGTCGTAAAATGCGCCGCGACTTTTATCGCATATACCGAACCATTTCCATTTAGCGATTTTTGCTCGCGTGTTTTTTGCAAAACATGGCTGCTGTAAACAGACGATATTTATTGCTGCAAAATCTGAGATTAGTCTTAGCATTATTTTAAAAAAACAACGTCGTAAAAAATACGTAAGAAAAACATGTGGATGAGACTACTTTTCATAGAAAGAAGAACCAAAGGCCTATACAACGTTTTGGTTAAGGATTTAATGTTGTCAGATCACGAGTACGTTTTTAAGTGCCTCCACAGATTCATTGATTTTATTTTGTTCTTCATTTTCTTCGCTTGATTGATATATATTCTGATTCTCTACATTCATTTGGCGTTGATAAAAATTTAACACAGAAGCGAGATCTTTACCTTGTTGCTAGCCATCTTGAAATGATCTAATTAAAAATTCTTTCGTAATTCATGTAGATTTCTACGTTTTGATTGGCTGTTAAGATGAAGCGCAAAATGTAGCTCGCAAAAAGTAGAGCCTGTTCAACTTTTTTGCAATCGCCCCTGCGCATGCAAAAGCGCGAGGTCAGCGGCATTATTCTGATAATGCGCATGCGTAGATCAAAAGTCACGGCGCTTTTTACGAGTGGGCGCAAAATGCAGTTGTATGGAAACCGGCCTTTATGGTAGACCGTTCGCTTCCAGTGCGGGAGGTCTTGGGTTCAAACCCCGGCCGAGTCATGCCAGAGACTATAAAGGTGTGAATCTATCCTTTCTGCTAGGCGTTCAGCATAAGAATAGGATTGATATCTCAGGCGGTTGTCTCGTTAAGCGATTGCTGTGCTTGCACGACTTTCGGAGCCCAAATGGGAGCTTTAAAGGCACTAGAACCCCTTTCGCAGGACCCTCATTGATAGCAGTGCCAATAGGAACTGGAGAGGCTATCCTGGGTAAATAATTCTAATAATGATAATAATAATAATAATAATTAGGTAGCCCTGTCGTAAGTTGTGGCGACGGCTTTCTCTTCGTCCTTACCTGTGTGTTTTGAAGGATTCACTTCAGGGACCTTAAATCATTCCATTGTTTACGTTGATACTCTTGTCTAAAATCCTCTTGTTTTTATCTCCGTTTTTGGGAACAAGAGATCTGTATGTTGGTATATAGAAAAGATATAGTCTTTTGGATGACATTTGATCACATTTTTTTGTTCTCAGGCTTTTTTTTCCAACGCAAAATTTTTAACGCAACGCAAAATTTGCCCCAGCATGCTTATCAGAAAGAAAACAAGAAGCTTTGGGGACGAGATTGTTCCAAAAGTATAAATAGAATGATGATGACATAAGATTAACAGAAGTCATTCAACTTAGACAGATTACAGAGTTACCTAAATCTGCTTGAAAGATTTTGACACCTTGAAAAGTACTATGGTATTATAACTAACACGTAACTTCGCCTACATGTCTAATAATTTCTGCTTCATGAAGACGTGTGTCTGCTGAATTGGGAAAGTCCCAAACACTTAATGGAACAAATTTTCGCAAAATTTAATTTCGCGAATTGGCCAAATATTCAATCCCAGCACAAGTTTGCGACTATATTCACCAAATAGTTGGGAGGCTTTCTGTCCTTCATTAACATCAAAGGTTATATGTCAAACAGATTCATCGGAGGAACCTTTCTCTCTGTTATTAACGTAATAAAAAATTCTAAGGACCTGTGTAGGATCACGATTAATGACTTTCCACTTCTACAGCTGGCACAATGTTACTTAAGAAAAACATTATTTCTGTTATTAAGATATAAACAAAGTTTGGTTGGGGTCAGAAATTATTGCAAATACAATGACTTTATTTTCAAATCGGATAAAATTAACGTTTTAACAAATTGTATTTCTCAAGAATTTAATTCTGCGAATAATGGAATTAACAAAACATTTCGCAAAAAGACCAAAAATTCGTGAAATTGCGAAAATTTATTCCATTTATTCCATAAAAAAGTGACATTAAAAACTTTGGTTCATCAATACAAACCTGGTTAATTATTGCACCCAGAATTAGAGGGACACCGATGCTCCCGGGTCAAATCCGTCTTGCCGTCCCTATATATAAAAAAGATATAACAAGCGCTGGGAATGACGTTGGGAATATTTCCTCTATGCTTTTTATATCGACAGGTAGAAGAAAAATTCGGACATGTTAGGTCAAGTCAGAAAAACAACAAGATGCATCGTCCACGTTTTAATTTTTAACTCCACTTCACAAGTTATAACTGCTCTAAAAACTGCACAAAAGCAAATTTAAATCCAAAAAATTAAAAATACCAGTGATTTTTAATTTTTCTATCACTTTCAATACTATCCAAACGTTCTTTGAGGCTAGCGCTAAAATAATTTTTAGCAAGTTAAACCAAAAACTTCTATGCAAATAATTGTCCAACAGGGTATTATTATAATTTCAGGATATATTTCGATTCTATATGAATCATCATCAGCTAAAATAAAATAAAAACAGATTTAAATCTATCTTAAAAATATACACAGTATTCACATAACTATTCACACGAAAGTCTACTGAAATAAGTTTTGTACGGATAGAATTGAAAAATGACAAAGCGCAATTATAATTTAATGGTCAATATGCGCCTACGGTATTCATCTTTAGTATAAGTCCAGGTTTTATTGCCTCAATCGCTAGCGCTTCAATCAATAATTGTGTTATTGTTCTCGCTGTACTGATAATAGACACATGTTCCAATTTTAGTTTAAAATGATATTCCATAAAATGGGCTCTAACGCGTTTTGTCGGATGGAAGTGTTCTTTTGAGTCGGGTGAGCATATATCGGTCAGTCTGACCAACATTAGCAAGCTTCGCAACTTGGACAAACAATATGGTATACCGACTCGTCAACCTGTAGCTTGAGCGGTGAAAGAACTGATTTCAGCTTTCGAATGGTAAATACAACTTTGCTCGGAGCATTCATTCGCTTCAACGAGTCTTGGAATTTTTAAGAATTTCCCTTTGTATTATACAAAAAAAACTTCCATTTTTAAATTTGTGTTATCATATTTTTTTTCTATAAAATCATACAACAGGTGGTTACAATCTGGTCTGTTGAGCGACAAAAAATAAACAGCGAAAAATTAGCACAAATTCATATATACAAATGCAGGTTCTGCTGACCAGTTGATTCACTGTCATAATAAACCTTCCCTGGACGGAAAAGCGACGAAGAACACTCGCAGGAAAGCAAAAGTAGATGGACAATGCAAAAGATGCAAAAGCGAAAAACGTTCTCTAATTCACGCGGAGCTTCCCCAACGCACAGTTATACTCCTTTGGGAAAAATGTTCAGGGGACAAAAAATAGTTTGCAAAAAAAACGAGTGTAACCTCTTCGACGCAAAATTTCCACCGAACGGATCCATTATTTTCGCGAATACATATATATATTAGGATTCAAAAGAAAAAGAATGACAAATAAGAAATCGCCTCTATACTATGGTATTTACTCTTTTTTTTAGGTCGCGAAATTGGTATTTCAACCTTAAAAACAAAGGCGTTAGTAAACCGCCCTTATTTTTGGAAAGGCGGCATATTTTTAAAACAACCCCTTAAAATTTGCGAAAAAAGACACGAATGTACACAAAGAAAATCACAGAAGTATAACCGTACATTCCAAAACATGAGTGTATAAAAATCAGACATATTATTTACAATTTCTAACCGGGAGGAAAAAATTTGAAAATTCATAAATTCATAAAGCTTTTATTAAAATCAAATACCATTGAGATTGACATGAGACATGTCGTCACGACGTTGGTGAAAATCTCGGCACGGCGTTGGTTTAAATGTCGGCACGACGTTGGTGAAAATCTCGGCACGGCGTTGGTTTAAATGTCGGCACGACGTTGGTGACTTGACAAATGTTAAATCGGTAAGTCGACTTCAATAATGCATTTGAAAAAAGAATAGAATAAAACTTCCCCTAAAGAAGGGATTCTAGCTGAATAAACCCGATCACTTCGTGAAAACACAAAGGTGGAATTATTTTAGTGCTTTTGAGTTTTTTCACGAATTCGTTTTTACATCATGACTGTCCCTCGATCTGACTGATTGTCATAGTGCAGTAGTAACAACTACGAATGAGAAACAACAAGCCGCTAATGAAAGCACCTGCAAAAAGTAAGAAAATAAGTTTTACAAACATGGTTAGTATAACACTGGTAAGAAGAACAATACAACTCAGCTTTCAGAACGCATGTGCTAAATTTTACCGTTATCATAAAACCAACAAGCCTAGAAATTAATTTTCGCGAATAGATAACAACGTGAAATTTTTGAGAAGATTATTTTTAGCGAATTATAGACAATAGAATTGCAGAAAGAAGCGAATAATTACTTCATCTTATCAGGGAAAAAGGGAACAGGTGGAAAAGTGACTAATTTGAGGGGTTAGTCACTGAAGTTTCTTCCAACTAAAAATTTGCCAGAGTTAGAATTCTTTGACTTTAACCCGACTAAAAATTTCTCCATAATTTTACTACCACGATTTTTTTATTAAAATGTTCAAATTTTATGCCTACCTTAGCAAATCGACTAGGTTTCATATAACATATAAACTTTGATGATAAAAGAAGAGAGAAAGATAAAAATAATGAATATTTGTTTTTCTCTTTTCCTGTGACCTAAACTTTAACAGGGGCGGGCGACAAATCTATGCAAAGGTAATGAACATTTTCTACGACTATGAACTTTTTCCTGAATAACTTAAACCCCTTTTTACAAACTACAAAGATTTAATTTTGCGACAAAGCGAAAGGTCCCAAAATTAGAAAAAATTAATCTCTGTAAGAAAAAAAAAATTCTCTTTAAGATAAACAATATCCCTTTTTAAAGAAAGTTGCAACAATCCGAAAGGTCTTCATAGGTTTAATACACCTTATTCGTTCAAGTATAACCGCTTATAAAATCCACACTTATACGATACAAGATAACAAAGAAAAAAAAGTTAATATTTTCGAGCTTACCTATCCACAACACATATATACCTAAAGAAAAGCAATGTCATAAGTGAAGTTTACAGTAACAATGAATTATATAGAAAATCGGTATTTCACAGGTGATCCTAGGTAACTGGGTCCGGTTATATAAAACGTTTAATACGTGGAAACAATTTCGATTGCTTGCATTTGCTTCCTTCGGATAACCTTTTTTTTGCAGTTCTATTGGTACAAATTGCATCAAAAAATACAGCAAAAAAACAAATTCAACACAGAAGGACCAAAATGCTGTCCTTTAAGTTGTCCTAAAAACTTTTCTTTTTGTTGAACCTTATTTCCCATTCCTGAACCATTTTGTGACCTTCGAATAAGTGGAACTGGAACTCTTTTCTTCAATGCATCAGTAAAATTTCGTCAATATAACCTTATTTGCTGTTTTTACCTTTGCAAATTAAAACAAGTGAAATTAAAAAAAAAAAAATCTATACCTCCAGATTGTTTAGCTAGCTCTAACGTGCCAACCTGAATAGATCACAATGAATAAGCAAGTAAGTATAAGAATATATTTATAGTTATATACTTATAAGTATAAAAATCTTAACAAGATTTCGGGGTTTTCGAGGCTCATTTTCTTAAAAAGATATTTCTTATAAAGAAAAAAACGTGTATGTTTAGAAAAAATTTTTTACTGGTCATGCCTTGTGGTTCTGCGGTTGGAGGACCATCTTGGAAATGTGGAAAAAAGTTTTGGTTAGCATTTTTAGATTTACATTACTGCATACGTAATAGTTATGAAGTATTTTTGATATCAAACATGATTTTCTTTTCAACTAAATGTATCTGTCTTTTAGAGTGATGAGGGAAAATGTGTTTGAAAATTTGCCTACCAATTTCAGGCTTCTCCTGAGTGGTTTAAAAGAAATATTTTAGCACCTTCGTTCCGACACATTTCGGGAATATCCAAAATTTAATTGTCCAGGAAATTTTTTTTGGGATTCTACAGAACGATTGCAGAACACAATCGCTAATTACGCTATTTAAAAGAGTTCGGAGACTTCATCTTTTTGTTTTATAGGTAGCTTTTTGTAAGCTTTCAATGCTTCTTAAAAAGATTTCAATATTTAAATATTTAGCTCAACATTCCAGTATATTTAGGAATCTTTTCTTTCAACAATTATCGATTTCAACAATTTTAACAATTTCAGGACCGTGGTCACCACGGTCTTGGTTTTTAACCAAATAATACGTTTGTATAAACAGAAGAACAAACTTACTGTAACGCCTACGCCCATCGCTAGAAATAAAACGCCTGCAATAGCACAAGCAAGGGCACGATTTTTAGCGAACTGTGGTCCAACTGACGATCTAAAAAAATAAATAATGTGTACAATACCATTGAAAAATTATTGAGTGTGTCGCGTTATAGTATAGATGGCGTTATAATATAGGCGTTATAATATAGGCGTGTGTGGCGTTATAATATAGATGAAAAGTAATTAGCACAACACTTTACCATTCGACGGCCATTTTCAAGTACACAAGTCATATAACAATTACAATATGTTTATATATATAATAATATCGTACGATCGTATCGTATGATCATAAACTTATTCTAAGGGGATAGTCAATTATCTGAAAATAGAAATAATGGTATAGACAGAATATTTCTATTGAGAATTGGCGGTCAGTTATACAAGCACGTCGATGGTGTTGCCATGGGCTCACCTCTTGGCCCCAGTCTTGCTAATGCCTTTCTTTCACATCATGAAAAGTTTTGGTTAGATAATTGTCCGTCAGCGCTTAAGCCTGTATATTATAGAAGATATGTAGATGATGTTTTTGTGCTGTTTTCATCTCCTAGCCACCTGCCTCTTTTTAAGGCCTATCTTAATAGTCAACACATTAACATATCCTTCACATCTGAGTGCGAGGCTGATAAACGTCTTCCTGTTCTTGATGTTTCCTGTATTCGTGATGAATCGAAGTTTATAACGTCTGTTTATAGAAAACCAACATTTAGCGGTGTTTATACTAATTATAGTAGATTTTTGCCAGTTTTGACATTGATTTTCCGAATCTTCAAAATTGTTTCAAATTTTTCTAGGTTTCATTTAGAAATACAGGACCTTAGAAACATACTGTTAAGAAATTGCTATCCCTCAAGCCTCATCGATCAATGCATTAAGTCATTTATCAACAGAATGTTTCATGATAAAAATGTTTTCATCACCTAGCCTATCACCTAGCCTATGCTAGAAGTTTTTAATATTTTACCATACTTAGGTAAATTATATTTGAAACTGCGATCTCGTTTAACCAACACATTTAATAAGAATCTTCCATGTTGTAAGGTTAGGGTTGTTTTTAAATCTCCTTTTAGAATCGGCGATTTTTTCCATTTAAAAGACGGTGCCTCAAGTGCTCTGCGTTCAAAAGTCGTAAATAAATATAAGTGCTATGGCTGCAATGCTACCTATTACGGTAACACTATGCTACATTTAAAAGTAAGAGCCTGCGAATATATGGGTGTTTTTGCCTTGACTAGAAAAACCATCAAAGCTCGAAATCGTAGTCCAGTTTGGGAGCATGTAGTTTTCTGTAAAAATAGACCTACTTTGGAGAACTTTTCTATACTCTACATCGCTACAAATAATTTTTATTTGGAATTAAAGGAGAGTCTGTTGATCCGTAGGGACAAGCCAATTCTCAATAGAAATATTCTGTCTATACCATTATTTCTATTTTCAGATAATTGACTATCCCCTTAGAATAAGTTTATGATCATACGATACGATCGTACGATATTATTGTATATATAAACATATTGTAATTGTTATATGACCTATGTACTTGAAAATGGTCGTAAAGTGTTGTGCTAATTACTTTTTATCTATGTACAATACCAGTTAGATTTTTATCGAAAGAAAGAGATATAATAAAAATAAAGTAAATAAATAAATAAAGTAATATAAGTAATATATAAAAAAGGGATATAATAAAAATGTACACCATTCATCAACTTACACTTTTCGACAATATGGACATCGTGCAAGATGTGCAGTCGTTCGAAACTATGAAAAGTAACCAAACACGTTACAGAAAAGTCTGAAAATAACATAAAAGGGATAAAAATTTTAGCAAGTGTATAATCAGTTAAACCTACCACAAATGTTTCGTTGCAATGACCACACGTCACGCGTATTCTTGCATCACCAGGCTGAACATTTGGTACTGGAGCTGATGCAGGTGGTCCACCACCTACATTTATAACACGTTTACTAAAACAGTAGTATTTTAAATTTTAGCTTAGAGTGCGATAATTATGTTATTTTAAAGCTGACATTCTAGCCTAGTTATACCAGTTCTACAAGAGCTCATATTAAGCAGAAAAGAGTTAATAAAAAACTAGCAGCTTGGCTAATCGTATTCAAACTTGCAGAGTAAAGAGCATTTATTTATTGTAAATATACATAGACCATTTTATACATTTTTAGATTCCCCTCATTTTTTCGAGTATCTCCTCATTACACTAATGTTTCATGAGCAATTCCTGATAACATGTTTCTACTCCCAATTTAGTTTGACATAAAATTTAAAACAAACCAGTTAGCTCTTGGACATGATATCCTTGTTGAAGTTGCACGACAAGTCAGTAACGCATTACACGGACATCGAATATATTTTTTCCCAGCAGGAGGAGCTTTTATAGGCTAAAGACGAAGTTAGCCTTATGAGAAAAATCACAAGGTTACAATATAATATAATAAATGAATAAATGAATAAGGATACATACTGTAGCTTCATGACAGTTTGAACATTTGACTACACGTTGTCCTTCTCTACCTCTGATAAATACCAGCTGTTGACATACCCTACATACAACTGTGGGTTCCCCCATGACACCTGCTGGTGGTGGTTGCACAGCAGGATTATAAGATCCACTATAAGGTGGGGGTGCATCCCCATACGGAGGCGGTGGTGAACCGCTTAATGATCCATCCTGTACATCGTCATTTACTAAACTGTTGTTGTCTAGATAAAAATATATAATTTTTTCCAAACATTTTTGACTTTGATGATGCCAAAACTTTCTAAACTGTACTTATGAAAAATTTGGTGGTTAGATTATATGTATAGGAGATATATATTTATTTGTTAAACTTCATGAAATTTCAATATCCTTTTTTCTCTCAAACAAAACAAAACCCAACACAACTAAATGATACTAAAAATACTGATGACAAAAGAGAAAAACTCATTTTATTCTTATGAGTGAAAAACTCCACATGCTAACAATTTCCTAACTTCCATTATGCCAATGTTTTATGACTGCTTGGCCACCAAGTTTCTGTTGACTTTTAATCATATTGCTTATATCAGCAATCATAAACACTTGTGAAGTTTTGACAAACTCGTCTCTAGCATGTGCTATTTTTTCCATTGATAGAAGCCTAAAGGGCTGGGAACAAGCTTAAAGGTTTCAAGCGACTCTAAATTTCAGCTATGATCTCTCTTAGCTTAGATCTCTCCAGTCTCTTAGCTTTTTTACATATTTAGGAATTTGATTCTTGCTTCATTAAGTTTACTTGGCTGCTCAAACTTCATGTTGGTGTCTTTATTTATGAAATAATAAAACTTCTTAGTAACAAAAAATATATATCACCTCCCTTTCTTTTGTTTCCTCATGTACTCAAAATACTATTGAAGAGCCTGTCTTCAAATATTTTTGTGTTTATACAAACACAATACACAAAAAAGTTTGTCTTGTTGTGGTAATAACACAAGCTTGTTTCAAAAAGTTTTAAAATATTTAGCAGTAGAGAAACTTCGAGAGAAGGAATGTATAGCTATTTGTATGCGTACAAGAAAATACATTTCCGATATTTCAGTTTAGGTTGCATGGCTTTGTGGCAAAAAATATATTTTGGGTTAACTTCCCCTTTGAGACAGCAGTAGACTCCTGGTAACTCACAACTCCAATGGACCAAAGAAAACAGTTCAAGTTAAGGGAAGTTACTATTAAAGTCAATTAAACAGTAAACAAATGGTAACAATAGAATTAAGCAGAAGTTATTCATATAACTAGTTATGAACTGATAACACAAAAATGGAAGAAATATATATTTTTTTTCTATTTTCCCATCTGCCTGTTTCCCTTTATTCAAGAAAATCTTTGAGCTATTGTATATTTAACGAAATAACATTACCTTTTAGAGATATATATGGGTTCAAATTAACAGGTAATTTTAATCCAAAACTGTCAGAAGGGGTTCAAGATATTTGAACTTATCCCGCATTGGAATTACAAATGGATTTTTTTGAATTATTCCACATGATAGCATTCTTGTTGTGCACAGTTAAAATTATTATAATTATAATAGTGCTTTTTTTTAAAATGTTTTTTCTAAATATTTTTAAATTCCTGTTGTTAGACAGCTGAAAACATAGTGTATCTACAATAACATAATTAGTCTTTAATACTAAAAAAACGATATTAGTCCACATGTTAATTTTTTTTTAGAAATTTGTTAACTCATTTCCTCCAATGTGTAAAGTTTGAAACACTGTACATAATAATATATAGAATCATATGTTTTCATGATCAAAAGAAAAAAAGGAATTAAAGTTTTTTGATGATGTCATCAACCTGTTACATTCAAAACAGAACTTTAGGGAATTAGTCCCATTTTAGTTCCAGGTGGTCCCTATTTACCCACGCAGGAGATGACATCAGTTATTTCCAACCGTTTCCAAGCAAGTTATTTAGCATTAAATTTAGAAGTGCAATGCAATGGCTTTACTAATCGAAAATCTTTCCTGTGACGTCATTGTTTGAACGTCAAAGTTTGGAAATTACAGAACAATTTTATAAGTGATGTTTTATAGACTTTGTTGAAGAAAATTATGAAAAATATAATCGACTTTGCAAAAGTCACAGACAGACAGACAGTCAAAAGCTATTATTGTATTACTAGTCGATAAGGCCCGTGGAGAAATCCACTTAGGCAGATGGACAATGGAAAAATAGGTTGTTTTAGATGTTTTGCTGACGTCAGCAGTACTGATCCCAAAAACAATTGGCGAAATTTAGTTTATTCCTTGATTGTAATGTGTAGAGGTTGAAACGCTGATAAAAATAATGTATAGGATGATATGTTTTTGAGGAACGCCTAAGCAGATATAAGGGTTTAAAAATTGTGCTGCGTCAGCAAAGGTCCGTGAAAACACAAAAAATTTTTTTTAGAAATTTATATACATGTTGCCTTCCTCGTATACATCTTGAAACGCTGATGAAGAAAATGTATAGGATCGTGTACTTTTGACAAACAGTTGCAGAGATATTAGGGTTTGAAGGTTTTTTGATGACGTATATAATCAACCCGTGCATTCCGATACGGATTTGGGGACCCATGTTTGGGAAACTTACCCAAATTGGTCCCAGGTGGTCCCTAGTTACCCACGCGGTTAAAAATCATTGACGTCACCACCTCGTTTCCAAGTTATTTGGCCTCAAAGTTTTCAGTGCACTGTAATGGCTTCATTAATTTAATATACTTTGATTAACGACAATATTATTTTAACATCAAAGTTTGGTAAATTACAGAACAAATTTATAAGTGATGTTTTATAGACTTTATCAAAGAAAATTGTGAAGAATATAATCCACTTTGCAAAAGTCACAGACAGACAGACGGAACTGGTGTATTATTATATAGATTGTAAGAGATATAGGGACTTTGTATTTTATGTAATTCTTAAAACTTTATTTTCCTTCAATAGTTTGAAAAAATTAAAGAAATTTTGTTCTGTGAAATAACGTAAGATTGACAAATAGCAAGAAAAGAAGAAGGCCAAATTAACTATAATAATACGCTAAGTGTGTCCGTCTGTAACAGGCAAAGTGGATATGCTTATTTTCCTTTGATGTAGCCGAAAAACTTATGTCTCAAATGTTAAATTTTCTGACGTTACGGCGCAACGTTAATAACACTACTTTAACGTCAATATCTTATATCAAATTAATGAAACCATTACAGTGCACTAAAACTTTGAGGCCAAATAATCTAGATTACTATAAATAGTCTGTCTGTGACTTTTGCAAAATGGATTATATTCTTCACTATTTTCTTTGATAAAGTCTGTAAAACATCACCCATAAAATTGTTCTGTCATTTACCAAACTTTAACGTTAAAATAATATTAACATCAAAGGAAAGTATATTAAATTAATGAAGCCATTACAGTGCACTTAAAACTTTGAGGAAATATAACTTGGAAACGAGGTGGTGACGTCAATGATTTTTCACCGAGTGGGTATATAGGGACCACCTGGGATCAATTTGGTTAAGTTTCCCAAACCTGGGTCCCCGAATCCGTTTTGGAATGAATGGGTTGATGACGTCATCAAAAAACCTTCAAACCCCAATATCTCTGCAACCGTTTGTCAAAGATGCATGATCCTATACATTTTCTTGATCAGCGTTTCAAGATCTATACGATGACGACAACAGGTATACAAAATTCTGAAAAAAAATTTTTGATTTGAGGCGGGTCTTTGCTGACGTCAGCAAAATTTTTAAACCCTTATATCTCAGGCGTTAGTCGAAAACATTTAATCCTATACATTATTTTGACCAGCGTTTCAACCTCTACACATTACATACATAAAATAAACAAATTTTGCCAAATTTTTTTTACCTGCACTGGACTTCTGACGTCAGCAAAACATCTAAAACAATCTATTTTTTCATTGTCCTTCTGCCTAGGTGGATTTCTACACGGGCCTTATCGACTAATTATAAGAATACAAGATTGAAATTGCACTGTAATCATTTTTTCTCAACTATTATAAAATTTGTTTAAAAGCAGACTGTTTTAGCATCAATCTTATTTTTTCACAGAATGTCTTCTTGTTTATATTTCTTGCCCGTGCTCATGTATGCACATGTCCATTGTTTCTGATGCAAAATCAAAACATTATGTTTTGATTTTGATGCATGAGGGTGTCAACTCGCCAAATACGCCCATATATATATATATAAGGGCGAGCTTCAGCGAATTTTGGAACAAAATTTATACTTATGCTCTTTTAGCTTCTGAACTCGCCTGAAATTATTCCTGAACTACCCTGAATTATTTCCCAAATGCAAAACAGTGCCTTTCAATTTCGTTCATTTGGCCACACAAAAAAGACAACCTTGAAAGTATAGCTACAGAATTGTGTGACTTTATTAACTATATATTTATCAAACAAAAGTGCCGCTGTAGCTTATTACTCTCACACTTTGTGCGGGAGACCGGTGTTCGATTCCCCTTGGTGGCAATTTAATATTGGCGAGTAAATGTTACCATAGCCCCGGGTTAACCTAAGTCATCTGAAAGAAATTGGGGAGGTGGCACACTGTGTGTGCCATTGGATGCTGCAGGGAGTTGTCTGGTAATACTTGGACCCTAATTGGGTCTGTGTAGCTCAAAATGAGCATTAAATACTCTAGGACGCCTCATCTAAGCCATTCTCCCGGTCGGTAAATGTTGCGTACGTTTAAACCATCACAGGTCTGTATTTTTGAGGGTAGCTATTATGATATGGGAGTCACCCCTTCATAAGTCCAAATTTTTTGTAGAATTTTTGTTTTCTTACTTCAAACCTGCGATATTGTGTAGTTTTAGGTGAGTTTTTGCTAATTTAGCTTTAATTTAATTTAGATAATTATAATTTTTTTTAATAAAAGCCTATTTTGTGAGAGTTTGACAATGAATTATTAGTGTTTTCCCTCAACCGAAAATTGCACCAGTTGAGAGAATAGACCCCTCCTAGAAATAATAGACAGGGTATCCACTGGTATTTGTGAGGCTAGCCATGTAAAATTTGTACATCTAAGCATCTATCTATCTATCCAAAATGTATAGATGAAGTCATTTTAAGAACTTTACACCAACAAACTTTCCAAAAAGTTTGTTCATATCTACCACTACGTTTTTCATCAAAGTTATGTGGAGGAATTTCGGTCACAAGGACCAGTGTCCTACCGGTAAACCGGTAATAAACATTCCTGTCACTAGGAAAGGCATGTTTAGCCTACGCAATTCCTGTCATGCTGATAACGCGAATGCCGTGGGTTCGTGCCCTACACTGGTCAAATACATTTTGTGGTGCCGTAGTTTAGTGGTTATAACTCTCGCACTTTGTGCGGGAGACTGGGGTTAACCTAAGTCATCTGAAAGAAATTGGGGAGATGGCACACTGTGTGAGCCGTTGGATATTGCTGGGAGTTGTCTAATGGAGCGTGGCATGGCTGTTTCGCTACAGTCAAACCGCGGACAAAATTAAAATGGCTTCCCCAATTTTTTTTGAAATTTTGTATTTTTATCATTTTTTAAGTTATTGAAACTTTTTTGTATTATTTTAATTTTACTGAAATAAAAAGTATTAGAACGATCTACTTTTCTCCTTTTTAAATATACAAATATGTTATGCATGTGTGTTATGGATTTCGAGTTATTTCGTCGAACAAAACACACAAAATTAAAAAAACACATTATTTTTGGCAAAAGTATACCATATTTCCAACCTTGTGCCAACGCCGCGCTAGTAGCTACGAACTTGAAAATTAGTATGGGGGCCTGGAAACATGGTTCTATCGGCCAGTACCGTGCACCGTTCGTCTTGCAAACTATAAACTACTTAAATTTTAAGCTAAAGTCTTCTTTAGGCGCTAAAAAAGAGGAGAGAAAGTTGCCAAAGTGGTGCACTGCAATTTGATGTAGTGTGATCCCTTTTCTGTTCAATTAAATAAGTATGATTTTTTCCCAAAAAATTATGGCGGCCTGGTGTTTACTTTGGACTGATTGCTCGATTTGGGAATCCTAGTTCGAAAATGTTGGAATAAGCGAGACAACGGTGTCTTAGCAATTTAGAAGCTAGCTAAAGGTTGGCAGAGCACGAGGTAAGGGACAAAACAGTAAACTACTTTATTTTGCAGGGATTTTGATATTATTTTTTTGCTATTAGAGCACCCTTGATTTTGAGAAATTGTTTTATAGGTTGTAAAACTTCAAGCATGGCAAATTGGCATATCTTTTTTAATCTTGTTTCTCCTGTTTTATATTTTTCTGTAAAGAGTAACTATTTTTTGGTCCTACAGTTTTGCATTTTGCATCGTGTTTGGAAGCTAAGTAACTTAATACTTCTTTTTTATATTTAGTTAAGACTTTGGTGGGCTTTCTCAAGATCAAATTGTTAAAATCAAAGATGTTTATAGCTAGTTAGCTAGCCAGCTATTCTTGGCTTTATCACAAGAATGAGTGCTATTTTATACAATTTATAAAGAAACACAAAATAATTGCTTTGTATATATTTAATGTATATAATAAATAAACTATTTATGCACAACTTGAGATATTTTCTACTAGCATGATAAACTAGAATGTTGAAACCGTTGACTCTGAATGACGTTTTATTTAATAGATGTCACATATTTGGCCCGAAAAACCTTTTGGACTGTTCGGACAGATTAATATTTTATCTATATTATCTTTACTGGCCTCAGGATCTTACGTAATGTTTTTTATTAGTTAATGAAATAAGTTTGAGCTGACATTATGGCTCTAAAAGCCGCTTTTTTACATATTTGTCACATTAGGTGACCCTTTGGACAGTTTGACGCATGTCATGTTGACGCATGGGTTACTGATGAATTAATAATAACCATCAAAGAAAGAGACTTCTTAAAACGGAAAGCGTCAAAAACAAAATCCATCATAGACTGGGAAGCTTTCAAACAAAAAAGGAATCAGGTAATAGGTCTCAAAAATCGACTCAAAAACAAGTACTATAATGACGTTTTGCAGGACTTTCAAAAACGGCCAAAACAACTTTGGAAAACCCTAAAAAAACTGGTTCCTAATAAGTCAGGCAATACTACCTCAATAAAACGAGTAGTCCAAAACGATGGTATATACAGAAACATCTCACCCAAAAGAAATTTCAAACACATTCAATTCATTTTATTTCAGTGTTGGTGCCAAACTAGCCTCAACATTTTCTTCTAGCACTACTAATGTTAATCCACCTGTTAGCAGACATGATTTTCGGTGGGCTCCTACTGAGACCAAAAGTGTCGAAAAAATAATTAGTTCACTAAAACTTAATAAAACTAAAGGCTTGGTTCGCGACTGCTAAAAGCAGGTTCGTCAGTTTAAAGTATTTATTTATCAAGTCTTTTCAACAAATCTTTATTTACTGGTTATGTACCTAAATGTTGGAAGACTAAAAGGGTCACGCCTATTTTTAAGTGGCAATAAAACAGATCCTACTAATTATCGGCCTATCTCCATTCTGCCAATTCCTATGAAAATTTTTGAAAAGTTAATGCATGAGCAAATGTCTCAATTTATTTCTGAGCACAACTTCCTAAATGACAGACAGTCAGGATTTCGAAAACTCTTTTCCATAGAAACTGCAGTAGTCGATGTCTCTGATTTTATTCTTACTGAGCTCGACCAACAAAACTTTGTTTGTGCTGTGCTCATTGACCTTAAAAAAAGCTTTTGACACTGTTGATCATAAAATTTTGTTAAAAAAGCTATGGTGTTTTGGCATCAGAAATGCTGCCTTTGACTGGTTTGAGTCCTACTTAGCGGGCCAAATGCAGCTGACTCTTGTAAACGACACAAGATCAGATCTGCTTCATGAAGACGCTTTTGGGGTACCACAGGGATCTGTGTTGGGCCCCCTGCTTTTTCTTTTGTATATTGATGACTTAAAATCTGTCATCAATTCAAACTACCACCATCTATATGCAGATGATACAATAATTATTTCATCCCATAAAAACTTGGATACCCTTGTCTTGCAGGTCGAGTTAGAACTTTCGCAAGTCGACCTCTGGTTGAATAATAACAAAATGACTATTAATACGGACAAAACTGAAACAATCTTTTTCGGCAACCACAGCCAGTTAAAAAAAGTTGAGAACAAAACTATCAACTATATGGGTATCCCTTTGAAGAGGAGCGAAAAAGTTAAATATCTTGGGGTAACATTTGATCAAAAAATGCAATGGGAAGAGCACATTAATGACATAAATAGAAAAATACTAATTAAATATTCCAAAATTAGAACCATTGCATCTTGTTTAACACCTCACACAAAAAAACTTTTAATTAATGCACTTGTCATGCCATATTTCAACTACTCCTCCCCGGCATGGGCTTGTGCCACCCAAGGTAGATTGGGAAAACTAGAAAAACGATTAAAATGTGTCCGTACCTTTCTTGGGAAAGAGAGGGAATATTCACTGAATAATTTACTTATCAAAAACGATGCCATATTAGTTTTCAAAGCCATGAATCACATTGCTCCTGATTACATGCGTTCAAAATTCCTTTTGGCAAAAAACTGCCACAATCATCAAACAAGAGGAGTTTTAAAAAACAGGTTCACACTTCCCTTGGTCAACACGGAATTTGGCAAAAAAGCCCTCCCGTTTAGAGCTGCAAAAGTGTGGAATAATCTTCCAGACCAAGTGACCTGTAATGGAAGTCTGCTTTCGTTTAAGACTTCCATCTCTAATGTATTTGGCAAATTCTAATGGAGATCACTTTTTAAGTTTTGTTTTTAATTCTTTTTCTTTTCAATTTTCACAGATTATAAAACGAGTGTGCCGACTCGCCGAAAACGCCGTATATGTTAGGGCGGCCTTGGGCATTTTTTTTGGGGGGTTTTCAAGGTTTTCAACTGTAACCGCCCGGAGAAGCCTGAGCCCGTCCGAAATCGCCCGAATTGCGCCCGAAATGCAACGCGAACGAGGCTCATTGTTCTCATTTAAATTTTGTCGCGAAGAAGGAAGGTGCTATTTTGTCGTTTTACTCTCAGTTTATTATTTGTGGGATTTTATTACAGCTATATTTATCGAATAAATGATATAAAGAACATTTTTTTCAGAACTTCCACTGTTGACTATATGACTATTAGTCTACCGTTATGTTTATGTTTGGTATTGGGTACCTTAACCATGCCGTTATGTGCTGATATGCAAATGCGATATAATGGCGCGGTAGCTGTACTGTAAAGTATCTACGGACTTCGTTAATACACAGAAGACAGACATTTCGGTTAATATAAATATACGTGTTCTTATTTCGTTTACTAACCCTCCAGAGATTTAAGTCTAACAGCCACTACCACTGCTCGACATTAAAAGAATAAACTATACATCATGGTAATAAATGTTTAAAAAAATGTTGTTTCCGGTTGATTCGGGTTATTCCGGGCGAAATTTAATGGTTTTTTTTAAAACGCTGGAAGTTGACTGACAGCCCGTGGTTTTTGCAGCGTTTCCGGCGAGTCAGCACCCTCGTATTATGAAATATGTTACTATGTTTGATTGAGCTGAGGCAGTCTATGGTTTATCAATTTTTGTTTCTTTTTTGTTCTGGTGGCCCCCAGTGGAAACAATCCACTAACTATAGGTTTTTGTGACTTTCTGGGCTAGCCACTTTAAATAAATATTTATTATTATTATATTTAATATTTCATCTACATCATCTTTAATAGCCTCAGAATCCAAAGTAGTGTTTTTTATTCAGTTAATAATATGGACAATTTATCTGAGATTATTATTCTTTTTACAGAATATAAAAATCTTATTTCGTTCTTGAGATATCCTGTTTTAACTGAGAGGGTAAATCGAATTATTTTTTCGTTACGATTTTGTCCGCTACGAAACAGCCGTGGTGGACCGCTTGGGTCTGCGTAGCTCAAAATGAGCATTAAATACTTTAGGACTCCCCATTTAAGCCATGGTATCTCCTGGAAATAATAGACAGGGTATATCCCTTGATATTTGTGAGGCTAGCCATGTAAAATATGCACATCTATCTTGAGACAAGGTAATGTTTACCTTTTTCTGATTTAAGCTAAGGTACTAGGTACTAAGATACAACCAAAAATGTTCTTTTTTGTAAATAAGAATCTGTTTTGGAATAGTTTTCAAACTTGTGTCAGAATAATAATCTATATAAGGGAGAATTCACTGAGCTACAACATTTCTTCCTATTTTTCAAAAATAGCTAGCTACAGGATCAAGGCCTCTTCGTACTGGATGAGGGTTAATATGGGTAGTAGAAACAGAAACAAATGAGATACCAAAAACTTACCTATTACTTCAGATTGTGGTGAAGAAGCATCGAAAGTTTCTGGCGGATCTAACAATGGCTGGGTATCGTCTGGGTTCGCCATGTTTTTTTTGTGATAAATTTCGATCGGTTTGTTTTTAACCTATTCGATTTAAATGCTAGGTTGGCCATCAATGCAAAATATATTCAGTGTTAAAACAGCTTAGAAAGATGTATTCTTAAAAAACATATTGGTCCAATGTAATATGCTAACGAAGACGTATTAGATGTTTAAATTTTATTTTATTTTATCATTTATATTTCTATCTTTTAAAGAAATTAAAATTTTTTAATTGATCAAATATTATTTTTTGTATGCAAGGTGAGCTTGCAAAGGAATGACCGAATTGAGTAGGAAAGACGTAAATGTTATCATGTGATTTTCTTCAACCAACAAGGTGACTCTTGAGCCTGCTTTGGAGAGTGAGAATAAGGGGTAAATATGACCACGGTAAAACCTGATGTCAGTCAGTACTCACAGGACGAAAGAAGTCTTGCCATAGACAGACATCTCCTTTCACCAACCATGTCAACATCCTACATGAACAACAAACATGATAAAGTAGACAAAGTTTTTGGAATCAAACAAATTTTCTCGCTTTTGACTGAGTGATGTTTTATCGCGAAATCAGGAAATGACCCGCGTAGGTGTCTTGTCATGTCCAAAAACCCTTTTATTGCTGCCATGTGTGGTACAACTTTTTGAACCTGGCTTGATGTAAGGGTGTGATGTAATGTTATATTATGCATCCTTTTAAAAAAACTTTTTGGCTAGATCCAAGCTCTTATTGCGAAGCCGGTAATTACTTTAAGGGCAGAGACTTTCGCGGGCAGAAATTTTCGCGAGGATAAAAAATCGCGAAATTTCGCGAAGTTAATTTTCGCGAATTCTACTTCTGGAAAAAATTTTACAGAAAAAACTTTCGCGAATTTTCCAAAATCTTCATTTTTGGGAACAATTCGCGAATGACAATGAATTTCAATGGAAAAAAAATTGATTTTAAATCGCACCAGTTTGCGGTTCTTATCAAGCTCTCCTCAGGGCGTTCAACAACAGTTACTTGTGGCTTAACCCGTCGTTTTATTTTTAGAGTTAGAGTTTTAGAGCCATTTTTCGGGCTGATTATTTTTTTCGTTGTGATTCTATTTACCCTTGTTATTTAAGAGTTTTCGGCTTTTAAAACTTGGAAAAAACTTTCGCGATTTTTAGAAAAAGTTGATTTTTCGCGAAAATAACTTTCGCGAATTTCAGGTTAAATTTTTTACCGGGCAGAAATTTTCGCGAAAAAGGGTCAAAATCGCGAAAATCGCGAAAATTTCTGCCCGCGAAAATTTCTGCCCTTATTTTCCTAAAATTGCGGCCTAAGTGGGACTTGACGAAAGAAAGTGCCACCCGGTGTACACGTCTGCAATTAGCAATTTTATTTCTTATCAGTTGCGGAGTACTGAATATTTGATGCAACCTCGTTCCCAGGGCATTTTGCCTTGTGATGAAGCTGACAGGGGCCACAAGACCCTGGGGGGACGAGGTTGCATTTGACGCTTTTCCTTTACGACCTTTTACTCAAAAACAGCGTTGTTTTTAAAATCATATCAGCATAAAATTTTATGTCAAAAATCTTTTCATTTAAGTTGTTGGCTTCATTGACGTAGGGGAAATTTAACCATAAACATTAACGCTCAGGGACATGTTATTTCTACCTGTCACATATATATCTTGTTTTATATTTTACGACCAATAATGATTATAAAATGTAAAAACGCAAATGTTTATGGTTAAATTTCCCCTATAGTTTCCTAAAAAAAAGGTACAGAGATTTTTTGATTTAAACGCCTCTCTCGATTTACCGTCCTTCTCAAATAAGCGCTCACACTAAAAGGCAAAATTTTAAATAAGCGCCTTTAACGAGCATTTACGATAGCCAAAGTAATTATTTACGCGGCTACCAGTAATTGAGGTTTTGTCGATATCTTTTACAGCAGTGTGCTTTGGAAAACTAACCTTTCCATTCGAAAAATTTGTATTTTTATATATATAAAATTATGCTCGTCAAATTCTACTATACAAATAATATATTGTCTATGATCTACATTTATTAGTATTTATTCTTTCGTTATTTCTTTGTTAAGCTAATAAGCGCCTTCTGCTTCTCCCTTATAATAAAGGCTATCCATGTAAGCATATTTTGCTGGTGGAGCCGTTAACCAATTATTGGCTAGCCATTTTGTACCTTTTATAATATCGCAACCACCATGTAACGAATAGTAATCCATCGCTCCTAAAATGTAGAAAATTAAAAAAATTAAAAATCGGAAAAAAAAATCAACCTACTTCACGGTTGGATTTTTAGGGTCATACCAAACGAAGCGACATTATGTAAAATAATTAAGACTTCACGATTGTGAACATTAATTGTTAAAATTTGCTCCTGACGGTAATTTTGCGCGAAATGTTCAATTTTTCATACATAGAATTACCTTCTTGAACCGCGTTTCATAATTTTCAAACATTTCCAAACATAGGGCAACATTGTCTAACATTCATCATGTCCGTTCTCGACTCCAGTGTTCATTGAGATAAACGTTAAAAGTACTAATGTCGAGGTTTATCTCAAAGAGCTCTAAGGACGAGAATTCATCTCGTCGTCAAGTCAACGTCGTCCCCAGGGTTTTTTGCCTTTTTGACATCGACGCGGGCGGCGAAATTACTTGTTTAGCCGTCAAGTAAGCGCTAGCGGCCCTCAGGCAACAAACCCTGGGGACGAGGATGGTCAGTAAGTAAGAACCTATTGTTTGTATTTTCATTATATTTGAGATTAGTTTTTGTCAGATGACCTACCTAACCATCCATCTTTATCCATGTGATGATTGTACCACATGACAGCTCGTCCTTTCTTCGGCTTCACCACCACACTTGCGTTGTGACAAAATTTACTTAAATTATAATAATCCTCCACCTTGCGTTTTCTGAATTCCTGCGAAGAACAAAATCGGAAAGTGAAAAGTTGGTATAAAAGCACACTTTTTTATATAAGAACCCGGAAATTTGACTTGAACCGAGCTGTTCCTATTTCTTTTGTGTTTAGCTGGAAATGTGTTATACAGTATACTCTCGATAAGTGATACACCGGATAACTAGGACGCCCGCTATGTAGTACACTTTTTCTCGGTCCCTTGAACTTGCTTACCCTATTCAAGCAAAAAAACTTTTTCTTTCTTCAAAAACTTCGGATAAGTGGGACATGCAATGGAATGACTTCATATTTAAATGAAGTAATAGCTGGTTCCAGGCAAAGCAAATTGACAGAATTTTTTTCCGTTTAATGTAGTGTAATCTTATGTTATATTGAATGGAATAGAAAAGTAAATGCAATTATCACCATTTCTTATTTATGAATTTAGCCTCAAAGTCCTCTTGTTCGCTAAGTTTTACAAAAAATCTCTCGATAACTAGGACAAATTAAGCCTTTGTATGAAAACCCTACTTACAAGGAAATTCGGATAAGTAGGACGCCTGCTAAGTAGTACACTTTTGTTCGGTCCCTTGAGTGTCCCACTTATCGAGAGTATACTGTATTACATTTTTTTATTTTACAGTATATATAAAAATCTTTGTGACCAAGTATACAAGGCTTTACAATAGAAAGGGAAAAAAATCTTATTATTCAGCAATTTCTAGCCTTACTATTTTCATAAAACTGTTCTCATAAAAAAAATTTGTAGTAAAAGTACGTTGTTATGGAAACACCTACATCGTGATCATAATCTTTCTTGTCAGCAACTGGGAAAGCCGTCTCTCCACCCTCCTCCACATTGTTTAAATAATATACAATCGTGACGAATCTAAACCAGGTAACAATATAAAAGTAAAAATTGATTATGATGAGTCATTTTTTTTTATTATCCTGAAGTTTTTTTTATTTCTTGCAAAGTAGGCTTAGAGCCGTTGTTGTTGTAATTAGTGTCCTTATGTGATAAGCCGTAGGGCGCAGCTCCGTGTTATGGCCACACGGATGGTCACGTGCTATCTTTATTATTATTTTGTGCCGTAGCGAGAGACAAGACGTGCGTTTGTAGTTGCCGTTTTGTAGTATTATTAAGCAGAAATTTAGGTGAAAACCTTTTATTTGTCGTGGCTGTTTGCGATTCCCGACAACGTCATAAGAGATTTAGATTAAAGAAATCTATGACTCTAGTTTCTTAATCTCTTTGTCAATTAGGACTAATAACCTTGGTCCTTGAATGTATCAGTACATCGAGAATGTAAATAACGTATAAATGATATACAGGACAGGGAATGGGTTTTCTTAAAAAAAACTAATTGTTCATTTGCCCAGCTACATTTGAAAAGAAAAAGAAAAAAGAAAAAAAGTAAAAATGCTGACGAAGCTTTTGGGAAGTAAAAATAAAAATCTTATCTTATGGAGTCTTAGCCTCAAAATTTATTTGCCCCTGTACGCTATATATTTTGAGTCAAAACTTATTTGCAAATTTGTATCCATTGTAACCTTATTAAACAATACAAAAATGGTGAAACAAATGTCCTTCATTAGGTCATTAGTTCACTTCTTGTCCACAAATATAGATCTCAATTATCAAAGGTCTGCGTACGAGGTTGTTACTGACCTGCATAATCTGCAGTTGGTTGGTTGTGATTCTGCGTCCATATGACAGCAAGGATAATTGGGGTATTCTGTGTCACTTTGTCCATCGAAATGGGCGTGATAGTGACCAAACGGTTGATAGTTTAACACTTGTAGAGGTTCACCGCCCTCAACAATATATGCGGGTAGATTCGTCAGGCTGGTAACCCTAAAGAGATTGATTTAAATACTTTTGCTAAACAATTCTCTTTGTTATTATGTTTTTAAAAAAAATTAAAAATACAGATTACGCAGAAGCGCAAAATATTTACGGCAGCCGAGCAGCCACAATAAAACAAGCCACAATAAGCCTATACTTAAGTACTTTAGAAGTACACATTTTTGCAAAAAAAACTTCGCGAAGGAATACAAAAAAAAATCTAGGCATGATGAGAATGATCCTGTACACTACTTAAACAGCGTTTCAATCTCCACTCAACGGAGATCTTTTTCAAAAACTGTTTTAATATCTTAAAGCGGATATTTTTGTTAGTCTTAAAACTATCCTATCTCTTCAGATCGCGATTAAAAAACCGCACAAACGAGGCCTTACTTTCTTCGGAGTTTCTGCATAATAACATCCGATTTATTTCCTTGTTTTAACCAGATTTGCTCGCTGAACCGATCACGAAATCTTGGATGTGTTTCACGGAGTTGTTTTAAATATTCTGTGATACCAGCTGTATTCATCGAGGCAAACTCTTCACGTGTTATAACACCATCATCGAGTTCATGCAAACCTAATTCTTCAAACCTTAAAAAAAATGCTGTGGTTCAATTATATATTTTGATATGTAACTAGTAGGAAAAAAGGTCTGGAAACGAGATCGCATACGGATTAATTTCCCAAGGGCTTTCCTAAACTTTTCCGCGAAATTCAGTAAAGAGCGAAAAGTTCATGATCATTGGCAACGCTAAATCAGCACCAAATTTATCTAAAATTTCAAACTTTGTTCCCAAACCTTTTTGTTTTTATAAAAAACTGTAACAGCAACAACACATGTAGCTCTGGGTACAAGGTTTGAAAAAGGGAAATCATATTTGTAGTGGTGGGAGGTTATGTTACGATATGTACTTACATTGTTTTGACATCTGTTACATTAATGTATAGCTTTAAGTTTCTTCTAGCAAGATCGATAACCTAAATAAAGCAAACGGTAGTTGACAATCGGTAAAGGGACACCGCGTATTCAATGACCTGCCTTAAACATGCCACTTTTTGTGTTGCAAGCGAATAGCATGGAAACGAAGTTGCTGAAACGTTTGCCCGCACCCACTTTCTCCATCGTTGTAAGGTTGTTTCTATGATGACAACCTCGAACCTAAAGCTTCATTTTCAGTTTGTAAATGCTACGTATCGCAAACGGCAAAGACAATTTTAATTTCATTCCTTCGGAATAAACGTCCAGAAATACTTAATAGCTCCCCTTGAATGAACGCCCCCTTCCTAACCTTATCCCTGACAATCTTGGACAACGAGATTTTCAGAAAAAGAAAAAGCCATGGGACGACTTTTGAATTTCGTGAGATTAATTTTTTCACTTCTGTGAATGTTGCTGCAACCGATCATTTACCTAATTTAATATGTGAGTAAGTCAAGGCCGCAGCAATTCTGTTCGACCTCGTCCCCAGGGTCAGGTTATTTTATATTCCAGGTTCCGTTCACAAAACCAAACAATTGCTGGGGACAAGGTTGCAATTCTGAGTTTACATCACCTCCGTAATAACAGAGCCCTCGAATCGATTCTCAAAATGGAGGGCGACGCTACGAAGTGGAGATTAAGTTGGGTTTTTTTATATAAAGTTTAAAAAAAATTAAGAATTTCATAACGCACACGTGTTTGCTAAACTGGGACGTTTTTTATTTGAAAAATGTTTCTCGAACCCATTGTAAAAACATTGCCGTATCGTACGATATGACACCCTCCATCCTGGAGAATGGGATTTTAATAGTGAAATTTTAACGGTTAATTGCCCCCTTGCTATGTTACAGGATAATATTAAACTCCATCATTGATGTTTTTATTATTTTAATGTAAATTTAATGATTTAAAATTATATCTCAATGGCAGATAAAATAAACATCAATGATGAAGAGTTATAAAGCATTATAAGCGCGGTCAAAAATTGTGTTTTAGGTTTTCATAAAGGCGTGTACCGAATGAAGTTTTTGTCATAATATCTTGACAAGAAAGTGAAAAAGGTAACTTAAATTCTCTATTTCTTTCATAGTTTATTGACAAATAATGAATAAAATTAAGTTGCATTTTAAAATTTCATTTATGTTACGTAACTTAGGATATAGGTTTTGGGTTTCGAAAGATTTTTTACAACAAGCTCGCTGTTTTCTTGTGTAACTTTGAACACGCTGTGTAAGTATTTTGTAATACTATTGCAGGCGTCAGTTTGGAATGCTTTTTATTTTCTTGCGAAAATTGCAGATGATTTTTGGAAAACTCTACACTGGAGTTTTATACTTTTTTAGAGTTTAAAGTAATGAACAAAAAAAGGAATACGTGAGATCTTTGCAGGCTATTTTCCTTATTTTGTTCCGACCTAGTCCCCAGGTCTGCTTAGGTTTTTTATATTGGTCTCAATATAACACCCTCAGGAAGTCCTTGGGAAACGGTTCTTCATACCTTCAGACAGAACAGTGTTTTTAGATTTTGACGTTGAGAAAAAATGTTTTTTCTTACTATTTAATACCTGATTGAAGAAAAGGTTAGCATGAAAAAAATCGGGTTTCCGGCTCATTAATAGGGTTTTGTACTTATCGGCTTTGATGTTGTATTGTGAATTATACAGTCAAAAATACAGACCGACATCGCTAGACGACCCTGTGGCGAAAGTTTTGATTTACAATGCAACATTTTTACCTGTTCACATCACATATGGAATTTTAAAAAGAAATTTGGCGTTTTTATTTTCGAATTACTAAAGAGGAAAAAATACATGTTGAATACATGTTATATGAAGGGAATTAATTTTTGCGGGAATTTCGCAAATTTTATGAAAATTATTTCCCTCAAAAATTTTTTTTGAAATTCGCTATTCGCGAACTTTGTGAAATTTCAATTACACGAAATATTAGGACTTCTCGCAGAATTCTCGCAGTTCTAATTTTTTATCAATTTTAATGCTTATACTCCTGATTTAGAAAGCATGTATTTGTTTTTCATTTTTGTTATAGATACTTTAATCCAAGATGGCGTCATCAAAAAACAAAGTGACCGCCACCATTGTTTTAACCGTGGTTGTGTACATCATCCATTTGGTATTTAACGGACTGGCTAGCAGAGGCGCCACCAATCTTTTCCCAAGATCAGTGGGCGATGCATCAGACGCATTTAAATTGGAAATGACACCAGTGGGAGCTACATTCTCGATTTGGGGCATTATTTTCGCGTATCAAATTATATGGTTGATTTACGCTGTTTCGACAATTTTCCGGCAAGGTGATCACACGGAGATTCTGTCAACAAAGTTTTACATGGGTTTCATGACAAATATCATATTTGTTGTCATTTGGTTGTTCGTCTGGACTCGCTTGGAAGCTGCACCGTCATTCATCGTAATCATGATTGCACAGGTCTTTATCGATCTCGCTATCGCACTTGCATGCTCTGAACTGACGGCATACGAAGAAACACACGATTTAAACTCGAGTAACAAAGTGGATATCTGGTGCCAACGAATTCTAGTTCAAAATGGTTTGTTGTTTTACGGAACATGGACCACCGTAGCAACTTTAATCAACACAGCTGTTGTTTTCACCTACGAATTAGAATCAACCACAGAAAAATCCTCTTTGATCGCTTTATCATTCCTTGGAATACTCAGCATTATTTGGTTTGTTTTAGAAAATTTCGTGCTTTGCAGATTCACCGGCTATACTTTTACGCCATACATCGCACTTATCTACGCGCTTAGTGGAATTTTTGCTGCGAGGGGAAAACCAAACGATCCTGTTGGAGGTCTGACTTTGGGCTTACTGATACTCTCCATCGTCTTGTTCATCGTAAGAATCGTATTGATCTTTTTAAACCACAGGAAAAGAGCGTCGTATGATTCGATAGGATATAACGCAAGAAGCGAAGCAGTTAGAAGTTAAATTAAAACTGTAGGAAGGAGTGTTTAAAAACCTCCACCACGGCAGACATTGGAATGTCGTCCTGCAATCTAGCGGAAGTTTTTCGCTTTAAATTTATGTGATGGAGTGTTTAATATTAGTTTGTTGATTTCAACTTTATTCTTCTTCTTTGTAAGAGAAAAAATAAAATTTATGAAGCAAAAATATTTTGAAATACCTAACTTAGTTTTATCTTCCCCATATGTCAAATGACTCCCAATAAATCACGTGAAATATACAAGGGCCAACATCGTTCCCAGAGCATCTTGTATCTTTTCTGACTTGCCGTCCAGATATAAAAAGACAACAGGCGCTGGAAACGAGGTTGATATAAGGGTCACTTCATAACGTTTTTCATAAAGATTAAGCTAGTTAAATTTCCTGAGCTTGACAACATGGTTTTGGGCTAGCATAAATACGATCTAGAAAAAGAACTGCGTACGAATTTGGTATCACGTTGGTTAGTATAATATAAAAATGAACACTGAAACTACCGTCAGGTAAGAAGCGTAACAATAATTAGTGCATCAACCTCGCTCCCAGGACTCTCTGTTTATTTATGGAACTTGTTGAACTTTTATAATAAAGGGACAAAAGCCCTGAATACGAGGCAAAAACGCCACCAAGTTTCATTTACAATTCAAACCTACCGTCTATAAACTTGCTGCTGAGTCCTGTTTAATTACGTTCTCGTCCCCATAGCTCTTTAAGATTAAAAACTTGGAGTTTAGCTCTGGTGTCGAGAATGGTTAAACCACGTACTCCAACCTCGTTCCCAGACCAATTTTTCGCTTTTTTGATTGACGCCTCGGATATCAAAAAAGCGAAAAATTGGCCTGGGAACGAGGATGCCACGTACTCGTCTATGAAAACTCTATTCTCCTCTAAAACCTCTTGTCAATTCGCATCAATAAGCGCTGTCCTAAGCGTAATACGGTTGAAACCGTAGGGAGGAGGTTGATATTATGATATGAAAGTAGTTGATTTATTGTCATTTAAGACCCAACCTCGGCCACGGGGCTTTTTTCTCTTTTTCGTCTAGCCATCCCGGTATGGAGAATGCCCTGGGATTAAGTTTGATTTGAGATTGTCTTGTTTGTTTTAAATACATGGATATCATGTGAGAATAAATACGAATCAAGATGAACTTCATTGTATTTATTTATTTATTTGGAGTAGTATAAGAGTTTGGGTAAATAAAGTATCTGTGAAGGAGAGTTTTTGATTACATGTTAATAATTAACGAAAAAACAAAACAAGTTTCTGCAAGAGAAACACAAAACTACATAAACTGTAGCTACATATCACGGGCAGGAATAAAAAGTAAGTTTTTTGCGTTAAAATTTGCATTGTTTTTTTCCAAAAAGTTTAGATTTTCTAGGAAGTTTTTAAAGGCGGGAATACACGGTGAATTTTTTCTTTAGAAATATTCGAAATTTTTCTTTCTAAACTTTTCTGTCGTAATGCATCCTATATTTAGAAAGAATTTAAACGCAACAAAAGTTGATATCACGTGTTGCAAAAGTTTACGATTTTTACCAACTGAGCGGTTAAATTTTTCTTGTCTTGAAAGAAAGATCAAAGAAAACCGACGGCTGGTGAAAATTCAAAGTCGCACCAGTTCATTGTAAATGAAGATTTTTGTGCATTTCTAGTTTTGTGAGAAGAAAAATGTGCGAGAATGGGAAGTGAAAAGAGATTTTTAACTTCTTAATTTTTTAGTTAATGGTTTTACCCAATAGAATCGTCTTTTTCTTTTTTTGACGTTTTTCTACTTGTTTAAAATTTCTATTATTATACAAGTATTCCCGCCTTAAAATAACTTGGGAAATTTAAAATTTAAAATGGCGTACAATAGAAATGATAACATTTTTTTCGTTTATACCTTTACTTGAGGAAGGCATCGCATTTGAATAAAGAGTTCTCCTTTTTTATTTAGAGCGTTAAAATGGCTATATCCAAAACTCAGATAGTATTAATGGTAAGCGCATTGGTGCTGTATGTCATTCATCTTATTCTGATGGGTTTCGCAGTGAAAGGAAACAGCAGCGCCTTCCCCACGCCACTTGGTGATGTTGCTTCAACATTCCCTATTAACATCAACCCGGATAAATCCGTTTTTGCAATCTGGTTTGTTGTATTTCTTTATCAACTAATATGGCAGATCTACTCTGTGGCTACCATTTTCAGGAGAGGAGATGAGGCAAATATATTGTCAGGCAAAGTTTTCTTATGTTTTATCTGTTACATTATAAGTATGACTGTATGGCTATTTCTCTGGTCACACAGAAATTTAGTTGGTGCCATGGTAACCGTAGCGATTAGTGCACTATTTTTAGACGTTGCTCTTAGTTACTCCTTTTCTGATCTGCGCGACTACCTAGATGTTCATCCTGTTGTGCATAAAAACAAGCTCGATGTTTGGAGTCAACGACTATTAGTCCAAAATGGCATAATGCTAAATGCATCCTGGGTAGCTCTAGCCGCCATCTTTGCATTTGCCACCTTTTTATCGCACAGCCTTGACGTCGCAACGTCGACAGCGTCGTTAGTTGCTTTGATTTTACTGGGATGTTTTGAAATCATCTGGTTTTGTGTGGAAAATTGTATCTTAGCGAAATACATAGAATACACGTTTACAAATTACATATCACTACTGGTGGGCTTGACGGGAATTCTCAAAACATTGAACAAAGGATCGAACGATGAAGCAAGCCTTAAGGATTTAACACTCGCACTAATTGGAATTACCTGCTTTTTCTTCGTAATTCGATTGGGCCTAATGTTTCTTCGTTGGCTTCGAACGAAAGAAGAGAAGAACAACGAAGAAAAAGGAATCTTGATGGCAGACAAAAGACGCGTGTAAAGAAGACACGAATACAAAAAATTGTGTTTGTAAAATTTTTTTCGCTTTATTTTGACGGCTTCATGCAAATTTCCCAGATTCCTTACTTTGGACATTGATAAACCCTAGTCCAAAGCTTTGAAATACAAGAAGTAATTAAGAATTTCTTTTCTTCAAGAAAAAAACTTAATCAGTCATTAAAATTGTTAGAATTTCTTTGTTATTTTTATATAAAGCAATTTGATAGATTATTACCTCGTTTCTTGTTATTTCTCCATCCATATTTAAATCCCAGTATTTGTAATCGCCTAACGAACTTTTTGCTTTTCCTGTAAAGAAAATGCAGCGATTAATTAATCGAGAACGAAATGTAATGGAACACGTTAAAACGATATTGATATTCTTTGCAAATTAATGGATCCATATATAAGGTGCCGAAGCAACATTTTTAGCACAACCCAAAACTTTGAATTGGAGGAAAGGGGCCATTATGGCAGGTGTTTTATTGATTTTGTATGTGATTATAGTTAATGCGCCCAAAATTAAACAATAAAAAAACGACATTGCTTTTAGCGCGTTTCAGGCGTCACCCATTTTTTAAAGACATGTCGAATTCAAGAATATTTACTTGTATTTTTAAAATTTGTTCTCACACCAAAAAAGCGTTTTTTTTTCTTTCTTAGCGCTTGTGTTGTGATGTTTGTCATATCGGGGAAACTTTTTATTCTTGAGACAAGGACTAATGATTTGTTTACGTGAGATACGTGAGACGTGTTATCGGATTAAAATTTTCGGATAGACTTTTCCAGTCAAAAACATTTTTTTAATTTTCAGGGCGATTATTGATTTTTGTGAGTTTGATTTTTAAGTGAGGTGATTGCGTGTGTATTTAATACTGCGCTGAATAGCAAGCTCCTCTAGTTCGGGTAGTTTAATGATGCGAAAATTACATTGCGCGAATTACAAAGTTTCCGTAAATCCCAGCTGAACGTGAACGTGAATTTTTTATTTAGATTTATGCTTTCAAACTGGGAAGTAAGCTAAGTTATTCTTGTGTTAACAAAGAAAAATTGAGCGCGAAAATAATAAATTTAAGGACGCGCGAAAATTAAAGGCGCGAATAAAAACTTGGATTAAAATCGCATGCGATGACTATGAACAAAAACCCGAAGCACAATTGTCTAGCATTTTACATTTTAAAGAGACTGGAAAGAAAGGTGCTCTAACCGTAACTCTCGATTTTGCTCATCTTAACCTTCTCATCAATATGCAAACCACTGTTCATGAGTCCAAAATATTTCGCTTTCTCGATAATATGATCACATTCTTCATCTGTTAGAAAGTTGTCGATCACTATAATATTAAAAGGTAAACTTGCATATTACATCATAAATAAAATATGTGCCTAAGACCACAAACACACCTAAAATTAAGTGCCCAAATAGGAATTACTTTATCGAAGATAAAAGCAGCTTTGATTTTCTTATTATTCCAAATGTTCCAGGATAAACTGACGTAAACAAACGCCCTTTGGGAGCCGCGTTAAAAAACAAACAACGTGAAGTGCTTACCAAATATTTTAGGTTTTAATGCCATGGTAACCATTTTCTTAATACTTCCGTCTTCCATTTTAACTTCCCTCACGTGACCGACCTGAAACGAAATAACTAGCATTTTTAAAAACAAACGTACATCCTCGTTCACAGAAATGTTGCCTGATGTCAAAGCCGCTCGCGTTTACTTGACGGCAACAGCCTCAATGTCAAAAAGGCAAGAGCCCCGGGAACAAACGTAGGTTGATAAACGTAGTGTAATAAGCGAGTGCGCGGGGCCAGCAAATACAATGTACTAACACTACACTCAAGTTTAACTTCTTCAACTTTGTCCCCATGGTTTTTGTCTTTTCACACTGAGTCGGCGGTGAAGAAACCCCCGTGCAGGTTGACTTACTTTTTGCGCAATAAAAAAAGATGGACGCTTTGGAGTGAACAACATTGTGAAAGAAAAATGATTTTAATAAATATTATTTACCAGACATTTCATTTCATTTTATTATGTTTATTTGCGCTGGTGATATTTATCTATGTGCTCAACCAGCTAGCAAAGCCACCCATAGCAAATATATCGACACATATCTTGCAAGTCTTTTTAAGAGAATAAGAGCTTTTTTTTTTTTCTTTCTTTTTCTCTTTATTTTTTTGCCGTTGAAGAATTTACAGTTTTCCGTAAAGATAAAATACAAATCTTAAGCTATTATATCGTATAATCTAAAGATAGGATTGCATATGCTAAAAATATTAGCTAAAGAGGTAAAAAATGGCAGGAGCGAGAAGAAGGCTATAATAGCCTTATCACCAAGCCCCCAACCTATATAAAAGGTTAGCATTGAAGATGATGAGGAGTTGTGTTATATGTGTCGTACGTTGTAACTGTCGTGCGTTCTAAAATAAATATAGATTGTCAGTAGTCAATAGTTTATGTCTTAGTTTATGTTTGAATTCGTTAAGTGATGTAATAGTTTTCATGTCGTTACCAAGAAATGTATTCCACAATTTAGGTCCTCTGCTAGTTATAGAGAACTTTGTGATTAGATAATTAATCCTAGGTTGAAAAAAACTGTTAATTGAAAATCTGGATGGATATTTATGTTGTATCTTCTGAAACATATTATTAAATACTCTTGGTAACATATCTTGTTTTCAAGCTTAAACATAAAAATAAGAGTTTGATAAATGTTTAGTTGGTATACATTCAGTACATTGAGCTTTTTTAATAACTCTCTGGAGTGAGTGTGCCTGTCAACATTTAAAATAATTCTGATTGCATGTTTTTGTTTATTTTGTAATTTTGTCAATTTTGTAGCGTTGGTGCTGCACCACGCAATACTTGCATAATTTAGATAGCAGTGAATGAAAGAAGAATATATGTTTTTTAAACAATTCTGATCTACAACCATCCACATAATTTTTGAGACAAACTAGAAATTCTATCAAAAAACAGAAATGGCCGTTGACGCAAATGTCCATTTTTCCAACTGAGACGGTTTAAACATGTAAAAAGCTATAATTAGCCTATAGCAGCACTGTAAGGCTTCGTTCTAGTGAACTTTTCGGTTTCACTAGTTGAATTCAGAATTTCCTAAGACCCTAAAGCTGAAGTTCCGTGAGCCTGGAGGCAGTACGTCGAGTTTGAGAAGACTTGTGGTGCGAGTTTGTGATTTTGTTTTTGTCAAAAATCAAAAAGTCTCAATATATTATGTGGGTGATTGTAGAAACAAATTTTGCTTTAAATAGGATGCCAATATTCTTTGCGACCTTTTCTTCTAAAATATTTATATGTTCTCTCCAAGTAAGATTTTCATCAAGAATAACTCCTAAAAAGAGTTAAATAACCATGATAGTTTTTAGATACAGTTGACTCTCCCTAATTTGAATTCCCATGGGGAAAATTTTTTGTTCGAATTATGGAGAGATTCGAATTATAGAAAGTCTCTGTAATTCGAACTTTCAGCTTCAGAGAGTGAAAATTCGAATTACAGAGAGAAATTACGTTAATTTCAAAATCAAGCAAACATAATTCAAGTTTCATTCAACCTTTATTTTCATAGTTTATACAAAAAAGAAACTCTATTTGAAAAACTGTTGAATATTTGATTGCTTTACATTGGAGAGACGATCTCTTTCGACAATACAAGTTGCATCACCAAGTGCTTTGCTGTTAGGCCTTCGCTATCAGAATGTCCATCTTCACCTTTGGCCATTTTCAATCAAGAAGTGAAAAGACGTAGAAAAACCAACGTTTTGAAAAATAACGTTCGAAAGACAATTTAGAAAATTTTAGAAAAACATTCGAATTTGTCAAAGCCCTGTTTACACAGCCCTGTTTAAAATTTGAATTAGGGAGAGAATCGTGCTGAAGGGACTGAAAAACTGTGCGAATTATAGAAAGTTTCGAATTAGAGAAATTCTAATTGTAGAAAGCTTTTTATAAGAGTTTCTTAAGGAAAATTGACGGTGACTGAGCACTCGTTCGAATTATAAAAATGTTCGAATTAGAGGGAGTCAACTACTACGTTTGAAATGTTGAAATGAATCTTTGTTGAATAATATCTATAAAGATCATTTAATCCGAAATGACCTTTCCTTGCTGTGTGAAAATTATAGCGAGCGCGAAAGTACCTTCATGGCTGTTACGTGAAAATTGGTCTGTGTTAATACGGATACGAATAAAGTACACTAGAATATTTAAATAACGCGAAGGAAGAAATTAAAGATATTAAATTCATGCCTCTAAAGCCTAACCTCGACCCTTCTTTTATACCGGGACGATGAAATAGAAGGAAAAAAATTCTCGTCCTCCCAATATCAACAGTGATAAAAGCCCTGGTTGGTCTAGAGCGTTTTAAATGGATATTTTACCGTGCCAATGTATCGTGTACAATAAGACTGGCTTGGTAGTCGATATTTTATTCCGAAAGAAGAAACAAACAATTCTCCGTCATGTTTATGAATTTGCGAATTTTGTCGTTGTGCAAAGAAAAAACTGAAAAGCCCGGTCTCCATTTTAACGTTATCGGATGTTCCAACGTTTAGTGTCTGCGAATACGGTCTAACCATTTAATTTCGCGAATGGGTAGTTTCAATAAATTTCGCTAAAGCATATTTTTTTGTAAATGGTCAATACGAGGATGATAAAAATACTTAAAGAAGCAACAACGAAGCTCTTTTTTCTGGAACCAATGCTTTTATCTTTTGACTAAAACGTGTCACCAATAGGCTCTTATCACAAAAATTATTTCTGTTATTTTCTAATTCGTACCTATTCGGTCCGGGGGGGGGGGGGG
Organism: Hydractinia echinata; assembly: GCA_030067915.1. Classification (NCBI taxonomy): domain Eukaryota; kingdom Metazoa; phylum Cnidaria; class Hydrozoa; order Anthoathecata; family Hydractiniidae; genus Hydractinia; species Hydractinia echinata. Next base: position 765,879 of record JASGCC010000031.1, read on the forward strand.
GCGGATTCCGCCCCACCTGACGTTTTTTTTTAATAACTCCTTATTGCTATGTTATATGGCTATGAAACTTACTGAGTTTCAATATTTATCTATTAGACACCTGCATGCCAAATTTTTAGGTCCCATACCTTTCAGAGGCTTTGATATTGGCCATTAGTCGAAACTACCCCTAAAAATCTCTATGAAATCCTTATAATGGGGAAAATTTAATAACTCCTGTTAGGATTATCCTTAGAACTTGAAACTTGCAACACAACTTTATTTTATTAAGAAGAATCATTTTGCATAATTTGGACACGTGATTAATCCGATTTCCCGATTTTGTTGGATTTTACCCGAAAATCGAAAATAAACGGATTTTCGGGCAATTTTTGGCAATTTTTTATGCGATCCACGTAAACACCGGAAAATATGTTAAATAACTTTGTGATAAAACCGCTCCAAAGAAACAAAAATAAATTCATTTATAATACAGTGGAATCTCTCTAAAGCGGACATGGTCTAAAGCGGACACCTCTATATAACGGACTATTCCTTTTGGAACGGATTGAATTTCTATAAGACGGACAGTTATAAGGCGGACACTTTATGCACCAAATGATATTTTCCCTTGAAAAAGCTCTGTGTAAAGCGGACACATGAAAAGAAAACCTATTATTGACGAGAAATTAAGAATGCTGTCATCAGTTACGGAAAAAGTGGAGGAACTCCAAATATAAAAAAGAAAGCAAACTTCAATCCGAGATTTCTTCGAGTAGATTATAAAATACAATTTATTTGATAGTTGATATTTGTTTTTGTTTGTATAACAGTAGAGCGTATGAATAATACAAGTTCACATTCATCAAATTATATGTCTCGTTTCCTTGATTTGAAAGGAATAGAACTAAGAAAAAACGTATATAAACAAAAAAAAGTCATGTTTTCGGCAAAATTTTGCTCTGAAAGTGATTTTTGGATACAATCTCTATAAAGCGGACACCTCTATAAGACGGACACTTTTTTTTGCACCAATGGTGTCCGCTTTAGAGAGATTCCACTGTATATTAGATTATATATTCAGTATTAGTATATCAGAAGGTAGATTATTTCTTTCACATACTGGACATAATATGCTTGCAAAAGTCTTTTTTTTGCTATTTATCGAAACAGCCAAACGCATTCTCGTCGCCCAAGAGCTATTTGAGATACAAACCTCGAAGGCATCTGATTTGGCTCATCAAGAACTTCGAACTGTGTTTAGGAGTTTACAAAGTAATAAAAGGCGCAGGAATGGATGAAATAAGAGTGAAGGCAGTACAAAAGGTGTATGATATTATTGAAGACGTTCTTAAGATTGGAATATGTCCTGATGAGTTAAAAGTTGCACGTGTTACACCTATTTTTAAGGCAGATGATGAATCTGATGTCAGTACCAACAGCCCTATCTCTGTCCTACCGTGCTTTTCAAAGATTTTAGAGCGTATGATGTATAATAGACTTTATGTATACTTAATATACAATGATATTCTTTATAGTAAACAATTTGGTTTCAAAAAAATATATACAGATGGCGCAGAAGGGATCAAAAATTGGTGAATTTACACGAACACAATCATTTAATATCCCCAAAACAAAGTTTTTTTTTTTTCGCAAATGACGGAATTAACAAAAATTTATTTACAGCTCAAGTTTAGTTTTGTTCGTAAACTAATGGCTGGCTCAGGTATTAGGGGACCCGGGAACATACGCGGGGCTGGAACAATGACTATTTCTTTAGTACAATGGCACTTGAACCACCGTAATTTGCGTGTGACTGTTTTTAAAAACAATAGAAAACATGGAAGAATAACTTTAAACTCCGCAGAAAATTCTCGCGCGCAAATGAAAAAGAAAATAGGGTCGATAACTACTTACTTTTACCGGGTCCCATTGAAATAGGGGTTCACGGGTCTTCATTTTTTCTTCAATTTCATAAAACACTGGCTCATCATCTTCATCCTCGTCATCATATTCATCTTTCTTCAAGCACTGCTCGTTTCCACTTTCATCTTTCGTGCAGCCTTCATTATTCGTGTATTTGTTACACGAAACCAAAACAATCACGCATAGGAAAAGGATCAATAATTTTATCATTTTTATTTTTTTTATTTTTTTCTATTTATTTTTATGTTGACCTAAATTACACTATCCATAAATTATAATTATATATTAAAATTACAACAAATTGAAGACGAGAAAGGTGATTTCGTTTTGAGTATGGTTATGAAGTTTTTTCGTTTATATGGAATACATACCGTTTAAAAATTTTACTCTGATGCAATCTGTTTTTGAAGCAGCACTTTTTTATATAATAAATCTTTCTTTTTTGTGATTCTTGAAAAGGCGACATTTTGTAAATAGCTAATATTCTTAAATAGACGTTGTAAAAAAATGGCTAGCAAATAATTATATAATGTGATGACATTTAAAACATGTTCGAACAAATGAGGAAGAAGCTAAGAAGTATAACACAACAAGAAAGTGAATATATCAGATAATTTAATTCTTAAAAAAATAGTGTTTGATTTGCGAGCCTATTATTTTAAAACGTTTTTAAAATTTTAAAAGTTGAGCCTTCTTGATTCTTATAAAGAGAACTCTTACAAAAAAGTGTATAAATTACAAGTGCTCGATTTTAAATATCATTCAAGTAAACTATGTATAATAGATAAAGAAAGAAATTATTAACCATATATATCCATAAGGAAAGGTCAAAACAATACAGTGCCTACAAACCCAACATTCACAGCTTATGTTACCATCTTGAGTTGCGTTGTTACACTTGATAACTCACAACAAAAGTCTGATACCACGTGACATGTAATACGCACCAACTACCACGTTGAATCTGTACATCAAGTAACACCAGGAAAATCGAACTGTAAGATGTTCGAAAATCATGCCGAAAATTCTGCACTCCTTCGCACATTTCGAGTTCTTTTATGAAGGTTAACACGGGCGCAGAATGTATTTCAAAAGCAATGGAGTGCCGCATTATTTAGAAAACGTTCATGTTGAGCATGAAGATGAATGAGACAATGCACGTAAATAATCACCAGTCTCTTTTAAAATATTTTACACATAAAAATATGGTAAGAATTTGCGATCAAATGTATTTGAATACAACAAACCTTTCGAAAAGATACCAGAAAAAAATTACGCCAGTCCTTCGCCATGAAAAGTCATGTTTTCGAACGAAAACTAATTTCGGAAAGTTTTACTGTCGAAAGAGCGGGCTTATATACCATCCGTTGACCCAACCCAACTTTTTTTCGTAGAAAGGTATTAGGTTCTTTGTCCTTTCTAAGTACAACAAGGGAAAAAGAACACCAAAAAGAGTTGTAAAACACCAAATTTACTATGTAATAATAATGATATTTCAAGTTATGACTGAAATTGAAACACTAACAAGTCTACAAAAATATATTAAAAAATTAATTCGTAGAAACTAAAAAATATGTCTGTTCAGTACATGACTAGTGGAAATATATTGTTCTATATATCGTTTTATCATGTTTCATTTTATTTCATAAAATCTCAGTCGATCTAATATACTGCGTTCTTCGAACCTAACCGTATCAGACTGGAACCCAGTCTCTCGTCCTCTTTTAATTTCATCGCTTATCAGTGTTGGACGTTTTTTTTTTTAAAAATGGAGAATCAAGTTTCAAAGGAAGAAAATGTTATCGATAATAATCTTATCAATCAAGTGAACAGTCGTTCTCCTTCGGGGTCGAATGCAGACCACGGAGACGACTTGAGTAGGTTGGCAGTTAATGCAACCTCTCAAAACAACGAAGTTGGGGGAAAAACGACCTCAAAGAACAGAGGCAGGTCTCGTTCTAGATCGAAGAGGTCGAAGAAGAAAAAACGCCGATCATCTTCGTCTTCATCGTCTGCTTCTCCAGTAAAGAAAAAGAAATCAAAGAAATCGAAGAAATCGAAGAAACAACGAAGAAAGTATTCCTCTTCCTCCTCTTCCTCTTCCTCTTCATCATCTGAAGACGAACAAGATGACACCAGATTCAAGGTAGTTCCGGAGGAGGACAAACATAAGTACAAGTTACCTATCAAAATGGCAGCATACGCTAATGAACAGTTCGAAACTTTCATTAAAGATAGTGCCTTAAAAGATGCCATATTGCTGGAAAATCCAGTCCCATCGAACATCGATCGAATTAAAAAGCTGGATGAATTTGCAAAGGACATCTTGAAGGAAAAGAAAAAAATTCAAGGATGTAGAAACCGATACGGCATTCGAAAAGGTTCAACAGAAGATACAAAATGTAATGGGCCCGCTTTCAAAAGCGTGGCTCAAAGTGGACCAAGGAAAGGAGTCGGGTGCGGATCATGTACCATTAGAATTGGAAGATCTGAAGAAAAATTTAGAACAAACAGTGTTGCTTTTGGGACAAGCCTGTAATCAGGCGACATACTTCCGCCGTTATCATATACTACAAGCAATTTCGAATGGATCACACAATTCGAAGGAGATGCTACGGGAAGAAGCAGAGCTTTTGCAAAAGCATGACGACAAATTGTTCGGCAAGAAATTTCGTGAACATATTAACAAAACTACGAAGTCCAAAAAACAAACTATTGATCTGTTCTCAACCAAAAAGAAGCCCTTTTCAGGTGGTCCATCAAAGAGTCAGCGAGGGGGCTATGGTGGACATCAGCGCCAATACCCCTCGACCTCGTTCAGAAAAGCTGGGCAATCAAGTCAGCAGAACAACTTTAGAAGCCAACAACAACAACAACATGGCTACCGAAATGGTAAGAAACAAACCTATACAGGCAACCATGCTCAACATATCCATGAAAAAACCACAGATTGTTCCTCTGTAAATCTCAGCAGGGTACATCCTTGGGTCAGAAAATTATTCTCTTCCGTAGAGATACCAACAATAGACCTCCCACTTGCAGGAAGGCTAAAGCATTTCTCAAGAGCATGGAAGGTGCTCACAAGAGACCCAGAGATTTTATCTATAGTGGAAAAAGGGTACAAAATACCTTTTCTGTCACAGCCAATTCAATCGAAAAATCCTCAAGAAATTCACATGAATCAGGAACAACAAGATTTGGTTCATGTGGAAATTCAGGAAATGTTGAGCAAGGGAGCCATTCATTCTGTTTCCGACCATCCGACGGGAGAATTTCTGAGCAATATTTTTCTAGTACCGAAAAGGGACATGGGAGTCCGTCCTGTGATAAACCTGAAACACCTAAATCAGTTTGTCCCCTACGAACATTTCAAAATGGAGAGTTTAAGTTGCTTACGGGACATTTTGCAACAAGGAGATTTCATGGTCAAACTAGACATGAAAGATGCATATTTCTCCGTTCCTCTGCATCCCACATCCCGGAAGTATATCCGTTTTCGTTGGTCAGGGAACTTATACGAGTTTCTTTGCCTATGTTTTGGGCTCGGTTCGGCACCTCGTATTTTCACCAAATTGTTAAAAATTCCAATTTCTATTTTGAGACGTATCAATATCAGAATTGTGATATACCTAGACGACATGTTGTTGCTAGGTCAATCGATAGAGGAAATCTTGATGGCCCGAGACACAGTGATTTTTCTTTTACAACACCTAGGCTTTGTCATGAACTTGAAAAAGTCAGCGCTAGAACCAACCCAGAAAATCGAATTCCTAGGGCTAACAGTGGATTCTGTAACCATGACTCTGTCATTGACACCAGAGAAAATTCACAAAATCACAACTCTGTGTACAGAAATGTTAAGGAAGGAAAAAGTGTCCATTTTAGAGTTGACAAAATTGTTAGGAAACCTTACTTCAACAATACAGGCAGTTCTACCAGCACGAATACAGTGCAGGTATCTCCAACATCAACAAATTTCAGCACTAAAATCACACAAATCCTTCCAAAAGGAGGTAATTTTGAACCAAAAGTCAAGACAGGAACTTCAGTGGTGGTTGAACAATCTGTTGCAATGCAATGGGCGTTTGATTATACCTGCACAGACACAAATTCTCATCCAAACGGATGCATCCAAAAAGGGATGGGGTGCAGTGTGTCAAGGGGTTTCGACAGGAGGCCTGTGGACCAAAGTGGAGCAGGAATTTCATATCAACATTCTGGAACTCCTAGCAGTGAAATTAGCGTTATTGGCATTCAACAAAAACGAAAGGTTAAAATCTGTCCACTTCCAGATAGACAACACAACAGCACTCTCATATCTGATGAATATGGGAGGGACGAGGAATCTACATATGATTCGTCTAAGCAAGGACATTTGGGATTATCTCTTGAAACATGGGATCACGATTACTGCGGAGTATCTCCCAAGTTCCCTGAATGTGGAAGCCGACTGGCAATCACGGAACAGTCAAGATGCCTCGGAGTGGAAGTTGAACCCTCCCCTTTTTCAAGAGATATGTCAATGGAGGGGCACTCCAGAAATAGATCTTTTTGCCTCACGTCTGTCCCATCAGTTACCAGTATACATGGCATGGAAAGCAGATCCGTACAGCCTTCAGACGGATGCACTCCAACAGACGTGGTGTCAGTGGGACCTCCTATATGCATTTCCACCTTTTGCCTTGATAAACAAAGTATTAAGCAAAGTAAACCAAGAAAAATTAAAAGCAATGTTATTAGTAACCCCAGCTTGGCCATCACAGGTGTGGTATCCAAGACTGTTGAGAATGTCAATAGAAAAACCACTTTTGTTACCAAGTCACAACAAATTGTTGACAAATGCCGTAGGAGAGGTTCATCCCCTAGTGCGCAACGGGACACTGCGATTAGCGGTGTGGACGGTTTCCGGTCTAGGTTGGAAGAGAAAGGTATTTCAGGAACGGCTGCCCAGCTTATCGTCAGTTCCAGAAGAGCAGGTTCAAACTCAAATTACAATTCGGCCTGGAAACAGTGGTCTAGCTGGTGTAATAAACAACAAGTTGATCCGGTTTGTTGCAATGTAAACTTCATCCTACAATATTTAGGTCATTTATTTGATAAGGGATTGGCATACAGAACAATAGGCTGTCATAGATCAGCCATATCAGCATTCCATGAAAAAGTTGATGGGTTGCCAATCGGACAACATCCAGATGTATGTTCGCTAGTTAGTGGTGTTTTTAATTCTAGACCTCCTCAGCCCAGATACGTTTTTATATGGGATGTACAATTGGTCTCAAATTTAATTAAAAATCAGTGGTCTAATAACCATAACTTATCTGATAAACAGATAACTTATAAGATAGTAATGTTAATGGCACTGACATCGGCTTCAAGGGCATCTGCTTTACACCATTTAGATGTGAGGTACATGACACGAAGTGCAGATAGATATTCATTTACATTCCATAAGTTACATAAAAGTTGGAGGGCAGGAAAAGCTCCTCCTAAGCTAGAGTTTTTTAAATATGATACAGACACCGACCTTTGTGTAGTACATACTTTGGATGCATATATATTAAGAGCGCAAGAATGGCGCACTGCAAATAACAAGACTCGGCTGCTCCTAAGTCACATAAAACCTCATTGTGAAATTAAGAGCTGTACGGTCTCTAGATGGATTAAGGAAATTCTTACAGAGGCTGGTATAGACACAGAATTATTCAAGGGTCATTCTACTCGATCCGCATCGACATCTAAGGCGGGGGTTTCAGGTTTATCAACCGCGGATATCCTATCTAGAGGTTCATGGACAAATGAGTCTACCTGTCTAGTGTCCTGGACAAGGGAACGCTTTGAACTGAGGACGAGAGACTGGGTTCCAGTCTGATACGGTTAGGTTCGAAGAACGCAGTATTAGATCGACTGAGATTTTATGAAATAAAATTGAAGAATTACGTAAGGGCGCGAAGCGCCCGCAAGGTAATTCGGATTTTATGAATAAAATCGAAGGAAGATCTAATACTGTCCACCCACCCTAACCCTACATATAACAATATATGATTATTTCTTTCTTTTGCTTTAGCTCGTTATTCCAACTATCGACCAAGAGGCGGACATTTTCAACAGTAGATTGTTAATGGAGAATAAATGCCTATATGGCGGCTAGCACACTTATGTAGTTCTTTATGTGTCCTATTGACCAGATATTTATTGCAGACTATGCACAGTTACATGCGCAGTGTGGCGGAAATATATACGTGATATATTTATTATATAGTTCGTCTGGGTTCCAGTCTGATTAGCGATTAGGTTCGAAGAACGCAGTATTAGATCTTCCTTCGATTTTATTCATAAAATCCGAATTACCTTGCGGGCGCTTCGCGCCCTTACGTAATTCTTCAATTTTATTTGAAAATTAATTCCAAGGTCAATTTTTTTAACTCTTAAAGTTAATTTTGAATCTAACAAGGAATTACCATATCAGCAATTCTTCTCGTGAAAACATTGTTGACGACGGTAACGTGAGTGCAACCTTCGTAACTACGCCATCGTTACGACATGTTTCCTGCAAATATGGTAGAGTTTCGCCTAATATTTTAACCAATCAGGATTCTACGTCGTAAGGTCATGTGACATCATTTTTCATATTCTCTGATTTCGGTAACTCCGCTATAGTTCCAAGATCTTCAAACTGCTCTGCCAAGAATCGCAATGACGCGATACCTGCTTGAAGTTGTCTGAAATGAACAATAACAAAATCCATTTCTTTAATTTTGAAAAATATAATTTATGTTAAAATATTGAAAACATGCTACTTCGATACTGGAAAATAAATTTGATATCGCCTGTTTTTCTTAGAAGAAAATACACAGTATCACATATAGGTTTAATTGTAGTTTCATAATGCAGGGTTCCCACTCTTTTTAAATTTGAGAAGATTTGAGGACTTTTGAGGAGAATTTTGTGATTTTTGAGGAGCTTTTGTTAACAAAATTTTTTGTTAACAAAATTGAGGAGATTTGAGAAGAAAAAACTTGCACTTGTAAAAATGAAGGAACACACAGACTGGAATCTCAATATTTTCTTACAGAAGATAACTAAAAAACTTTGCTTCAAATACAAACACAATAAAAAAAAGTAATTTTCGCAGGCCACAGCAACCACAAGTTGTTGTGGTTCAAAATAAATAATATAAAAACTAGCATCTATATTATAATGCCCGTATACGTCTGTCTGTCTGTCCGTCTGTCACGCAAAATGGTAGCTTAGCTGCGACGGGCGAACCCGTGGATTTTTCCACGGGCTAACGACTAGTATATAAAATATAACCAAAAATGTCAAAATTGTTTTGTGGAGATTTGAGAAGAAAACCTAAATTTTAAAAAAAAATTGAGGAGATTTAAGGAGAATTGAGGACCCCTTTTAAATTTGAGGAGATTTGAGAAGTTATGAGTAGGTGTGCACGTCCACTCAAAAGTTGAACTAGATTTGTCTGACATTTTTTAGCTAAAAATCCTAACATTTTCGAATTTCCTTCCCTACTTTTTCCTATAGTTACAGCTGATCAAGTAGCTGACTATTCAAGAAAAGAGAAAAAAATGCAATATGCATGAAGAAAAGGAGAAACAAAAGATGAAACAAATATAAGCTGAAGATAAAAAATGACATTGAAAAACAAATGAAAATGAAAATTATATGCATGACTTAGTGAAAAAAACTCCTGACATTCTCCTGAAATTTCATAATAGGACCAAATTTTCTTGTTACCATTTGTAAAGAATTCAAAGTTTAAAAGTACGTAACTCTCATAAATAACATTCCAATCGCAAACATTAATTCCTCACAATTTTTTAACGACCAATCGCAAAAATAAGTAAAATAAGAAATAATTTTTTTTCGCCAAATATTCTCATTTCAACCTGCTTAATCGCAAAAATGATATAAAATCGCAAAAATTGTTTCGGCAAAATATTCTCATTTTAACTTAATTAATCGCAAAAATAAGCTCCGCAAATTTTTTATTCTCTTTAGCATTATTTTAAGTGCTGAAGAGAAGAAAAATCCAGAAGATGAATTATCTGACGTGTAGAGTTAGATTATAGGTAACTAACACTGCAGCAGAGTTAGTTACCTATAATCTCAGCCTCAACTTAATGGAGTTTCTTATAGAAAAAAGACGTGTGGAGGATAATTCAGGAGATGTATTACCTGACGTGTGGTTCGGTCTTCTCCGCAGCTGTTCTCATCAAATAGGCAGCATTTTTTGATTTTTCTTGAATTGTATTCAACAAGTACGCATGCTCAGTAACAAGTTTTTCGTACTGTTGTTTTGGCACACTTCCTTCCTGAAAAAAAAAAGAAGATTTATATAAAAACAAAATTTTCGAGTAAAAAAATTTCAAGAGTTTTTTCGAGGTAAAAGTGAGTAACAAGTTCAAGAAACCGACGACAAATTTAATACGGAAATAAAAAAAGGCAGTACACGGTGAACATAATGACAAATGTCAATTAAATGATTAGACCTAGGTTACCCAAGATGCATCACGAGTGATTATACACAAAACATACAGAAATTTGCTATAAATAAATACTCGAGCAAAACTGGTATATAGGGGCTAAGGCTTTTTTCTAGGGATGTTCACAAATTTCTTAACAACACAATGTGTGTCGCCATAACAACAACCACACGGGGAATTCCTTTAGAAAAACAAAATAGGCTACTGAACAGTGGGTTATTACGCCACAGTCTAGCTTTGTTTACAAGAAAAAAGGCTAACTTTTCCACAACACCTTTTATTTACTCATAAATAAGTTCATATGCTGCAGGGGATATTCACAAACTTTTTTACAAGATAATGCGTGTTACCGCGACAACAACAACAAAGTTTATACGCTGAGTAACAGTCTGTATCAACAGATAACTCCCTAAAGTAATTTACGACATGCAAACATTGGTATAAAGCTAAGCTGGCTCCTTGGCAAGATATTTCGAAACTTTGGAGCTAGCGATTTATTTCTTAAATTCCCCCATTAATTCTTCACCCCCCAATAAAGGGCTTCCCTCAATTTCTTATTTAATAATTTCTAAAATTTCCAGTCCATCTTAATAAGAAAAAAATTTTAAAATCATCCATCGCCAAGTTGGTATTTTTTCACACTATGTCCATGTATATTATTTCAATACGGCATAAATAAAAATTTCCTTTTCCCGTCCCTTACTTCGTTACAAGAATGTCTAATCTACCAAATAAATGTAAAAATTGACAGTATTACCTTGTAAAACTGTAGTTCTTCCTTCAATCGAGATACAGTCGCTTCTGCTTTTGCTGCTCGTGTCTATAAAAAGAACAACAGCAAGTTTGAAATATGTTTTCTAAAGACTGAATCTCACATAAACGAAACACGATTTTGTTTTCAACACTCTACCATGGTGATCACTCAATATTAGTTTATTTTCGAGAACTTCCTTTAACCAAAAATACAACTTCTTTTTTTATGTCCATTCTTACAAAAATTACGAAAATTAATTGAATAAAATTAAGCAACCATGAAGCAACTGTGGAGCTTAATATTGAGAGGCATTTAACTGAGGCATTTAACTGTTGAGCTTAATATTAGAGATATGCTACTAGTTATGAATGTTAACATTTTTTGACATACCGTTGTTGCTTGTAGATTTTCTTCAACAATATGTACAACATCCTCTAAAGCTTTCGTTTCATCAGCTTCTTTTTTTCTCACTTTCTCCAATTCTTTCTGTAAGCTGCTTATTCTAAATCGTAAAATGTGTCAATATTTTGTTACACAGTGCAATCTAGCCAGGAGACCCAGCATAATATTTCTTACTACCAGGAATTCGGAATAGTTAAGGTGGGAAAAATTACGTTGGGTCTCAAACGATTTCTTTGGGGTCAGAATACTGACCGCGCTTTTTGATTGGTTAATTCTATTGTTTTTTGCTCACGTGTTCAATATCGGGAAATCTGTTTTAGCACGAATGGCCACACTCACCCGAACAAATATAATTAATTCTTAAATTATTTAAGAGGGTAAGACGCGACCACGCCGACTTTGTGCTGATTGGTTGATTGTAATTCGGCGTTTGCTATAAGATGGATTTGAATTTTAGGAATTTGCTCTGACATTTTTTTGCGTCTGAGCTTTCGTTTGAGAGAAACCGAATTTGATATCCCCGAAGAAAGCTTAGTTAACTAGGCTAAGTGCAATCGGGCTTCCATTCAAACCCTAGCACAAAATACCGTAGGTTTTCAAGATTTTTCTCATAATTTTACCAACAGTTTTCTCATTATTACATCTTTAATGTTATCATAACATTTGTTATTCTTCATTACATTTCTGTAAGAAAACATGTAATGAAGAAGAATAGCTACCCATTGCAAGAATTTATAATAACATAATATAAAAAAGCTGCTATAAAAAGACACCTGCATACCTTCTGTTTGCTGTCTGTCGATATTCTAAGAATTCTTCTTTAATTTTCTTTAATTCACTTTGTAGTGTTTCTTTCTCCACAACAAGCTAATACGTAAAAGAAATAAAAGAAATAAACAAATAAATAAAATAGACAAATGCAAACATGTTGCATTTTTTCAAATACAGACACATTCTGCAACATTGAAGAATTATAAAACATCTCTGTATAACTGGAGAGTGTCCACTTATTATGAACTCCTTATTTTCCAGACATTTCCCTTATTACGTTTCCTGCTTTACTGGACGCTAGTTGACTTATCATTATTAAAGAGTAATTTCATACTTATTAGTATTTTATATCATCATAAATATGAAATGTAATACAGGAATATTTATAACACCAAATATGTGAATGTAATACAAGCATATTTTATAGAACAATGAAAAATTTACCCTACATATTTAAGAACAAATCTGAAATTCAATCTTTGTCAATATTTTGAAAAATTAAAATAGTTTTAATTGGCCATTTAAACTGGTCATTTGGTCATTTCCGTCTGAAGAAATTGCTGATATTCTTGCGTTTTTCATGATATTTCGACAATATTATAAAACAATTCTTGACACTTTGGCTGAGCTACCATACCTAATAACTTGCTACAGTCCTTGCATTTTATGAAAGTTTACGAGTGTGGTACAAAAGTAATCCGTCATGCATCGTATTTACAAGTAATTCTGTAGGTAAGTTGTTCCCTTTGCCAAACCTTATGGCTTTTCTAACTAAGAAAGGTATAACATTGTGTTACCTGGTCAATTTTCTGTTGCAATGGATCGATACTTGACTCTGGTAAAACATAGGAATCCATTTGTGGAGAGGGTGTTCTTGCTTCGAATGAATCTGAATCCGTGTCCGTGTCATTCCTCTCCTTAAAATAAAAATTAAAATACATTTGTGAAGTGTAAAATGTGGTCATTGATTTACTTGCGTCTTAATTTCCACTATGCGGTCATTTTTCTCAGCAGGGAATTTGATATATATTGTTTGCAAAGATTTCCAGATTTTTGAACAAAATATTTTTGATAACAAGTTTTTAATGGTTACACGCAAATATCAGACATGAGCGTAAATAATGAAACAATCAAATTTTTATACAAACATGAAACCTAATTTCCAGGTAATGCTGCCATTATGAATTTTTTTGAAAATCCAAAAATGTCACTTTCTAGCATTAGAAAAAAACTTATAAGCGGACCCAGAGAAAAGCTGTGACATACGAACATACAGACGTACAGAGAGACAGCCATACGGATCCGAATTCATTGGTCATTTTGATATCGCGTGTGACCAAAAGAGGCAAATTTTGCATATACAAAGTAAACAAAAAAATTTCCTATTCCTAATTTTATTTCAATAGAGCAAAATTCCAAATCTGTAACACTGAATATTTTAAAATAATTCGTGAGAACAAAATGTTTGTAGAAAAGCACTGTATGTTTTGCAGGAAATTCTAAGAAGAGATATTCCTGAAAGTTTTTCTAGCAATCTCATGTTTGCAAAAGTTTATGCCTGACATTTTAAATAGCTATTGATCCCATTAAAAACAAAGCAGCGCGCATGTAAAATATTAACTTTGAGCCTGATAAGGACACATTTGGGTTTATAAATGATCAGACAAAAAAATATTTGTTACGAGTACAAAATAAACAATAACATTTCCCATTCATGAAGATTCTGATTTCTGATTTTTCACGTTTCTACATTTGCAAAAGATTGTGCCTCGCAAATTGCATTCTTCTTCTTCAGGGGATGCTAACAAGGAATCTTTTGAAAAAAACAAAAGGCTATTGTTAAAAAAATATGAATGAACAAAAAAACTCAGCACACCGTTTTAACAGGGTTAACCCAAGGTTCATTTAAAAACAGAAGCTGATGAAAAAAATAACGAGATTGTAAAAAGTTGGAGCTCGTAGAAGCCGATTTTTTTCTTGTTTATGATACATTTTTAAATAGAAATTTCTGCTGGGTCAGCAATTTTGGTGTTAAGTTAAAATCATTTTATTATGTATTAAGACCTATATTTTTAGGAAATATTAAAAAAAAATGGTATAAATAAAACACTGAGTAAATAATTCAGCTATTTAGACAGCTAAAAAAGGGTTACTGCCACCTTAATAGCCAGGTAGTGTTTGCAACCTACAGTGTATCTTTTAAACATTTAAATCTTCGTTTTCTTTCATTATAATAAATTATAATAGGACAAAGCAATTTTAGTGAAATGTTTTATAGGTTAAACATATTTATTTATTCTTAACATTTTTTAGTCAAGAATCAAATTAAGGATTATTATTATTTCTACATCTTATTTTTACTGTCATCTGTCATCTGTCATTTATCGTCTATATTAATACCCAACTTGTGGCAAGTGGAAATGTTCATTTTTCTTTCATGTAGCCTAAGAGGTTTTGTCTTATTTGTTAATTTCTCTGACCACATCAATGCATTACACTGACATCAGAAGCCATTGCATTGCACTTTTAAGTTTGAGGTCAAACAACTTGGAAAGGGATGGAAATAACTGACGTCATCTCCTGCATGGACTGCATATACTTTAGTTGAAAACTTCGTATAACAAATGAAAAAAATAAGTGTAGAAAAGAAGACTTCAATACTTCTTCTAATCTATACTTTTTAAATACAGTACACATAACATCGTGGATCATGTATCATAATCAACATGCACGATCCACAATGCATTTTTCCTTAATTGTATTTTCAAGATGCATTCTGTAAGACTTTTGAAAATTTTTGCACTTGTTGGATATATTTTACAATTATAACCAAACTTGTATTACTTCTCCTTGGACAAGTTAAAATTATAGTAGTCCAGTATGCTTTACCTTAACAGGGTTTGTAGTCAAGCTATTATCTTTGGTGTCCTCATCATCATCAACAATCTAAAATTAATATATTTTGATTTTTTTAAAGGCAAGTTACAAAGACATAAAAAAAAAGGTTTTGAGCATGATTCTAGACTACAAAAGCTGCAAGTAAATTGATGACAGCAACAATGTATGTACCTGCAACTTGCGAGAGTTTTTTGGTGCATTTTGGTACTTTTTAATTGAAAAAGGGTTCACATTCAGTATATCACTGTCTGGATCATCTAAAAACAAATCAAAGCAAAGAACTGTTAATTCAAATAGCAAATGCAGATAAAAGCTGGGAAGTATATATTTACAAATAAACTTGTAGATTCTCTTTCTGAAGAATATGTCCAAAGCTACTTTGTGTCTTAGTTTCCTGACAGGTGATTTACAGAAAATAACACTTAACAATCTTTTATAAGACTAAATTTCCAATTTTAGATAATGCCTCTTAAACAGGAAACATTGACTGTAAAAATTTTTTTAGTAGGACAACTGCCTTAAATTAAGCACCCAAAATAAAGTTATAGGTCTGCAGGGTTCTAGCTTTTTGCAATCCCATTTAAATTGTTTTTGAACAAACTATGGCATTAATTAAGCTTTCTATGAAAATATAGACATATCACCATTATTTACCGTTCAATACCATTAATATACCTGTAATTATTTTGATTTTACTGGTGAAAGTATAAAAGTCAAACAGTAATACCAGTAATTTTAACAGTATAACAGTATTACCCATAATAGAGGTCGTCAATGTTTACCCCAAAAACCAAAAAAAAATTTACTTTGGCAGGATTGTATGTCAAGTAACCAACGTCTAAAATGCTCTAAGTTGAACCTTCCACAATATACGCATTATGGAATAATCCGTGACCAGGGGAATATCTCAAAAATAGTGGAATTAAGTCAGCAACAATAGCACCATTTAAGACATTCGGATCTAACCAAATAACTAAGTTCAATATGAACATTCACAACATTCACAAGTTTGGATTGCATGTTATGTACAGAAATTAAATAAGTCCTGGGTGCGAGTTTGATGAAAAAGCTATATGTTTACCAAAGATATCTTCATAAGGGATTCTTTTACTTGTTTGTGTATTTATTATCACATTCACATTCAGTCAATAACTACATTCTGAGCCATTCCTTGCATGTATATATTTCTTTTATAAAGAAAACACTAGTTCTTTTTGAATGGTTTTAATAAAAATAAAATAGGGTGTAAAGCATACTAAGAATAATGGGTTGTTAAATAGCTTGCTTTTCACCCATTTAGGTTTATATCTAGTCTGGGTTTCTGGTCCTTAAGTCACAGACATATATATCACATTTGCTAGCGAATTCAAAACAAGCTGTAATGGCGGCCGTTGAATCTTAGTCTAGGGTACAATTATGATTTTTTTAACAATTGACTTGACTGGTCATTTTGAATTATTGGACTGTCAGGGAAAACTTTTAAATATGTTGTCACAGTATAAGCTACACCTCCTAATTAGGTGGCAATTACATCCTACGTAATCGACGAATCGCTTATTTAAACTGATAAAAGCAAAACATTCAAAATTCACACACTTAAGCCAAAATTTGCATCGTTTTGTAGTGCATAAAAGAAAGTATGTGTGACCGCCAATAAAAAATTGATGAAGGGAACACCTGTTTAAAGGTGGAAACACGCTTGAATATGCTGCTAAAAACAACATTAAATTAAGAATTCCACGTCTAATTTTGATTGTATATATACAGGCTTTTTCAGGAATATTTGAGTAGGTGTGTGATGATTCGCACGTGTAAATCAAGTAACACGTGCGATGTAAAATGCACGTGCAAAGGATGTTACGTGTGCGATACGGGCTACGAGGTTAATCTTTGTTGCTCATTCATTTTGCGGTAGAAAAGTGGGGGACGTTTTGAATCGTGAACCCCAAACACGATGATCGAGCGTCTACGTATAGCGACTCTCTCAATCTTAACTTCCTTTTCTACATGTCCGAAATAGTATGCATGACTATACTGTCATTTTCATAAATTTATTGTTCATTTTTCAGGTCATCACAAGCAAATGAGCAAAAATATGCTTCGCTTGGGTTTTCAATTGTTTTATCAAATGAAGAAATTATCTACAATTAAATCCATGATAAAATGTCTGTTTCCCCTGTAAGTGCAGTTTTGCAGACTTGCTTTATCCGTGCTCTGTCGGCATTCACCTCCGCATTAGTTAAGAACCGCATAGTTGGATTTCTTGTGTAAGACCTGGTTACCAACGACGAAGGGGCCAGGCAAAAGAGATTTATGTCTACTTAGTTCTTTTAACTAAGTCAGGAGTCGGTGAATTAGCTAGGATGATCAGGTTGGCTATGAAAAGGCTTGCTCATGGATTAAAAGGACCAGGACCAGAAGATTTAAAAGTGTCCGATCAAGACGGAAATCTATCGGACATTTTGTCCGACAAAAGTTCGAAACGAGTTACGGACATGTCTGACCGGACTGGAAATGTAGCGGACATTTTGTCTGACGAGTCTCCAAAAATTATTTCGAGGGCTGCCATCGCACAGATCACACAGATCGTCGAGAAAAATTGAGTATACTTGAAAAAAATAAAAAAGTAAAACAATTTTCTAAGTAGATTTGATTTGTTTGTTATACACTTTTTTTTTTATAAGAGAAAGGAAATTTGGCTTCAACCTGAAGTGTTCCTATTTTTTTCACTCGTTCAGCCTCATTGTTCTTATAAAATTGTTCTTATAAAAAAAAAGTGTATAGAGAAAATAAAATTACAGATTTTACAAAAGCTTTTTTTTCACAACGCATGTCGGTATAAAAACTCTACATCCTTTTCCTAGTGTTTCATAGTAATGCACCCAAGCCGTATATTGTCTGTATGCTGAAAAGCGTAGTTGTCTAAAAAGAATATAATATGTTTTGTTGTTGTGGAACCTAGGCCTTACAAAATGTTGTATATATATTTTTAAATATTCTTTGACTCACATTCAGTAAACGAACTTTTATGTAGATAAAGAACGCATTTTTTTCTTCGCATATGAAGTAATATTTGAGTCTCGCGTCTCATACGTCATAATTCTGTATGGTTCACGAGGAACCGGGAATGGAGTACGCGGTTAATTTGAGAAAACCTTAGAACTTTTATGGCCTAAAACAGCCTAAATAATGAAAATTAAGAGTTAATTTTTTTTCAATAGTTTATTTAGATGTTATACAACGTTCTAAATTTTTTTTAACAACATTTTTTTTGACCTTATAGTTTCCCTCTAAACGAAACTTGGAGCAAGTGAAGAAGAGTAAATTATTACAACTAGCTTTAATTTTGTGAATAATTATAAAAATGTCTTCTTATGCTATACCTTTTTACAATAAGTAATAATAAAAGTAGCGCTAAAAAGCATTTTTTTTGCCATACAGTAATTAAATTCGTATGAAAGTTTTCTGAAATCGAATAAAATTCGTATGAGTTTTAAATTAAATTCGTATGAGTTTTAAATTAAATTTGTATGAGAGTTTAAAAAAATTTGTATGAGTTAAATTCGTATGAGTTTTAAATTAAATTCGTATGAGTTAAATTCGTATGAGTTTTTTAAATAAAAACAAAAATTCGTGAGTTTTTAATTAGACTTAGTTTCCATTAGACGATTTAGCGAAGCGTCTTAAAAATCAATACGATATTTTTGTTTAATGGAAAAAGTCGCTATTAATTCGTTTTAATACGGTAGTGCTGTTTCCATTAGACGTCTTCTATTAGTATGCGCGGCATGATGATGAGTTTCGCGAATTTGAAGATGTTTTTTTTTTGATTTCTTTTTGTGAAGCATATTATTACTTCTATCAGGTCTTACCCAGTGTCTTGGACGTTTTTCTTCTTTTTTCTTCTTTTATTCCAATAAGCAACCAACACATTCAAAAGAATTTCTCTTTTGCGTTTTTGTGTCTTTTTTTCACCGAGTGGAACAAATCCAAACATTTTGAAGTATAACAATTTTCTTACTCAAATCAACTTTACTCGACGCCATTTTGAGCAAAAAACAAAATTGAACAAGTTTTCATTACTTTTATATGTTCAAGCATGACGAAACGTTTATTCACCTGTTTCCATTAAAAAAAATATCGTCTTAAGAGCTATCCGATACATGTTATGTCACTTTCACGATCGGCATGGAGTGATAGCTATCCGATAGCCAATCTATGCCGAAATAACACATTTTAAATGGAAACAAAATCCCTATCCGATATGCTTTTTAAGACGCTGCGATAGTAAATCGTCTAATGGAAACTAAGTCTAAGATGCGTATGTTTTTTAAAAAAAAAAAAATTTGTTCGAGATTTTATTAAATTCGCATGGGTAAGAAAAAATATAAATATAAATACAGCACAGTCCAGATGTAAGCGTACGCGTACGCTCAAGTTTCACACCTTTGTCTCGGAGGCGGTAGTTGTTTATCTTTTGTTCTTATTAATTATCTTGGGAGTCTTGTAAGTCATTAACTTGTGCGTAATAAACAAAAGATTCTTGATTTATTTAAGAACGAAAAGTGGCGATAGAAATGCTTTATTAGATCGCGTTTTAAAAATTTAAGAACGAAAAGCGGCGATATAAATGCTTTGTTAGATCGCGTTTTAAAAGTTTAAGAATGAAGAACGCCGATAGAAAAGCTTCGTTAGATCGCATATTAAAAGTTTAAGAACGAAAAGCAGCGATAGAAATGCTTTTTTAGATCGTATTTTAAAAGTTTAAGAACGAAAAGCAGCGATAGAAATGCTAATTTAGATCGCATTATAAAAATTTAAGAACGAAAAGCGCCGATATAAATGCTTTGTTAGATCGTGTTTTAAAAGTTTAAGAATGAAGAACGGCGATAGAAAAGCTTCGTTAAGGGGGATTTTCACGTAGTGAATTGAACGGCGAATTCGACGGCGAATTCGATGGCGAATTTGCTTTTTAATTTTCACGACAAAATAAATTAGGCGCCAAATTCATTGTTTACATTAGTTAACCGCGTTCTGATTGGTCAAAAACTAGCAGCGAAACCTTTAGCCGCGAAAAGGTAGGAACTGTTTCTACTTTTCAGCGAAGCAAATATTTCGATGCAAAATCAAAACAAACAAAACTGCGCATGCTCAGATACAATTCGCCGTCGAATTCACCGTTCAATTCGCTTCGAGAAAATCCCCCTTTAGATCGCATTTTAAGGGAGGGCCGGCTGCTGATTGAAAATTCATGATGCCAGAGTTAATTTCAAAGACCAGATACGCTGGTCTGGAATGTTCCGTAAAACAACTGTTCATAGGAGTTTGTTACAAAATACCATTTTTTATTTCATCCATGAATGTGAGTTATTTTATAGTTCAGTATTTTTACACATTTGCCAAACAAGTGGTTATATTCAGAAACAATATTAGATCTTTCTCTGTATTGTGATGGCAGCGCATCGACGATCACACTGTTTTATCAAAAATAATAAACAAGACAAAAGTTAAAGATCAAAATACGCAATCACATGAACGTAATTTTTTACGTAAGCTCTTATGAAATATTTTACATAACAAATGTCAGCTTACAGGTGGTTTTGTTCACATGTACGAATACTTTTGTTCACATGAACGGAAAATGTTGCGTAAAATGTTACGTAAAGTCAAAAGAAATGTTTCATTCATTTTGAATGGCAAAGTTATTTTCAAATATGGCGGCATTCAACAAGCACCACATGTTGGCAACTGTTCTTATTATTTTAAGAAGAAGGCGTCATACAATACTCCATACTTGTACACAATCGTGGACAGTTCTTCGTCGTTGCACGCCATTTTGATGTTTGTCATTTTCTCAAACCAAACATGTTGAACAACTAATTTCGAATGTTTTCTAGTTCGAAATGCTGTTCGAACACGATTGCATAATTTTTTTCCTTCTTTTTGCTTACGTATAGTTTCTTACGTGCAAAAAGTTTTGCATGTTAAAAAATATGTTTCGATGACAAAGAATTATTACTAAAGCTACATTCACATGCACGTAATTTTCGACGTAAGAGCTTACGTAAGGGGAAAAGTTCATTCATTCTCTTATGTTACGTAAAAATTTGACGTAACATGTGACACCACCTACGTAAATTATTTAAGCTCTTACGTGCGGTTTTCTTACGAGCAAAAATTTTTGCTCGTAAGAAACTGTCTGTAAGCCAAAAGAAGAAAAAAAGAAGGAAAAGATTGCGCAATCACGTTCAATCTTAAAAAAACATTCGAATTTGAATATAGTCATTTAATATAGGAGTTAGATTTCAAACTTTTTGAAAATGATCAATGAAGAGGATTTGAGTGTTTCTGTACAAAAGTATACCGTCCTTTATGATAAAGGACATAGAGAATTCCATCGAAAGGACATCAAAAAGAATGCATGGAAAGCAGTTGCGGAAGAACTGGGCTTTGAAAATGGTAAGAACACATTGTCACATATTATCAATACCATATTCCAAATATATTTATATAATCATAATATATATCATTTATATAATCCTGGTTGCAGGCGATGAGGCAGAAAAAGCATTTACAAGATTGAGAGACAAATACGCCCGCGCAAAGAAGTTGGCAAAGGAAGGCAACAAATCTGGTTCATCTGCCAAAGCCACGAAAAAAGCAAGTGAAAAGCTTGAAAATTTAGCATTCATGCAATGGTTGGATAATTATATTAAACCAAGAAAGTCAAAGAACAACGATGAAATACTGTCCGAAGTATCTGAAGACGAAGATGATATATTTGATTCCGTATCACCAATACATTCTGCAGTCCAGGATGCTCAGTCTGATGAATCAGACTCAGAGTTACAGACACCAAGTTCAAGTAGGTTAGCAGTCTCAAAGAAAAACAAAATGATCAGTTCACAATCGAAAAAACGTGAGAGAAGTGAAAGAGCAACAAAACCAAGCAAAATAGAACAGGAAGAAATGGCAGTACTTCGTTCAGCCGTAGCTGCAGCTGAAGTTGATAATCATAGAGATGATTTCGATGTATTTGGTGAGCTAGTTGCAAGAAAAATGAGAAAACTGAGTCGTGTAATAGATGAAGACGCAATGGAAATAGTTAAACATAGCATAAACATGGTACTTATGAACGCCAAAGGAAACCATGCAAGAAACGGAAAATAATGGGAATATTTAAATTTATCAAAAAAACCTAAAGATTGGAAATTTAGAATACTAAACGAATATTGGAACAGCATTTATTGAGTTTGACCGTAATATTCAACTGCAGCGAAACATTTACACTGCAGCTGATTTGTGTGGTGATTTCTTCATAAAATCAAGTTTGATCGGCGAATAAAAACGCAAAAATTAGAAAAAAATTGTGTCTATAACTATCCAGCCATAAATGTGCTCCCCCAGTGGAAACAATCCACTAACTATAGGTTTTTGTGATTTTCTGGGCTAGCCACTTTAAATATTTATTATTAGTATTATTATTATTACGGAGCCCATTTTTATCCAAATAATACACAACCAGGAAACACAATGTCATACATGAACATGTTGAACTCTTAACTTTGTAACTAATCAGATAAAAACTAGAAATACAGTATGTACTATTACAACTTTTTGTCCTATTCATTACCAGTTCGTCGAATATAGTCTAACTGCCATGACACTGAGCCATCTGTTGCTAGATAGTTTGCAAGGGATTCTCGTGTTTCGATTGCAGTTTGTGTGTACTTTTGATTTAGAATAGGTTTTACATTTTGTAAAGAATTACAATCATGTAAACTCCTCCAGTGTCCAGGTACAATATTTCCACTTTTATATCTTCACTATCCGGGAAACCATTTGGGGTGTAACAGGCATTGTCGGATTTTCTTAAGTAATTTTGAAGGACAATTGCTGCTAAAATGATTTTTTCTACCTTTTCTGGTGTAGCAACAATCGGTTTTTGAAACACCCTCCATCTTGCAACTAAAATGCCGAAGGTGTACTCAATAACTCTACGAGCACGCGATAATCGATAATTAAAAATCTTCCGAGTTTCAGGTGTTAAGGCTTTGCCAGAATAGGGTCTCATCAACCAATTCGAAAGAGGGAATATCTCATCTCCCAGAAGAAAGTATGGTAATTCGAGGTCATCACTTTCTGGAGTTCTTTCAGGGTTGGGTATGTTCATTTTATTTTGCGCAAATTTTCAACCCATACTCAAATTTTTCAGGACTCACTGTCGTTGTTGCTCCCATATTCTCCAACATCAACATGAGTGAAGCAATACTGTGCATCACAAATTCCCAAAAGTACCATGCTAAAAAAACCTTTATAGTTGTACCAGAGAGAGCTGGAGGATGGTGGTTTTTAGAATCGCAACATGTTTTCCATCTAAAGCTCCTAAGCAATGGGGCATGTTCCATAATTGACTGAAATCATCAGAAATATTTTTCCAATCATTAACCGAGGTTGGTGGTTTGACATAATGCGATAATGCATTCCGCAGTTCTTCACAAACTTCATTGATTATACCATTTACAGTTGATCTTCCAAGCTTAAAAAGAAACCAGAGTGAATGTTGACTATCACCTGTAGCTAGATAACGCAATGTCACTGCCAAGCGCTCTTCAGGGGATATTGGTTCTCGTATGTGACGTTTCTTGGTTATTTTGTCTCGAATCATTCCTGCCAAGTGATCGAAACGTTCTGGAGACATACAAACAAATCTAAACAAAGAATATCTTGTCATAAAAACTGCATATTCTAAATATGCTTTTATTCAAAGTTTTCCTACTGCCAATGTAAAGATGGATGAAATTACCTGAAAAATTCTCTTCGATCAAATGTCTTTGCTGGGAGAAAGGTTGAAAAGAATGCTCCCAAAATTTGCCTGTCCAAGTTGGTGGTTCTCACCCAGGTTCTTTTTTTCTTTTTTAATGTCACTTTTGCTTTTCGGCGATGACGTCTTCTTGGACTCACTAGTGCTTCAGCCAAAACATGATACTTATTAAACGCCACCATATTGAATAATGATTTGAAATATTTACATTAGGCAAAATCTTTCTGTACATGTGAACAAAACTATACGTACATGTGAACAAACCATTCCGTAAGCAGTAATTTTACGTAAGGCTTTACATAGAAATTTTCCGTAAGCTCTTACGTCAAAAATTACGTGCATGTGAATGTAGCTTAAAAGTTTTAAAAAGTAGCAGCATTAGTTTTTTTAAATATTTATCTAAACAAAACTTTTTTTAGCGCGATGAAAAAAATAAAATATTTTTGAACTTTTTAGCGTGATAAGAAAAAACACTTGCAAAAAAAACAGAAACTTTTTTTATTTTTTATGGTTAGGGATCGTCTCCAAGATCGTTTCAGTTTTGATACGAATTGAAACGATTTTCATCGTATGGAAATCGTTTCAATATTTTTTTCACATCGTTTCATAATCGTATCATGAAACGAATTAAATGTTTCATATTTTATTTGCGAAACGATTTTGTATAAACTACGTAAAAATGAAACGATTGTGAAACGATTTTGAAACGATTAGAAAAAATTCTGAAACGATTTGATACGATTGTCAAAATATTATTTGTGATACGATGTAAAAGTCTTTGAAGTTCTTGAAACGAATTTTGAAACGATGTTGAACTAATTAAAAACCAATTAAACTTATATATAAATGTAAAATTATTGTTTCTCTTTCAACATCGACATCGACAACATCGACATCATCAACAACATCTTTTATCGTAAATATCGTAAAACAGTTTTTCAAAACTAAAAATAAACAGTTTTTCTTAAAACTAACAATTTCCTTTAAAATGGAAAATATTGTGATGAAAAAAAATTTAAGAACGAAGAACGGCGATAGAAATGCTTTTTGAGATCGCATTTTAAAAGTTTAAGAACGAAGAACGGCGATAGAAAAGCTTCGTTAGATCGCATTTTAAAAATTTAAGAACGAAATGCAGCGATAGAAATGCTTTTTTAGATCGCATTTTAAAAATTTAAGAACGAAGAACGGCGATAGAAAAGCTTCCTTAGATCACATTTTAAAAATTTAAGAACGAAATGCGGCGATAGAAATGCTTTTTTAGATCGCATTTTAAAAATTTAAGAACGAAGAACGGCGATAGAAAAGCTTCGTTAGATCGCATTTTAAAAATTTAAGAACGAAATGCGGCGATAGAAATGCTTTTTTAGATCGCATTTTAAAAATTTAAGAACGAAGAACGGCGATAGAAATGCTTCGTTAGATCGCATTTTAAAAGTTTAAGAACGAAAAGCGGCGATAGAAATGCTTTTTTAGATCGCTTTTTAAAAATTTAAGAACGAAGAACGGTGATAGAAAAGCTTTTTTAGATCGCATTTTAAAAGTTTAAGAACGAAAAGCGGCGATAGAAAAGCTTTTTGAGATCGCATTTTAAAAGTTTAAGAACGAAGAACGGCGATAGAAATGCTTTTTTAGATCGCTTTTTAAAAATTTAAGAACGAAGAACGGCGATAGAAATGCTTTTTTAGATCGCATTTTAAAAATTTAAGAACGAAATGCGGCGATATAAATGCTTTTTTAGATCGCATTTTAAAAATTTAAGAACGATAAGAACGGCGATAGAAATGCTTTTTTAGATCGCATTTTAAAAGTTTAAGAAGGAAAAGCGGCGATAGAAATGTTTTTTTAGATCGCATTTTAAAAGTTTAAGAACGAAAGGCGGCGATAAAAAAGCTTCGTTAGAGATCGCATTTTAAAAGTTTAAGAACGAAAAGCAGCGATAGAAAAACCTATGTGACAGCGCGTAGGTTTTATTGAGAGACCTTTATTAGATTAATAATTTCTTTTATTCTTTTATGTTAAAAGAATGTAAAAGAAACACCTTGAAACGATTTTGAAACGATCTAAAATAAATATACTGAAACGATCATAATGATAGGATTTTGAAACGAATTATGGTATGTGAAACGATTTCAAGTAAATATAATAAAACAATCTTGAAACGATTATGAAACGATTATGAAACGATTTTATTTTTTAATGAAACGATTTACAAAATAGTGAAACGATTTCCATACGATCTGAAACGATTTCAAAAAATTAAACATTACTTTAAAATCGTTTCAAATTCGTATCACATGCTATGCTAATTAAAAAATGAAACGATTTGAAACGATTTTTTTTGAAACGATCTCGGAGACGATCCCTTATAAATATCTAAACTTTTGAGCATGATAAAAAGAATGTTAATATTATTCCTGGATATTATTTAAACAATAACATGCATGTCTTAAATTCAAACAAATGTTTTTTTTCGTATATATTATTGTTAACACCCGCAATTATAGATAACAATAGAAACATGCAAAATACATGTGATAACAATAGTCACATGAAGTTTTTTTATGTAAACATGACTTCGTTACGCGACATCATGAAATGCGTGTACATGTAACATTACATTCAGGCGGTACTGAACGTCAGCAAAATTATAATCCAAGAGTTGACGTCACAAGCTTACTCGCAAAGAAATTTATTTACTTTTAAAGAGACAAATGGCGACCGGCATGAAGCTTCTTCCTACCTGATATTTTGCAACTTTAACGACGAATATCTTGCAAATAATTCAAAGAAAGTATAAAAGAATATTGTTTTCGTAATTAGTACAATACTTTGAGTTGATTATCGATTACTTTTTTTAAGTCGGAGGAAAGCTTTAAATAGCCAATTTGGCCTATGTGGTCCTTTTTTCTTGCCTGTAAGGATGTGCGCGTATATATGGAACATTCACAACTGGCGTAATCTCGGATCCGGGTTAACATCATCAAATTTCAAAACAGGAAACAGAAAATTTTTGAGGAAAATAATGGGAATATTTAAATTTATCAACAAAACCTACAGTACTGGAATCAGGACACCTAACATCGTGGACCGCATATCATGCGCGTCGCGCAAGATTCGCGATGCTGTCGCGATAGTAAAATTTTTTAGCATCGTGAAAGTCGCGATCCATCGTGGGGTCGACTTTCACGATGCATCGTGATTTTCGCGATCCACATCGCGATCCACATCGCGACCGTCATGATACATCTTTAAACATTATAATAACACTTAATTAATGTCATGAGAGAATAACGACATTGAATATAAATAATTATTTTTTGTTGTTTTTTTAAATCAAAAATAGTTTCGTCGTGGTAAGCTTCTTTCTTGTTTAGACGAATCCAACCTAATTAATTGTTCTATGGGCCTGAGCAGCCCTAAATTTCACGAAAACAAAAAATAATATCAAGCAAAAAAATTAAAAACAAACAAACATTTTCTTATCCCATCTCGTGAAAAAATTATTATTATTGTCGTAACACCCTCCTTTGTTATGATTATTATATATGTTTAAAATTACGCTTGCTAAAATCAATAGTGCAAGACTTTTACCGTATTCTCTCTAAAACACAATTCTGGAATTAATTTTTTCTTTTGTGTTGAATGTAATTCTAATCTACAGTACCGCCTGAATGTAACTTTACATGTACACGAGTTTTACGACCTCATGTAACGATCTCATGTCTACATAAAGAACCTTCACATATCTTTTGTTTACACACAAACTTAATTGCTTTCTATTGTTATCGTCATGCGCGAGTCATATAACAATAAGATTTGATGAATCCTTTTGTTGTCACATGTAACATGCATGTTATTGTTTAAAAGTGTTAAAGATCGCGAAGGCTATTGAAATATATTATTTTAGAAAAATGGACGAACATAACACGTTAAAATTAAATCATTAAATTGATTTTGTGTTTTTGAAATCCAATGGTCTTAATATTTAAAATAAAACTAATGCTGCTGCTTTTTAAAACTTTTAGTAATATTTCTTTATCATTGAAACATATTTTTTAACATGCAAAAGAAAAGTTCTTCTTATAAAAAGCAACGTTTAACAACGCAAATGGAAAAACCCTACGTTCACACCGTTTTTCGTTCTTAAATTTTTAAAACGCAATCTAACGAAGCTTTTCTATCGCCGTTCTTCGTTCTTAAATTTTTAAAACACGATCTACGTTTTTAAATTTTTGAAATGCGATCTAACGAAGCATTTCCATCGCCGCTTTTCGTCCTTAAACTTTTAAAATGCGATCTAACGAAGCTTTTCTATCGCCGTTCTTCGTTCTTAAATTTTTAAAACGCGATCTAAAAAAGTATATAGTTCTAACGAAGCATTTCCATCGCCGCTTTTCGTCCTTAAACTTTTAAAATGCGATCTAAAAAAGTTCACATGAGCTAATTAAATTTTGTGAACATGACATGAAGTCTATTGTTTTCAACATGCAAAAATAGCTCATGTATTTAACAATAGGTTAACAATAACAACAAAAGTTCTGACGCTACCGAAAGCTCATGCGAAGGTGATAACTATCGCATACATGTAAAGTTACATTCGGGCGGTACTGTATTTATATCTTTGCAATCACATTGAGCACATTGAAATGATTTGCTTCTGGTAATAGAGCAGTATAGCAGGTATCATTTTTAGGTGTTATTTGTTAACATGATGGAGGATTGAACACAAGAAGTGACACCAAGAATTATAAGTACGAATGTAAGTCTTATGCAAAAGCAAGGTCTACCATATTGCGTAGAACCTTCTAGAACAAACTAAAAATGCTTAGTCATCACAACATCTAAAATGCCGTGACCGAATATATCAACACCCCCTCTAGAGGTCAAGTTTCTGTCCAAAAAGATATCGTTCGAATTTCTGTAAATAGTGTCTCTTCGGAGGTTTAGTATAGATGTCAGCGATGTTTTGATCTGACGGCACGTGATCCAAATAAATGCGGGAATCACGGTAACAATCGCGAATAAAATGAAAGCGTATATCGATATGCTTCGATTTCGAATGCTTAACAGGATTCTTAACCAAAGACAATGCACCTTGGTGTCATTGGTTTGAAGTGACTCGATTTGTTCATCCATTGCCGCTTTCCACTTGCATGAGTCATTTCGGTTAATAGCGGTCTGATATGTTTGCGGTGTGTCCATTAAATAACAATAATCTATATAGCTCACATGGTCGTTGTCATCAGAGTTTTCGCTCTGGTCATAATCTGCTAGGTACGATGGTGGCTGTCGCTGTCTTGTCGGGTATCGCGATTCAGATTGCTCTTTCGGTTCTGACTGCTCCACTGACACTTCAGCTGGTTCTGGTACTTCAGCTGTTTGAGGCATGATTTGATCATCGTTTGTTTCTTCGTTTTGAAACTTTTCAGTGAAGGTTACAACTCTATGCTTCATCACGGTGTGGTTATCAGGGTAATAGACAAGATAAGCTGGACTTTCTCGATCATAACCGACAAAATACCCCTTCTTGCATCGTGGGTCCAGCTTTTTCGTGTTAGGAGTGTAAGCATAACATACAGTTCCGAAGACATGGAGTTTGGAAACATCAGGTTTGCGACCGGTAATCAAACTGTATGGTGTACTTTTGATGCGTTGAACATAACAACGGTTTCTGATGTGCGTAGCGGTCATCAATGCATAGGTCCAGAGGTATTTCGGCAACCCCGATTCAATCAGCAATGCACGGGCCATATCAAATAATGTTCTCCAATTACGCTCAGCAGTTCCATTTTGGTGTGGTGAATGTGGAGAAGATAGCTCATGTTTTATGTTGTTTTTCCTGAGCAGCGACTTAAACTCGTTAGATATATATTCACCACCATTATCACTCCTCATGCGACTCACATCACCGGTTGGAAATATATCAGCATGGAAATTGAATGATTTGACTTTGCCATATGGGTTAACATCAGCAAGAAATTTTTCGGTCGCTTTCAGTGCATCTGATTTTCTTTCAAATAATAGGTAAACGAGCACCCAGAGTAGTCATCGGTAAAAATAATAGCGTATCTGAAACCGTCCTTTGCAACAGGATCAACAGGACCTGCAAGGTCTGTGTGAATTAATTCAAACGGTTTGGAGGCACGGGTATCAGCATCTCGGTTACGGGTATCAGTTTTCTTCGCGAGGATGCATGTTTCACAATTGAATTGACTTGAATCAGAAATGGTCATACCTTGAACGACATTTTCAAGTTTTCGAACATCAGCAATGTTGCAGTGGCCGAGTAATTTATGCCACATTTCAAGACTTTCTAATCGATTTCTCCCAACAGATGTTTTACACAGATAGTATAGCCTACCATGTTGATTGATAGGAAATTTTACATTATCATGAGTAGTTAATGTCCCACGGTTACCATCAAAAACTACTTTCGCACCCTTTTTTGTTGCCGACTGGACTGAAAATATATTTTGGGGAAATGAAGGTACAAATAACACATTCTCCATTTTGACATCAGCAATATTCCCATTGTTGTCTTGCAACGAAATTAAAACTGTCCCCTTCTTCTTGGCAAGGTTGTTAGACTTTGAGCCATCTGCTAGCTCAATGTAGTGTTCTTCCGGCTTAAAAGATTCATCGGTATGGATGAAGTTTGCATCTGTGTTAACGATGTGAGTTGTAGCTCCACAATCTACTAAAATTTTCTCACCAATGTCACTGGTTAAATGGATGCTATCACTAATTTTGAAAGCATAAGAATGATCATTTTTTACTTCAGTGTTGTCATTGACAGTTTTAGTCGCATGTTTTTGCTTTCTGCAAACTTTGTCAGTATGCGAAGAGGTCTTACATACCGAACACCACTTTCTATTTTTGGTATTTCTGCATTCAAATGATTTATGTCCTGCTTTACCACAGTTATAACAAATCAATTTACCCGGTGTCTGCCTCTGGTCAACAGTATTCATAACATTGTCGCCAGTCGGTTTCTCGGTACGAGTACGTTCAGTATCCTCAAAATTCTTGAGTGATTGCTTGAACTTCTGAAAGTTCTGAATCAAATGTTCTGATTGAGAGGTTACAGCAATAAATGCTTTATATCTATCTGGCAACCCCTTAACTACCATCGCAACAAGTAGTCCGTCACTAACAATTTCGTCAGCATTTCTAAGTGCATTTGCAGCAGATTCAGCTCTCAAGATGTAATCTGTTATCGGTTCAGTCTCACTTTTCTTTAATGAAGTTAGTTGGGTATACAGGGCTATGATTCTTGGTTTCCCACTTCCAGCATAATGATCCTGGAGAATTTTGAATGCTTTTCTACCGTCGTCACGTGCGTCTCTCATTATAAGTGATATCGAACGTTCATCGAGGAATTGGATCAATTCTGAAAAAGCAGTTTCATTTTCATCAGCAGATATGTCCTCATTGCCAACAAAAACATGTTTCAGTTTGCGTATCTTCATGTATCCAAGAAATTTAACTTCCCACAATTCAAACTTTCTTTCATCTCCATCGAAACTAATATTCTTCCACTGGCTGGTGGCACTGGGCCCATAACCTATTAACATGATGGAGGATTGAACACAAGAAGTGACACCAAGAATTATAAGTACGAATGTAAGTCTTATGCAAAAGCAAGGTCTACCATATTGCGTAGAACCTTCTAGAACAAACTAAAAATGCTTAGTCATCACAACATCTAAAATGCCGTGACCGAATATATCAACATTATTGACATGTATTTCACAACCTAGTGCCCAGGACTTCATTATTAATTTCTGTTAAAAATATTGAAAAATGTAAAATTAAATGTATATATATATATAGATCATAATTTTCTTTTTTATCCTCGCTACCTTCAAGCAACAGGTGACCATTGAAAAACAAACACTTGCAAAAAAAACAGAAACTTTTTTTATTTTTTATGGTTAGGGATCGTCTCCAAGATCGTTTCAGTTTTGATACGAATTGAAACGATTTTCATCGTATGGAAATCGTTTCAATATTTTTTTCACATCGTTTCATAATCGTATCATGAAACGAATTAAATGTTTCATATTTTATTTGCGAAACGATTTTGTATAAACTACGTAAAAATGAAACGATTGTGAAACGATTTTGAAACGATTAGAAAAAATTCTGAAACGATTTGATACGATTGTCAAAATATTATTTGTGATACGATGTAAAAGTCTTTGAAGTTCTTGAAACGAATTTTGAAACGATGTTGAACTAATTAAAAACCAATTAAACTTATATATAAATGTAAAATTATTGTTTCTCTTTCAACATCGACATCGACAACATCGACATCATCAACAACATCTTTTATCGTAAATATCGTAAAACAGTTTTTCAAAACTAAAAATAAACAGTTTTTCTTAAAACTAACAATTTCCTTTAAAATGGAAAATATTGCGATGAAAAAAAATTTAAGAACGAAGAACGGTGATAGAAAAGCTTTTTTAGATCGCATTTTAAAAGTTTAAGAACGAAAAGCGGCGATAGAAAAGCTTTTTGAGATCGCATTTTAAAAGTTTAAGAACGAAGAACGGCGATAGAAATGCTTTTTTAGATCGCTTTTTAAAAATTTAAGAACGAAGAACGGCGATAGAAATGCTTTTTTAGATCGCATTTTAAAAATTTAAGAACGAAATGCGGCGATATAAATGCTTTTTTAGATCGCATTTTAAAAATTTAAGAACGATAAGAACGGCGATAGAAATGCTTTTTTAGATCGCATTTTAAAAGTTTAAGAACGAAAAGCGGCGATAGAAATGCTTTTTTAGATCGCATTTTAAAAGTTTAAGAACGAAAGGCGGCGATAAAAAAGCTTCGTTAGAGATCGCATTTTAAAAGTTTAAGAACGAAAAGCAGCGATAGAAAAACCTATGTGACAGCGCGTAGGTTTTATTGAGAGACCTTTATTAGATTAATAATTTCTTTTATTCTTTTATGTTAAAAGAATGTAAAAGAAACACCTTGAAACGAT
This sequence comes from Hydractinia echinata, assembly GCA_030067915.1. Classification (NCBI taxonomy): domain Eukaryota; kingdom Metazoa; phylum Cnidaria; class Hydrozoa; order Anthoathecata; family Hydractiniidae; genus Hydractinia; species Hydractinia echinata. The sequence continues at coordinate 798,932 of JASGCC010000031.1, forward strand.
TTTGAAACGATCTAAAATAAATATACTGAAACGATCATAATGATAGGATTTTGAAACGAATTATGGTATGTGAAACGATTTCAAGTAAATATAATAAAACAATCTTGAAACGATTATGAAACGATTATGAAACGATTTTATTTTTTAATGAAACGATTTACAAAATAGTGAAACGATTTCCATACGATCTGAAACGATTTCAAAAAATTAAACATTACTTTAAAATCGTTTCAAATTCGTATCACATGCTATGCTAATTAAAAAATGAAACGATTTGAAACGATTTTTTTTGAAACGATCTCGGAGACGATCCCTTATAAATATCTAAACTTTTGAGCATGATAAAAAGAGTGTTAATATTATTCCTGGATATTATTTAAACAATAACATGCATGTCTTAAATTCAAACAAATGTTTTTTTTCGTATATATTATTGTTAACACCCGCAATTATAGATAACAATAGAAACATGCAAAATACATGTGATAACAATAGTCACATGAAGTTTTTTTATGTAAACATGACTTCGTTACGCGACATCATGAAATGCGTGTACATGTAACATTACATTCAGGCGGTACTGAACGTCAGCAAAATTATAATCCAAGAGTTGACGTCACAAGCTTACTCGCAAAGAAATTTATTTACTTTTAAAGAGACAAATGGCGACCGGCATGAAGCTTCTTCCCTACCTGATATTTTGCAACTTTAACGACGAATATCTTGCAAATAATTCAAAGAAAGTATAAAAGAATATTGTTTTCGTAATTAGTACAATACTTTGAGTTGATTATCGATTACTTTTTTTAAGTCGGAGGAAAGCTTTAAATAGCCAATTTGGCCTATGTGGTCCTTTTTTCTTGCCTGTAAGGATGTGCGCGTATATATGGAACATTCACAACTGGCGTAATCTCGGATCCGGGTTAACATCATCAAATTTCAAAACAGGAAACAGAAAATTTTTGAGGAAAATAATGGGAATATTTAAATTTATCAACAAAACCTACAGTACTGGAATCAGGACACCTAACATCGTGGACCGCATATCATGCGCGTCGCGCAAGATTCGCGATGCTGTCGCGATAGTAAAATTTTTTAGCATCGTGAAAGTCGCGATCCATCGTGGGGTCGACTTTCACGATGCATCGTGATTTTCGCGATCCACATCGCGATCCACATCGCGACCGTCATGATACATCTTTAAACATTATAATAACACTTAATTAATGTCATGAGAGAATAACGACATTGAATATAAATAATTATTTTTTTGTTGTTTTTTTAAATCAAAAATAGTTTCGTCGTGGTAAGCTTCTTTCTTGTTTAGACGAATCCAACCTAATTAATTGTTCTATGGGCCTGAGCAGCCCTAAATTTCACGAAAACAAAAAAATAATATCAAGCAAAAAAATTAAAAACAAACAAACATTTTCTTATCCCATCTCGTGAAAAAATTATTATTATTGTCGTAACACCCTCCTTTGTTATGATTATTATATATGTTTAAAATTACGCTTGCTAAAATCAATAGTGCAAGACTTTTACCGTATTCTCTCTAAAACACAATTCTGGAATTAATTTTTTCTTTTGTGTTGAATGTAATTCTAATCTACAGTACCGCCTGAATGTAACTTTACATGTACACGAGTTTTACGACCTCATGTAACGATCTCATGTCTACATAAAGAACCTTCACATATCTTTTGTTTACACACAAACTTAATTGCTTTCTATTGTTATCGTCATGCGCGAGTCATATAACAATAAGATTTGATGAATCCTTTTGTTGTCACATGTAACATGCATGTTATTGTTTAAAAGTGTTAAAGATCGCGAAGGCTATTGAAATATATTATTTTAGAAAAATGGACGAACATAACACGTTAAAATTAAATCATTAAATTGATTTTGTGTTTTTGAAATCCAATGGTCTTAATATTTAAAATAAAACTAATGCTGCTGCTTTTTAAAACTTTTAGTAATATTTCTTTATCATTGAAACATATTTTTTAACATGCAAAAGAAAAGTTCTTCTTATAAAAAGCAACGTTTAACAACGCAAATGGAAAAACCCTACGTTCACACCGTTTTTCGTTCTTAAATTTTTAAAACGCAATCTAACGAAGCTTTTCTATCGCCGTTCTTCGTTCTTAAATTTTTAAAACACGATCTACGTTTTTAAATTTTTGAAATGCGATCTAACGAAGCATTTCCATCGCCGCTTTTCGTCCTTAAACTTTTAAAATGCGATCTAACGAAGCTTTTCTATCGCCGTTCTTCGTTCTTAAATTTTTAAAACGCGATCTAAAAAAGTATATAGTTCTAACGAAGCATTTCCATCGCCGCTTTTCGTCCTTAAACTTTTAAAATGCGATCTAAAAAAGTTCACATGAGCTAATTAAATTTTGTGAACATGACATGAAGTCTATTGTTTTCAACATGCAAAAATAGCTCATGTATTTAACAATAGGTTAACAATAACAACAAAAGTTCTGACGCTACCGAAAGCTCATGCGAAGGTGATAACTATCGCATACATGTAAAGTTACATTCGGGCGGTACTGTATTTATATCTTTGCAATCACATTTAGGTGTTATTGACATGTATTTCACAACCTAGTGCCCAGGACTTCATTATTAATTTCTGTTAAAAATATTGAAAAATGTAAAATTAAATGTATATATATATATAGATCATAATTTTCTTTTTTATCCTCGCTACCTTCAAGCAACAGGTGACCATTGAAAATATGAAAAATACAATTAAAAATACAATTAATAAGACACATGCAACTATCTCCTCCCCATTGTTGCAATTTATTTTATCATGCACACTGTGATTGCTGAGATATAAATGGATAACAAAATTCTATAAAAATTAGAAAAGAATGTTCCGTACATCGCTGTTACAGACAATCCGTGATAATTATTATTTTGTTATCTTTTTACCTTGAGTGCTAGTTCCATTTTTTTGGTGAGACAAATTTTTATTATTTTTTCTGCGTAACTAAAAAATATAAACTGTGTGCGTTATGCGAAAATACATAGAAAAAAAATGGTTGTCGTAATACCCTCCCCCGTTGTTATTTTTGTTGTTGTTCCGACCATACATTCTCAATAAAATTATTTTTATTTCGCTGACCGTAAGCTACTATCGACTTCACCCGTAGAACAACTAATTACGTTATGGTCGCCTTATTTCTAAAATCCAACTTCCAATCTAAATATATTACAAGATGCAAAAGAATTTTTAAATGTAAAAAAAAAGACACAAGATTATACCCATCAATTGTTTAATATTTTTAATGTTATTCACGATCCATCGCGACAATCACGATTAATAGTGACAATCGCGATAGCATCGTTATTTTTTTATACATCGCGACTATCGCGAAGTTCTTCGGTAACATTTTTTCTATCGCGATAGTCACGATAGGATCGCGGATCATTCGTGTCGTGCATGATATGCGCTCACGATGTTAGGTGTCCTGATTCCAGTACTGTACAGATTGGAAATTTAGAATACTAAACGAATATTTGAACAGCATTTATTGAGTTTGACCGTAATATTTAACTGCAGTGAAACATTTACACTGCAGCTGATTTGTGTGGTGATTTCTTCATAAAATCAAGTTTGATCGGCGAATAAAAACGCAAAAATTAGAAAAAAATTGTGTCTAACTATCCAGCCATTATTCTGATACTTAATATTAACTGGCACACCATGCTTAATTGGAGTTTTTGCGTACCATTTTAAACTAGTTCTCAGGACCCTTACGGCGGGAATTTTAAAGCAAAGCACAATAATAATGGTGGGTCTGCTTTCGAAGCCTACAACAACTTACCACAGCTCTGTCTACCAATTCTTAATGAATGAATCCATCACGGCTTTATCGGATGATAGTACATGTCGGATCCGGCTTATTTGTCCACTAATAATTTTTTTTTTCTTGTCATACGGTCCGCGACAGATAGCGCTATGATAATAAAAGTTTGAAATAACCGATATGTTGGTTGACGATATGGATATAAGGACGTTAAATGTGTTTTTTTCACGGAGTTGGCGGATTATTACGCCAAGTTCTTCTGACTCTGAAAGTTAAAAATTGCAATTTGAAAATAGGGTCGGACTAACACCAAATATTTGTGATGTTCGCCTCGTAATGTAGCGTACAATGGTACAATTTCACCACTTTTTATGAAAAACATTAGTATTTACCTTGAACATCGCAATGTGCCCACCACCTTGTTGTGGTGTTGTGGCTTATTTTGGACATTAAATATTGGCGGACAGGGACAATTAAAATCAAAGTTAAATCCTAACCTCCCGCGTATCACAGATGCCCTGAAACAATAGGACCGGAAGTGGTACAATTTCGCCAGCTGCTATCTAGCATCTAGCGCCAGGGCAGCCCTTACAAAAATTTTTTTTTGAGAAGTATACTTTAAGTATACTTCAAGTATACTTTTTTTGTACTTCCAGCATATGAAGTATATATGAAGTATACTTCATGTATACTTTTCTTGCAGAGTGAAAAACAACTAAAAACATTTTCAATGTAAAGTGTACTTCATCCATACTTCTTAGAAATAAAGTATACTTCAAATGTACTTCCAGAAATTGAAAAATTAAGAAGTATACTTTAAGTATACTTCAGTCCACTGAAAATTTTGAAAACGAAAAAATCACACAAAATTTGATTATGGAGTATACTTAAAGTATACATCGTATTTACAAAACGCCAAAAAATATAAACAAAATTTAAACTGAAAGAAAGAAGTATACTTTAAGTATACTTCTAATTTCACATCGTGAAAAGTAGATTTTCATGAAAATTGTTAAAACAAAAAAGTATACTTTAAGTATACTTTTGTATATATCTCATATAGCAATTTATGAAAACTAAGGAGTATACTTTAAGCATACTTCTATATTTGTTAATAAAAAAATTTGTATGGAAATTTTATAGGCCAAACAAAGAAGTATACTTCAAAAATAACAGAAAAAAATTACATTATATTATACATCTAGCCATAATTATGACCAGATACTTTAACCACATTAGTTGTAAACAATAAATCAAAAAGGAAAATAGATTTGTTCAAGGACGAACATTCTTTTTGAATGCCCCCATACTTCAATTTTTCTCACAAAAAATAAATAATAAATACAATCATTTACAACATTTATACAAGAGATTAGTCATTCTCCCAGGTGTTGGGAAAATGTACAATGAAGTCATTGTTTGTACCAGATACATAACAACAAATTTCTAAGATATCATGGATAAAACATATATCGATTACAACATCCTTAGATATTGTTTTTACATGGTCCAGCTTTAGTAATGTGTTTTCATTACTGCACAATGTATTATCCAAAATATTTGGCGACTCAATGATAGCTAAATATTGGTAAGCTCTGCAAATACATATTTCATTACAATGGACAACATTTGGACATTCAAAGCGCACCTTCATGTAATGTTTGACAAAACCGTAAGACTGTCCAAAGTGACCATTATAACATATGGTATATGTGTTTCGTTTCATCACACGCTTATAATCCATACAATGAATAACCTTTCCATGAAAGCATATTCGGAGAAATGAATAACTCTCTTTGAACATTCCTAAACGATTTTCAATCACACAACGGACTGTGTCAGAGGACTTAACAGGGATGCATGCTCCTACAACATTGATTCCAATTATAATTTCCTCTCTAATTCCCTTTACAGAAAGGTGGGACTTCACAGTCATTCGATTATAGAGACTATATGCAGAGGTTCCCGGAATCAAAACATTTGCAATTTCTGGGATCTTCTGTAGAGCTATGACATTTGATACAATTTGTAAATTCACATTCTGGGTTCCATGAAACAAGTTTTTATAGTCGCCATTGTAATCCTCATACCAGAATGCCGATTGACACCAAAGAGGACCTAAGCATTTGACAGTTTGTGTCATATGTAGGAGATTATGGACATTATATGTTTCATACCGAAATTCATACAGTCTACCAAACTTCATACAAAAGTGTTTCAGCATATTCTCTGAATTTGATAATCCTGGATTCTCATTGGCTGGCGGAAATTGCCGCCAGCCAATCAAAATGCTGAAGAAGTATACTTCAAGTATACGTCAGGAAGTATACTTCAAGTATACGTCAGGAAGTATACTTTAAGCATGCTTACGAAGTATACTCAAAGTATACTTCTGATTCGGCGGGTGTTTTTCTGAGTTTTTCTGAGTTGATATTGCGGAAATATACCTTAAGCATACTTCGTGGAAGTATAGCTAAATTGAGCATACTTCGTAGAAGCATACTCTAAGTATACTTCGAAGTATACTTCAAGTATACTTCTAGGGGTCCAAATTAGTGCTACTTAAAGTATACTTCCGGAGTACAGTTGAAGTACATAAAAAGTATACTTTAAGTATACTTCTGAAGTATACTTTAAGTACAAAAAAGTATGCTTTAAGTATACTTTTTTTCTGTAAGGGGGTAGCAAAACGTAAAACTCGTTCCAGAGAACTGTCTGTGTTTGAACCACAAGCAAACTGTTAAAAAAATGGTTACCAGAAGAGGGACCAATAGGATGTATAGTTTCTCTAACTTCTGTGTGCTCTTCTTTTCTCTGCAAGAATTTGGAAAAGGAAAAAGGATTGAAATTGTCATTGTCTACAACGCTTTCGTTATTCCCATCCGCCATTTTGTACGATGTTTTGGTTTATACTACGGTACCGAAGCTAGTTTTGGCTCGATTCTTGTATGCTGTTTTTACTCTTTTATAAAAATGTGAGCTGGGTAGATGAGAAAAACGACAACTTCACGTTGAGCCAGTCGAAGATCAGACTTTAGTTGGAAAACATTAGCTGAGCTAGTTTTACCACAGCGACTGTGAATATGTCTTTGTCCAAGAAAGAAATCGATGAGCTGCAACCTATTATACAGGATACCGTTTCAAAAAGGTTGGGCTTTCCAGAGAAAGCAGTAATGAAAGCAGCGTTGTCTTGTTTGACAGATAATTTGGACCATGAAGATGCAACAGAGAAAATGTCAGCCCTTCTTGGTGACGACTTAGCTCCACGTTTTGTCGAGGACCTACTGGATAATGTTAGAAAATTCAGGTAGCTAACTAATTGCTGTTTTAGGCGGACGTCACAAATATTTGGTGTTAGGCTAGAGTCACCAACCATGAGGGTGCCGACTCGCCGAAAAAACGCTGTATATGTTAGGGAGGCTGCAGGCGTTTTTTTGGGTTTTTTCAAGGTTTCCGTCTGTAACCGCCTGGAAAAGCCTGGGCCCGCCCGAATTGGCCCGAAATGCAACACGCGCAAGCTCATTGTTCTCATTTAAATTTTGTCGAGAAGAAGGAAGGTGCTATTTTGTCGATGTACTCTCAGTTTATTGTTTGTGGGACTTTATTACAGCTATTTATGGAATAAATGATATAAAAAACAGTTTTTTCCGGAACTCTTCCACTACCACTGCTCGACAAATAAAAGAATAAATTACATGGTAAATTATAGCGTATAAACGTACAATTACGGACACGTACAATTACGGACACTTTAGTAAATTAAAGTTTTCCACCACTTAACCTTGTATTTCCAACTTTATTTCACGATGTCTTGACTCTCCTACTCAAAGCCGTTATGATTAATAGGTTTCGTTCAATTTGCCTCGCTGTTTCATACCAAAACAATGGATTTAAAAAACTCGCTTCTTTTCGCTGATTTTTGGTTTCGCGCGACGAACTTATTCTAGCAAATCATTTTATATCTTATTAATCGAGGTAATTATTATTTTTTATTTTATTTTATTTTCTTATATAATAGCTATGCTAACATAAAAAATATATATGGCAGATTTTTAGCGACCCGAAGTGTGTTTTTCGGCCTCTGGAAAAAAGCAAAATGTTATGGCAAAATCACGCTTTTTTCTCATAGTTTGTATATGTGCGCAATATGATTAAACTTAAAATATAGTGTTATTTACGAGCTCTCCTTCTGTACATCATTTCTTTTTATGATTTTATATTATAAAATCTCTTTTTGCTTCAATACCATGTATTTCGCATTATTTTAGCCATTAAGCTTTGGTGAAATGGGCCCAAAACAAACATACAAAAAGTGGTCCGAAGAAGATTTGAGTAACGCCCTAGCAGCAGTTAAGGATGGCATGTCATTACATAAGGCTAAAAAAGAATTCGGCGTTCCAAAACAGACCTTATCCGACCGAATTCGGGGAAAGTATAGAACGACGAAGGCCGGAAGGAAAACAGAAATGACACTGGAAGAGGAGACGATGTTAATTCATTATATCAAATACATGGCTTCTATTGCACATCCGTTAAGTATTTCAGCAATAAAAGCTTTTGCATGGAACATCGTTAAACGAAGCAAGCGTACCAGCTCGTTCAACCGTGTCAGTGGTCCTGGTCATACTTGGTGGGACAGTTTCAAGAAACATCATTCGCGAGAAATTACCCTGCGAAAACCCGACGGCCTCGACAGAGGACGTTCTAGAATGGCCAATGTGACTGTTATAAAACAGCACTTTGATCTTTTAAGAAACACATTGGTCGATCTTGATATCCTCGATAAGCCAGATCGAATCTTCAATTGCGACGAGTCAGGTATCTCCATGGATGCTCGCGTTGGAAAGGTTGTCGTCTCAAGATCCACTAAGCACCCCTACTCTGAGAGCAAAGGAAATAGGGATCACATCACTGCCCATGTCGCTGTATCAGCTGCTGGAGTGCCGTTGCCTCCAATGATAATTTTTGAAAAGGCTTTCCCATCCAGTCCTTATGCTAGAGATGGTCCTACCAATGCTCTATACGCCCATTCGCCAAACGGCTACATGGACATCGAGCTTTTTAAACAGTGGTGTGAAAAGCTGTTTATTCCTCAGACAAGATACATACAAAAACCAATATTGTTGATCTTGGATGGCCACGGTTCTCATCTCGATGTAGAGATGATAGATATGCTAGTGGAGAACCAAATCCACTTGTACTGTTTGCCCCCTCACACAACCAATATACTCCAGCCATTGGATGTGTCGATTTTCAAGCCTCTAAAGGTGCATTTCTCAAAAATTACAGATAATTTGAAGCTTGCAACCATGGGCCACACTGTTCCACTAACTGTGTGTAAAACAAATTTCACTGCGATATTTAAGGCAGCGTTTGAAGGATCGATGGGGATCACCATTATTAAAAATGGATTTCGGAAAACAGGGATCTGTCCATTCAACCCTGACGCCATCGACAAGGAGCGAATAATTCCAGACAACAGCATTGATTTTATTTTGTCCGCTCCGAATGGAAACAATACTGCAACATCCACAACACCAGCAGTACCAGGTTCTTCAACAGGAGCATCTTTTAATTCGTTGCCCGGTGGTTCTTTTTCTACACCAGTAATACCTTCAACAGATGCTTCTACTCCACCGCCCTCGTCGATTGCAACAACACCAACCAATCTTCTCACTGCAGCAAGCCCTTTCACCTCCACTCCAACAACACCTGTAAATCCTCTCGTTGCAGCAGGTATTATTCCAGCGTCTTTGGTTGATGCCTTTATATTTCCAGCGCCAAAGCCTAACAAACAAAAGAACACCAGGATTATTACTAAGGCGAGAGTTCTCACAAGCGACGAGCATCGACAAGCGTTTCGAGAGAAGGTGGAGAAGAAAGAGTTGGAAGAGAAGGCAAAAGAAGAAAGGAAAAAGGAGAGAGAACGAAAAAAACTAAGTAAAGAAGCTCTGCAGTCCGAAAAAAAAGGCAAAAAAGGGTTATGTTGAAAACCCGATCTGTGCGACAGAAAAGAACAATGATATCGTTCGAAAGTGATGACAGCGAGTTGGATGACAGCCAAGAAAATGAGATAGTTAAAGAGACGGAGAGTGAGTACGAAAGTAGCAGCGAGGAAGAATTTGAGCGTGACACGCACTGTGCTATCTGTAAAAGGTCGAACCCACCAGTCGCTTGCAACAAAATCATCTGGATTGGTTGCGATAAGTGCTTGGCATGGTTCCATGGCGTTTGTGCGAGAGCTACAAAGGCGGAATTGTCAAGTGACACATATTTATGTTACAGTTGTCGATTTGAATAAAAAGGAAAATAAAAAATCTCGCTTTTTTAATGTTTTACCATTTCCCGCTAATGATCTGTAACGACTAAAAAATATTTTGTTGGGTCAATTTTTACGTGTAATTACGGACACTCTTAAATTAAGCCAAAACTTGTTGTGAGTCAAAAGTAACGTTTAAACACTCCCTTCCAGTAGGAATAAATACAATATACCTGACGCTGACCCTCTAAAATACAAAAAACAGTGTGTCCGTAATTAAACGTAGGTGTCCGTAATTGGACGCAGGCGGTGCTCGGGTAAAAACAGCAATTGTGGTGAGGCAGGTCCAACAATGTTCGGAAAAATGGTTCCAACGTATAGCCAATAGATAAATCTCCCGTTAAGAGCCATGGGTTCATTATTTCGATGGATTTTGTTGCGGTAAGACGCAAAAGACCGTAAAAGTGTCCGTAATTGTACGTTTATACGCTACATGGTAATAAATGTTTAAAAAAATGTTGTTTCGGGTTAATTCGGGTTTCTCCGGGCGAAATGTTAAGTTTTTTTTAAAATGCCGGAAGTCGTCCGACAGCCCCGTGGTTTTTGCAGCGTTTCTGGCAAGTCGGCACCCTTGTACCCAATCACCCTATTTCAGATCGCAATTTTTGACACTTAGAGTTGGAAGAACTAGAGCAACAAAAAAAATTTCTATGCTTATTATCGTGCTTCTTTTTGTTCTGCCCAAATTGCGAACATGGCCTGTTTATAAACAGGACAGCTGGTTTATATGTACACATGGCCTGATTATGTTTTTTTTGCCCTGATTATGTCGTGGTGACCAGATTATTAACGCTGATATAATGGCTGGCCAGGCAGGCTGTGATTGCAATTTCTTCGAACTTTTGTGAATGAAACATTGACGAAATATTGTCACAGAATGATGGATTTCTCTGCAAGATAGAACACTATTGAAAACTAGAGGCATGGTGAAAGAAAAAAGTCTCGACATAATTCTTAGTATAGACTCCTCTTGTAAGTACATTTCAACATAATATACTTTGAAGTAACTAAATTTCACGGAACTAGATTTTGCGAATAGGTGGGCTCATTTTTATTTTTCGCAGGAATTGAATTCCGGGAAAATTTAGTTTTATTTGAGAACAACAACAACTTTGCCACCAGGGCTATTTGATTGTCAGAAGTGTTGACAAATGATATAAAAGCCGGTAGGCCCCGATTATGTTCGTTCTATAAGTGAGGAATAACGTCAAAGTGTCACACATTAGCCACCCTGATCCGATTATGTTTGTTCTATAGGTGCGAAATAATATTTTTAACTGTCGTGCATAAGTGCCAAAAAATATAAAAAGTGTTGTTAAGCCGGCCTGCCCCGATTATGTTTGTTTTATATTGCCGTGCATAAGCTGGCCAGTCCTAATTATCTTTCCCTGATTATGTATTTTCACCCCTGTTTTTAAACGGGGCAAGCTGCCGTACATAATCTGGGAAGCGTTCATAATCCGGGCAGAGCAGCTTTAATATTCTGGTTGTTAGTGCCAAGGGTCCGAGAACTAGTTTAAAATGGTGCGTGGAACTACCAATTAAATAAGGGGAGCAAACTATCATTAAATATTGGTGTAATATTCATGGCTGGGTAGTTAGACACATTTTTTTTGAATTTCTGAGTTTTATTGCCCACCGAACGACCAACCGTACTCAATAGACTCTAACACCACATGTTTGTGACATCTGCCTTTAGAGGTTTAACAATTAGGCTTAACCTACAAACCAGGGATCCCTGGTTCTAGGGATTTTTGTTCTGCTATATTTGTTTACTGCATTCATTTCATTCATTCATTCTCGGCTTAACGTCCGTTTTCCATGCTAGCATGGGTTGGACGGGGTATATTAATGACCCTCTTCCAATCTGATCTAGACTGTGCTAGATCTAAACTCAACTTCCTCTGTATCAAGTCTGTCCTTATAACCTCCTGCCAAGTCTTTCTCGGTCTGCCTCTGGGCTTTGCCCCAGGAACTATCAAGTCTCTACACTTTCTTACCCAATTATCCTCCTCCATTCTTTCCAAGTGCCCCAGCCAATTCAATCTTCTTATCTGGATAACATCTTTAATTCTACGGATACTTAGCCTGCTTCTTAGCTCATCTGAACTCTTTCTGTCTCTCAGACTGGCGTTACACATCCACCTAACCATTCTCATATCATTCCTTTCTAAACGGTCAAGATCTTCCTGCTTCACTGCCCATGTCTCACTACCGTACAACATAACACTTCTTACACAGGCCTCATACAACCTACCTTTTACCTCAATTGACAAGACTCTGCTAGTCAACAAAGGAAGTAACTCTCTGAACTTTTTCCAAGCAGAACCTATCCTGCAAGTAACACTTCTTCCAACACCCCCTTCACTGCCCAACATATCACCTAAGTAACAGAAGTTCTCAACTATCTCTAACGAGCCACTGTCGTACATCATTAAAGCTGGAAATACTTCATTCTCTATAATCTCACCTTTGCAACGCTTGCATACAAACTGAATGTCAGCTCTTAACCTTCCACCAATACTACTGCACTTCTTATGTACCCAATGCTTGCAAGTCTGACAAAAAATTGAGTTACTACCAACCCCTTTCCTGCAAACTCCACAAGGCCACTTTCCAACTACAAGGTCACGCTTGGCTGCAATGCTACTAATCATGACTTTAGACTTTGCTGTGTTTACCTTTAGCCCTTTCTCTTCTAGTCCTTTCTTCCACTTCTCAAACTTTTCAACTAATTCTTCCATCGACTCTGCTATGAGAACCAAATCATCTGCATACAATAACTCCCATGGACAACCTGTTCTGAACTCCATCGACAGCGCTTCTAAGACTAGAACAAACAACAAAGGACTAAGTACAGAACCCTGATGTACACCAACATTTACACTAAATTCATCACTAAGTGAATCGTTAATCCTGACACGACTTCTAGCATTGCTGTACATAGACTGTACCATCGTGACTAGCCACTCATCCACACCTAATTTTCTCATAGCCCACCAAATAACTTTACGTGGCACTCTATCAAAAGCTTTCTCTAAATCTACAAAGGCAAAATAGAGATTCTTTCTCTTTCCTAAATACTTTTCCTGAAGCTGTCTGAGTAAAAATATTGCATCTGTAGTGCCACGCCCTGGAACAAAACCAAATTGCATCTTATCTATATCAATTCTTTCTCTAAGTAACTTATCAATCACTTTTTCAATAACTTTCATTACTTGATCAACCAACTTCAAACCTCTATAGTTACCTCTTTCTAATGCATCACCCTTGCCCTTGAAACAATTCACTATTACACTCGACTGCCACTCACTCGGAATAGCACCATCCTTTATAATCTGATTAGCAAGACTTGTAATAAGCTCAACTCCAATATATCCAGATGCTTTTACCATCTCTGCAACAATACCTGATACTCCTGCAGCCTTGCCAAACTTCAATTTCCTAATAGCCTCCACTACCCATTCTGTCTTGATCTGCATAGCTGGCCCTTCTACAACACCATCATCAGACAAATTATCCTCATCCCAATCAAACTCAGTATTAAGCAACCTCTGATAATAATTCTTCCAAGCTACCCTTTTCTCCTCCTCTGTGCTAGCCAAAACACCTTCATCATTACGTATACACTTCTCACCTACAACATCTTGATTAGTCTTCTTCATTTGCTTTGCTATCTTGAATACCTCATTGCGCTGGTCTTCCCTTCTTAACACATCTGCAAATCTGTTTCTCTCTGCTTCTGATTTTGCCTTATACACTGCTGTACGAGCACGACGCTTAGCTTCTAAGTAAATATTTTTACTACCACCTGACTTCCACTCTTTCCAAAGTTTCCTCTTTTCCTTTATACACTGGTCAACCTCATTATTCCACCACCAGGTCTGTCTATGTCTAGCTGGTCCTTTCGTCCACCCACAGGTATCATCAGAAGCTTCTAGAAGACAATTCTTCAAAGTAGTCCAAGTACTTTCAACATTGTCACTATCACATTGACCATTGTGGGCTAACTGCTGAACTTTTGCACTAAATTGTCTTGCTGCAATCTCTTCCTTCAGCTTCCAGACTTTACGATGGGGCCTGTACTTTCCCTTGGCTTCTTTAACACTCTTCAAGATAATATCACAAACCAGCAACCTATGCTGAGAAACACACTCTTCCCCCGATATAACTTTCACATCCTTCACCACTTTCTTGTCTGACTTTCTAACCAGGAAGTAATCTATCTGTGTCTTACAACCACCTGACTCATATGTTATCAGCCTACTCTGTCTCTTACTGAATGATGTGTTGCAAACCACCATGTCCGTTGCCATTCCAACCTCAAGCAATCTCTCCCCTTCCTTATTTCTGCTCCCAAATCCATAGCCTCCATGCACACCTCTATAACCTTCAGATGACTTCCCAACATGACCATTAAAGTCACCGCCCACCATGACAAGTTCAGTGTCTCCAAACTTTGATGTGACTGCTATTAACTCATCATAAAACTTATCTTTATCTTCCTCACTGAGTCCACACTGTGGAGCATAAACTGACAGAAGAGTGACAATCCTATTACCTATCAAAAACTTTATCACTATAATACGACTATTAACACGCATAACATCTATTACTTTTTCTACCCACTTCTCTGCAACGAATATGCCAACTCCTCCATATCCATCGCTATTACCAATCCAAAAAAGCTTATACCTTGCCCTCCTACCTTCCACAAATCTCACTGAAGCTCCTCTCCACCTGACTTCCTGAACACAACACATATCAACAGATCTACGTTCTAACATTTCAACTACTTCACCTGCTCTACCTCTCAGAGTACCAACATTTACACTAGCCATCCTCAACCTAGTGTTATCTACATTGTTATCTACATACATCTACTGCAATCAAACTAAAGTCTGGCTGTCATAAATATGTGCTCGTTTTCATATTCAGAATTCACAGCCAGCATTGGTTATAATAAATAATTGGAGTATGACTCAAAAATCTAACGAATTCTGTGCGTCATAATGTTTGCCAAGCTTAGTGTTTTAGCCAATTATTTCAAATAAATGCCGACCAAAGTTGATGCCATTTTCCGCCAATCTGACCATAAAACGTCTGATTTGTTACGGTTAAATCTACGAATATACTTTAGCTGATCCGAACTATACAGCAAATATACCTCCAATTAAGAAACACATGTCTCGCAATATCCCTGGTTTGGAGGATCTGAAGCCTGGATACGTCATCTGATCACTGGTTCCCTGATTTGTAGGTTGAGCCTAACTGTTTAATAATCAGCATACGGAATCTTAGGCAGACGTCAGAAATACCTGGTGGAGTCATTTTGGACACTAACAATATGGTTGGTCTGCCAGTAAAAACTCAAAACTCTGCGGTATTAACTTTCTATGGTACCATTTTGTTTTCCATATTAACGAATCTATGTCCCGAATATTTCAGTGCATGTGCTTCAATTTGAACATGCAGTTTAATTTAGTTGTACTATGATGATCAATCTATCGAACGTTTAATTTTTTTTTGCATGTGTGATTTTTAAGTTTTGTTATTATTAAAGTAAGTATTAAAATTCTTTTTAAAGCAAAGTTTAGAAACTTAGAAAAAAGCTAAAAAAGAAATATAAAGAGCTATGCAAGGCACAACAAGTTGTGGCTGCCTTCGTCTTCTTTTTTCACAACTTTGGGTACCCCTGTGGTATAGAAGCTAGATCACTACATTGTAACCTGGATGGGGGTTGATACTACGAATTGCACACCATAATGGCATTTTACAGAAACTTGACAGCGGTATAAGCGTTTTTATCTTTTACATGATGTTTTGATTTGAGTAACACATAATTAAACACGGGCAGCAATTTATATATGGTAGGCCAAGTGTTCCTGTTTTTTCCATCGTATGTCCATTCATTTATTTAATTTAAATAATCGCACCTGCTGGTAATAGAGCAGGAAGTACATAAAAAAATGTTATTAATGTGTTTACATTTTTTTCTAAAAATATTTACCTTTTTTTAGAAATCATCTCTGCTTTCTTCCAATTCTATGTCATAGAGGCAAATGAAATTATCTTTTTGTCAGACTCATCTTCTGACTTGTAACTGTTTTCTTCTTTTTGACTGGAACTTATCAGGCAGAAACTTAATGATGTCTTCTCGCTCTTTATCATTCTACAGTTTATCATTAATATTTATGACAAGCAAATCCTGCATTGTCTTGTGGCTCATCCTTAAACACTGGTCACTTAACAAATGGGTTAACAAGCTAAATGTGCGTTCAACAGTAGAATGTGAACCGAATAATGCCAAAAAAATGCTACCCAACTTGCAGAGTTTGGGGTATTCGGTCTTTTTGTCAGTGTGGAAAAAACTTTTTTTTCACATTGAAGAAGCTTTAACCCTGTAGTTTGAATCAACAAAGTTTTTCAAAATTTTCTATTCCCTCAATACGTCACTTTAAATCAAGCCAGCTATGATTAAAGCCTTGCAAAAATGATCTATGAACGCAATAATTTGACTATTGCTGTATTCTTTTTCCGGAAGCCATTTTTTTTTCTATTAAATCATCTCATATTTTCATAGATTGGACCCTTAAATTCTCTACATCTTTCTGTCAACATCTCTTTTAAAGCTTCCAATGTTTTCTTTTTTTCACTTGATGCATTGACCTTCATTTAAAAACGTCATATTGTGAAATTCATGTCTTCCTGCAAGAATGATGCCGTCAAAACCCCATCTTTATTAATTGTATACGAAACTAGATGACTGGTCAACATTTCATCCTCTGTGCACGCAGCTTCAATTTTGTTCTAATTGCCTCGTTTACCACAGCTGCTATGCAAGACAGAAGACTCTCACCTTCGAATATATTGGATGCTGGTGTAATGAGCTCCACAATGTCCAGATATGTGCAGAATAACACAAAATGGGCATAATAACTTATAGGTTGTTTTAAAGAATGCCATCAGCCATCTCATCGGCAGCTACACTTTTCAAGGCTGTTTTATAACTTGCCACATATCCAACACTCTATGATACACTGTCTTTTGATGGCCACAAAATCGCAACAGAGTGACAGTCGCTTCTTTTATCTTACTTTTTATTTTCACTGAGGCGACTCCAACTTAATTAGTTGTTCTACGGGCGAAGTCGACAGTAGCTTACGGTCGCTCGGTCGGCGAAATAAAAATAATTTTATTGAGAATGTATGGTTGGAACAACAACAAAAATAATAATTAAAAATAACAACGGTGGAGGGTGTTACGACAAGCATATTTTTCTATGTATTTTTGGATCAAGCACGCAGTTAATATTTTTGTTGCGAAGGAAAAATAATAATTGATTACCTTCACGAGATGGGATGAAAAAATTTTTCTTTAAAACTTTTTGCTTGATATTATTATTTTTTTGTTTTCATGAAAATTAGGGTCGGTCGGGCCCGTAGAACAACTAATTAAGTTGGAGAGTCATCTAATTTTGAGAAGTTGGAAGCCTTTAGCCATGCTTTTACTGCCAAGTCTCCACAGTGATTTAAGGAGTGGATTTTTATCAACCACTCCCTAATTTCTCCTAGGTCATCAAGCCTTAAATTCTGCCAAAATTTAAGGAATCGGCATCGGATGTTGCACCAACAAGCTTTGTAGTGTAATCAGTCATTGGTAAACAACCTCCTGGTTTGAATATCTGGTTGATTCCTTTTTCAATGATACTACATCCGTAATACCCCATTCAAACATCTCAAGCAGTGATCGGACAATATAAACTGGAATCCCTTAAAAACAATGATGTATATTGAGAAAGATGATAGTCAAGAATAGAAAAGGACTGAATATCTGATAACAAAATAAATACCTTGTTTCTCTGTTCTTATCAATACCATTTCTTTCCGCTCCCTGTTTTGCGAGCTTGAGAGCCATCGGTTAATATGGACATAAAGTGCGAGCTGATCAGAATAGCGGCACATTTTTTCACAATTAGTGAATAAATTTACGAGCATTTTACCGTCTCGATGTCCTATAAGAAAAGAAAAAATACTGGGAACAAGTTGGGTGAAATACACATTTTTTATCTAAGAAACATGCAAAAACTTAAAAAACATTTTTTTTTTAAACTCTGAAACATAATAGGAACAAAAACAAAATTACTTATGCATACCTTCAATCTATATAACACCATCTTTTTTCTGAATTTTATGTAGCAAACTGCGGCAATGGTAAATTTAGGTTTAGTGCTAATTCATAAGCGGTGCGAATTAATATAAGCTTTGTGACTGTTACTGATGCACATCGATGCTTAGGGTGGTACGGTCTCTTTTCCACTGGTTTACCACATTTCATAATTTTATATCTGAGTCTTGGTCTAAATGTCTCATAACCTGTATATAAAAAGGATCCCTCGAAAGAAAGAAAATCTTTTCTTTCCTTCTAGCTTACCACATTTTGAGTTAAGTGGTTGATGTTTTGTGACAGAATTTGTGCAAGGAATGATAAGGCTATAGATACTTTGACTTGTAAGTGGCATCCCACATGAAAACACAAGATTCTCAAGGAGCTGTTCATCTAGCAGTGTTGCCTTTGCAGTAAAACTAAAAATGCATTGGCAACATACGATTGAGGTAACATCACGGCTGGCAATATGTTTGACACCTGGAGTAAGCTTTGCTGGTTGTTTTAGAATGTTTCCACATTGCCATTATCAAACTTTAAATAGTGTTCACCATTAGGACTAAGCATGGGAGATGAAGTACGTGGAGATAAATAGGAATACAGTAATTATAATAATGTTAGTCCCTGTTCAATACCTTCTTTATTAAAGTCTCTTAGATATTAATTAGAAAAAAATTTATAGCATGATTTTCATTATTTTGCACAATACTTATACAGATTTTTCTTTTTAGAAAAAGTAAAGTAGCCTCTCGTAAAAGATCAAATACAGAAAATGATGAAAGCCCCTTAAAAAAAGCAAAACTGAATCGTTTGAATGCTTTAATCGATGACGAGCCACTTCCTCCTACCATACCAGAGGCTGACCCAGAGGCATTACTAGTAAATGCCAATAACATAACTGAAATGGTGGCTAACATGAAGAAACAAATTGAACAAAGAAAAAAGATGTTAAGTAAGACTTTTGTTAATTAGATTTTTTGTGTACACCACCTCAGCAATAGATTACTACCCTGTTCTAACACTAATATAATTCGAAAGGACTTTTGTTTTTACGCAGAGATTGCTACTATCCAATATGTTATTGTTATGTACAGCAACATAGTTAAGAAGTTGAAATGGTGGCATTTAAACTTTGTGTGCAATGCCACAATAGTGTGACAGCTAAAAGAGTTAAGAGTTCTACTAAATTCACCATTCAATTAAAATGTTGCTATAGTTGTTGTTTGGTTTGAAAGCAATTTCTATTTGTGTCAACGACGCAAAAAAATCCATTATTTCTGTAATCATTAGCCGGTGGAAAAATTCACAGGAATTTACCCGTAGCTATATTAGCTACCATTATGGCTCACAGACGGACGTATGACAAGCTGTATAACATTCTTCAAAAATTGTTGGTTTGTCTCAACCCTGCAACCCTTTATCCAATTTCCCATTGGCCTAATTTCTCCATTAGATTCAACGGACGACGAAAAATTCCACTTATCTATTTTATATTTTTCCATTAGTATGTTTTGTTAAGGAAGTGATAAGAAATGTCGTTTTACTTTTACATGCTTAAAAATAAGCTGTCTGGGAACTAAACTGTACATTTATCATTTACAAGCAATCAAAAACATGCTGCTTTTGAATTTTTATTTCTACTTGTGACTCCTTCTTGTAATAAGAGTCTTATTGGTTTGTAATATTTTGTTTGCTTTAGTACAATCTGGAGTAGCTCCGGCTTTAATTGAACATCAGGAGCGTATGGACAAACGTATAAAAGAAGAACAAGCAAAAGCTAAATTACTTGCCGATGCTGATGACAAGGCTAAAAGGGCTGCTGAACTCCAGGCTAGAATACAGGCTAAAACTGGAAAGGTATAAATCATTGTTATCAATTTTCCAAGCCGTTAAGATATAGTAACTGTAGTTTGTGTATGTAAAATAGCAACTTGCAAAAAAATTCAGTCCTTTTCTCTCAAATTATATTTTCTCATGAACACAGCAAATAACAAATGTAGTGTCTTTTATTTTGACTTGCATAAGTTTTTTTATAAGAGATGTTTGAAATTATTAACATTTACCTCCCTCCACTCACCTTCTCCTCCCAACAGTATGTTTAGGGAGGAGCACTGGGCATTAAAGTTAAAGTACATGAAAATCCAGCGTTTCTGCTGACAAGTGCTGTTTTTCTTGTTTGCAGCTCTTTGGGATAAATTTACCCATAAAAAGTGCGGCTGAATTGAATGCAATCCCTATCACTGAAATGACAAAACCAGCTGCTGTTGTGCTTGATGCAGAGGGGAACGCAATAGATCAAGCAACTGGCCGATACCTGCAGATCTCACAGAGGTTGCCCACTTTAAAAGTCAACATACGCGAGAAGAAGAGAGAGCTGCTGAAGGTCGATGTAGAGCAACCTCAACAAGAAGAGGAAGAAGTAAAACATTTTGATCCAAGAGTTGGGTGAGTTGAATGAAATGTATCCCAATTCGTGATTTATATTCATGCCCGTCATTATGTATTTTACTTCTTCTTATCTATGTCTTGGTATGAAACTAGATGGTTATTTGGTAGGTAGTACTTTTGTGTCAGTTCAGTCCATTTCTCTTCACATTAGTATGAACCCGTCACAGCGTGGTAGACGATCAACGTTTACATTTCATCAACGCGGGAAGTTTCAACAACTCGCACAAAGGATGCGTGCCAAGGTACATTGTTAATCCTAAACTTTTGTGTGCATCTATTTTTAACTCTTTAGGACTGCATAAGAACTTCCTTTTTCTTTTTTTAAATCAGACTCAAATGGAGAAACTACAAAAACAAATTCAAGCTGTTGCAAAGAGAACTGGCATTTCCTCAGCAGCAAAGCTTGCTCAGGTGGTCAAGAAGGAAGATTTGGATTTGAGGTACATTCCTGATATTGAGTGGTGGGATATGGCTGTGTTGCCGAACCGCACATACAAAGACTTGACGAGGGAGTTAAAAAAAGACGAAGAGCTTTTTGTCGGCATCACTAATTTGGTTGAACATCCTATTGGAAAGCACGCTCCGAGTATGCAAAAGTTAAGATTGTATTGGCGAATGTAATCCTGAACCCTAGCGTTCCTAATTGTGACCTTGAGCATTCTTAATCCTAACCTCTAGCCTTCTTAATCCTAACTTCTAGTGTTATTAATCAATCCTAACCTCTAGCATTGTTAATCCTGACCTCTAGTGCTCTTACTCCCGATCTGTAGAGTTTTTTTTTAATTTGTAGGTGAACCAAAGTCAACGCCAGCCATGCCTATCTTTTTAACAAAGAAAGAGAGAAAGAAAATACGAACACAAAGGCGTAGAGAACACGAAAAAGAAAAACAAGAAAAAATCAGACTCGGTCTGGAACCACCACCAGCTCCTAAAGGTTAATTAAGCACCTGTTTGCTTTTTCACACTCGTTTCTCGCCTTTTAATTTTAATACATTAATTTTTCAAATATTTTCAAAGATTAATGATGTCAGAAACTTTTTGATTCCAAGATTTATAGCGTCCATAAATTTTCAAAAGCCTTAAATCCCGGGTGTCTCGTAATATTCTAATATTAGACTGAAGTTTCTCTAAACTTCAGCTTAATTGTAGCCAGGAGACCCAGCGTAATTTTTCTTACCACCGGAAAATCGGAGTAGTTAAGGTGGGAAAAATTACGCTGGGTCTCAAACGATTTTTCTGCGGCCAAAATCTGGCCGCGCTTTTTGATTGGCTAATTCTATTGTTCTCTGCTCATGTGATTATTATCGGGGAAAGCCCTTTTCATCCCGAATATTCCAGCGAGTGGTTTCACTCACCCTAACAAACATTAGTATTCTACAAAGTTTTTACCAGAGTCAGATTTGGCCAAGCTTGGTAAACAACTCACAGATAAATTAAAATGGCCTCCGAAGCGATTAGTCACATTGTTCAATTTAAACTCGGGGTTTCCGCTGAATCATTCGTTCGCGTCTAAGCTTTTGTTTGAGAGTCATTTTATCAACTCGAAGAAGAAAGCTTAGATAACTAGTCTAGCTTGATTGCTGTTTCCAACAAAATCTGCTAAAATAGCATGAGTTCATAACGCATAAACCAAGTCCCAGCATACGTGCATTAAAGTACTTAGTTGTACAAAGATACTTAATAAAATAGAAATCCTATGTTTCATTTTTAATTGCCAAAAAATAAATAAAATGCAACTCAAATCTGAATATTAGTTCAAATATTAGTTTGTTATTAGTTTTCTAAGACAGAACTGTCATGTTTTTTGCTACATTTGGTATTGTAATTATTTATTGTAATTTAAGTATATATATATGATTGTAAAATTGTTATTCTGTACCTTTTCAGTGAAAATTTCAAATTTAATGAGAGTGTTGGCATCAGAAGCAGTACAAGATCCAACAAAAGTCGAAGCCCATGTTCGAACACAAATGGCTGCACGCCAGAAGTAAGTACTCTACACCACTGCCAGGAATTGTTTTGTTGTTACGCTCATCCTTTTACGGAGAAGGGTGTTTATTCGTTTACTCAGGTTTGTTCACTCTGCCATTTTCTTTCGTAACAAAAAATAAAGTTTTTGTTGTGAATGAGTGTCTTACATCCTGCGCGAAAAATATAAATGTTATTGACCCCCATCGTTTGGCGCAAGCACAACCTGTTGTTTTCGTTCAGTTATCTCCTCCATTGATTCAACTTGTACGTGCTGTCAAATATCCTTTTATCACTACAACTTTACTTCTCCTTATGGTTATTACGTTTTGGTTTCCGCCATTTTTATTTTGCTTCGTTTCCAATTTACTGCGGTTACGTAATTCATAATGGCGTATCCAGTCATGGTTGTCTTAAAAAGTGTTTATTTTTAGAAAGCACGAAGCTGCTAATGAAGAGCGTAAACTGTCAAAAGAAGAACGATCGAATAAAAAAATCAATAAATTAAAAGAAGACACCTCGTTAGGCGTTCACACAGCTGTGTATCAACTATTAGATCTTTCAAATCCCGCCAAAAAATTCAAAGTAGATACTAACGCACTACAATTATATATGACGGGTACGTTGTTTATTTTGCAGATTGGTCCCAGTCCTTCGATGTGATTTTCGTCATTGATGGTTTTGTTACCTGTCACGTGATTAAGCATGCGGTATATTTAGAGGGACTTAGAAATGAGTTTAAAAAGGGAGATGTTTTAAAAAAAACTTGAGTGGTTCTTCCTTGGAGAGAATCAGAAAAATTAGACACTTAAATAGCGTTTTTTGTGAAGTTTTCACAAATTATTGGTGCTAAAAGATTAGCATTTTCAATATCTTTTGTTGAATTTTTCTTTGCCTGTTAACCATATTCAGAAACAGTTATATAATATAAAAACAATTGATATTTGCTTGTGTTGTGACTGCAACTTTATACAGAAACAGATTTTGATATATAATCACAAGTGACGTATAGCCAACCTCGTGAAATGTTGTTAAGTTAACCTGAAAAACTGAGAGATTGGTTCATTGGAAAGTTAGGGTTCAATATGTGAATTGTAGTCGATTGAATTACTGCTTCATTGACCTTATTGTTGTTACGGGGTCATCAGACGAAATCCCTTGCCTGTGTGGCAAACTTCTTTGTATGTACACATAGCAAAAATATGTGCCTACAGGACACATGTTTACAACATGTGTCCTGTAGGTACATAGTAATAATACTGAATGTTCTATCCTGCATAAAAATTTGTGAATAATTATAATTTCTTTCATCTGTTTAGGAACTGTGATTATAATGAAAGAGTTTGTTCTCGTGCTTGTCGAGGGCGGTCCAAAAGCACAGAAGAAATTTAAACGTCTCATGTTGAATCGCATCAAATGGGATGAAGATTCAGCACAAGGACATCGTCAAGATAAACTCGATAAAAAGAACAACGAGGTGGATGCAAACAGAAAAAAAAACTCGTGTCGACTAATATGGGAGGTGAGCGTTGCTTCGTCCTTTTGTAACAATTTTTGTTTTTAACGTTGCGTTGTCTCACTTGCAGAAATATTATGTACTAGTCGGTAGCGCCCGTGGATAAATCCACGGGTTCGCCCGTCCTTTATATACCGCATTTCTTGTGTCTTGCTACTGCGGTACCATTTTGCAGAGACAGACGACGGTTATTAAAGATGCTGGTTTTCATTTTTGAAAATTTCAGTCTTCGGCATATTTTTAGTATCGCTATTGCGAGTATCTTTGTCATAAATTCTAGTGATCTAGCAGCAAGTGATTTAGATAAAATGCGGGTATTATTATTACAATGTAGAGAAAAAAGAAGGAAGTTAGCCGACTTATATTAAAATTTATCTATTTATTTCGTATGTTCTGTTACATGAAGTGTAAAATTAATGGCGAATTTTAACAAACACAGCAAAATCATTTTTTTGATGTAGTTTCACTTACATTCTTGTACGTGACAGCCGCTTTGTGTATTTTTATACCTTCCTTGTTTGCCGAAAAGTTGAAAATGTTTATAAGAGTACTCTATTTGTCTAACACCACCATTTTTCATCGTTTCTCTGTCGTATATACAGGGAACGAACGTGGAAAGAAATTTCAAAGATTGGAAATTCCATATGTTTAAAAACGAACAGGAGGTCCAGGTGTTTCTAAAGTCACACAACGTTGAACATTATTGGAACTTAGCTCACAGTCAATCAGTTCTTGAAGAAACTGATACTTAACTGGGATGTCATGTTACGTTGACAGATAACTGAATGAATGTGTAGAACCGACCGACACAGAAACTGAAGTTGTGAATACGAAGCGTTTCTTCATTGCTTTCTACACAGGTTGAAATAGAGACCTTGTGTTTTGCGTTACAAAACTCTTAAAATACGAATTTGTAGATTTTATACAGAATTTATCTCAAAGGAAAATTTATGTCCAACAAGAATGAATATGCTTGTCCATGTTTTCTGTTACTAAAAGCGAATTCGCATTTAGACGGGACGCGATGTAATCCAGCAAAGGGCATGCGCCGTCATATTATTGCGCAATGTTTACATTTCGATGGCTTTTTGCCAGGGATTTCGAATTGTTTGAACTTTTGACTCGTGGAGAGCACGAATCGTATTCCCTAAAATACATTGAAGATCTTTTGTAGGTGTACATTTTTGACGCGTTTGCTAAATGAAATTTGTTTTCACAACATTTCGTCGAACATCTGACTAAAGATTTTTTTTTTCGGTTTGTTTTTTTGCTTTAATCAAAGTTCACCTTGAAGGTTGGGTTTTTCATGTCATGCTAGTAGCCTCTGTTCTTATCGTGGTAGCCTCTGTTCGCACCAAATATTTTGCTCAAGCATTACGGAGAATTTTGATAAGGTTGATCCTAGCGTATTAAACTTGGTGATTGAACTTAAAAATTAATGATAGCCCAATTCAACAATGAACTACCACGTTACCAAGCCCTTTTTTTATTTATCTTACTTGCATTCGACTGCTTAAGAAGGGATAGACACATAGGTCAAACTGCCGACTGATGGCTTTGGTTGCGTTGCTTAGCGCAATAATCCATGCAAAATTTGTCTAACTAAAGAATTTTTGAATGCAGTCTATGATTACGAAAATTATAAGCAGTGTTTGACACGGAACGAAGAAACTTTTATGCAACAATCTCGGGTAAGTAAACAAAAAAAGGGGAAAAAACGAATTATGGTGTAGCAATAGCTTTCGAGACATCTTGTTCTAAACCACGATAAAAGTTCCTCACACAACAAACTTGATTAAAGCTGAATCGCGAGTTGGATTGACGTTCTAACTTACTGAACAAACACCAACCTCGATCCCAGGACTATATCTCTTTTTTTAACGGGACGGCTATATTGAAAAAAGAGAAAAGGAAGCCCTGTCGTTGAGGTTGAGCAAAAATGTGATTTTGATTTTCCATGTAGTTGGTCAACAGGCAAGAGCTAAGCAAAAGTGGAGGCTAATGATGAAGGACACTTAAGCAGGATTGAACTAAGATTTGATTGAGTGTTGATGATAAAAAGCGTGTTCTTGCTCAATTTACTTGCAGTTTTAAAGTAGCAATTTAATGTATTTTAAAAACCCTTGGAATAAAAAGCTTGGCGTGTTTCTAATTTGTTGCTTAATTTTTCCTCGCATTAGAATTTTTCTAAATTCTCAACTTAGTTGCTTGTCAGATGTTCTTATTACAAAAGAAAACCGGAATGAATAGATTAAAACCGAATAAATTCAACACACACACACAAAACTAACTATCCGATCGTTCTCTAAGTCTTTAGTTTATTTCAAACACTACGAATTGTTACAGAATGTACATACATGTAAATACAGCCTTAAAAGCTACAAATAAACGTACAAACATATTTACATATAAACGAGGCCTTTCTTTTTAGCAAAAAGATAAAATAATAATAATGTATTCAACTTTGAAGATCGTAAAAACATTTGTATGGTGCTGTGTTTTTAATATGCAGATTTCAACGAATGTTACGGGACCGACAAAACCGAGGAGAATAGTTTTTCTTTATGTCAAAACTTTAGGATTCGAATAAGGTTTCAGCCAATCTGGACTGTATTATTACTTGTAAATGTTTCAAAAAAAGGAAAATATATAGAAGATAAAAAATAAATACTAAAAACCTATTTACAAAGTTTCTGCACATGTATACATATCTACAAATGTCGAAATAATTCGCGCGGAAGTTTGGTATTGCTCCAGCGTTGTAATACACTCGGAATTTTCCAGCGTTTTAACGAAACTTAGTAGGATATCATACTAAAAAGCTGTCATTCCAGTATACAAGTTAACGTGGTGAGCATTGGGATCAGGTTTTGGGGGCGCCACTGCTACTTGATTTCTTCGCATTTCTTCTTCGTGATGTCGATCCATTTCTAACAAGTCTGCTTTTGAAAGATGTGCTACGATGCCGGCACCGAAAGCATCACCTATGAGAAAGTAAATTATTTTCAACTATGCATTGTAAATGACTAGTCGTTAGCCCCGGAAAAATCAGTCGTACAGTTGTCGGACAGTTGTCGGACATCGCTATTTCGTGAAACTTTAGCACAAAGTAACGATACGGCTAATATTTTGAACATACAGACGACGGCTATTATTATGGAGACTAGTCGGTACCCCGTGGATAAATCCACGTGTTCGCTTGTCCCTTATATATCGTATTTCGTGTTTCCGTAACACGACTTTCTCTCGCGCACAAACAGACAGACGGAATACGGCTATTATGAAAGAGGCCAGTCTGTAGGCCGTCCTTTATATATCGCATTTCGTTTGTCCGTAGCACGAGACCGACAACGGGTTTTGTTAATTTAGAGGCTAGTTGAGTGGCTTGTGGAAAGAACACTTTGGTAAGTGAAACAAACAGTCACATAGAATTGTTGCAACTGTTAACAAAGACAAAAGTTAGCGACAAGAGTAGGATACAAACACTGCGTTTGCTAGAAGAATCTAGTATAGAGTACAACTTGGTGTAAATTCAACTTACCTAATACGTTAACAGTCGTTCGAACTCTATCTAAGAACCAATCAACTGCGATAATTAACGTGATAGCGTCTTCTGGAAGCCCTATGGTTTGCAAAACAATCAACATTGTAACCAATCCAGCTTGAGGGATTCCTGCTGCTCCAATCGACGCCAACGTCGAGGTCAAACTTACTGCAATATATTGACCCAAATTTAAATTGAGGCCAGATGCTTGCGCAATAAAGATGGCGGCTACAGCTTCGTACAATGCTGTACCATCCATGTTAATAGTGGCTCCGATGGGTAACACAAATCGAGTAACTCGTTTATCAATACGATTTGTTTCTTCCAAACATCGGAAAGTGACGGGTAAAGTAGCTGAGCTTGAGCTGGTCCCGAAAGCTGTCAATAGAGCTTGTATGATTCCCTTCACGTACAGAAGTGGATTTCGGCGCGTTGTCACGAAGTAGATCAACGGTAGTACGATAAGTGAATGAATCAACAGACCAGAAATGACGGTGACCATGTACAAGCCGAGACTTTCAAAGGTTCCTAAGATGTTATTCATGGACGCAAACTTTGCCGCGATCAAACTCCAAATACCAATGGGTGAATACCACATTACCCACGTGACCAACTCCATGACAACGTCATTTAAAGTTTTCATCCAGTTGACAAATCCTTTAGCTTTGTCACCCATCTTACCTAGGATCAATCCAACGGCTAACGAAAACACCACTAGCCCTAAGATGTTTGTGCTTCCTCCATATTTACCTTTACCGGCTACCGTGACATTATCCCATGTTTCGTAGAATAACACTGTTGAACCATTTACAGTTTCCATCATTATGTCGCGTGTCGAGTTGATTAATTTTGACTCGTTTAATGACATAATCCCGTAGTTCACGATGTGCTTCCGAACGTTCGCTTTGATCACTTTCACATCAGTAGTGAGCTGGGCAATACAGGCCTTGATGAGATTGTCAGGAAACATGTTTCGAATGAGATCAAGAAACGAATCCAGTGCTCGCACTTTGCGATCTTCTTTTTCGTCGGACGGACTAGCTTTCGATCCGGGATTGATCGCAACGACTAAGATAATACCAAGGATGACAGCAAATAACGTGGTTGCCATGTAATAACAAACAGCGCGCATGCCAAGCCGTCCGGAAGCTCTTTGATCAAGTTCGGCCAAACCAACGATCAAGCTTGTCACAATGAGTGGTAAAATCAACATCTTCAACATGCGCATTAATATCTCTCCTAAAAACGAATTAAAAAAGTCAGATGACTGTTGCTGGCACAGCGCTATGTGATCTTGTTTCCTGAGCTGCCTTTTCGCTTCTGATATTTGCGCGAATCGCCAGCAGTCATGTATCAAAGCGGGAAAAGAAGCCCTAGGGAGGAGAATAGTGTGTTGCAAAAAATTTAATGTGTCAGAAATAAATAATGGCTTCCAACAACAATTGTTCGCTATTCTCAACCTAGAAAAAACTTTACCTGGAAATCCAAGGAACGTGAGTACGGTCGAACGTGTGGGTTCTTCTAAATTTTGTATAGGCTTGTTGCACGTTATTCCAACCAGAAAGCCTAACAAA
This sequence comes from Hydractinia echinata, assembly GCA_030067915.1. Classification (NCBI taxonomy): domain Eukaryota; kingdom Metazoa; phylum Cnidaria; class Hydrozoa; order Anthoathecata; family Hydractiniidae; genus Hydractinia; species Hydractinia echinata. The sequence goes on from JASGCC010000031.1 coordinate 828,294, forward strand.
ACGGCGATAATGATAAAGATCATTAACATATCGCGACGCCAAAATTTGATATACCTGAAACGAAAGTAGTTACAAGTTACGACTTACGACAATTGAGTTACGACGGAATGTGAGCTATCTATTTTTACGCCATTGAAGTTTTGATATTAAAGTGATTTTCACAACCTCGTTTCCAGGACTATTTGATCCTCAACGGTGCTGCGCTTTTTAATGGCAATATTGGGGTCGAGCTTTGTGATTTTTAATCTTAGCAGGTTAAAATTTGAAGGTAGAAGCTGAGTGTGCTTGTAATCCCGCGTGTTTGAGATAGTAAGTTGCAACTTAAGAGTGTGTTAAAAAATAATTTTGATGTTTCAATCTCACCATTTTGTATCTGTGGACGATTGACTGTAGCTGGAGTCACCATCTTTACAAATGCTGTTCGGTGGACTGTTCTCGCGCAGATTGATCGTTTCACCAGTGTTCAACAAACCGAGATCTTCTCGACCCATTTTTTGCAGTATTAATTACTTTCGACTAGGAAAGATTTTGTTGCAGTTGCTGTTGTTGTTGTTGTTGTTGTTGTTGGTTTGATCTGAACTAGGGAAAGCAAATTAAAAAGTTTATTTGTTAGTTATAGAAAAATTTGTTGTTGTTGTTGTTGTTGTTGTTGTGAGTTGTGTCATGGAGTCAAAAAAGTTGTGTTATTGAAGCAGAGTTTTCAATAACTACAATTTCAGCCTTGCTGATATCAAAGGGTGGCTTGGGGGTGGGAAAGGGAGTTGGGTTATAGGTTGGTCAAATTAAGATAAAAACTTTAATTATAAGATATTTATAGAAACAAAATGCATTTTTGTTTTAACTGATTTTTGTAAAAAGTCATATGCAACTTTGTTACCAGTGTTCTTTTCTCTTCTTTTTTCACTCATTGCAACGATAACAGAAGAAAAAACGAACGTATACCCAAGGCTTTTAAAATATTACAGGATATTACGCGGAATGGCGCCAAATCAAATGCTATTCTATCAACTCAGTTTTATTTGTAGGATCTGGCAGCTTTCTTTTTGTTGTGAGTTCGTTCTTGCATTGATGATGTGTGATAATTAAAATTTTAAAAAGTTACTATTTATTAAATTTTTAAACTTTTTGAATGAACGTTAATTTTTGAGACCAGCATGCATCTCAACATTAACTTGTGTTATTCTGTTCTTTTCGATTTTCTTTTCGATTTTCTTTTTTCGTTTATCAGAGAAAAAACGTAACCTTACACACACTGTTCCAAAACAATAAAAAACTCTGAATACACGATTTTTTATTTTCCATTTTCATTATATAAGAACCAGGAAATATAACTTCAGTTTCATATGTTCTTGTTTTATGTTGAGGCTGAGATTGTTCTTATTTTGTTCTTATATTTTATCATGTTATTTCTTTTACAGTATACAAATTTTTGTGACGAATTACAAATTTCGCGAATTTGCAACAGCTGCTTTAAAAATTCTTGCTTTGAGTACTTTTTTTGTATTTTTTAGAAAAAAAGAGATATTCAGTAGCTAAAATTCTAGCATTGTTCTCATTTTGTTCTTAATTTTTCAGTTTGTAAAAATATTTATAAGGACATTTAGGCTAATATTTTAGGTTTATCGGACATAGAACAAACAGAACCACACAAGGAAAAGCGCTTGAAGAATCACCTTAATGTTATTTCATGTAAGCTGTATTTACGTGAGCTGATACATTTTTATTGGATGCGTGCCCGAATGCAAAAAAAACCTAGCAAAGAAGTACAGAAGAAATTGTTAATTTTCCGCAAGATGTTTTTAAAAAAATTGAAATATGTACAATGTTAATGAGTTTCACTAACCGAAATTGTTTTTATTTTTTAACCCCTCTGTGACATCATTCGCCAAACGATATTTTTTTAAAAATTAAATTTTGGTTGTTCATAGCATCACAGTTGCGATTCTATTTGCCCACAGTATATCTTTCCAACCTCCTAATTAAATTATTTTGTTCAAAAGTTTATAGTTTTCCAACGTTTTCTTAGTCAAAAACACACCTTCAACATACCCATTAGATAAAACAAAATATATTTTTATTAGTTTTAATTTTTTTCATTATTTTTACATATCTATGTTTATCTTAGTTACTGTTAGTGAATTGGATTAATTATTTGTAAAAGAATTCTACCTTGATTTCAAACTTCTCCTTCTTCTTCTTCTTCTCTACTATTTTTCTTTTTTGATGTTTAATCTTCGATGACTAATGGCAGACTGATCAAAATCACATGATAACTTTATTTTTTTGTGATCGCAATAAAATTTAAATTTTCATATGCTTTGCTCTTTCATTCAACGGCTTCCATTCATATAAAAGTCTTCCCTTTCTCTATAAACAAATGACGTTTGGTTTGCTAAAAAGGTAAGCCAAATTCGTCCCCACGCCTTTTTTTACTGATAAGATGATAAATTATGTAACAATGAAGTCAATCTCGTTCTTAGGTCTTCCTAATATTTTTTTTAGCAAGTATTTTTTGAATTACAAAAAGTATTGGAAACTAGGTTGCAAAAGGTAAAACTTTTCGTTTTTGCAAAAGTGGCCGAAGCTTTCTCCCTATGTCTAAAAATATCTTTTAGGAATAAGAACGAAATTGCCTATGAATAAGTAATGTCTGTCAAAATTAATAATAGGACTTTTTTTTTCCAAATAACAAAAGTTTTTCCAGATCTTTGATGAAAATTCTCTTATAGTACAAATCCTGTTTATCGAGAAAAAATTATATTGAGTCATAATTTATTTATTTAAAATTTCTCCTTCTCCTACTTTCTTAAGGTTTTTTATTTCTTTTTTCTTTTTTTTTCTTTCTTTTTTTTGGGTAACTTTTTTATGTTTCTCTTCGGTTGAAGTTCTCCACAGCCTTCTATCCGTCCCGTAACTTCTGGAGCAGCGCAAAAAGTATTGACAGCCTTTTTGGTTACTTTAAAATCCTCTGCGATGGAGCATCATGAATGAAAACGTTCACTTCACTTCACAACGTTTGCAATAAATTATTAAATTCTTCTCAATGAAGGCTAAAAATATTTATTTATTCATTTTTATAGTAGATAGTTGAGTTTTCTCGAGTCCATTTAACTAATTCAAAGTGTCCGTAGAAATATATTAAAGTTTTATATGGATTGCTCGTCACAAAAACTTGCTATGAAACACGAAAAATCTTCGGTTGTAGCACGCTGTTTTGACATCCGCCATTGAGGGACTCTCATGTTATCTTCAGTCAAGAAATATAAGGGATCATGCAATAATTACGTAACACCCAAATTCGCCATTTTTTACCACCCCACCCTTGTAACACATCGTACAAATCCAGTACCACCCACCTACCCAACCCCCAACCTCGTTCCCAGGGCATTTTGCCTTGTTGATAAAGCTGATAGCGGCCACTCCGAAATAACGGCTCAGGGGCCACAAGACCACGTAATATTTCAAATCTTAAGACCTCATCTATTCATTTCACATAGTACCAAAAACCTTCATGTAACAGATAATCAGGCAAACTAGTGCTTTAATTTGAGAAAAAGATGTAACAGGGTTATATATTTAACTCACAAGATGACATTTTTTGGTACTTTTGCATAAGTCCAGAGACAAGACACAAATACAAGAGCTCTGCCCCCTCCCTCCGTACGTAATTATTGAATGGCCCAGAAAACCAGTTTTACTTGTCCTGATAATGCTAAACAACTAAATGAAATTTAGCTTTTCATAACTTTCTACGTAGTGTAAGTATGAGCCTGGGTCTGAGTTCTGAAACAGCGGTTAAAAAATTATTTTTTTGTTTCGCGTGGAGGTCGTGTTAGTTTCTTAAATTGAAATCAATCTTAAGCTGATATCCAATCTGTGTTAAACTTTATTTGGCCAAACACTATTGTACATGTGAGAAGTATCTACTTTCCTGGGAGGAACCTTAAATTCGTACCAATCAGAGGTAGCTCTCTGAGATCATTGGATCCAATTGTTTTAGGCAAAAAGAGTTGGAAAGGAAATAGCTGGATTTTAAACGACTTTCTGCCGCTTAATACTGGCCTCGCTTTCTTCTAGGTCACAGTCACATGTCCTTTAGCCTAGTGGCCAATGCCGGAATTCATAATTATCTGAATATTTTTATGTGTTGCTGCACTTGTGAAAATAAATATCACAGTCACTAAAATTACAATGGCAAAGATAAGAAGTTGCAATTCTTCTTAACACAATATTTTGAAAAAATGTTGCATCTCTGATTAAACGAAGCCTGCTACAATCACCTGGAAGAAATCCTAGGTAAAAAGGCCATTGGCAAAGTTGACGTTCACTTCATAAATATTAAAAGCTAAGGCGAGATTGAGAAAGAAAAAATTTCTTTGAATTGACGCCGTTAGAAGAAAGAGGAGTTAGCCACGCAAGTAAATTTTCACAGTTTCAAAAAATAGAATTGCATAAAACATGGAAACGGTAATAGCAATTTATGCATAATTAAAAGAAAACATAAAAGTTATTAAATTAATTATTTTGTAATTAATTGCACACTTTATCTGTATATGCAGTAGTGAATTAATTATGCAAGCAACATACATTTTATTTCATAATTTATGCATAATTTTCGCTTGTGTGAAGATAACGGTCAAACCTATTGAGAGGACATTTATAAAACATTTTGATATATTTGAAATGGTACTAAAAAATATTTTCTCTGTGCACGTCATTGATGGCATGATTTTTTTGTGGGTGCCACGTTTTTCTTATCTTTTCTTTTTATAACAGTTTCGCCTTAAGCTGGATTTCCACTTGAAAAAATGATACGCGTATCGTACTGAAATCAATTGATCTGATTGGACAAGCTTGATCTTTTTGTTGATATATGTCGATACGTGAAAATTTAGATTTAAAGTCGGATTTCCACGTCCTCGTCCTTAGACCTCTTTGAGAAAAACCTAACTTTCGAGGTTTATCTCAAAGAGCTCTGGGGACGATAATAGAATATTTACTTAGAAATACATATTGTTACGTAATATTTTGGTTTTATTTTTTTTAGTCTGGCTAGTTGCTTATTACTTTGCTTAGATTTTTAACCAAATACCATTCTTGGCCCTTGTCAACTCTGTTACTTTATAAGAAGAAAAAAAAACGTGCAATCTCCAAAATTATTCATTAAAAAAACCTTTTGTTACTAACATCGTCCTACAAGATTTTACGAAATGGTTTTATTAAAGAATATAGAGAAGACCCACAGTTTCAATCCTAATTTGCTTTGACAGTTAGAAAGAATAAAATTATTTTGTAAGTCATTCACCTCAGTCCCTATAAATTAGGATTCTGCGAATGGACCTAATTTGATTTTTATTTGAGCTTCTGGACATCTCACACACGCAGAACAATATTTCAGCTAGGCGTGCACCAAGCACAGTTAGATAGACAGCCACTTCATACTCCAATCCTAATCTCAATCCTTAGTCTAGTGAAGTGAAGAAGAAAGGATCGATTTTCTTTGCTTACGTTGCTGTTTTGAGTCGGTTAGGAATTGCATAACAAAAATGAACAATTTTTTAAAACCTTCATTTTTATTATCTTTGAATTTGTATCCAGTATAGCCATTTTAGTTTTTGAAACACTATATTGAATGCCGGTTGTGTGTTCTGATTGTATTCATTAACTACACGCTTCTTTACATAAGTAACATCTACGATGATGTAATAATTTGCATAAATTATTTAACTAAGATACCCGCGAAACTTTTATCCAATCAATCTGTCACAAATTCACATGAATAGAATAAATTTAAAAAATTCTTTGTTTACCTCCATGTACAGGAAGTGGAAAATTTTATTGTATTATTTTGTACAAAAAGATTTTAAAGAAGATTTTGTCGTTTTACTCCATTCGGGAGTAAATGAATCACTAAAAAGAACAACGAAAAATAAAAATCGAAACAAACAATGTAATTTATTTTGAGCGAAAAATCGTGAGCTGTGAAAATAAAAACGACAACTGTCAAAAAAAAACGAGAACTGTCAAAATAAAAACGAGAACTGTCAAAATAAAAACGAGAACTGTCAAAATAAAAACGACAACTGTCAAAAAAGAAACGACAACTGTCAAAAAAGAAACGACAACTGTCAAAATAAAAACCAGAACTGTCAAAATAAAAACGAGAGCTGTCAAAATAAAAACGAGAACTGTTAAAATAAAAACGAGAACTGTCAAAATAAAAACGAGAACTGTCAAAATAAAAACGAGAATTGAACACATCAGGTCCATTGTAAACATCTTATAACCAAAGCTCAAATTCTTTAAAAAACGAAGTAACTTGTATAAGTCACGGCCAACCTGCAGTGACTAAATTTAAAAAGGGAAATTTAAGAGATTTAAAATAGCAACATGTGCCAACACATTACTTGTTCTAAAAGTCGTAGTCTCATAGGATGATAAACGTGGTAAAAACGGTATTTTAATTTTCATTAGCTCAACAGCAACAGTTAAGCTGAAGGGAAAGAAATTTAGGAAAAAATTGAACCAAACAATTTGTGTTGTACTTAAAAAAGCGTTTATCGGGATTTTCTACCCAATTTTCCATGCATGACATGGGTTGACCTGCAGCTGGAATAAGCGTTGCTTGCGAGGAACGTGAAACACCGTGTCCTGTGATTACGAAGTAAACTTATTACTTGATCACACTTGTTCTGATGGAAATAATCGTAGTAGTCTGTGGACTGTGAGTCTGCATTTTACACACTTTTGTATATATAAGTTTTAGAAATATATTCTCTCTTCTCTCATCTCTTTGTGAGTTTTTTAAGATACGACAATACTCTTAAGAAAATAGCCTCTTTAAAAAAATCACCAGAATTTTTAACGGCCAATGAGGACGCAGGCTATGGTTTCCAAAGAACGAAATGTTTAATCGAAACCATTTATATTTGCTTACCTTACTGCTAACTTTATTTTGTAAAAAATATTTAGAAAACAGTTGTCTTTTTTTTTGTTTTAGCAAAAAGAAAACAAATAGACACGTAGTAACTAATTTTAAAATCTTAAGTTGCCATTATTTACACCACTCAAGTTCACATATCCGCAAATTTAGTACAAGGTTACATATTCCCAATACTTATAACAAAAAATTGGACCTTCAATCTTGTTTTCAGGGCATGATGGAAAAAAACTTCAAGACTTACTTGGTATTAGCACACAATTCTTCCTTGAACAGCTTTCAAGAGACACTCGTCATCTAAATCTTAGTATTTTATACCAAAATTTAAATCTCTTTCACCCCCTGAATTGTCAAAAAAATCAAAGCAGAATGTCATTATTCTGTTTACAAGAAAGGGGGTAAGTATTAATAATAATTTGTTTAAAAAACTGCTAATGAGTGCATGTGAAATTTGACAATGATGGTAATTAACGTTGTAACAACACAATTGGATTTTGTTTTTGTTTTAGCTTCCCACAAAACATTCGCTTCCTGCTTTGACAACTTTGGACTTCCCCCTTCTCGTTGATGATTGTAGCAGAATTTTTTGCTATTATTGTATTCAAATTAAGCGGTAATTAAGACAAACACAGTTATAGATAAATTTCCATATAAGGAGGTATTTGCTGGACGGTAAAACCCGAACAGAAGCTTTTTTTATTATATGATGTTATATACTTTCCTCCCGAAATATACGTAGATAGTAATTGTAATATTATATATACACGTCATGCCAGATTTATTTTGTGTCAGCTGCTTTGAGATGCAAACCAGTTGTCATTGTTTTTATATAAATTTTCTCAAGATCTGCTGATCGTTACGTCGAATGATTCATCGACTTTAAAGACCAGTGTACTACTACTACCCTATATGACAATAAACATTGATCTGTTAGATAAAATAGATTTTTTTTCGCAGAAAAATACTTTACTTGGAACTGCTTACATCCCACCCTTTTCGCAATAAGGTCCGCGAAGCGTGGCGAATTTGTTTTCGCCGGTCTCAGTGTGAAATTAAATAGCCTGACAATGTGATGTTTAACGATTTGGCTATTATTGCTTTCTTGCTTCATGTAGCACGATACTTATAAATTTAATTTCCGCCTAACTGTCACGGTGTTATTGTCAAGATGTGATGTATTGTGACATATCGCCAGCGTCAAAAACACGTCAGTGCTACATTTTAAAGCTTAGTTAATTCACTCCATCAGAGATAGCTTGCAGATTCTGAGACACAATTTGTTATAAAGGACTAGTTGTAAGCCCGCGAAAGAATTTACGAATTTACCCGTAGCATTGATAAAATATATTACATTTGCCATTTTAGGTTTATCTCACGCACAGGCAAAACACAGGTAATATAATTACAGAGAAGAGGCCCATTGCATTGCTCGAGGTTTGTTCTCGGTTTGACAATGTGAACTTATAATTTCATTTCTTGCGCAAGAAAATAATCAGCATATAGTCCACTTTGGTTTTGTTATCGCACACTGTTTACTTGCATGCATCTAACAACTCACCAAAGTCTTTAGGTTTTTCTATCTTTGGGCGGAACCTAAACAAGACAGTTGACAAAAAATAATCATGTACCTTTAATATTCTGATGAAACAAAACACAGGTTTACATTAAATTGGACGTCTTTTACAAGATAAACAAATATAAAAACTGTCATGTCTCCTCTAGCGATCAAACGATTTCGGTAAGTTAAAAGAAACTTGAAACACCAGCTGAAATGGCACAAAAAATATCAAAACTTAAAATTTCAAAAAAAGTCCGTTGTCAGCGATAATAACTTTCCACAAGCGTAAACACCGAGACTTCTTTATTATGGTTTCTAAGTAGGTAAACTAGGTTGTCTCAAAATTGTCCCTATTTAAACCTATATTAGAGTGGTCACAGAACTTAAACTTCGTAATTTTAGGAGAATTTAGGTTTTTAGGTCAAACTTTAGAAGAAAAAACCTTATAAAAACGTATAAAAACCATTCAATATTTAAAAAGGTTTAGCCAAACTTTTGAAATGTCAGAGAGGTTGTTCATTTCAAATTGCAGTAACTATATTATAATACCCAGCTTTCTGTCTGTAAGTCAAAGATGGCAGCTGCGTGTAGCGACAGGGGGAATGTCCGTGGGTTTCCGACGGGTGAATTCCGGTGGATTATCCGACGGGTGAATTCCCGTGGGTTTTCCGACAGGCTCACAACTAGTTATATATTTGTTGGTCGTATTTACGTATTTCTGCGGGTTTTATCCGACGGGTGAATTCCCGTGGATTTTTCCACGGCCTTACGACTTGTGTATACAGTGGACTCTCTAAAACTCGAACAGCCACGGGGAATCGGAAACCGTTCGAGTTATAGAGTGGTTCGGGTAATAGAAAGTTGGGAGTGTTTTCAAGTTTTTGTATAAATTTTGTATAATGGCCTTGCTGGACTTGTTTTCTGCTTTACGTTTTGTCCCAGATACAGACGCCATGATTGTAAAACTTTAATACCAAAGAATCGTGTTTACGTTTTGTTCGAATGAGATTCGAATCATTTAAGACCCCTCACACATGTAGATATGAAACATTCGAATCATTAAGACTCTATTTACGTTTACAGAGCCAAAACAATGCAAAAAAAAAACTGCTTGTGTCATATAAAGTTCTAGATAAATGTTGCGACGTTCGAGTAATAGAGAGGAAATACCCAAAGTGAACAAAAAAACGTTCGAGTTAAGGAGAGATTCGAGTTATAGGGGTTCGAGTTATAGAGAGTCCACTGTATATAATTTATCAGTCCTGTTGTAAGATCAAAATATGTTCACTGGGTCCAAATTTTATGTTATTCAGGGGATTGCCTTCCTCTTTTTGGTTGTTTAGAAGATTTTAGGAGGTGTGGCCACCCTAATTAAGTATCTAAAAAATAATGTACTTGGGTTTCACTGACATTTCGTAACAAAGATAAGTCTACGAGTAAAAGAGAGTCGGTTGTAACGTAAACACAAACAAAATGTTGTGTTACCAAACACCTACACCAAGAGGTTACGTCTAATTTCGTTACCAAAATTTATAACGTGCAAAATATTCCAAAATATAAAATATTTCAGTAAAATTAAATTGAAAATTAGTACTATCAAAAAACGATTTCTTCATTATAACTAATCGTCTTTTTTAAAAATCAACACGATGTTATAAGGAAGTTTAATTGAACTGGTAAGCAACTGGTAGCCTTGTGGTGGGGTGTTTACTTCCAGTGTGGAAGGTTGTGGGTTTAGGCCCCGGACAAGTCATATCAAGGACTATAAAAGTCCGAATCAGCCCTTTCTGCTCAACATTCAGCATTCAGCAGTTGTTTCGTTCACGGCTTTCGTAGCTTACCGTTGACTATACAAATATTACAAGATAACGCCCAACCGGATTAAGACATCTTGTTATCATGCCTCCACCTTCTAATACCAAAAAATTGTCCTAATAACAACTTCGTACCCACACCCGTGTATAAAATTACTAAATCTCTTTTAGGAACACTTTTTAATCCTGGACACACTTTGAACAACTGCATCAATGTAGTACCCGTGCCACGAAATTGTGGTCCCTTTAGTTCACAATCTGGATTTCGAACAATTGATGGAACGTGCAATAACAAAGTAAGAAGAACGCAAAGTGCTACAAACACGCCATTAGCAAGATTGATAAGTAAGTAATTCTAAAACGCGAGGATTAAAAGAGTTTCATTTTGTTTTACCAGTTACTTCTTAATGAAAAAAATGCTGTGATTTTTTTATGGAACAAATCATTAAAATAGTCGTTTGTTTTCTTTCGAATAATTCTTTTTAGATTTTTTATCATTCACATAGTATATTAGATGACTTCTTAGGAAATATTTTATGTCCAAGATGCTTTCATATTTTTGGCGCCAACAAAAAAAATATAAAAGAAATAATAAAATAATATTCAATTCAACAACAGAAGGTAGTATTACATAACTTCCACATTACTATGCTGACGCAGCCAGTCTTGACACTCCGCACGGATTTCCTGGAACTGCACTCTCTGTTCCTACACCACATCAAGTGGCTGGAGCTGTATTCTCTACCCAGCTTGTTAACAGGCAAACATCACCATTGACAACAGTGTATATGGCGTTAGGACAAATCATAGACCATGATGTTGGATTGACATTTCACCCATCATGTGATGTTTCCTCTGGATAAGTAACGTAATCAGTTTTAACTCTGAACTATGCTGTCTCGAAGAGGGTGCAATACGTTGAACCTTCCTTAGGCAGACATCATCTAAAGCGGTACCTCTATAAAGGTGACACTCCATAAAACGGATCCTATTTTCGGTCCCGCGTAAACACTTTGGTCGAAATCAACCTTCAAAAAGACGACACAGCAGACACTTTCCTATTTTTTGCTTTCTTCAATATTTTCGCAGAATTGTGTGTTTATTTAGAATATTAATTATTTCCTTTGTTTTATGGGCAAATAGTTTTCTTTTGACTCTTTCAGAAATTCGATCCCTCTTCTCGGTTAACACTTTACCAGTGGAAAGCGAGCAAAAAATGTTTGTCCCGCATGTGTCTGCTTTATTGATGTTTACTGATCAACGTATCGAACTCTGAGTTTACCAATCTCTTAACAAAGACTCTAACGGACTTAGGACAGCTATTCAAAACATCTTGCTATAATTAGTTATCAGTAAAATGGACTAAAAACAGCATTGCTTTCTTTTAGATGTGGATCCAACACTGCATTTACGTATCCTTGTTTTCCAATTCAATTCGAACAGGGCGGAAGTAGCTGCACGCCATTTGCACGTTCAATCCCTGTATGTCAACCCAATGCACCACCACGCACGACAAGACAACAAATTAATGTATTGACACCCTATCTCGATCTTTATCAAGCTTATAGCAGCGAGTTTGCAAAACATTTGACTTTAAGAAGGCTAGATGGTAAAGTACTTTCACGAAGGAACCTTTTATATTAAGATTAAAAGGGTTTCCGCAGTTAGAAGCTGTGCGTATCAAATCCTTTTGAATAAATAGTTATTTTAAATTATTTCAGGGACTGGATTCATGAAGCTTACAAGTTCACAATTGTTGGAAATAAAACTTCCAGCCACAAATCCTAATTGTGACAACCCAGGGGGCTGTTCATTGGTTGGTGATGAGAGAGGAGACGAAAACATTGCATTACATTATCTGCACACTATCTTCGTCAGAAACCACAACTACTTAGCCGGCAAACTTAAAAATCTTGCCGGTAGATGGACTGACGACTTACTTTTTGATACTGCAAGGAAAATAAACATTGCCATCTATCAGCGAATTGTTTACGAAGAGTTTTTGCCGCATCTGGTTGATGTCACTAACTATCGAGAAGCATCGTTAATATGTTTTCTACAGCAGCATTCAGGTTCGGTCACAGTCCCATCACAAACGCATGGGCTCAGCTCAATAACAACTTCGACGAGGCTTTCGCTGACATTTCTCTTCAAGCCTCTTTCTTCGACACCAGTTCAATAAGAAACCGTGGAATTGAACCTACTGCATATGGGCTTCTTGCGAATCAATCGCAAGTTATAGATACGAAGGTTGCATTTGGAGTGGCTCGTCGCTCATTTGTGCCCGTTGGAGAAATCCGACACGAAGATTTAACTGCGTTGAACATACAAAGAGGACGCGACCATGGTCTTGCAACTTATGGAGCATGGAGAAGTTTTTGTAACTTACCTGTTTTAACAAGTTTTGCTGATTTAAACGGAGTCATGCCTGCTGACTTGATCACCGAACTTCAAAATGTTTACTCCAATCCAAACGATATTGATATATTCGCAGCTGGCATTGCCGAAATACACACCAATGGAAAGATGCTCGGCCCGACCTTCCAGTGCATTCTAAAAACCCAATTTGAACGGTTAAGGAATGGCGATCGATTTTATTACGAACGAAATGGCGTTTTCACCGATCCACAAATAATAGAACTGAGAAAGATGACAATGGCTAGAATGTTGTGCAATACGTTGGTTGGTATCGTCTCCATTCAACCAAAGGCATTGGAAGCAGCTACAAGTGGAAACACAAGAAGAGAGTGCGGTGGAATAGCAAACATGGACTTCACTTTTTTGCTCGTTAAAAGCTTGTATGTTTTACCCACAGACTTAACATTGGTGACAAACAAAACAATACCATTTTCGGAGTCTCATCAAAATATTTTACGCAACTTTGTTATAAATTGTTTAGTGTTTTTATTTGATTGGCTAACGTAATTATTTGCGAGAAAGTTCTTAACTTGTTTGCTCTTTCGCGCCATGCGTATTTCCTTTGAAGCGTAACAGAAAACACCCCGGGCTGCGACAACCGCGTCTATAATTAAAATAGTAATAACAAGGTAAATTTTATTAAAACAAATGTTGGACATTGGCGCTTAACAAAGGTATTAGCTAACCGTTCCATAAAGTCTGGGAGCGCTAAAGTATTGTTAAGCTTAGTACCCACTTGGAGATTTTCTTAACCCGTAGAGTTAGCATTTGAGAAAACTTAAAAATATCCTTGACGCCACCAAGAATTTGCGAGGTAGATGGGTCGCCATGAAATTTTACTTTATATTTGAAAGAAAAAGAAAACGTGTAATCAATAACAATATCCAGTGTGTGTGTACGTGTGTGTGATCATGTTTTTGCATTTATTTGCAGTCAGTTGGAAATTTAGTCTTTTTATTAACAAGACATGTGGGCCAAATGCTTTTAATGTTTTTCTTTGAATTCAAAATCAGCAGATTTACATGAGTATTTGGTGTTTGTTGACCAAGTTATTGTTTATACTCTTTCTCAGTATTGAACAAGTCTTTGTTTACTCTTGTTTCTGCATTGCAAGTTAAGGCATAAACTTTACCAGCGAGTTTATATATTTTATTATACTTGTTACTTATTTTGTTTTGTATCATACTCTCTAAATACTGGTGTCTTTTTGATTGCATATCTTCTGGTCACACTTAAGCTATAGTTTTTTTCTCTTTGGTCAGCCATCCTAATACGCCTGCTTTTTGGGCTGATCAGAACCAGTTGCGGTGAGTGTGTCCACGAGTCAAGAATGTCCATAAAATAATCTTTAAACAAGTTTTTTGCCGTTTAAGTTCGGAATCCACGCAAAACAAGAATTATCAAGATCGAAGCACACACGCTTTACAATTTCTTCTGTCGATGCAGGCATTAGTACCACCTAGTGTTTAAATGAAACCGATTTTTAAATCGAAGTTTTGTCTTTCAGTTATTTTGTCGAGATATTGCCTGTTTCGCCCTGTTTTAGCTTTTCTTTCGTCCAAAAAATACCGCATCAGTTCTCTGGAAGACGAGTCAGCCTTGCGAAATTGCGCTTCACTCAATCCATACACGTGACCCTTGCGGAACATACGCGGCCAAAAAGTCGCTTGAAATAAAGCATATTATTCAGTTATTTGGTTAGACCTCGAGCAGCAAAATGTCATATTTTGCCTATACTTTTCCTAGCAACGGGTAACCATGGCAACCAACCAATGACATTTTTGACTTAATTTTGTCGTACTGTCACATACTATGATATCCTCATCAAGTATCTTCAGAAAAGACAATCCTCTGCGATATAGTTTTTTTCTAGGGGAACCGCCTTAAATCGATGGTCTAAGATTTTTTCTTTTCTAAGAAATCTTAGAAAAATATTTTGTGATATTTTGGGTGAGTTCAAGAAAGATTTTCAGGCAAATTAGGCACTCAGGGAAAACTGATAATTAATTAGCTAGTAGCAGAATAGTTAGCTGTTTTCAATCTGGCACGGTAGCTTAGTGGTTATAACTTTGGCATTTTGTGCGAGAGAACGGGATTCGATTCCCCTCTTGGCGCAATTTCTCTGACATGGCTTGAGTTAAACCAAGCCATGTGAGGGAAATTGAGAAGCCACACTGTGTAGGCTGTTGCAGGGAGTTGTCTGGTAGAGTGCAGACCCTAATTGGATCTGCGTAGCTCAAAATGAGCATTAAATACTCATACAGTGCGTACAGTATAATTAGCCGTTCCATTCCACACTTTTCTTCGTTATTGATTTTCCCATAGCCATCTATATATTATTATAGATCCACATAAAGTTGTGCTTCAATTAAACCAAAAAAAGGAACAAGAAACGATTGTGCAAAAAAGTTATTAATTTTACTGTTGCAAGCAGTATGTCGCATTATTAAACAACAACACTATTCTGATTTCAAGAAAAAACATGGAAAAGACGCAAAGAAGTTTTTAACGGCTAATTATACTAAAGGCGGTGATACACGATTCGATTATTCGAATTCGATTTGTCGAATTCGACAAATTGGATCGTGTATCATGTACAAATTGTATGCTTTTGGCATGTTCAGACTTGTCGAATTCGATTTTTAAAAAGTCGGACCGGTTTAACTTTTTCGATTAATCGAAAGGTTTTTAACCAATCAAAATGCTTAAAATCTGTACATCAAATGTGCGTTCAGAAAAATGTGAGTTTCCATATGAAAAATAAACATTAATAGGGGACGTTTAAAAACATCATGTCTTCAAAAAAAGATAAAAGAGAATTTAACGAGATTTTTTATCAGTGAATGGATGTTGGAAGAAGCGCTGTGGAGCTTATTAGCAGAAGACATCCAAAGAAAATTAAAATAATCTTCTTGCTCTAATAGATATTCGTGTAATAACATATAAGACACCCCAAAATTAGGTCTTTTCTGCAGCATTTTTTCGTACACATACAACATTTCTAATATTTTCTTAAATATTTAGTTGCTGAAATAAAAACTGCAACAGCAGCGAGTTCAACTTCGCTCTATGAAGAAAAATATTAAAAATCTGTTCTCGTGTAACACTAAGTCAAGTTTCGATTTTATTTTAATGCTCATTATAATTTACACAAATCGAATTCGATTAATTGGATCGCGTATCATCGCTTTAAGCGTAGCGTCAATTAACCTGCATCGGCTAACTGTATATTCTGTTACAGGCTAATCATCTTTTCACCCTGACTGTTCGGTGCAGGCAACAATAAACTTTTGTCACGTTTCGACAAATTTTCTGCCAAAATATTAAAAAAACCTGTGCGAATATATCTGATAGAAGTAGCCCCTTTTTCCCATAAGAACAGGAGTTGGGTGTCCAGCCATGGAAATATTATGCAAAGGAGGACAAGGGTTTTTTGTTGCTGTTTCCTTCAGAAAAAAAGGCACTCTAATCAAAGCACTATTTTATGTAGCTAGCTCGATAGCTAAGAACTTCACGACTATAAAAAGGGGTATGTCAGCACCAATCAAAAGGAGACCCAAGTCAGCACCAAAAATTGAGATAGCTAGCTAGCCAGCACACCTTTCTCACTTAGCTATATATAAAATAATTCTTACCTGAATTCTTACCTGAATTCTTACACGAATTTAAAGAATAGTGTTTAGCTCCCCAGCTACATCAATAAAGCTACCACGACCAACCAGACCAGCAAGGGGCGAACAACAAAATGTTAGCACTTTTAGTCATGGCCGCACACGGAATGTTCTGGCCACACGAAGAGTACACAAAATCTGTTCAGATTGGTCATTAAATTGACAAAGATTAAAATGAAGCATCTTCATTGGCTCAATAATGGTATAATTTAAATACTAAAATCTACTGTCCTATAATGTATGCGAATAATTTAAAATATTAAGAAAATAAATTTACATATATTAAGCTACAAATTTATAAAAATTCAAGTACACATAAGAAGGTTGGACAAATATTGCATAATAAACGCAAAAAATTGAAAAAATATTTTAAAAGTAGACCTTGTTAAAGATCACTGTCGTATGATCGATTTTACCGTGGACAATGAAAAATTACTGGTTTAATTTGGAAAAGCCGTCGTTAATGTCGTAACATTCACAATTTAAACATTCTAAACATTCAAAACTACTTTAGGGAATAGATTTTCGCGGCAATTAATTTTCGCGACTCCGCGAATAAAAAATAAGATATTTTTTAGATTTGAATAGTACTACATTCCTTGAAATTAAGTCAAATTAAAAAAGGAGTTATCATTGCATTTTTGAGCAAACCTTTTGTTTTTGCGAAGGAAAGGGAAAGAAGTCGCGAAAAATACGACCTTAAAGTTTGAATTCGAGAGAACTCAATTTCCCGAAATACAAAATTGATGAAAATTCGCGAGAACTAACGTTCGCGAATAACAATTTTATGAGCTTAACGTTTCGTATAGTTTATCAAAATTACGTCATAAATATAACTAAAAAATATAGAAAATGAACCAGAAGGAGTCAAATATGGCTATGAGTATATGCTAGCTCCATTACGTTCAAAATTCTTTACTTCTGTCAATTCTGGAAAAACCACAATTCGTTTCTCAAGGTCGTTTTTGTCAACCACTAACTTTGCAGTTCTTTCTTTTTCTTCAGCTAATTTCATCTCTAAATGTTTCTGTTGAACTAGTGCCTCGGTAAGTTTGGAATTTGATATTTTCAACTCCCTTTCTAGTTCTTTTATTTTATCACCCAAACATGTCACAGACTGTTGGAGTTCTTCACAGAACGTCTAAAACAACACAACAGCCATATAACTGCTTATTCCACTTGGAGCAAATGCACATATAAAATAGTGTGGTATATAATATTTTCTTGGCATACCGTCAATACTCCATTAAGCTTATTTATTAGATTAATTTTGACCTATTTTTTACTCCATACAAAGATCCTTGCACCAAAATAGAAGCCCCTGTGCAGTGTACGGGGTAAAGAAATATTGTTACAAGTTTACCCCTACAAGTTGCAACTTTTTTAATAACAAACCTTTAGACGCGTAAAAATGCCAGAAAAGGCTACAAATAAAAAAAATATCCATATATAACATATATATTCGTTCTGGGTTTTTTCCGATCTTTTTTTTGTGTTAATTATCCCTGACCTCTGGTAATTCCTGACCTCCGTTCATTTACAAACTTAAGATTTGAGGAAATTTGAAAAAATTCTTAACCTTTTTTTGAGAAGGTACTTCTTGAAAATAATTAAGGAGATTATCATATTTTTCTAAATAAATTGAGAATATTTCAGATTTTAAGGTGATGCCATTGAGTCAAGAGTAAATTATTTATTCTTCTTTTATTGGTGAGGTAGCATTCACATAGCATCTACCCAAACGCCTCTTAAAGTGTAAAATGTTACATCATTTTAATAGTACCCTCTGGCAAGATATAATATAAAAAGTAACATTTTTAGCTCTAAGAAATATTACACTTTAGTACAAAGACGATTAGATCTCCATAAAAACCCCAAAAGAAAATCTCTGGGTTCAAACAACAATACTTAGAACATTTCTTGTAACAAACAAGTTGTACTTACTCTACTTTGGTCTATACTTTCGTATGGCCCAGGTGGATCGAGCAGTCTTAAAAAGTCCTTTATTACATCACTGGAAGAAAAACAGGAAGACACAATGTATTTAACATAATTAGAAATGTGGTAAAAAGTAAAATATAAAACAAGTTTTAAAATAGCATAAGCTTTTCGGTTAAAACCATCCTCAGTGCTTACATAGATGTAATAAATTTTAATGTGAACGTATTTTTTACATCATTTCAAAGTTCCACAAGTTTACAAACAATAAGTTTGAAATTGCAATAAAATGGAATACAAAAAAGATACGCCAACTGTTTTCACTAAAAGATCGAAATCCATACCCTTCTTGCGTTATTTATGAAGGAACACCTCTGAGAACGAGGTTGAGGAAAAACTTAGAAGCTTCATTTATCGCATTGAAACGTCCAAAATTAAATGAACAACTTGAATCTAAAAAACTTCTGTTTTTAGAAATGGAGTGACGTGACAGAAATGTATATGTCTACGTTATCACAAAATGTTTATCAGCTGATATACATGCGTGATAACAAAATGTGATTTCGATGTATGTAGTAAATGATAATTGCCTTCTTGAGGGTAGTTATATTTTATTGTATATATATGTAAATTACTTTTTTTAAAAACTCATACTTATGTAAAAAATACGTTCACATTAAAATTTATGCACTAAATGTATGCACTGAGGATGGTTTTATCCGAAAAGCTTATGCTATTTTAAAACTTGTTTTATATTTTACTTTTTATCACATTTATTCTATGGCGAGTTACTATAATAATAATTAGAAATCAGGCCACAGAATTATTTAATTTCAAGGTAGTAACATTTGTATGTACTTGCCTGTTGCTGATGTTGTCATGTTGCATTAAAACTTCGAAATATATTTGCAACTCCCTACGCATCCGTTGCAAATAATCTAGAGTATGAAAAAGTAATGAAACCTTTTGTTTTTACTGCTTTCATTTTGTACCTCAAATCATATCGGTGTAAAACGAACCTTTGACTTTCAGTATAGCTTAACATTTTACAGGTTCCGGTGGGGGAAAATTTAGGTTTTTAAAATGTAATAAAAAAAAAATACTTTGAAAAAAATGCATGTTACAACAAACAGCTTTTAAAAATTTAGGAGGAAGCAATATTTTGGGTCCAAATTTAATTTTTTAATACATTTTAGGAGGGTCTCTATTTTTTAAGATAATTTAAGAGATCTTAGAAGGTGAGACCACTCTACTAATAATGGTCACTCTGATAAAAACCAACTTTAATTAAAAAAAAGATGACATTACCTTTAGAAAATTTTCTCCCAAACTTTCTTTTCTTTGGTAATTTGACACAAAAACTTGGAAACTCTTTGCGTAGCTATAAAAACAACATGATACTTTTGTGTTATTTCAATCAATTTTTATCTTGGTCAATTTTTATTCTTCATCAATTTTTACCCTATTCTACTTTTCAGTCTTTGCAACAAGAATTTTTTCCTCTCAGCTTGTATTGTAAGTTGAAGTACACGCTTTTTTATAAGAATAGTGTTTTTTCGTTCAGGGTGAAGTATTCTTATGATTTGGCAAAATATGAGGGTGAAGTATTCTTAATGTATTCTTATTTTTCAGAGTAAAGTTTCTGTCACATGTATGCACAAGAACAACTATTTCGTGACAGCTGAAATGTTTCTTCTGAATGAGATGTTACACATATTTTTTAGTATACTGTTACGCATTTACGCTATGAGAAAATTAGGTGTGGATGAGTGGCTAGTTACGATGGTACAAACAGTCTATGTACAGCAATGCTAGAAGTCGTGTCAGGATTAAAGATTCACTTAGTGATGAATTTAGTGTAAATGTTGGTGTACATCAGGGTTCTGTACTTAGTCCTTTGTTGTTTGTTCTAGTCTTAGAAGTGCTGTCGATGGAGTTCAGAACAGGTTGTCCATGGGAGCTATTGTATGCAGATGATTTGGTTCTCATAGCAGAGTCGATGGAAGAATTAGTTGAAAAGTTTGAGAAGTGGAAGAAAGGACTAGAAGAGACAGCAAAGTCTAAAGTCATGATTAGTAGCATTGCAGCCAAGTGTGACCTTGTAGTTGGAAAGTGGCCTTGTGGAGTTTGCAGGAAAGGGGGTTGGTAGTAACTCAATTTTTTGTCAGACTTGCAAGCATTGGGTACATAAGAAGTGCAGCAGTATTGGTGGAAGGTTAAGAGCTGACATTCAGTTTGTGTGCAAGCGTTGCAAAGGTGAGATTATAGAGAATGAAGTATTTCCAGCTTTAATGATGTACAACAGTGGCTCGTTAGAGATAGTTGAGAACTTCTGTTACTTAGGTGATATGTTGGGCAGTGAAGGGGGTGTTGGAAGAAGTGTTACTTGCAGGATAGGTTCTGCTTGGAAAAAGTTCAGAGAGTTACTGCCTTTATTGACTAGCAGAGTCTTGTCAATTGAGGTAAAAGGTAGGTTGTATGAGGCCTGTGTAAGAAGTGTTATGTTGTACGGTAGTGAGACATGGGCAGTGAAGCAGGAAGATCTTGACCGTTTAGAAAGGAATGATATGAGAATGGTTAGGTGGATGTGTAACGCCAGTCTGAGAGACAGAAAGAGTTCAGATGAGCTAAGAAGCAGGCTAAGTATCCGTAGAATTAAAGATGGTATCCAGGTAAGAAGATTGAATTGGCTGGGGCACTTGGAAAGAATGGAGGAGGATAATTGGGTAAGAAAGTGTAGAGACTTGATAGTTCCTGGGGCAAAGCCCAGAGGCAGACCGAGAAAGACTTGGCAGGAGGTTATAAGGACAGTCTTGATACAGAGGAAGTTGAGTTTAGATCTAACACAGTCTAGATCAGATTGGAAGAGGGTCATTAATATACCCCGTCCAACCCATGCTACCATGGAAAACGGATGTTAAGCCGAGAATGATGATGATGATGATTTACAGCATGTTTATGTTTTTCTCCCCAGAGATATTAATCAAACCAAATATAACAGGTTAAAGATTTGTCTCATTTTGATGTCCCTAATTTTTTGGTTAACTAACAATTTTATTCTAAACAAACTCACCCTGGAAATATTCTTAAGATATTCTTACAATTTAGGCAATTTTCACCCTGATATTCTTATAGAAGTTATTCTTATAAAAAAAAGCGTGTATAATTTCTGAAAATCTATGGAATCAAACCACTATTTTATGACCTTATCTGTGTGGTAAGAAATTGTTTGTGTTAATTATTTTACTTTTATTGTAAGTTGAAGTAGGGATGGTGAAAATTTCACAAATTAGCATGTAATTTTTGACCATGTTGCTTTATTTATTTATTTGTTAATAGAAGTTATAATAAGGGCTGACAACAACTAATGCAATATATACCTTCTTATGCAGTATAAAAAAGTCTTTATAAGTTCTGTAAACAAACCAACTGTTTTCATCAGCGATTACGTGCAATTTGTAAACCTAAATAGCAGAACATCTATATCAGAGGAAGAAGTATATAACAAATAATATACAAAATTAAAAATACGAAGTAAAAAAATAATTTAAGCACAGAACCTACTGAGTACGTTTTTCTTTTCTTTAGGATTTCATACCCCACAATAGGTGCACAAACACCAGTGGAGGACTGTGGTGAAAACACATCCTCGTAGTAGTTTTTTGATTGATCAGTCAAGCATTCTGTGGAAGAATCATAATCCCATTTTATCTTTGAATTTCTTTTTCCCATTCCTTTACATTGTGTGCAGATTTTCTTGGTTCCCTTTTACTAATTATTGTGATTTTGCATACTTTGTCAATTATTTTTTTTAACAAAAGCAGTCTTGTTACGTGTGTCTAAAATAAAAGACATTTTCAGATTCTTCATTTGATTATAAATTAAATTCTACCATTTCTCACAGAAATAAAAAATTTTTTTGTATATATATATGCACATAACATACATACAAAAAGTGAACAAACTTATGACTTCTATCATACGATATTTCTAGTATATATGTTGATGTTCTTTTTAAAACTTACATCCCAGTTGAAGTATATATATATATACACTGTAATAAGATATGTATATATATAAAACCACAAATTTTATTTTCTGAGGTGACAACAAACATGATAGATGAGTTCTCTATGTGCGTACTATTAACAAATGTGCAATGAATAAAGTGTACAGAGAAATGAACTTTAGGATAAAAAAAATCAAAATAGAGTTTCCACCATATATCTACATATCTTGCCATGATTGTCACGAAATTTCTAAACATACAGTTCTATTCTAATGTCAACGTGACGGCTTTTCCTCTGTACACCTAGCTGTTATGATTTAAAAACTGTAACTTGATAATAAAAATAAATATATATGGGAAATTGTATTGTTGACATTTTGTTACAGATATTTTATCTTACTGTATGTCTAAAAAAAATTATCAACATATAATAAATTTTGACTTCACAAAATTTATTACTGCTCTGTAACCTATTTTCCAGCTTATCCCAAACTAAATAATTCTTTCCAAATTTTCCCAGGAGCTGGCCATCTTGTGTATGGGGGAAGATAAAGCAAGACTTCATTCATGGAAAAACATTATCTGATTAGTACGATGGCCCGATGGCTCACTTATCTTCCAATTTAAAAACACTTCTCTTCTATGATCCAAACAGTTCTCTTCTGTATTCTCACACTTCTCTTCTGCATTTTGACACTTCTCTTCTGCACTTAACACTTCTCTTCTGCACTTAACACTTCTCTGCATGTGGCCTCAAACTTTCTTTTCGCAACTAAAATTTAAAATCTGGTCCGCAATTTTACACTTATGGTTTGTATATTTTTTTCACTTTTCGCAAGAAGTATACTTGGCTAACACGTGCTCAATTTACGGACAGCTTATTGTAGCAGGTCCCGAAGCATGTGCATGAATAAAATAATATCACTAATCAATTCAGATTAGTAGCAGAGTAATTAATTTTATTTATCAATAGACCCAATAAATGGCAAAATAAATGGCTGCCCAGAGTCCTCAAAGTCATGGTAGTGCCAACCAAGCAAATCACATGTTTTTCTTAACTATGATGAATATGCTTTATAAGAATATTAGGCTAGGATTCTAGTTTAAAAACAATAGTTCTTTTGTTGAGAACATTAGAAAAATAAGAATACTGACCAGCTTGGTTAGAATTTATTGTGTGTATTGAAAAAGATAAAGAAATGCTTCAACGGAATATCACAATATATTTTTATCTAAAGTACGTGTAGTGGTCCACTACACACAAATTTTTTGGAGAGTTATTAATTACTAAGAACACATGGCCGGGAGATGGTATGTCATTTATTCATCCTTGTCCCCAGGGATTTTCGCCGTCACCCATTATATTTTGAAAAGGCAAAAATGCCTGGGGACGAGGGTTGTCATTTATTCAAAAACTTGAGTTATCAAAATCCAGCTCAATCAATATTCCGGACCAGAATTAGGTCTGGGAATTTTTTGAGTTCATGGAAGAGAAGTGCTTCTCACTTTGGAAGAGAAGTGTTTCGATCGGAAGAGAAGATTCCCGAGGAAAGAAGAGAAGTGTTTTGACTAAGAAGAAAAGTGTTTTTATTAAGAAGAGAAGTGAGCCATAGGGGCCATCGTAGATTAGCTAGCTAGCTACCTTATTTATGAATTTTTTTAATATACAAATTTTTTTGAAATTAAATTATTTAGCTATTCTGCTCTCTTTTTATAATAACAGGTCACAAGCAATTGTCTACGTTACCACTGCATTCCCTTCACCCAGTCTGTGTGTTGTGTTCTGCACATACAAATATAAGAAAAGTATCAAACCAGAATAACCACACATAAAACATACAGAACATATATCTAGGAAATGCTGGTATAAAATGGACGGAGAAAAATATCATTACTGATTCCTCTCCACAAGTTGCGCAGTTGGGCCTCTCACTTAAAAACACATGGCAACAGCCAAAAAAGGCTCACTCACAACGAATGTCTTTTGGGATGTGACTTAGGTGTGATTTTTTTTGAAACTTTGCCACATCATAAAGCTCAAATTTCGTGATGATGCCTGATAAAGCCGGTTTTCCACTAGGCGGATTATTCCGTGCGGAGCGGAGCGGCCATTGTTCTTCTTATGAAAATTCCGCCAAGGGCGTTCCGCTACGCGCGGAATTAAAAGTTGAACCGGACTCGACTTTTCCGCCACTGTAAATTCCGCGAGCCAATCAAAATGCTTGATTTCGTGTGTTTTACATAAAAATTAAAATAGCTGAAAGCTGAAAGGAAATAGTGAAGCAGTAGCTGTGAATGCATCATTGTGAACCATTGTGACAAGAAAAAGGGAAATATGATGTCTTTCGCAGAATCTAATCAGATTTTGATGTCAAGCACGCCAATAGAGAGTCAAGTTACAGAATTTGACAAAGAATTGTTTATAGAGGAAGTAAGTAGAGCTTAGCTAGCTAGCTAGTTTATTTTTCTAAAGCTAAACTTTGTTTCTGTTTTTTTGTTTGCTATAGTCAAATAACTATATTTGTAAAACATTTGTAGGTTCGGAAATTTCCATGTCTATGGAACATTTATTCTACGGATTACAAAGACAGAAACATCAAAAATAATGCATGGCAAGAATTGGCAAGAATATTTCAAAAAGATTGTAAGTAAACTCCTACTATCTCATAGCTACATATATATTTGCTGTTGTTTTTATTTTCAGAAAGAAAGTAAAATCACATAATTTTTGGAATCTGATATTAAATATATACTGTGTATATATATATGGCTTTTTATTATTTGTAGGTGAATTCCTTCAAAAACAACTAAAGTATTTAAAAGACAACCTGAAAAAATGTCTCGACAGAAGAGCAAGGATGACAAAATCAGGTGCAGCTGCTTCGTCGTTACCAAAATGTAACTATTTTGAACAGATGTCCTTTCTTTATGAAAGAGCACCTATGAACTTTCCAACTGAAAGCAATGTACGGATACAGAGTAAAGAAAATGCAGAACAAACGTGTTCAGAGGAAAGCGTTGATCAACCCCCTGATGTAGATTTGTTCACACCGCCACAATCTCCTATGATTTTTAACAAAATTACGGACAGTGGCAGCGCTACTGTCACGGCAAAGCGGGAGAAAAGAAAACGCAGTGAGAATGCAGAAGGAAATAGAATTTTGAAAGAGTTGGATGCAATAGAGAAAGAATTAAAAGCTGATGATAAAGAGGAATGTGAAGATAGTCTTTTTTGCCGTAGCCTGGTGCCCACTTTAAGAAAATTATCTGCCAAAAAGAACAAAATGGCAAAAATTAAGATTTCGCAGCTGTTGTTTGAAATTGAGTTTGATGAGGAATGCGAATAAAACTAATTTTCTCTTTAACATTTTTTATATAACATATAACATTTTTTACAGTATTTGTATGGATGTACATTTTCTATACATGTTGACATAAATTATTCAGTTTTTATTTTGTCCTGTACTATTGACAATATCCCACTGCCATTCTACTGCTCCTTCATTGTTAAAATAGCATTTAAATTCATCCCGAATTAAGGCTGCCTGTTTTGAATAATTGTTTAAACTACAATTTGTTAAGTCCTGAATACCACTGATACTTTCAGAGTCTTTTCTCCATTCACCTGGAATAATATTGTTTCGGCTTCCTCTATCAACATAGTTTTCTGGGCAGTAATTGTAAGTATCATTTGCATTGGAAACAGTCATTAAGTAGTTGTGTAATGCCACCACTGCTTTAGTTATTAATACAACTTTGTCGACTTTACTTATGATGGGTCGGCGAAGAATTCGAAAGCGGCTTGCAGCAATTCCAAATACATTTTCTACTACTCGCCGCGCTCTTGAGAGCCTATAGTTGAATACTCGCTTTTCTTTCGCCAAGTTTTGAAGTGGATACGGTTTCATCATGTGAGGTTTCAGCCCAAAAGCATCATCACCTATGAAAGTAAAAGGCAACACACGATTCGACTTTGGTAGTTTTGATGCTTTTGGAACATTAAGTAGATTATTCTCAATGCTATAGCCAAGATTGCTGTTCCCATACACACTACCATCACTTTGTCTTCCTGTATCTCCAATATCTACCAGTAGAAATTTATAAAGTGCACTGCACACTGCCATAAGCACAATACTGTGTTGCTTTTTATAATTAAAGAATGCTGAACCTGATCTTGCTGGGGCCTGCATCACAACATGCTTTCCATCGATTGCCCCTAAGCAATTTGGAAAGTTCCATTTTTTATAAAATTCCTGAGCTACATGTTGCCATTCTTCTGGAGAGTTTGGAGGTTTAAGGTAGTTTTTCTCAGACAGAGCATCCCATATGGCCCTACATGTTTCAGGGATAATCCTTCCTACAACAGTTGGGCTCATTCGAAAGTTTGAGGCAATTGTCACTTGTGCATCTCCAGTAACTAAGTATCTCATAGTAACACATAATCTTTCACTTGGTTTGATCGATTCTCGCATTCTTGTTTCTTTCTTTACAACAAGGGGAGCTACCCAAGACAGTAACGTTTCCAAATCAGAAGGAGACATACGAAAGTATTGAAAAAACAGTTGATGATCATATAGCTTCAAATCCTGTATCAGTAAATGAAACTCCCCCTTCTGCTTTCGTTCTTGGTAAATTTGGCGTATCCAGAATCTTTTTTTATATTTCCTATTATTTATTTCATTTTCTAATGCCAACAATTTCAATAGTTTAACTTTTTTAAGAAGAACTAATCGGCGCCTGAACTTCATGGTGTTGTTTGCATAATGGCGCCGTGCTTAGTGGAAAAATAAAATGCGTTCTGCGGGACGGAAAATATCCTCTGCGCTGAACGCTCCGCACGGAATAATCCGCCTAGTGGAAAACCGGCTTAATGCCTCATCATTGCCAAGGTCAAACATCAAATGACCAAAACAAACTCTGTTCTCGGGATTTTTTTGACAAGCGAGACAATCACTGGATAGACGAGGCATAATTTCTGCCCGCACTTGCCTGCTATCTTTTAAAAAAGCTATTACAAGGATTTTAATTAAATAAGTTTGACCATACGAATTATTTTAGCTCGTGCTTGTGTGAGGGAAAACTGCAGCACCAGCAGTCCGTCAAATTCGTTCAAAAGATTTCTCCGCGCAGCTTTGGTAAATCATTTTTCACTTTATCGTCCTTCTTACTTGTCAAAACTGTTCTTTCAGAAAAAAGTTAATGCAAGAAATTCTTGAATGAGCGATGATGGAAAATATACGCCTTATATCTGCACACACATCCAAGAATTTTTATAGCAGGACTTCTCTGTTACTTCTCATCCATAAGCTAACCTAGCTAGCTCTAGCGCTGCTTAGCTATCAGACTGACAATATACATCCTGCTATATTAATTGTATATTAACATAACCTTTTTACAGCTACCTTGCTACAACTCTGATCAAAATTGTTGGAAAATGGCAGTTTGTGAATCCTTTTTTAAAGATATCTAGCTCTAGCTAGCTCTAGCTAATGGGTAATAAAATTGTCAAGTGGTCAGTAATTCGTTTCAGCTTTGTTGCCATAGTGATTGTTGGCACTCTCTTCATCTAATTGGAATTTGCACCTACAACCATCAAAATGATATCTCAACTGGGATATATACCTTTTTTAGCAGAGATGCATGGCTCAGGTAGACCCTATTTCACGGGACAAACTTGCAGTCATGTCCCAAATTTGAACTAGGATTGTAACATCTTATCTGGTTCTTTATTGTATTTTACCTCCTATTTCAGTCAAGGATAACACATAATTGAGGGATCCCTCATTTATAACTAGGTATACAAGTTTACAGTGTTTTGTCTGTGTGGTCTTTAGTTTTGTTGAGCAGTTATAAATACCACAGAAAACAATGGCAAGAGATATTCCTCAAACTTTAATCCGGACCAAACAAGACGTTCTTTGGCCCTCCCTATAATTTAATCATTATCTTGCTGTGAAATTGTTTTGTCGTAAAGCCGTATTTCCACTTAGAAATACAACATATCGTAACGTATTATTTTGGTTTCAACAATTGGTTTAAAAGATAACTATTCATAATTATTCTTTTGTTTGTTTAATTTTTTATACAAATACTATAAAAAATCGATTTTGCTATCGTGTAACCATCACATACTGCTGATGTGACATTTTAAAAAATACCGCAATCGAGAGGTATATACCTTGATTATGTGTTATCTCTTACTGAAAAAATAAAGAACAACTTGTTAAAGGTTCAACCCGTGCATGTTTGGTATCTTGGGGTTTATGTGCTTACACATTCTTGAACACACTTGAGCATTTTTATTTCTTCGTCAGTTGTTTTTTCAGAAACAATTTCATAGATGGTACATCTAGAATCTGAGTTGTACTAAGATGCACCTACTACTTGTGGTTTAACTTCCTAACTCATAACAGAATTTATATAGCAAACCGCAAAAAAATTATATTTCTAACAATCTATGCCGTTTGATATATATTTGAGCTGTGTTGGAATTCAACACCTTCATTGATTGTTTTGTGCACAATATTTTCTTTCAACCAATTCTTTCGTTTGTAAGGATCTCTTAGATTTTGCTGATAAATGATTGGTGGTTGTCTGTTGTTTTTATGCTCTTTCTTTGGTTGTAACTACCCGTTTTTCAGTATATAATTTATTCAGATAAAATCATTGATCTTTTGTTTCTAGAGATATTGTTTGTACATCCAAAGGATTATATGTCTTGTAATGTATTTATTGTAGATCTCCACAAATTTCACATATCGACTGTTCCTTCTCTATCTAAAAAAACATGCCGCAGAAAGTTTACGTTGGTAATCTGCCTGATAATTGTCCTCCAGACCAACTGCGAGATTTATTTGGTGGATATGGTAACATAAAAGAACTAGACGTCATCAAAAATTTCGCCTTCGTTCATTTTGATGCCCAAGAAGATGCAGATCGTGCTGTCCATGACTTAGATAATACAAAAATGCTTGGCCAAGTTATAAAAGTACGTATGTCTAACAGTCAGAAATCTCGGGAACATGATAGAAGACCACATCGTCGCTCAGGGCCAAACGCACCTAATAAGTCGAATAACGGCCCACGTATTCCACCACTTAATGGGCTAGGTGGTATATTAGGAGCAGCCCCCGGTGCTGCTCCAGGTTTGGGTGATCTTGGCATATTTTCAGCTGTAAACACGTTAGCAGCTGTTGCAGAAGAGCAAAAAAGAGCTGCACTTGCTCCAGACAGGGAACGAGAACGAGAGCGTCGCCGTGAGCAACCAGACCCTGATGTTCGTGTGAGGAGAGAGGTTGTACATACTCGTGATGTGCCAAATGCCAGTAGATTAGGCATTGGGGACGGCTATGTTATCTACGAACGCTATTACGTCGATCCTTCTCATCCGTTGTTGAAAGGTCTTCCTGTGCCAGAGTATCCCCGAGTTACGGATACTTACGCAGCTCGAGACTCGTATGAACGTGATGATTATGATGACTTCAGAGAAAGAAGTCCTGTTCAATCTCGTCGTGATTATGATTATGACAGAGATTCTCGAGATTACTCTCGTGATTATTACGATAGGCGTTAGATACCTTGTCTGCTTATAACTTTTTTCGCTGTGCTTTCGTCAGTTTTATTTGAATACTAATCGACATTTTATGATGTTTTGTCGTTTGTTGTTTTGTCATTTATTCCAACCGTCGCGATTCGTTTAAGCGCGACTTGCGTATCGTTGTTTCGATTTATCGAAAAATCTTCATACGTTTCAATCGTTTTAAAAGTACCTTAACGTCTTTCTTTTCGTTTAAACGAAAGATTGCAACATCATGCATTTCTCTCTCTTTGAACAAAATCAAAGACCAAAAACTTTTTCTCGTCAAGTATTAATCAAGTTGTTTGTTTTTTCTCGCACAATCTTTTTAGACTTTCTACCTAAACATGTAGCTTTTTTCCAGCTGATCTCACGTTAAGAAGATTCAGGTAAAAAAGGTCGTATTTTAACACATTTTTAACAAATAACACAAAATTTTAGCTGAGGCTTAAAGTTGCTGTTTCTTTGCTCAGTTATGCTGGTAGGCGAGTCAAAGTCGTATAAAACCTCTCTATGATTTTCAGAACACGATAACTCTCGAAAATGATTGCTGTTTGATAATCCCTGCTGTTTTCTTTTTTTATGTTTACTCACTTTAGGCTGGCTGTGGCTTACAAGTTACTTTGTTTTTTTTTGACAGTTTTGAGTCTCGTGCATATAAGATGTTGCTTATAAAGAAGGCGTTTATGAGGGTACCTTATCGGATAATAATAGTTGCCTAAAATGTTAGTAAAACATTTTAGGGTCGCAAAAATATTAGTCACTGGCACGGAATTCAGTCACTTCAATTTATGGAAAGCACATTTTTGTAAAAGAACAATATTTGAACCAAAAAGTCGCATATTACTGACTTTTGTGATAGACCAACAAAAAGACCAACAAAAACAAGTGAATATTAGAATGGTCAATATGCTTAATTCTGGAAGTCCGCCTAAGGTATTTTCCTTTTTTTATCTCGAACGTTCTCTATCTCGAACAAATTTTTTGGTCCCTTGCGAGTTCGAGATAGAGAGATTCCACTGTATTTGTAAACCTTAGGAAAAATAATCTTCCATGAAAAAAATTATCAGTGAAAGTTACGGAAATTTTTTGAATGACCCACGAATCCTGTATTTTGTCTAAAACTTTTCTTTTTTTTTTCCTTGTTGGCAAATTTGAAAATGCGCGAAAATTACGCGAAAAAGATGGGTTTCTTTAATGCGCGAAAATAAGTTTCAGGGTTTGATTTTTTATTTAACTTTCATTGCTGTTTAAACACTAAAGTTACCTTAAGTAAAAAATTGTTTGCTGAAGACAATATTGCGAGGCAGAACCTCCAGAATTGTGTAAAATGCGGAATAAAATAATTCGAAGGGTACTTTCTTATTTAATTTACGGAATTAAGTTTTTGCAAGGCAAATTTGCAATCATTATTTCCGCATTCTCTTCTTCCGCAATCTTTTTTTCCCTTAAGATTTTCGTTCATTAAAAACAAAGGAGGTATATCTTTCA
Source organism: Hydractinia echinata (assembly GCA_030067915.1). Classification (NCBI taxonomy): domain Eukaryota; kingdom Metazoa; phylum Cnidaria; class Hydrozoa; order Anthoathecata; family Hydractiniidae; genus Hydractinia; species Hydractinia echinata. The sequence goes on from JASGCC010000031.1 coordinate 859,709, forward strand.
TCTTACCGTAAACCTCCGAATATAAGCCCACCCGTCTATAAGCCCACCCGTCTATAAGCCCACCCGTGTATAAGCCCATCATTTTACTCATTACTAACGATTTCCATGTATAAGCCCACCCGTGTATAAGCCCATAATATTAGAAGGGAAAATTTCATGGTTGTTTTTCTTTTACTAAAAAACTTTTTTTTTTGCAAAAACATACAAGTACAAGCTATTTCTTCAGTTCTTTACGAACTAGTCCTCTATTGATATTTGGTCCATATAAGAAATAAACACAAGGGAGCTCAATTCCTCCCCCTAGAACCCATGTCCCTTCAGGTGCACGTCGTTTTTCGCCGGTTATTTTCGCTTTAATGTCATATATTTTCCACTCCTTCATTAATGGGAACAGCTTCTTCGCTAGAGCTTCAGGCACATGCCCAATAACCTTTCGATCTTTATTCATTACAGCAATGGCGTTTTTGCTTAATGTATTATCTGGTGTGGATTAACTAATAATTTAGATGGGACAGAATATAAACAAATTAACATCCGAGGTATAGACGACTATACGATGCCTCAACCAGAGGAGGAATTCCACCTTGAAACATCAAGCGAGGAAGAAGATGATGGTGGCGGAGACAATGTAGAGACAGCGACGTCGAGCGAAAGTGAAGATAATGGTGATAGCGAAAGTGAAGATAGTGAAGAAAATGGCGATGAGTGAAAAGTTTTTATTACGTAAAATATATGCATAGATATTTATTATGTTGCAATTGTTTTCCATGTATAAGCCCACCCGTGTATAAGCCCACCCCCGTGTATAAGCCCACCCCAAAAAAGCTTACGAACTTGTATAAGCCCAGGGCTTATATTCGGAGGTTTACGGTATCGTTTATAGTGTTAATCATCGTCATCATCCACAACTTTGTCCTCTCAGGGCTTGTTAAGTTTATATTTGAACGGAACCTGAATCCGTCTAAATATAAAAAACCTAAGAAGTTGTATGGTACTAATTATCGGAAGTATTTTGGCTAAATTCGCGAAATTAGTATCCGGAAAAGAAATATTATTTTACTAGTCGATGATAAGGCCCGTGAAAAAATCCACTTAGGCCAAAAAGAAATAACAAAGATCCGTCATTTGAATTTTAATGACGTCAGCAATGACCCGTCGATGCACATAGATTTTTTTACAATTGTGTGTGGAGCTTTAAACACTGATCAAATTTATGTATGGCAACTCGAGGAAATGCAACAAACATATTGCCAGTGACAGGACCAGTTATGAAATAAACAGTGTGATGAAGTGCATATGCACCTCCTCGATGGAGCACAATGTCCATGCGCTGCCACGTGCTTCCCAGGAGACTAACGGAACGTATAAAAAGACGCACTTATATGAAATCATGGTTGGAAACCGTATGAAAATCGTATAAACGTTATCAAATCTGATCGAATGTTGTATGTTATATAGCTAAGTCATTTATCATTAGTATTGATTATATATTGTTGTACATAGGTATTTGAGTTGAAGACACGTACATTTCCATCAATACGCACTAGACTTTTTTTTGTTTGTAACAGGACCGTAGCAGACACCTGAATTTTCTTAGGGCGGGAGGGAATTTTTGATATTTTAACCTTCTATATTCGGTAAAAATGCATCGTCCGTACAAGTCTTCCCGTATTAACTATAATGGACAAAAACTTCGGGGATGCTTCTTAAAGCTGCGACACATTTCTCTGACAAAATTTCCCCTTGTGAATATTTTCTCTAATAAGGTACGCGTTCACGTAAAATATTACTAGAAACCTTTTGCTGTAAAAGAATTGGCAACAGAGTGTAGATGTGGTTACAATATTATCCAAGTGTCGTGAATGCGAGGTGGGTTTAAAAATAATTAATTGGACTTAACTTGTTTCTTTTGTCAAAAGATCAAAATGCACAATAGAAGTAGTGAAAGATGTTAAGGTAAAAGTATTTACCAATAAAACAGTTTAAAGGTACCCTATTATGGTATGGTACATAAATTTAGATAGAGAAAATCATTTTACGTAAAAGTCCCGACCACAACCTCGTCCGCTAAAAAGCACTGGGGACAAGTTTTTTGGACTCGCCATTATTTCCAACCTTCCGTTTCTTAACCCTTCAGGAATTTTATGCGCCGAAATATTGGTTTCTTCATAATTAGAATTTCGTTCGTCTTATTATGCAGGATTTTTTTTTACTTCATCAAGGCAAGTTTTACTTCCCTTATTAATAATAATCATATCAAAATTTTTAGTTTGACAAAACGCACAAGTTAGTAACATACGCCCTTTAAATTTTAAATGGAACAAAAAAGTCTTTCACTTCTGTGGTGTTCATTGAAATACAAATTTAAAAAGAATTTAAGTGATGAAAAATCAAAAAGGTTTTGATAATGATAATCATCGACGGTGACGTGCTCAAAAACTTCATCGCATTTTAGTTCCCGCTAAAGCGACGAATCCTCGTCGCGGCAAAGGGAAGACGAAGAGCTTATCGCCCTGAAACTTTGCTGATGAAGATGATAATGTTGCAAAGACACCACCATTTTTGATTTAAGGGAAAAGGAAAAAATATTATAAAGACAATATTTTCTTTGTCCAAATTTTATGGCGTTCATGCAGTCTATCTTAGTTCTGTTCAATGGAGTATTTTAAAAAGAAAGAAATCCTTTAGATAGGCACATGAAAAGAGTGTTATATTCCAAAGTTGTTTTATATGTGCTAAAAAATGTTGTGTTACCGAAGATAAATACGAATAGGTGTATTATGCAGACCAGAGTTTTGTATTGTCAGGACCAGAACTGTCTACTTTGCAGGCCATCGTATGACGTCATTACTGGTACTGATAACGTCATTTTCTAGTATTTTTAACACGTTTATATTGAGATGTTCCATTTAACATTATGAAAGTTTCGACTTATGAGCATTTTAAGCTCAGAATTTATCAGCCGCGGGCACTTTATGCCACTCTACCTTCCCCAACCTTGTCACACAGACACCGCGTTATAACAGTAACAAGCTCAGGTACAATAGGGTTACTCTACCTTATGTACATCTTCGATCAAATGAAAAGCCATTAAGGTAATTAAGGTGTTTATGCGATTAAATTATTAAAATCTCGCTCGTAAAAATATTTCCATTGACCAATCACACTTAATATCATAGTTATAAAAAAAAACTATGTTAATATATAGCTCAATCATTTAACTTCTTATAAAATATAAATGGGTTCCATTGTAATTAAGCGATCAACAGCTATAATATATTTGCAGACTTTCTTAATTAAATTGGTCAAAGAAGATGAAATGAAAAAACAATGTGAGTCCTTTTTCTTCGTCATTTTTTCGCGGTTTATTTTCAAATGCTATTCGCTCTCTGAACACCGTTTTCGGCATCTCTACGTTTCTGCTTTAAAAAAGTCTCAAGTGTTTTTAACCTTCGTTAAACTTGTCACACTTAAGCCAGAACTCTTTTTCACTTACTTGTGTTTTTAATTATTGAGATTTTTAACCTAAAATCCTTATCAAAAGACTGCTGCAAAATTTCGTGTCAGGATTTAACTTTTTCCGTCGAATAATATATATTAAATATTGACATATATTTAAGGAATTGTGCCATCCTCGTCCCCAGGGTTTGTTGCCTATGCCAAAGCCGCTAGCGCTTAGGGGACGAGGTTGCGAATTGTGCACGACAGCTTCACCCTTTGTGTTAATGCGCAAAAAATATTTTATAGTCACAGTATATAGTCACAGTATATCAACCTCTTTCCCAGCGCCTGTCACAGTATATAAAAACCTAAGTATGTGAAGCAATTTTCTATCTGAGACTTAGCTCCAGTTAACTATTACATGTTACATGTTGCATGTAAAATTTTTATCTCCTTACTTTGTGGTTTAATACTGAAGGGTAAGATGTCTGCAAATGCGAGAGATGATGAGGTCACAGCGTCAAACTGTATTGCCTCTTAAAATTGCTTCCAAGACGAATAAAGTGAGGGGGCAAAGGGGAGCAGGGTAATTAGACCCCTCTTTACATGAATTGTTTTTAAAAAAATTCAAGTACTTTTAACAAACTTTGAATATTTTCAGAAGACTTTGAGCGGTTTCAAGAATTCCTAAAGAAAATTTGAGACGGCAACAAAAAACGTTTGTCACGTGTCAACGACAAATATCTTTTTTAGCGAATAAAAAAATAGCCACAGAAAGTGTCATTTGGACGTTATGTTAAGTGTCATTTTGTGCACATTGAGGAAAAACTTCCAGAATCATTAAATCTACCATTGGATCCGACAATGGTAAAAGACATATTCGCGACCAATTGACATCAAAATTATGGAATGATTTTCGTTGCAATTTAATAAAAGAGCCGCCGGTGTATTTGTCCTTTTTTATTTCGACATGTTCGCCGTCAATTGCTCTTAAGGCGTGTGGAAAATTCCATCTCTTTTTTCATTTCTATGAAATTTCACGCCTATTCAGCTTTGTTGGATGGGATCTTGCAAGCTGAATATTTTTTCTCAGTTTTTTTTCCTTTCTTTATTTTATACCACAAAATTAAAAAATTAGCGTGATGTGGTAATTCAATCTGGCAAACTTTTATCTGCGCGAAAATCAATCTTTTTTCAGAATTTTTTTGTCCTTTTCAGACACATTTTTCGCCAATTAAAAGTTTCTCTCATTTTTGAGCCCAGGGTCTGTAGTGTTTTTAAAATCAAAAACAGAAGCTAAAAACGTTACTTATAATGGTATGACACTTTAACCACGATCGTATTGGTCACAGGCGACCCGCCCAACTTAACATGTGTGTTGCATTGGTCACAAGTCACGTGACTTGCATAGAAAGCACGTGTGTACAAATCGAGTAAAACTGAAATATCTTGTTGATTAGCTCACTGTTTATCACGTGACTTTATACCCTGCGATACGTGCATGAACAGAAAAGAAGTATTCTGACGTTCCATAAGGAGAATTTTATCTATATTTGCACAAGACAATAAATTAATCAATTGTTACCTCATCGGGAAAAAAATCGGGGGACAGTGCCTAATTTTTAGGGTAGGCGACGAAAAATATTCCTGCAGGCTTTCTTCAATTTTTCCAATTTGGTTCTACTTAAATCAACCGGCTAGTTTTTATACTAACATTAACTTATAATTCCAGGAGAGGGTAAGATCAGGGACAATGTTTTTTCTGAACAATTTTACATTCCCTAATTTTCCTAAAACTCAACTTCAGTCAAGGGAAGAGCGACTAATTCTATGCATTGGTGAATACAATTTTCTCCGATTATCAATATTTTCCAACTAACCCTAACCCCGTTTTTTTCTTCGATAAAATATTCAAAATATTGTGTTAAAAAAAAACTTTTTTGATACATATTTTATGCAAATTTCATACGCTCACGTTAGGTAAAACAAGTTACTGTCTTAGCGAGGGAACACAACATAGCTTACCTTTGGTTAAAATTTTTAGTTTTAACCCAATTGACAAATACAATTTAAACACATGTAATGCCGTGATGATCAGCTGCGCTGGAACATATAAAAAAACTTGTAGTACCAGAAAATCAAGTTAATTAAATACCACGGGGATTGAATTTTCTTGATTAGCGTTTGTATCACACACTTTAAAAATCGAACTCGCTATTCACGTTAGTTACTTGTCGTGTTAATTTCACACGCGCTCTGTTGATACCCCACCCTCGTCCCCAGGGATATTTGACTTTACGATATAAGCTCATATCGAAAAGGCAAAGATGGTGGGGACGAGGGTGTGGATACCCGCGTAATTTTATGTAATGAGGTTATCTTCAGGTCTTTTAAAAATACACTTAACCTGGACCATCTAAAATATGCAAATTTACCATGAAACCATGTATCGCACGTAGAAACCATTCTGTTTGGGTATCGTATATACAAGCCAATGCAAATACTGACCTAGCGCTGACACAAATAATTTCTCTCTGTTGTTGTTTACAATAATCTGTGTTTAAATCCACAAAATAACACCTGCGGTGGAGATCACTGTCATATTGCAAACAAAACAAACGAACAGAAAGTATTTTCAGAGAAATACTAAAAGCAGAATTTTGTATTCAAAGCAAGATAGACAGACTGTAAAACTCAAAGAATGAAACAAACACAAACATTTTTATTTATGGTTAAATTTCTGTTTAACAGAACACTTTTTAGATAGATTAGGGTTTAAATCTCGATGCAGCTAAAAGTACTGAGTGTAAACCAAGCCTCGCTGTTTATTATCGCCACTGGCAGTTCTATAACAACTATTTATTAGCTATTATAAAGCTTTGGAAAAAGGAGAGAAGCAGTAGATAAAATCCGGACAAAAAATTATGTTTTCTGATAATTTGTTTTTTTTTGTTTTAGTGCTAACTAATTATGACGTCACGGTTATGGCCGCCATATTTATATATTGCAGCAATTATTTTTCTTTCCGTCGATATCATTCTTGCTGTTTCATACTTCGTATGGTTATGCATAAAACGTCAACTGAATAAAAAAAGTAAAAAAGACCCAGATAAAGAGCGATTACTTGATATTAAAATGGATCCATTTACGACAAAACCAACGACTGACGTCGACTATTCTCCTGACATTTTTGAAATACCATGCCGAAAAATTAGTGTTAGGGGAAACGAAAGAAATCTACGTTTGAAAAAATTCAAAACAATTCGAAGGTCAACGAATATTGATGAAGAATCCTTTGATGTAGAAAAATATGAAAAGTATTCGCACAAAAGGAAGTTAAGTTCTATCCCAAGATTGTGCTTCGAATTATATTACGATTTTCGTACGTCAGAAGCTTTGGTGTCCCTGAAATGCGGTAAACATCTACCAGAATATATCAACGAACAAATAATTGTGAGTGTTTTGATGTCTCATTGTTTTACCATATACCACACTGTCAGAGTTGATGGTCCTAACCCTACGTTTAACGAAAACCTGCGATTTCCATTGGATAGCATGCTGATCTCTTCGGATCCTCCAATCACATTGAAGTTCAACATATGGACAATCGATAAATATTCGAGGAAAAACCCGTTTGGATACGTTGAAGTAAGCATTGAGGAAATATTTACACAACACGGCGTGACCCCGGCTCAAGGTATGTGATATTAACTTTGGCGTTATAACAAAAGTAGCGCAATTTTGAATTACTATTTTCCTTTTATCTTTAGAATAATTCCATTTCTGCTTCGTATAGAAACAGCACATGTCTTTTATAACATGATAGTCTATTAAAAAGTATAGTACCATTCTTTTCACTTTTATAAAATGGTAAAATAATTTCAAATTTTTTGCACAGACAAAATACAACTTTAATCCCAGTCCTTTCAGTTCTTGTTGATCGTTTTGTTAGTAGTATACGGTTACGATCACTTAAGATATAAGCTGGACTATAAAAAAATACAACAGACCAATCTCGTCCCCAGCACTCTTTAACGATCAAAATACAAAAAAACCTGGAAATGGAATTGGAAAAGTAGCGTTGACCTTACTTTCTCTTGCATATTTAGGTAAAGGACTTGTATGGCGTAATATTCTTAGATCTGACTCACTAAAAGATGAAAGTTTGCAAGGCGATGTTCTCATCTCCCTTTCCTATCTTCCTGGAGCACAAAGAATTAGCCTAATACTCGACAAGGCCAAAGATTTAGTCCTCACGGCGAATGATAAAGACATACAAGGAAAAATAACTTTTTGTTATCGTGAAGAGGAACAAAAGGTTTTCTATAGTAATTTTATACCCATGGTCACAAACCCGAAATTTAACGAAGAATTTGTGTTTTGTTTGATGGAGTACAAGAATATAAATATCGACGGTATAACTATTAGTGTGGAATTGCAAAGTAGACAAGTTAAGCGGTCAATGAAACCTCGTGTTATCGGAAAATTCACAATCGGTAAATCAGGGATGGCTGAACGTTCAGGACAAGAACACTGGGCAGCCATGTTGACTTCGAAGTCGTCAACTTTCAAGTGGCATTCTCTACAGTCATGTGAATAAATCAAAAGAACGAAAAAAGTGTATAAGAAATGTTTAGAGAAATTATTATATATAAAATAGGATTTAAAAGTAAGAGTTTGTTGTACAAAAAAACTTTATTAATTTCGAACCTCGAGGTTTTTCAGAACTTTTGTAGCAACAGTAATAACTAATTGTTTCTTAGTTTGTTTACACATTTTTTTAAAAACAACATCTTATGTTGCTTACATGGGACATTTTTTAACGAAAAAGAAGAAGAAAAATGACGAACAACAGGATAAAAAACATCAATAGTTTCCCGTACTTTTCTAGTTGTAAAAGTCATGTAAGTTTCATGCGATTAAAATGTGATTAAAATGGAAGTTTGATTTCAGTTGGCACGTCAGCCTAATTTAGCACAGTTTGGACTTTCTAGGTACATAATCAACAAGCAACAAGCAAACCTTTAAAATACAGAAACTTAAGAAGCATTGAGCTTCAGCTAAAATTAAGTGTTGTTTATAAAAAAAGCGTTAGTTTGTTTGCTGATGTTATTGTTGTTGTTGATGAAGTTGGTTTCTGCTGTTGTTTTTGTTTTTTGTTGTTGTTGTTGTTTTTGTTGTTTTTGTTGTTGATGTTGCTGCTGCTGTTGTTGTTGTTGGTGGTGGTGTTGATGATGTTGCTGTTCCTGTTGTTGTTTTTATTAAAATTTATTATAATAATAAGTCTTTACTTTAGCTTTTTTTGTTTGTTTTATGCTAACACTCAATCGCCTTGGAATCTCGATTAAATAAGGCGCAGGAGGTAAGACATTGATTTAATAGGGGATTAGTGTTCATAAACAGAAGGAAAAGATTAGGTGGCGAGAAAGGAAGTTTTATATGACTTTGTATAGACAACAGCTGACAGGGTGGTTTAATCGTTCAAAATTATAAGATGTATGCTTAAGACTTTATTATCTCTTTGAGGATGAGCAACAAATATGAGGGTGATTTCACACTGAAAGTTTCACACTAGAAAAGGAATAAATTCTCCCCGCCAGCTTCTGTGTTCTGATGGAAGTCTACCTCATTTCTAAAGAGAAATGGCGTTCCAAAATGGCGTCATCGAAATAAAAACAAATTTAATAGTTAATGTATTCATTAACAGGATCCTTTGTTCTGTTGTTTGTGTGTGGACAATACAGTCATAAGGTATCCCTTCTCGAAAGATTTATAGTGGAAACATCGTTCAAAGAAGATGACAAGGACATACAAGGAAGGGTTGGGATTTATACACTATAACGTTGCGTACATCAATCCATGATTTGAGAATTTTAATAGGTCTATTAAAAAATCTTTAAAGCTGAAATAAATGATCCTGTCGTTAATTAAAGGTAATAACCTGAAAAGTGTCCTTCCATCTTAGAGGATATTGAAAATAAAAATGACAGACTAGCCGTGGTGTACAAACTCTTAGATGAATGTACTAGGGACAATTTACCCGGAATAATTTATATTACATTTCGAATTTCTTAACGGAAAACTAATTTAACTAAAATCAATATTTCTAAACCACTCTAACGTGATGGTTTAGACTTTTTTAACAAAATGTTGAAGGGGGAATCATTAGTTAACCATAGAGATGGTTACGCTATGTTTAACCACAGTAAAGGAGAGTGCAAGTTACAGAAACTTTCGTTTCATTTCTAAAAAGAAGAGGGATTGGTGTACAAAATGTTCTAAAAACACAACTTTAGAAAATCCAGGTTTCTCTACGAATCGAATAACGCAAGGGGTGAGTGATTTATTCGAGCGTAGTCCGAACCATGTAATGACTTCTATTCGTCTGTAACTTTTAATTGTAACTTGTAGATAGAAGAAATTGTTCATTGATGTTCAGTGATGTTATTCTTTTGTTAATTTAAACAAAGTATTGATTTGTGTTGCTCTTTGAAATAAATGAAAATTACATTGGGAAAGCTCTTGTGAAGCATTTTTGTTCATGTGTGAAGGTTGTCCCTCTTCCTCATGTTAATTCTTATCTATGTTTTTAAAGTTTTCTACGGTGAAATCTGTCTAAAGCGGACAGCATTTATGTGAGAAAATTGTCTACAACCTCGTGCCTAGGGCATCTTGTATCGATATCGGACCGGTGATACGAACGTCTCGTCGTCCGGATATAAAAGAGAGAGAACAGACGCTGGAAACGAGTTTGCTATTTATACAGATCTCATTGTATCTTAAAGTTGTCATTTTGAGGGTCCGATCCATTTTCTGTTATTGCTCTGCTAAGATTTTTCAGTTACAACTTTTGTGACTCCTTTACTTTACACCCTGGGGAGGAGATTTTTCATTTTCAGCGTTCATCGGTATTGTAAAAGTCCTTTTTGCGCAGCATAAAGTTATTAAACTCATTATGCAGTATAATTAAACCCCCAAGAAATTTATGCAGTATAATTAAACCCCCAATATAATTTAATGCAGTAAAATTAAATCCTAAAATGGAAATACATCTAATTAATAAAAGACTCGTGAACAATTTTAAACTTTTGCAACATACTCTAATCCTAATCCTAAAGGCTTGTTTTCATTTGGCTGCATTTTTTGCTGGGGAGCGCAATGAGCTCACGATTATTTTGCCTTTTAGCGGAAAATGCAGGTAAATGTAAACGAGCCAATACTTTACACAGTAAAAGACCGCAAATAACAAACTTGTTTTGGGGGCGTGTTGGAATGTAGTCTAATATTAGCTTGTTGTATTGGATAAGATGTATGACTTGAAGATGAAAAGAAAGTAAAAGGTGAATGACAAAAAGTTCATCCACTTTCCACACTTGAAATAAAATTTGTACTTTCAATATACCAGTTTCATATTGTGTGTAAAAATAAAGAGGCTAACATTCAACTTTCTTTTCCCCGAATATACATCATATACTTGCTGTAAGCCTGTGGAAAAATTCAACCGCTCAGAAAAGTCGCGGAATTTGCACGTCGCTACCTGTAGCTACCATCTTGGTTATGGCGACAGGCAGCGAACGAAAACATCTAGATGTTATATAATAAAGCAGATTGGTTGTGGACAAACTCAGTTCAAAAGTTTAAAATTTTGCCTCAGCACAAAGATAATTCTTCCCAGTTAAAAATTCAATTTGCGATATCACAATTTAGCTCCAAGAGCTTCCTTCTTGCTTTCTAATATGATTGGCCAAAGTGCAATCGAAATATCACAAATCGAAAATAAAAGCCCTAGGTGTGAATAATAGTATTGTCCATGGCACAAGTTTTATTATTTAAAAAGAAACCTGGCGAAGGTCCTGTTATGGATTATCGCTTGACTGTGAAACTCGTGCCAAATCTGAACTTTTCTGAAAGAGTTTTATAACTAATTTTACTTTGGCGAAAAATTCACTTGAAGTCCTAGGATTGACCATTTAAACTGTTTTTTTTATAGAGACAGCACTGATGATGCCTCACTTACCGTTATTACTGGTTGTATCTGCTGCCATTTTTTTATCGTGGACGCCATATTGATTGTCCTATGCTGTGTGTGGTGGTATCGAAAGTGGAGAGATGGAAATGTGGCGGAATCGGAGGAGCGACCACTGATTAATATTCCTACAGAACCTGAATATCAAACCAAAGAAATAAGATTACCAACCTCGGAACCTTTTAATATTCCCAGTCTTGAGAGAGAAAACACAAAAGAAGGTTTGTCGAAAATAGGATCGATAGATAAATCTATATATCGAAAAAAGGAGAAAAGTCCGGCGTTGTGTTTTGAACTTTTTTATGATCTAAGAAAATCAGAAGTGCATGTGACATTGGAGGAGGGCAAACATCTCCCAGAATATATCAACGAACAAATAATTGTGAGTGTTTTGATGTCTCACTGTTTTACTGTCTACTACACTGTCAGAGTTGATGGTCCTAATCCTACGTTTAACGAAAGTTTTCGATTCCCATTGGATAGTATGCAGATCTCTTCCGACCCTCCTATCACATTAAAGTTTAACGTGTGGACAATTAGTGAAGAGTTTAACAAAAATCCATTCGGCTTCACAGAAGTTAACATAGAAGATATCTTCAACGAAGCAGGTCTAACACCGATAAAAGGTAAGTACTAAATTGATTGTTCAACACTCAGCGCCGCTTAATAGTGTAGAGTGTTTGACGAAGTTGCTCGCTAAAACAACCTCGTCCACAGGACTTCTGCTACAATAACTCTTGGCACTGTATTAACCTAATTCCCAAGGCTCTTCCACGCCTATAATATTCTGACCGGACCGTTCCGTAATATTATGGCGTCCTCCAGTAAAAATATCATAAGCCAAGTGCATAGGCGTAGAAAAGCCTCGGGACGAAGTTGCAGTACTGTTTGTCTTTTATCTGGATGACAAAGTGCAGGTAAAATGAAAAAACGAGAGTACCCGGGGGGTGTATGAGTTTTTATTCTACACACGATATTAATAAATTAGTATTGGTTCTACTTTTCTTTTCACTGACGACTATTTCGGGCAATAAGCGATTCTAATTAGACTTGTGCAAAACTATATTTGAATGCTCTTTTGTTTTCAATTTATCAACAGGATGTGGCACAATATGGCGCGACGTTGACAAATCGGAACGTTTAACAGGTGAAACACCCTACGGAGAAGTTCTTGTGACGCTCTCCTACTTAAGGGGCGCACAAAGGATTGCCCTTACTGCCTGCAAAGCAAGAAATTTGAAAATACAACCAACAGACAAATACCTACAAGCCAAAATAGCTCTGCTTTATCAAGATAAAGAAATTAAAGTCTATTACACAAATAACGTTGCCACAACAACAAAACCAGAATTTAATGAGGAATTCATTTTCAACTTGGAAGAAGTTCAAGGCGCGAGTCTTCAAAATATAGCCATTAGCATAGAAATACAGGGACGACAAAACAATGTTTTTTTAAAACCACGCGTGATTGGTACTGTGGCGTTGGGACATTCAACGCAAGTTGATCGATTTGGTAAAGAGCATTGGAATCTTATGGCGCACGGGAAATCTTCTATTCAAAAGTGGTATCCTGTTCTATTTGATTCTTAAAAGAAAGAGATTGTGCATCATAAATTTTATTTTTTACTTGGTATTCACTTTATTTGCATAATCTGCTGCAACATCTCTTTTTTTTAACTCGGCAAGCACTGCTCTGGTCTATCTAATGTCCTGGGCATGAAGTGGTTGCCGCGATTGCTAACCAGTACTTAGATACACAAGAAAAAGATTTCGTAATTTTTTCAAATATTTACATAATTCAATTATACCCAACTCAAGTCATATTTACATATAAGTTTATATATATAGCGTCGTGGCAAATTTTAGAATAAAAAAAGTTTTAGATACATTTTCGTAATATCAAAATTAAATGGTTATATATTATTGTTAAAATATATAAAATAAATTGAACGCGTGAATGCATTGAAGAACGGTAAATTAAAACTAGCAACAAATATTTTGTCTATGGAAGCCGAAATTACGGAAACCGAAAAACTTTAAATAAAAAAACTTAAAAACCCTATCAAACAAAAAATGTAAAGAAATAAAATATTCACGTTTTTTTATAAGCAACCCAGTTGCTAGTCCAGGCCTCAAATTGGGTCAAAATTAAGGACCATGCTTAGCAAACCCTAGGCCCCACAACCGCCGCCTGAAAAACATTTTTTTTCACTTAGTAAACTTCCTTATTGAACTGGGGCAAAGTCTCAAAAGCAATATGTATCAGTGTTCAAACTGCAATACAGTGTGCTTCAGGGAAATTGTATTTAGTGCCCAGTTCACTACTAATAAACAAAATGAGAAGGTTAAAGCAGGTTTTCAAGAAAACAGTACTGTGTCTGCAACAAATTCAACCCTAAGCAGCTAGCTAACCAACTTGACAGCCAAAATAACCCTCTAACCTTAGATCCCTGACTTTACAAATAGGGTGGCTCATAAAAAAAGTTTTTTAAAAATCCAAAGTTTATAATAAACGAATATAAATACGAAAGTGCATCCTCTTAAATCGTCATACCTACGTTGTAAAAATATCACCTTTGCGAAATAAACGCGGGTAACGGAGCTAATTTTACGTGACCGGGTACAGATGCGATGGAACCACCTATTGAATAAAAAATATATAAATTATAATGGACTAGATTGAATTATCCTACTGCTGACGAAGTACTCGCTAGCTCGTTTCATCCGAAAGAGTGTGAAAACTTTCGCATTAAAATTACCGTAAATGACATCCTTAGGGCCCCGTGCTCAATAAGCGTCCCGGGGTTAGCGAAAAATTTGTAAACAGGCGCCCCTGCTCTAATAATCGCCCAGGGCGCTCAATCTGTCATTTATGGTATATTAGTTCAATATAGCCGCATTAAGTGGCAGTTAAGTGACAGGGAAAATCAGAATTTTTTTTTTGGTTGATGGGACTGAAATAACGGTCCCACCACGCGGAAATCCCACTTATCCAGGCTCTCAATGTGAGTACTGCATTCGCATAGAAGAACGTTCGAATTCGAATATTTCGACGATTACCGTACTTTCCATATTTATTTTTGTAAAAGAACATACCTGTCGACTTGCCAGTTGGTGAGACGGGGGTGTAAACAGAGTTAACAGGAGTGTTGTGCAATGATCGGCTTCCGCCCTGAAAATATAAACATCGTGTATCAGTTTCACCTAATAAACAAAATGTCGTGTAAAATATAATATAAAAGACACTTTGCTGTATTTCGATTTTCAAACTTCTGTTCGACCAAACGTTCTTTTCACACTTTACTTCACCTTGAATTAAGACTAAAAATGCAACAATCTTAGCAAAAGTATTAAGATGAAAATTAACTCAACAAAGATTATCCCAGGATTTTCAATATTTGTCTATTTGACTATTTTTCCAGGAGACAACAGATAAATGAATGAGATATCATCCAGGTGGTCATCAAATAAAACGAATTTCAGTTACGATATAAACACCAGGAAAGCAGAGATGTCCGGGTTCAAAACCAGTAGTTGACATTTCATTTAAAAAAATCAGAATAAACTAAAAATCCACTCCTAAGAAATGTCTTAAAAACCATATTAAAGACCGTTTCTGCCATTTTTAAGCAGATAAGATTTTCATTCAGAAAACTGACTTTGTCAAGTTCGACGGTCTATTGTTCCCTGTCATTGAGCAAAACATAAAAAAACTAATGATTCAATCCTGAGAAATGTCAAACATATTTTTGGCTCAATTTGCGCATAAATCCGGCGTTTTTGAGGCGTTAAGATTTTTTCTAAAAGACCTGACTTCGTCACAATCGAGGGTCTATTGTTCTCTATCTTTGTGCAAAAAATCAGAAAAAACTAATGATCCAATTCTGAGAAAGGTTGGTAACGGACGGACACATTATATAGGATCTCCTGTACCTGTACCAAGTACGTCCAAAAAGTAAATAGAAGAATAACTTGAAAACAAAGATTCAAACACAGCGCAGTAATTGCGTACGTGAATTTTAGAACGCACCAGTGTATGTTTTTCTCGTTTACCATGATAATTTTTGTAGAAAAGAAGAGAAGCCCCGCTTGTATGAAATTTCAATTACAGGAAATTTTACCCTTTTTTGTTTCTCGTTCACAGCGAGTAAGATTCGATCTCTATTTATTGTTTGATCGATTCCCATCATTTTCAAGTCGTTGTCGTCCATCTCAAGCAGCGTTTCATAATCAACCTAAAAAAGCATGACAGAATAGGACAAACCTTCGTAATTAAAAAAGAAATACAAGTATGGTCGCGTAGACGCCAAGACGCTAAGATGCAATGCAAACACAACGATGGAGTGCACAAAAACTATACAGCACAGCGGAGTGTGCGAAATAACATCAGCGAGGAGCAACTAAGGGCTAAACATAGAGACATTTTACCTCCTCTTCTTCAAATGTAGAACGATATTTCTCTAATGACAACTTTTGAAGTAACGTCTCAATATCACCAGCTAAAAGAAACAAACAGTTAAAATATATACACTGCTATATTGCTTCCACAGGTTAAAGCTAAAAGATTCTAGTACGCATTCCACGACAGAGATTAGTTTTGCAGATGTTGTTAAAATTAGATCAAGATTATAGAAGGAAGTTTATGTTTGAACAGTTTGAAAATAGTGACTTTTCTACTTTATTCAAGCATATGTTGAGAAAAGTGAGTGTTTTAATTGGGGGGAATAGTTATTACTACAGATCAGAAAACAACCAACCACAATACCTTCACTTCCTCCCACACTGGACACAGACCGTATGGACATATCAGTTGCGAATTTCGGCAAAGGTAGAGGCGAGGGTGATTGTTTTGAGTGGTTCATCATAACCTGATGTAAATGTTGATTGTTGCCAAGTAAATTGGAAATGTCATAATTAAATGTTGGCTGTTGTGACGCCCAGGCTGATGACATGCCTGAAGAAAATTCCATTGTTTGTGGCGTACTGTTTGGTTGTTTCCTACGATAAACAGAAATAATTTACACATTAAGTCAGTTTAGTCTACCTGTATGAAGCCAGTATGTTCAGATTTTACACTGTCATTAAATCTCATTTGTTTCTGTTCTGCAAAGTAGCAAATCAACACCACAATTCTTGCCTTTGGAGGTTTAATCTGACTGTTTGTAAGTAGTTCAGGTTTACTGCTATTTATAAATTTTATGTTTTTTTTCTCCAGGAAATTAATTATTTTCCAGGCTTTATCTTCCAGGCCAATGTTAATATTGTTATTCAGTCATTGCAAAGTAATTATTTATTCCAGCCGTCATGAAAGTATTCTATAAAAAGTGTACTACATAATAACAAATTAATAAGGTGAAAAAGTTTAAATAAATAATTATATTTATAAAGCCTCAAGAAATACTTTAATAAAATAGGTAATTTGACTCCTATCAATTTTTTTTGCTTTTTATGACTAAAATTAAAAACAAACAAACAAACAAAAAAATAGGTCTTGTTCCATAGTGGCAACCCACACTGTTGTGTTATGTGCTATGTCAAATCACTTGTAAAATAATTCTCTAAAATATACGACGTGTTTAAAAGGCGTAAGTTGCTGAATCTATCAAAACTCGATTTGGCAAACTGCAAAGCACATGCATTTTTACCTGTTTTTAAAGTATTAGATCCAAACTTATACAGTACGTGTCCTGCATTTATCAAGAAAAATGTTTAATTACAAAATCACGTCATTATAAATCACATTACCTGCGAAATATAGGTTGAGGCATAACACCAGGACCACGGTACTGGCTCACAGATGTGAACCCAGATGATGTCATGGAGGACTGGGGTGAGTCAGGTTCTGGTTGATGAGCAGCGAATGCCATGTTGCTACTCATTTGCGGTCTTTTTATATTACGTGTGTTGTTTGTGCTGTTATTTTGAAGTGCTTTGAAGGACGCTGTATCATAACTACTATTCTAAAAACAAAAGATATAAAGTAAAACTGAGCGTCTATTTGTTTTGCCTCAATTCTCAATTTTCTTAACTTTTGTGTGACAATCTAAATTGCTCTATCTTTTATTTCCAATCATGTTTTAAAGAATCTAGGTAAAGTTTCTTAAAGAGATTAAATTTCATGCAACTTAAATTCCAAATCCAGTAAAGTAGTGAAGCCACGAAAATCCAGTAAAGTAGTGAAGCCACGAAAATCCAGTAAAGTAGTGAAGCCACGAAAATCCAGTAAAGTAGTGAAGCCACGAAAATCCAGTAAAGTAGTGAAGCCACGAAAATCCAGTAAAGTAGTGAAGCCACGAAAATCCAGTAAAGCAGTGAAGCCACGAAAATACAGTAAAGTAGTGAAGCCACGAAAATCCAGTAAAGTAGTGAAGCCACTAAAATCCAGTAAAGCAGTGAAGCCACGAAAATACAGTAAAGTAGTGAAGCCACGAAAATACAGTAAAGTAGTGAAGCCACGAAAATCCAGTAAAGCAGTGAAGCCACGAAAATCCAGTAAAGTAGTGAAGCCACGAAAAGGATTTTATTCATTATTCAATTTGCTACAACATATTCTTATTTGTTTGTCCACTAGTTTTCCTCAATATGGGCTAAAAACTCAACAAAGGTGCAAGTAAAAGAAATAAACTTAAAACTTACAGTTATAATAATTGCATCTACTGTCTCCTAATGCAGTTTACTATCCGTCTACTCAACTCAGGTAAACTCCTATGGCGGATTATTCGGAGGCGGGGCTTATGCAATGGTGGGGCTTATTCAGAGGTGGCGGCTCGTTCAGAGGTGGCGGCTTATTTTTAGGTAGGACTTATTTTGGGGGTTTATTTGGCAGAAAATATTTTTAGGGTCACTTCTCAATTAAAGTGGGAGATTAATTGATCATTAACGATACAGTAATAAGCAAGTTATGTTTACCTCAGGAGTAGTTTCACCTGCACTCCCATTACTGCTGGATAGTTTGGATCCCATTATTGACATTTTAGGAAGATTAAAACTTGGCAGCTGCGAGTATGGTGATACAACTGGAGCCACAACATCGTCTGGTAGTTTGACTTGAGGAGAAACCAATGTCTGTTTTTTTTAACAAAAATACACAAAACTTAAAAGTCGGATATTTGATTGGATTTTATCATGTAGATGTAGCAAAGTAGATATTTCTCGAATAAAATGTTTAAATATAAACACTGATAATCTAAATTTACTTCAATACACCTTCCTCACAAACTTTTTTTGTCTTTGCAATGCCAAAAACATAGAAAAGTGAAAATAAAAGTAATAATAAAACAACCTTGGGATAAACTAAAAACTCATGTGAGAGATAAAACTACTTTTTTATGTTACATATACTTACAATCTTAGCTTTAGCAGAACCATTACTAAGAGACTTCTGTGCATCCAATGCTAAAAAAAAAATTGTATAAACATCTGTAGGATGTATATATTACTAGTCATTAATCTCCGTGGAAAATATCACTGGGAATCGTACATCGTACATACTTCCCGCATCCTTATTTTATGCATCCTTGCCCACCTGTCAGCATAAAAGAATGATATTTACTTGGGCGGGGGTTACTACTACTACGGTTATTAGTGCAACTATTATAGCTTTTTTGATTACAAAACCCACCGCTTTTGAAATTGGCTAACCAACAGACAGCAAGGATTAAAATATATAGATCACGCAATATGTTTACTCAGTACATGAACATAACATTTTTATCAAAATATTATAGATTTTAATTTTGAATATTTTACTATCTTAATATCGAAGACATTGTTTCTAAATTTGTCTGGATTACCTGACATCACCGAACTTGTTTTCCTTAATTCACCAAATTCTTCTTCCTGATCCAATATGTCACTACGTTGAACAGCAACACGAGATAACGTATTTGGGTTGCGTTTATTTATTCCCATTTTGTCGCCGACTTTGGATATCCAATTCTATAAAGTAACCACTATTCTTGAATGGTGTGTTAACTAGTTAAAAGTTTGTGAAAAAATCCAAACAGAAGAACAAAGGAAAAATATCTGCAATTTGAATTTTAATGACGTCAGCAAGTACCTGTCAATACACTAAAAAAGTTTTTTTAATTTATTTTCCCGTTGTCTGTATTGTGTAGAGTTTAAACACTGATCAAGAAAATGTATCATATACTTTGACGAACAGTTAAAAAGAGATTGGGGTTTAAAGGTAAATTGATGACGTCATCAACCCGAAACGGGTGGGTGGGTTGACCAGCCTCAGAAGTTGGTCCCACTTCAGTCCCAGGAAGTTTCTAGTTACCCAAGTAGGAGATGACGTAAGTTATTTTCACTTGTGCACAACAATGGTTTCACTAACTTTAATAGTATTACTGGTGTCAATCGTTGTGATTATGTAATATCCCAATAGCTAATTAATAAATCAGACTTAATTGTTTAAATTTTCGCATATTTTAGGAGAAAAAAAGATCTCCTTCAGAAAGACGAATTGTGGCCTGGTTCGGTATTTTTAGTCACAGACAAACTTAATTTAATTAATGTTCATTTAGAAGGTGGTTGTGTAATCAGAATTGAACTAACTAATTTTGCACTTGTTAAACTGAAATTTTTAGGCTTGAGACTTTTCCTGCCTAATTTCCTGGCAGGGAAGTCATGTGTAAATTATATTTCTCAACAACAATATATCAATGTTCTGTGTTTCTTTGTTTTTAACTGAGCACATGTAATAAATTAACAAGATGTCCCAAAACAAACAAACAAACAAACAAACAAACAAACAAACACAATGTACAGTACAAGTAGCATAATTGAAACCAGCAAACATAAACAGTATTTGAGTGAATAGTACTTACAATTTAGAATTAAATGACATAGAAAATATATTCAAATAAAACGTCCTGACAGTTAACAGCTATTGGTAAATTTAAGAAGCAGTAAAGGGTTAGTGCCGAAACGTAAACTACACAGACGCGTATATCTCTCCACCTATGTCAACAAATATATTGGCGCAAACTTAAGCTCTAGGAGCTAATAACTGACCCAGGTCAATTTAGACAGCATTATGCTGATTTTGATGACATCGAATCTTAGCACCCAAAATAGAGATGTATTTTCAAAATGTTTGGAAAATGCTTTATTTCTACTTCTTAGGATATTTTCAGGGTTTTAGCTGTAAAGAAAATATACTTTTAGAACGAACAGGCATATACATATACACTTTAGAATAAAATAATTGTATCTTTAAAACAATGTGTGGTGGCTTTTAACAGTAGACAAAGTAGGAAGTGTGCGAGAAAAATATAACCAACCTATCAAGTATTTTGTCTGCTATGAAAAATGGAAAGTAAGTCATATTTTGGCACATATAACCTTAAAAGTAAGTCAAAAATGATCACTCACTATTCACTTTAACCCTTGAAGGATAAAATGACAAAAGTATGTCAAAAAAGTCACTTGAATTATCTATGCATAAAATGAAGTAGAGTAAGTCAATTTTTATTGTTCCTTCACAGCCTTATATCTAAAGGGCGTCTCCTAAGTTTAACACCAACTAAAGTTTGGTAAGTCAAAAATTTTAAAGTCACAAATTTATTTTTGGAAGTGATCCAATGCATATTTAATTCATTTATTTTTGCATACTTTTTCAAACAACTCTGTGCAAACCAAACACATGCCAACAAAGCAACACAGCTGATTAATATTTTTATAAAAAAAATCATCAGCAATGCTCAACAAAGGGATACCGACTCCTGAAAACAGCGCTTAAAATAACGGCCGGTCAACGGTCACTGACCGCCGAATTTTGTTAATTGACCGTCAGGATCACGTTACGAGCGGTCAGACTGACCGGCGATCGATTCCTTGCTTCGCAAAAAAAATATTATTTATCTACTATTAAGAATAGATAATAATCTAAATATCTCGCTTCACATTTATTTACCATTGATTCATACACATTATTTCATATAGACAATGGAGCAGCGTTTTCAATCACGCACCAAAAACACTTTAGTCACTTCAATAATGCGCACCTGAAATGTCTTTTGTATAAAGTAATTATTTACTATACTAAAAATCAAAGAAAAAAATGAATTAAAGTTCGGAATTTGAATGAAAAACATGCTCGTTTAAAAATGAATTATTTTTAGAAATTGAATACGTTACATTGCGTAATAACACCTGTTGTTCTTTTCGAATATTACTGGCTTTTTATGTTTCGAGATGAATTCATTAGGTTGTATATCGCAGAAGTCGCCGGTGGCATGCTTCGAAAATGCTTGTCACTGGTACAGCTTAACATGAAGCAAAACTGTACAGGAGACTCAATTGTTAGAGTCTTCGAAGAACATCTCTTCTCACAAAACCGAGGGCAGGGCTGACTTATTGCCTCCTGTGTCGTGTGGGAGACAGAACTTCTGGACTTCTTTTTAATACGATATACATTTTTTTTCGATTATTATTACTAAACATATTTGATTTCTCTTTCCCCTTTTAAAAAGATTTTTTAAACTTTATTCAACATGTTTTTTCTTTGGTATTACATCACAAGAACATTCGTCCGAAAGCTGTATTAAGGTACAGGACACCTAACCTCTCCCATGTTCTGGTTATATTTAACTTGCATGGGTGCGCACTCTTCTCGCAGTATTCTCTGTGACGATGAAGGTCGGACTGATGCGAATGCGACACTAACATGTGCAACCTAGTTCCCAGGCAGCTGGCTTTTATGAGCGCGAGGGAAGCAAATTTGACTAATTATCGTTCATTGTGTATTCACTTAACGAAGTACACCAACGGGAAGGTAGGTCAATGAGACTTGTACTTCATCAAGGAGGCATAAAAATAATTTAAAACGTCAGAGTGGAATAAATATCAAATTTCGTGATTGAAACCGTTACGCAAGGAATCACATATATTTTTGACCGCCGAAAAATTCAATTTGACCGGCCATTTTGGATCTCCGACGGTCAGTATGATCGGCAGTGGTCAAATATTTATTTTAAGCGCTGGAAAATATTTTCTAGATTAGCCCCTGGGAGCAATATAAATACATTCCTCACCTTAACATTGCCTTTGTTTTCCCTAAAACAAACAAAAACAATTAACACAACTCAAAAAAACAAAAAAATTCTGATTTTTTTTTCAAATCTAATGTTAATAAATATTGTCAAGACGTTTGAATAAAAAACAATGAAACTGCTGGTTACATTGTCAGCAAATCCTGTGTAATTTTATGTCACTTTTGAAAAGGAAGAAAATTAATGAAAAAATTGAGAAATTTTTATTAACATACTTATCAGCTTCATCACTGATGTGCATGCCATATGCTAAAAATAAAAGTTGCAATACAATTAATATCTGAAAAAATATACTCTAGCAGTGAACTCTCCTGCACTGAAATACAGGGTTTTACACAGGTTTTTATGCAGAATTTAAAGGTGAAAGGTCTAATAATGAAAAAGTAAAATTAAAATTAACCAATGTATTACAAAGGTACATGCTCAAATGCATTGATAAAAACATTCCAACAATGCTACACTACACATCTTCTATTTCAAATAGGCAGAATTTAAAAAAATATGTTTAAATAAACCAATGTTCGACTTATGCACAAGTAAAAAAAAGAGTTTTATAAAGCAAATGACCAGGCAGACATTTTGATTAGCAAATATGTACCGTAGTTGTAGAAACGTTAATGAATTTCCAAAAATATAAAAATAACTTGACTCACCAGCTGGTATTAGCAACCTGGTAATCTCTGGGATTCCAACAATACTAGCAAGATCGAAAACTGTCAAACCATCATTATTCTTAATGTTTATATCAGCTTGTGCTTTTAAAAGGAGTTTGACAACTTCCACATGCCTGAGGTACGAAGATTCAAGACAATATATAGATTATTAAAACACCAGTCTTCTGCACTGCCTGGCAACAGCAATAGACAATCAAAACAACACCAAGACAATAAAAACAAGGAGATTTTGTTGCGACAAAACAAAACAAACAGAAATTAAATGTACACCATATTGCTTTAGTTTAGCTTACTTTTTAAATGTCGCTTGCATAAGGGCTGTCCATCCATGCTGTAAGTCCTGAGTGTCTGTATTGGCACCTGCCATTAGCAACATTTTAGTCACGTCTTTGTGGCCACCAATACATGCATATATTAGTGGGGTGGCACCATCTCCATCTGTCATGTTGACATCAATACCGGCATTTAACAATTCTTGGACGAGCTTAAATTTGCCTGCAAACACAATATGATATAATGAATCAATTTAAAGTTAAAAATTCAAATTCAAATTAAAACAAAAAATGTTACAGATTACAAAAATATCAGTTGAAGAATAATCTTGAAGACATTAAATATTTAAATACAACCCAATTAGCACAGTAGCACTACAAAAGGCATTACTAAAGCTTTTGATTCATTTAAGGTAAAAAGGTCTATTAAGCATTCAATTTTTAGCTTTTTAAAGAAAAAAAAAATTTAAGAGCTGCATAAGAATTTTATTGTAACACTGTGCAACATTATTTACATGCTAGTCCTTTGCCAGTGGAGAAATCCACTGGTTCGTCAGTCAGCAAATTATTTACTCTGTGGAGCACCTGCAACGAAGCTGTGCACAGCCATTTTGAACACACAGAATGCGGCTATTATTATGGAGATAAACAGATATTCTGTGCTTGAAGCACAAACTACATACATAAACAAACAGTAAACAAACAATTAATAACTTTTAGAATTCCACCTAAGGGATTCAATTTTATAGATACTGCTTTATACGACATTTTAGAGGCCTTTAATTTTTCGATTTTAACTTTTTAAAAGAATCCACTTTAATAAAATTGAGAAATACAAGCAATATTCTTTTCCCTAAAATATTTTTCTAATGATTTCCCTATTTGTTATTAAAAAAGTTAATACCTGCTTTTGCAGCATCAATTAATGTTGGTTGAGATTTGGAAGGACTCTGAGATTCTTTCAATGTTTTGTTATTTAAATAGGACCTTACATTATTTCTACCACGCACAGTTGCTAAATCTAATGCAGTCTGGTTCAAAGTATTTGTGAGATTCGGGTCTGCTCCACCTTTCTCGATAAGCATTTCAACAATTTTCAAGTGTCCATTTAAAGCTGCCAACATTAATGCGGTATATCCGGTATCAGGATTTTTGTAATCAACATTTGCACCATATTGTAAGAGCAAATTTACAACCAGAAGATGGCCATGCTGTGCTGCAGTCATCAGGGCTGTGAGAGAGACCTTAGAAGTTGGCTTAGGATTAATTTCAGCACCATTCTCAAGTAACACTTCAATAACACCTTTGTGACCACATCTTGATGCACATATTAATGGTGTAGCCAGTCTACTATTTTCGCAGTTCACTTTGGCATTGTTATGTACTAATAAAGCAACCACTGTAGAATGGCCATAGTAAGCTGCAAACATTATCGGTTTCCACCCTGACCAGTTTGGACATTCAAGTGAAGCACCTTTTTTAATTAGAAGTCGAACGATATCTTCGTGGCCATTTGAAGAAGCAAAGTGAAGAGCAACTTGTGATTGATCATCTGTGGCATCAATAGGAACAGATTTGAGACAATGTTCCATACGTCTTATATCACCTCTTTCTGCAGCATGCATTAACGATTTAACAGTGTTTTGATTTACGTTCATCTTTAACTCATATAATTTTATATTATCTTTAAAGTAAATAAAATGTAAGGTTAAATTCAGTGAACTTGCGAGATGATTATCAAATTTAACAACACAAACATATAAAGCATCGATTGTAATATTTTAAACTGTTTAAAAAAACTGTGTCATCACAGTGACATAACCAAAGGAGATTGCACTTAATAAACAACAATATTCAGACGTTTGATCCTTGCAATAAATGTTGGAAACATAAACCAGTATCAAAAGATTTTTTTATACAGGACACTTTTATATTGAAAGTTACAATTTAAACGTTGTTTAGAGCTAATTAAATAAAATCATTGAAACTCTGATTAGTTCGCAAGAATATATACGACTGTAGAAAAAAAAAACGCTTTGCGGCTGTGGTCTGGGACGATGTAAACAATTAATGTAAAAATGGGATTTTTAATTTTCCCATTTTCTTCTTATAACGATCCCTAAAGAAGGCTTTTTGATTGCGACCTGCTAATTCAAACCCTAGGATACTACAAAAATTAAAAAAATAAATAAAATGCAAATGAAATCCTATTTCATTTTAAATTACTTATAAAATATGACTGTTTGATCAGAAAAACCTACATGTAACTATGCAAGAATTTGTGAGAAGCAAAGTCAAAGAATATTCAATGAAAGTATTTGAGTTTAAACATGCTTTTAAATTTATGCATACATACAACGAAAATACTTGTAAATCTTTATTGCACAAAAGTGAAAATACTGGAATGACTCAATTCGTAGTTTATTTTTATTTGTAATCACAGAACTTTTTAAAGTAATTTTCAGATACTAATGCATACTATTTCCTCTTTTCTGTCAGTTTCAACTTCTGAGCTTTCAAAAAAAATATTTATCACTTGCTGTTGCTGTATGGTAAGAAAAAGACAGACTCTTAGAGGCTATGATGCAGAATTTCTTCATTGTGTAAAATTTGATCACAGTAATGAAATGAAATTAGAAACCAACTACTAGGTATAATTGTTTAACCAAAAATTACAATGTAAATTTAAATATTACTGTAAAGAACTGCCCCTACTCTTAAATAGGATAAACCCATTATGGACATCCCCAAAAATGTATTTCATAAAATATTCAACATCTTAGAAGCCTTTCCTTTGTTCCTGTGCCATGCAAACTCATTTAATACAAACATAATTTTTAAATGTCCTCCTCCCTTCCTGGATGAAAAAACCTTAAAAAAAAACCAAAGAGCTAAATATAAAACACTGATAAAATGTAAACACAAAATCAAGTAGATGTTTAATTTTAATATTGAATAGCATTGTGCAGCACCATTTTTGACACCCATCACAGAGAACACAAATTAATGTTATATAAATAAAGGTAATTCATCATTATCATCATCTTCGTCATTGCGTGTCGTGTCTTTAAATTCCTCTTCATCTAGTTCGGCCCTCAAAGGATCGTTCATTGCAATGTCATTATAGTATGCTGGTTGGTCACTAAGCCGTGATTTTCTTTTACAGTAAACATATATGGCAATAACCACGATGATTATTATAACTGCTAAAATAAGTAAAACTATTTTTGCAGGTTTAGGGTTATCCTGGGACGTTTGGGTTGTTTCCGTGGTTGGTGTTGTTGTTTCCGTGGTTGGTGTTGTTGTTTCCGTGGTTGGTGTTGTTGTTTCCGTGGTTGGTGTTGTTGTTTCCGTGGTTGGTGTTGTTGGTGGTGTTATTGTTGTTGTTGGTGTTTTTAGTGTTGTTGTTGTTGTTATTACTGTTATTGGTGACTGTGCTGTGATTGACATTGATGTTGTATCTTTACTTGGTGTTGAAGTTGCACTTGATGTCATGTCATTTGAAGGATGTTGCATGTTACATCTTATTCGACTGGATATTTTTAAAACCTGTCCTAGCACAGAAATACTAACATTGAATCCAACAGTATTATTTTTGACAGAGATTAACATATTAACCATAATTTTATTAAAATGAATTGTTTTCTGTGTTGAATTTAGTGTTATACTGCGCATTGTAGGAGAACTTATGTTCAACACAACAACAGGATTTGAACAGTTCGTCAGATCAGTGACAAATGAAATGTTAGGTTTTGTTTCATTAACAAAGAGGTTAACCTTTCCTTCACATTTTAAGGAACTACAATTTGATTTACACCGAAGATATGGAATCATTTCTTTTATTGTTTTATTAAATTCTCTAATCAGAGGACTGAAGTTGAAACAATCAGAGTTTCCTTGAATGTCTGTTGATGATTTGGTCACAAATGCAGAAAGCATTAGAACAGCTATTAAACCAACACATTTACAATCCATTACTCAAATTTTTTTTCTAAAAAAAATTAAAAATTAACAAAATAAAGTGGACAGCACATACATTTAACATTAACATTAATATTTCAATTTAATCATTTTAAATGAAAAAACGTTCATATTCTAGCTAAATGAATGTCCTCCCTAGAAGTGGCCTCCTTTTCTATTCCAAAGTCACTAAGAATAATAGTACTTTAATGTAACACCTCAATTGGGCAATCATTTCGAATAGGAAAAGAAAGGTAACTTGTAGGATTATTATTTTATCGTGCAAATAATACTATTATCGAAGTCTTACAAATTCCATGCTGGCATCTTTTTTCTGTCAACGAGAAAGTTTAGTTTAAAGATAAAAGTTAAATTTCTAAAAGTTGCAACTTAGCAGTTTGCAGTATTTAACCATAACTTTTCTTTAAAAATATGTATTTCGTAACAAGTGCCTAAAAGAACACTCCCTCCTTCAGATTCTAAACTTGAAGCACTATGGTACAGGTGTAAATTCAAACAAATACAGTTAGTTCATGGTTGCTGTGATTCTGAGCTGATTTTTTTTGTCTATTGCACTATAGGTAAAAATAGGGCTTGCATAAGTCACTAAAAATAGAATTATGTTGATTGTATTGCAGAAATAGATTTTATTGAAGCTTATATTCAGAGTAAAAAAAAATGAATACCTTCTAGATTTTAAAATATGTAAGGAATTTAAATTTTGCAACATAATCTGTAAAATCCAGCTTCTTTTTTTTTAAAGACTAAAATCTACAAAAAATTCAAATGGATCTGTAATATCTTTAAATGCTTTATTAAAAACATTGTATACTTTGCAACACTTTATTCATCCTGTTAAACTGAAATATATGTCCCAATTAAACATTCCCTTATATTCCTATATACAGTCTAAATACTTCTAAAAACAAAAAAGAAGTAATAAATAATTAACAATAATGATACACTATACCAAAAAAAAGCATTTGGAAAAACATAAACAAATTTGTGACTTCTATATTTAAGTATATCATGATATCAATTTCAGGGATAGAGTCTGTCACTTCGAAATAAATTTTTACCATAATGCTCCAAAACACCGGGGTCTTTTATTTATTTATTTATTTATTCTGAAGATGTGTCTATTAGTTTAAAAAAAGAGGGAAGGGTTTCGTATTTTTTTGTCACTGGCCAATTGAATATGTATATTTTATCACACTATGTTGCACTGGTGCAGAATCAACTATATTTTCTTGCATGATTTTATATGGGTTTTTGGGAGACTCTTACCGATAAAACTTAAAATTTGCATTAAATATGTTATGAATAAACACAGACAAAGGAGTGTGTTATGTGAGGTGTCTATTAGAGGAACGTGTTAAAGAAATCATTAAAATAGGAGGATTGGAGTTGGGAAGGAGCCATTTATTTGAAGCATTACAATAGGATTCTTTATGTATTTTAGATTCAAATGTTTTTTGCTGATGAACTGACTCTGCTTAAGAGTACAACAACTAATTAACTAAATTTAGTCTATTCTATTTTCATACAGTTAAAATTTCTACAATTCAACAAAAAAAAATTTAAATATTCGTGGAACTTCATTTGAAATGTTTGTTTTTTTGTGCCTTTAGGGTATACTTGCATAAGGTTAATATACTATACTCAGGCCTATCAATAAGAGGCGCGCGATCGCTCCCGCGCACGCAAACACGCGCCTAATTCTGAAATATGAGGCCTCTGTGGAGTGATTTTTCACTCGCCTAGATTGATTCCATGTTATGTAGCTGAGCGATAATATCCTAAATTCCTGAGATTGTATTTTCTATTTTAGATAGAGTAGTTCATTTTACTAATCATAAACTGACCAACCATTCACGTTAGGTGCGAAGCGAAAACATATCGTTCCAGTAATGACCTTTAGATATTCCGTTTTGTGAATCTACTTTGTTACCAGACCCCGACATGCTAAAATCGGAATCGTACGAAGATACATCGACATGAAAAAGTTAGAAGTGGATGATGTTTATAGTCACATGGTCAAACGATGTTTTTGTAACGTAACAATTATGATTTACATGCATGTTGAAAGACGTTTTTAGTTATGATCTGAAGATGCTCTGACAAAGATCAGGGAGAAAATTTATCAAACTTAATTTGTTATTTATTGCCTTAAACCCAAGAAATATTTGCTAAATGATTCTCTTTTGTTTGTGAATGCAATATATTTCTTTTGTTTTCGTACTTTCAGTTATCAAATGTCGTTTTTTTTCTATAGTTGTGTAACAAGACTTGTAATTTGTTTTGTTGATCACACCACGCGTATTTATGTGGAACCTGTTCTTGTAATAAACAAGAAAATGAGTAATGTATTTCTTTTGTTTTACATAACACTCCATCTCCCTGTTTCTCCATTCATTCAAAAAATAGTTTTGTTATGGGAACATCTCTGGGTGAGAGCGTTCGAAACGTTATTCTAAAATAGCAGGTCGTATGTTTTGAAAACTCGATTGCTATATTTATCTGAAATCATTATCGCGACATGTCTTCGTCAAAAAAAAGTATCAAAGGGAACAAAATCCAATTATCTACTTTCATGAAATGGGGTATTGATGATATTATCGGACATAAAACTTTAGAAGAAAACGGAAATAGATTTGTTAACTTCGTTTGGTGCAAACTTTGTGCGAAAAACAAGCCTGCTATTCTTCAGCATCCGAATTGCAAGGGACCAGTGAAGGAAGCTGTCCTGACATATATTGATGGGACAAGTTTCGTAACAAAACACTCTGTTACGCGACATATTTCCGGCGAAGGTCATTCTCTCGCACTATCGTGTGAGAAAAGTAAACCAAAGGAAGATCGATTACCATCAATCACATGTGTTAAGACGGGAGCTAGCGTTGACAAGGTTTGTTTCTACAAAATAGGGTTTTTCAAGTTTTATTTACTTTCACTCTAACACAATTACGTTCACTTCATATTTCATAGATCCAAACGACTATTGAATCAGCAAACGCAAAATCCGCGGCTGAGGCATATACGAAGCTTATCAAATGTGCGTATCACATGGCGATGGAACCGACAATGCCACACAAACACTTTGGTGTTTTGGTAAGTTGCCCTTATAAATATGTTTAAAGTTTTCGAAATAGGTAGAAACCATGTTCGAGTATTGTTTGAGTACGACCATTATTGTTTTATCTATCTGACTTTTCAGGTTAAATGCTGCAAGGAGAATGGTGTGCGACTCATAGAGAGGAAAGAAGACGGTCGTTCTGGACGTGAGTTTGTTCATTGCATAGCTGAGGCTGTCAGGGAAAAATGTGCAGTTGTACTTGCAAGTGGTTATTTTATGTCGATTCTATCAGATGGTAGCCAAGCCAGAAAAACTGGAAGGGAAAAAGAACTTGTTTTAGTGAGAACTGAGAGGAGTGGTGTTCCAGTTTACGTGGTTGCGAGTTTGCTGGAAGTGGCTAGGTTCGGTGGGGGTGATGCTTGTTCGATTGTTGCCGGTATTGAAAGTATTTTCCGTGACGACAATAGTGCGCTTTTGATGGACCAAGAGAGCTTCACTAAAAAGGTTGTCAGTTGTACGGCGGACGGAGCCAGTGTTAACTTTGGTAAATACAAGGGTGTTTTGACGCAGATGAAGGATCAGGGGCGGCCATGGATGTTGATGATTCACTGTGCAAACCACCGCATAGAACTCGCAGTTAAGGAAGCATTCAATATAAACAAGCTGAACGAGGTTGATCAGTTCTACACAACAAATTTTTATCTCTTGCGAAATAGTGGCAAACTAAAATCTGAAGTTGCAGAATGTGCAAAGGCGTTAGGTATCACATACTATAACATATCGAAGATCACAGGAACAAGGTTTGTTGGGCATCGTAGGCGGGGATTTCAGAATATCCTTGAATCATGGCCAGCGTACATAACAGCATACGAAAATTACATCGCGGACGATAAAGGGAGTAATGCTACTACGAAAGCGAAAGTTTCAGGCCTTCTTAAAAAGTTCAAATCCTATGAATTTTTGTTGACTATAGCAACTTACCTCGATATGCTTGAAATGGTTGTTCCTGTCTCAAAAATATTTGAATCGAATGATCTTTTACCTTACTCAGTCAATTCGATTATCGACCAAACAACTTCTGAACTGAATGAAAACATTGACGAAATTGGGGGTGATTTGGAGTTTTTGGACAGTTATGTTGGACGTTACAGTGTTAGTACCAAAGCGGGTGATCAGAATTGGTTGAGTGGAGCATTAGAGGGTCAATTCATTAAAGCTGGCGAAAAAGCGGAAAAAAGATAAAACCTTCGTCACTGTAAAATTCCAAACTAATAAAATCAATCAAGACCATGCCATTGATGTTGTTCGAGCTCTGAAAAAAAAGTTGTGCGAGTCACTGATTAAAGTTCTCAAGAAGCGCTTTTGTGATTATAAGAGGGACAAGGAATTGTATACATCAATGAGATTCATTGACATGGAATATTGGGAATCTGATAGAGATTACGGTAATCGGGAAATAATTCTTCTACATAATCATTTCGCCAAGCCCCTTGTGTATGCAGGATTCGACTTGAACCGATCATTGGTCGAATGGAAAAAGTTCAAAATACACGCAGCAACTCACTACAATAAAATGGCAGTACGCGACATGTGGAAGTCGGTGTTGACATACAAAAGAGAATCATTTCCCAACGTGAGCCTTCTCGTCTCTTTGATTCTCAGCATATCCGGATCAAACTCCAGTGTTGAACGGTGCTTTAGTACTGTCACTTCCATTCTATCAGACCGGCGACTTTCAATGGCTCACGATACATTGGAGGATACTTTGATCATTTCTGGCAACGATAATCTGTGGTCACCTCAGGAGCGGGAAGAAATCATCGAAAGAGCGAGAGTGCTCTACATGGCAAAACGCAGGCGGCTCAAGTTGAATACGTCAGAACCAAACCGTATCGATAATATAACTGATGATGATCGCTCAGATAATGATAGTTGTTCAAGTGACGAGAGCTGGGACAGCGAGGACGATCTCTATTTGTAAAACTATAATGAAACACTTTCTATAAATAGTTATCTTCAAATATATATACGAACCTAAAAAAAAAATAGAATTTTGTTATATTAATTAAGCACCACAAGTAGATAAAAAGAGATTAACATATATACATGATACAATTTTCGTAACGAATGAAGTCAAGATAAAGGCTTTCGAGTCTCCAGTGTTCAGGGGTTCACTGGTTAAATCGTCCCCCGACTTCAGAAATTAATGTTTCTTTTCTCTTTTTGTCTTAATTTTGGAACTGTAAGATCGCTCGCGCGAACAGAATTTCCCCCTCTCAGCGCGCGCGTTTTGTCGCGCGGGAGCTTTTTTCTTATTGATAGGCCTGTATACTCCATCGCTTTATATCATAAACATTATCAGGATGTTTATATAAATAAGTAATTTACAAATTATACATACAAACATACAAACATACAAACATGAAAAAAGGATATTGAAACTAACACTTTTTTTTTTAAACTACACACACAAATAATAGAAGATATTTATATGCCATAAAGTTTTGTTAAAAATTACCAATAGTCTGTTAGGTAATATTTTTATTGTTTCAATGAAGTATGACTTATTATCGAAACAGTTAACACAAAAACTACTAAAGTATTTTAGATCAAAAAATTGATAATAGAAAAAATATTTTAGCACTCTTATCAGCCTGAAATAACTACAGTGTTTTCTGTTCAAATTTTTCAATTGTTTTTTCAGCTTTCACAACAGCCCATTTTGTCACCATGTGACAGTTCCTTGACTGCTATACAGTGTGTTATTTTTAAGATTTGCACACTACACAGAAGCACCTAAAAATGGAATTACTCAATAATGTTAAAAGCACTCAACCAATCATCTTTTTATCCAATAACTAAGTGGTTATTTACAAGAGGACAATCGTCATCCTCAACCATTTCTTCATCAAACTCACTGTTCATCACAATATCATTATAAAAAGCAGCCTGTTGTGACATCCGGTTAGATTTTCTCCAGTAAACAATAAATGCAACACCCACAATCAATAATAGAAGTCCAGAAGCAATGAGACCAGCTTTAGCACCAGCTGATAAAACACTTTTTTTTGGTTTAAGATGTGGTCTTTTCAATGGTTTTGAAAGTGGCGATTCTGTTGATTTTGGTTTGAGGGTTTCTGTTGAA
Organism: Hydractinia echinata; assembly: GCA_030067915.1. Lineage (NCBI taxonomy): Eukaryota > Metazoa > Cnidaria > Hydrozoa > Anthoathecata > Hydractiniidae > Hydractinia > Hydractinia echinata. Next base: position 893,360 of record JASGCC010000031.1, read on the forward strand.
TGCAGATAAGAAAGGTTATATATCCCATGGTTGAGGGTTACGCTGTTCTTTTTTTTTCCTTCTTTCAGAGATGGATAAAAGGAATTTCTGTTTAAAATATACAGTACCTTTCCATGTAACCTCAAATCAACAAACACACTTACAGTAATATTTCGTCCTGAAACAACACCATGCAAAGTAAAATTATTTTCTCCCAAATGCATAATCTTTATAATAGGAGAATCAAAATGTATTTTGTCACTTAATGTAATGTTCGGCTTAACCAGCAATGGTGAAGATATCTCCAACATCAGTTGTATCGTTGGTCTAATTCGAAAGTTTGTTATAACTTTGAATTTACCAGCAGTTTGAATTGAAAAAGATGTGCAATTATAAATATCAACATGCATTTCTTTTTTAGGAAAAGGAAATTCTTGGGTAATATTTTGCACGTATTTCAACAAATCTGAGCATGTTTCTGGAAGTCTGCTTTTGTAAGAAAAAATATAAGAACAAAATAATATTGTACCAACTATAAACCTGATAATCATGCTGTTTTACACTTCTTGATGATTTTTACACTTCTTTCTTTTTTAGATTGCCTAAATATGATTAGTCTAAAAAAAGAAAAAAAAGAAATTCCCTTAAAATTAGAATTTTTTTACGTCGGCAATAAAACTGCCGACGTGAGATACATTTCAACTGATTTGCGTCGGCATTGCGTCGGCAAAATTCTTTTGTAGTGAAATTTTTCAGCTGGCAAAACTTTTGTCATTCACTTTTTATTAGGGCTAGACCTCTCATAAATTCGATGCATTGATCTCCTAAGACAATGACAAATGGGAATGGAGTACAAGTCTTATTGACATACCTTCCTACCTTTTGTTAGGTTAATAGTTCACTGCCAACTGGCTTTTTATGTTTCGAGATAAACTCATTAGGTTAGGGCATCATTAGGTTGTATATCGCAGAAGTCGCCGGTGACATGCTTCGAAAATTACGAAAGCCCATTAGTGCCATTAATTTTGCTTCACATATGTCACCCTGAGTGTATGCCTCACCTAGAACATAACACCAGCAATGAAATAAAAATGTTTCTGTGCCTCACTTAATAATACCTAACAAGAGCAGAAAAATTTCAACGCATGCTTCACTTATAAATTCATAACAGGAGCAGCGAAAATTTTAACGCATGCTTCACTTATGAAATCATAACAGAAGCATCGCAAAAACGCATTTTCGCTGCCCCACTTAGACTGCAGCATTGCTACCATTATTGTTGTAAAAGCCACGTGTAGTTTTTCATGACTGTTAATTAAAGGATGAACCAGATTTGATGTAAATACACAGAGCACACTAAACGCAAGACCATTACTGCTATGGATGTTGTTTATGCCTTGAAACGTAAAGGAAGAACTCTTTACGGATTCAGAGGTTAAACGTTGTCATTGCTCAACAAAAACGGCTATTTTTATAGCCACAAATCTTTTAAACCATTACTTTGTGCACACTTCTACTCTATCTGATTTACAAAATGTGAAAAGCATTGTCAAAGTTACATTTGTTACATGCTATAGTAATGTCAAATGACACACAAAAGATATGGACTAAAAAAATTTGAAATACTTTGTACGGTTATTTTGTGTAGGTGCATTTCTGTCAAAAGCTGGTTAAGTTAAATGTAAGCAACAAGATGTTTGGTCTTAAAAACAACCGTTTGTGTTTGGTAGAGGTTGGTTTACTTGCTGACTGTGTTATGACTTCATAACTGGGGCAGCAATTTAAAATTTTTGCTGCTTGTGTTATGTCTTCGTGGGGCATATCAAATTTTAAATATTTCTTTGCTCCACTTAGGGTCACATTTTCAAAGCAAATTAAATGGCACTAATGGGCTTCCGTAGGAAATGCTTGTCGCCGGCACAGTTTAACATGAAGCAAAACTGTACAGGAGACTCAATTGTTAGAGTCTTCGCAGAACATCTCTCCTAACAAAACCGAGGGCAGGGATGACTTATTGCCTGCTGTGTCGTGTGGGAGAAAGAACTTCTGGACTTCTTTTTAATACGATATACAATTTTTTCCATTATTATTACGAATCGAATGGTGCCACAGTATTTCTGTAGCCTGAGTGATTTTAGAGTGATAATGGCTTAAGTTCCTGAAAATCGAATGTAATTATTTTGTAGTCGCAATGAGTGGGAGTAGTTCAAACAAAATCAAAATTATTGGTATTTAAAAATTTCACAACAAAATTACGTCTGCAATTTTTTTGACGACGCAACTACGGTTTCTTCGTATTTTACGTCACCAATTACGTCGGTAGTGCCGAATGCCAACGCTAATTTTAAGGGCTGATATTAAAAATTTATCACAGCAACATGATACATTACTTTTTATCATAACTGACTTTAAAGTACTAGATGGTAAAATATAATAAGGCTTGTTTCTAATTATCTCCATTGGACTAGTTCAGACAAGGATTAAATAACACCAATCTGATCAAGATGAGTGATCAATCTTTACTCCTTCCAGTATTGACAACGCCAAAAATATTTTGAAATTAAAACGAATACTTACCAAGTAACTGCTCAAACTGCATACAAAAAAGTGTGATGCATATTGTTTTAGCCATCTGGCTAAATTTCTTATCTGTTTGTATTAACTCAAAGTTGCTAAGCATTTTTTCTTTAATAAGTTTCAGTAACTTCAGTGACTAAGGACACAAATTATCATCATCATCATTTTCGACTTAAAATGTACCTTTTCCGTGCTAGCATTAGTTGTACGGGTATATTAACAGCGCTCTTCCAATCTAGACTTTGTTAGATCTAAACTCTGCATCAAGTCTGTCCTCATTACCTACTGCCAACTTTTCTTGGTCTATACATCTGGGCTTTTCCCCAGGAACTATCATGTCTAAACCCACTAACACAGCCCTACCAGCTTGCCACTGGTTAAAATAGTGGTAAAAGTTAACCTTTGTTAAACAGACCTGTACTGTCATTTGTTTTTAATATGTCTGACCATATTACAAATAGTCAAGAACAAGAGTCCAGTTCTAACAACATTGATATCATTAAAGATGACATTACTACTTGGAAAAATGTAATACCAATAAAATTAGGGATTGCTTATGTACGTATGATCCTATTAAACCATCCAAATCATCATCATCATCATTCTCGGCTTAACGTCCGTTTTCCATGCTAGCATGGGTTGGACGGGGTATATTAATGACCCTCTTCCAATCTGATCTAGACTGTGTTAGATCTAAACTCAACTTCTTCTGTATCAAGTCTGTCCTTATAACCTCCTGCCAAGTCTTTCTCGGTCTGCCTCTGGGCTTTGCCCCAGGAACTATCAAGTCTCTACACTTTCTTACCCAATTATCCTCCTCCATTCTTTCCAAGTGCCCCAGCCAATTCAATCTTCTTATCTGGATAACATCTTTAATTCTACGGAGACTTAGCCTGCTTCTTAGCTCATCTGAACTCTTTCTGTCTCTCAGACTGGCGTTACACATCCACCTAACCATTCTCATATCATTCCTTTCTAAACGGTCAAGATCTTCCTGCTTCACTGCCCATGTCTCACTACCGTACAACATAACACTTCTTATACAGGCCTCATACAACCTACCTTTTACCTCAATTGACAGGACTCTGCTAGTCAACAAAGGAAGTAACTCTCTGAACTTTTTCCAAGCAGAACCTATCCTGCAAGTAACACTTCTTCCAACACCCCCTTCACTGCCCAACATATCACCTAAGTAACAGAAGTTCTCAACTATCTCTAACGAGCCACTGTTGTACATCATTAAAGCTGGAAATACTTCATTCTCTATAATCTCACCTTTGCAACGCTTGCATACAAACTGAATGTCAGCTCTTAACCTTCCACTAATACTACTGCACTTCTTATGTACCCAATGCTTGCAAGTCTGACAAAAAATTGAGTTACTACCAACCCCTTTCCTGCAAACTCCACAAGGCCACTTTCCAACTACAAGGTCACACTTGGCTGCAATGCTACTAATCATGACTTTAGACTTTGCTGTGTTTACCTTTAGCCCTTTCTCTTCTAGTCCTTTCTTCCACTTCTCAAACTTTTCAACTAATTCTTCCATCGACTCTGCTATGAGAACTAAATCATCTGCATACAATAACTACTTATAAAATACTTATAAAGCCACTTCAACAAAAAAACACTCAAACTTACTCTAGAATACCTCAGGATTCTTGCATGTATTGGCAAAAATAAGGACGCGATTGTTGATCTATAATTATGAAAGTGAAAAGTTATTTTCCAGATGTATGTCAAATATGTAAAAATGAGTACTTGAACAAATAGGAAAATACTTATAAAGCCACTTCAACAAAAAAACACTCAAACTTACTCTAGAATACCTCAGGATTCTTGCATGTATTGGCAAAAATAAGGACGCGATTGTTGATCTATAATTATGAAAGTGAAAAGTTATTTTCCAGATGTATGTCAAATATGTAAAAATGAGTACTTGAGAATCGTGTGGACAAGAAGTCCACAAGAAGTGCTATATGGAAAAACTGAAGGAAGTTGGTAACAAAAAAGATGATGGTACCCCAGACATTAGTATTTTCAAGATCCCAGGCTTTCATTAGGGAACGTCTCAAAATGTTTGTATGTTTTTTTCGTATAATTATACGAACGCTACGAAGTACTTCGTTTCGTGAAACGAATGTCATACGAAGTGCTTCGTTTAAAATAAAAAATGTAAACGAAGTTTATACGAACTTTTTTAATATATGATACGAACTTAAACGAAGTTTTTTTATCATACAAAATGAAATGATACGAACTTTGAACGAAGTAAATTGCTATACGATCTTGAAACGAACTTCAAAAGTACCGGGGTAATTGCGCATAATTATTTCAATACGAAACCAGAAACAAAAGAATTAAATGAATTTTTTTAAAATACGAAAAGAAATAATACGAACTTTAAACGAAACCAGAAATAAAAGAAGTAAAATATACGAGGTTGACTTCTTTGAAAAGACTAGCAAAATTGCGTATTCATAGGTTCAATCTACACAATCTATGGCGATCTTTTCGATTTATACGATACCGTTTTCATGATTTTTAAACGATCTACAGCGTTCTTTTTGATTTCTACGATCCCGTTTTCATGATTTTTAAATGATCTACGGCGATCTCTTAACTTCTACGATGCCGTTTTCATGATTTTTAAACGATATACGGCGATCTTTTCGCTTTCCAGGATTCCGTTTTCATGATTTTTAAACGATCCATGGCGATCTTTTTGCTTTATACGATCACGTTTTCATGATTTTTAAACGATCTACGGCGATCTTTTTGCTTTATACAATCACGTTTTCATGATTTTTAAACGATCTCAGCGATCTTTTCACTTTCTACGATCCCGTTTTCATGATTTTTAAACGATCCACAAGGATCTTTTTGCTTTCTACGATCCCGTCTTCATGATTTTTAAACGATCTACGACGATCTTTTCGCTTTCTACAATCCCGTTTTCATGATTTTTGAACAATCCACTGCGACCTTTTCGCTTTCTACGATCCCGTTTTCATGATTTTTAAACGATCCACGGCGATCTTTTCGCTTTCAACGATCCCGTTTTCATGATTTTTAAACGATCCGCGGCAATCTTTTCGTTTTCTACGATCCCGTTTGCATGAATTTTTAAACGATCCACGGCGATCTTTTCACTTTCTACAATGCCGTTTTCATGATTTTTAAACGATCCACGGCGATCTTTTCACTTTCTACGATCCCGTTGTCGTGATTTTTAAACGATATGCGGCGATCTTTTCGCTTTCCAGGATTCCGTTTTCATGATTTTTAAACGATCCATGGCGATCTTTTTGCTTTATACGATCACGTTTTCATGATTTTTAAACGATCTACGGCGATCTTTTTGCTTTATACAATCACGTTTTCATGATTTTTAAACGATCTCAGCGATCTTTTCACTTTCTACGATCCCGTTTTCATGATTTTTAAACGATCCACAAGGATCTTTTTGCTTTCTACGATCCCGTCTTCATGATTTTTAAACGATCTACGACGATCTTTTCGCTTTCTACAATCCCGTTTTCATGATTTTTAAACAATCCACTGCGACCTTTTCGCTTTCTACGATCCCGTTTTCATGATTTTTAAACGATCCACGGCGATCTTTTCGCTTTCAACGATCCCGTTTTCATGATTTTTAAACGATCCACGGCAATCTTTTCGTTTTCTACGATCCCGTTTGCATGAATTTTTAAACGATCCATGGCGATCTTTTCACTTTCTACAATGCCGTTTTCATGATTTTTAAACGATCCACGGCGATCTTTTCGCTTTCTACGATCCCGTTTTCATGATTTTTAAACGATCCACGGCGATCTTTTCGTTTTCTACGATCCCGTTTACATGAATTTTTAAACGATCCACGGCGATCTTTTCACTTTCTACGATCCCGTTGTCGTGATTTTTAAACGTTCCATGGCGATCTTTTCGTTTTCTACGATCCCGTTTGCATGAATTTTTAAACGTTCCACAGCGATCTTTTCGCTTTCTACGATCCTGTTTTCATGATTTTTAAACGATCTACGGCGATCTTTTTGCTTTATACAATCACGTTTTCATGATTTTAAACGATATACGGCGATCTTTTCACTTTCTACGATCCCGTTTTCATGATTTTTAAACGATCCACAGGGATCTTTTTGCTTTCTACGATCCCGTTTTCATGATTTTTAAACGATCTACGACGATCTTTTCGTTTTCTACGATCCCGTTTGCATGAATTTTTAAACGATCTACGGCGATCTTTTCACTTTCTACAATGCCGTTTTCATGATTTTTAAACGATCCGCGGCGATCTTTTCGCTTTCTACGATCCCGTTTTCATGATTTTTAAACGATCGACGGCGATCTTTTCGTTTTCTACGATCCCGTTTGCATGAATTTTTAAACGATCCACGGCGATCTTTTCACTTTCTACAATCCCGTTGTCATGATTTTTAAACGTTCCACGGCGATCTTTTCGTTTTCTACGATCCCGTTTGCATGAATTTTTAAACGTTCCACAGCGATCTTTTCGCTTTCTACGATCCTGTTTTCATGATTTTTAAACGATCTACGGCGATATTTTCGCTTTCTACGATGCTGTGGAGACGATCCCTAAAGACCTTAGATAATAAATCCAATTAAAATAAACAAAGTTCGTATAACGAAACGAAATTTATAATTGTTGAAAAAATTTCAATATAAAGACTATAGATAATAGTCCAATTATAATAAACAAACTTCGTATAAGCAAATTTTTATACAAACTTCTTTAAAAATGATACAAACTTTATTTTAAATGATACGAACTTTATACGAACTCGTAATTTTGATGATACGAAAGATTTAATAAATCGATACGAAGTTTTTTATACGAATTATACGAACTACGTACAAACATTTTGAGACAGTCCCTTACTTGTGTGGTATATGCCATCAGAAACAATTTCAGTTAGCAGAGAAAGGAAACTAATATCTGAAAATGCCGAGAAGCACCATAGCCACAACACTTGTAATCACGTTGAACCACACATTATTATTACTGTTCATGAGAATAAAAATGGTCAAGATTTTATGTCAAATATTCAATTGTCTCATAGAACTGAATTTATGAAAAAGAAAATTCAAGTCTCTATCTTCTATAGGCAACCATGCATGTGAACCAACCATGCAGGTTTCAATACTGCACACGACTCTGAACAAAAATAAATTTAAAAAAAAGTTTGTTTGTTTTATAGAAAGAACTGAGGTTTGTAAAAAATTACTAAAACATAGAACTAAACAACCCCAAGGTTGTAACTTAGGGAATAAATCTGAAATGTTTCATGCTGAAATGTGTTCATCGTCCATTTCAAAACAGGAATGTTATCAAAAGCATTGTAAACTCACCCAAATCAAGAAGACACAACCTAAAATCAGGGATAATATAGAGATCACGGCAATAAAAAAACATTGAAGTGGATAATTACCTATGTAATAAAAATAAAAACACGTCAAAAGATTCAACCAAAAAACAATTTATAGAACTATGCCAGCGAATGAAAGTAGCAGGATAAAATCAAAATTGGAAACAATGAAATGCTCATAAAACGCAATTTATCATTTAAGTCAAATCAAACTCTCATTTGATTGTATAACCACAGGCAAAAATTAGTGGGTAGACCCTGTTTCATTCTGATAAAAAAAGAGTAAAATCAGATTAAGAAAAAACAGTGAAGTAGTACTATAAACAAAAAAATAATTAGCATGTATATAATATGGAAATCATTCTCAAGTTTTAGAATGGTGTTATTAAAATAAAATCTATGCATATAACTGACTGTTTTTCACCCTTAGCAAGATTTAGCATCAATTTATCAAAGGGCAAAAATGAACAACATGCAGTTTAACCCTATTCGGTCCGGGGAGGGGGGATTCCGCCCCCCCCTGACGGTTTTTTATAAATAACTCCTTATTGCTATGTTATATGGCTATGAAACTTATTGACTTTCAATATTTATCTATTAGACACCTGCATGCCAAATTTTTAGGTCTCATACCTTTCAGAGGCTTTGATATTGGCCATTACTCGAAACTACCCCTAAAAATCTCTATGAAATCCTTATAATGGGTAAAATTTAATAACTCCTGTTAGGACTATCCTTAGAACTTGAAACTTGCAACAAAACTTTGTTTTATTAAGAAGAATCATTTTGCATAATTTGGACACGTGATTAATCCGATTTCCCGATTTTGTCGGATTTTACCCGAAAATCGAAGAAAAAAAACGGATTTTCGGGCAATTTTTGGCAATTTTTTATGCGATCCACGAAAAAACCCGGAAAATATGTTAAATAACTTTTATTTAGCTTTCAGAAACTTCAAACAGAATGCAAAAATTCGATCTGGGACAAAATTAATTAAATTTTAAGCAGATAGTGTCATTTTTAACAAATTTCATGCTTCTGATGACGTCACAGAAAATGTGCTGATGCAAGCAAAAATTTATTGCTGCCATTTTGTTCCTTTTATGACGTACTATAAGTGTGCCAAGTTTGATTCAACTTGAACAACCCTATGAAAAGTTATTGAGGGGGGCGGATTCCGCCCCCCGTTCATAATATGTTTGAAAACCCCGGACCGAATAGGGTTAAAGGCGCGTAATCACCCTTATTGAAAAAAATTAACATATATACATTTTTTATATTTATTTCAAAGTTCAGACGGAGTTATGACTTTCCTGAAAATTTGAGGATATAAAACTAACTAGAAATGGAAATAATGGTACTTCAATATCTTGAATTTATGGTTGATTTTTTCCAGCCGCCATATTTAACGATCTTGTTGATCTCTTATTCTCATCTAATAAGCGGGCCGTCGCAAAATATTAGTGTGAAACCGTAGGTAAACAAACGGCCTTATCTTTAAATGAGCACTGAGATGGAGTTCGATAAAATCACCATTATGGTAGGCTCCGTTCACGTTGTTCTTTTTGGCTTGTTTTTCTTTGTAAAACATGGCATCAAAAAGTGGAAAGAAATTTTGGTTCTGTTTAAAAAAGTAGCCGCGTGTAAAAACATCTGTATCACTTTCTCCACTTAGATTTAATTTTCTTCTATTCTATTCGCCATTGTTTTTGGAGACCAGACAAAACCAAAACAGAAAGAAGAAATCACAGCATTGCCTCGTGGTTATTAATTGTGGTTATTAATTATGATAATTAATGCTTATCACGCTCTTTCTTTTTTTATTATCATGACCGTGATTATTGCATATTATAAGCCAAAAAACCCAACGGGGGAGAATGCTCATTGTGATAGTTGAAGATAGTTGAAGCACTATGGAGATAATTAAATTTAGAGCATGAAAGGGGAAATTCTGAAAATTTGGGTATTCTAATTGTCTAGATCTGATACTGTCTCCATAAGGAAACGAATAACTGTTTTAACAAAGAAAAAAATCAAAAAGTAAGACAGCTTCTAGCGAGGCGAAGCTGTCTTCAGAAACAACAACAAGAAGTGGTCAGTGTTGCAAAGAAGTCTGATTTCAGTAAGTTAAAATGTTTAAATAATAAAGAATAACAAAGAAACTTCGATTGATTTATCTGATTTATCATGTTCGGAACTTTGTTGATACATTTATAAAAGCATTACGATGGAAACACAGCTACGGATACTCTCCCTCATTCATTATTTTTTCTGTAATGGCATGAATCCAGCAACCATGTGATCGATTTTGCTGTGCGTTTATTATCGCATGATTCGTGCAATGAAATGCAATGGCGGTTCTGTAGGCGAAGAGAAATTGGGGTGAGTTTGTTATTTCTATGAAACATTTGAACATGTTCTGGTTATCAGTTTTCAATAAAATTTCCAGGGTAATGTTTACTCATGTATATCTTTCAATTTTTACAATAAAATAGGCACCTAAAAAAAATTGCCTAAAGGGTGATTACGCGCCTTTAATAGTGCCAAATTTGAAATTGTCACATTTGATACTAATGAATGTATGAAGGAATAAGAATTAAAGTACATCATTATAACAAAAGAAAAACATGTGAAAGACCTGGTAGTATTATTAAACTCTAATGAGTTAATTTTCGAAAATATCAACTCTGTGGTAAAGAAAGCTAGATGTAGTGCTAAGATTATTAGAAACTTTCAAATGTAAATCAAGAATTGCCATGCTAACAACATGGAAGTCCTTAGTAATTTCAATTGTTGACTATTGCTTCAACTCTGGAGAAAAAGGGACAAATTTCCATGATTGAAAAGTTGCAGGGATTTCACATGCTATTCGTAAAATAGCATGTGAAAATAAATTAGATTTCTTACAGTGATTGAAACACTTTGGACTTTACTCTTTACGATGTCGCAGAGAAAGATATCGAATAATTTATGTTTGGAAAATACTGGAAGGAATTGTTTGCAATATTAAAATTAAAAACCGAGAGCTTATAACAGTAAGACAATCGTCGCAACTTCATAGGTTTTGTAAACAGTATGCTATTAAGGTTACTGTTAAAGAACGATCATGATTTTTAAAATTTCCTTTTTTTAAGAAAATCAAGCCACCATTTCTTCATTCTTATATCATTAGAAAGTTTATTAAATAACATTTTCAAAGATATACATGCCCCTTTTAAAACACATATATATATTTCAAAGATTTAACAAAAAAGAGAGTATTTTTCCAGACTAAAACCTAGTCAAATAATTTGGAAACTTATATTTTCTTTTTGTTGCTACTCTTTATAAACAGAAACACCCTAATTGTCAGACATAGAAATTTCTTTCAATGTATATCTTTCATGATGAAACAACAATATACAGCACAGAAAAAAGAAACAAGTTTTTTTCGTTTTTAGTTACACATTGAAGTTGTTCTTCTTCTCATGTAGTTCTTTCACCCCTTTGTTTAAATACACCTAACTGGCCCTCTTTTTCATCGCACTTTCAAGTCAGAGACAGTGCAAATTATTTATGTAACACATAACAGAAATACTACAGATATATATACTATACAATATCGAGTATATAGATTCATGTAAAAGTAAAAAAAAAATTGTTAAAGCCCTATCAAAAAAATGATTGTAATTTTTTTCTAAAACTATTTTCCAGACATCTTTCAGACTAGTGAGCCAAATCTAAACTATTTCCAGACTTTTCTCTAATTCCAGACATTTGGCAGATGTGGAAACCCTGTTTTATAATTTTGTAAATAAGATCCTATCCTTATCTTCTTGGACAGCTAAAACACTTTAGGTTTCAAGACAAGCTAGCTAGCTAGCTCAAGTGAAACTAGACTAGAGGTTAGCCCATCATCATGACATGAAATAAAAGTTTATTTTCTGTGTGATAGATAAGCACGTGCTCTGGAATAGATTAGAAAAGCGTTCGCTAGCTACACAGATGAAGACCTTTACTAATATAGCTAGCTGTAAAAGCATTAATAATAATATAACAGTAAAGGTGATTCCATACCAGGACTTTTTTCATTTCTGTCCTGTCCTTAAAAATCCCATAAAAACAAATCCGGAGAATTTTAACTCATTATTAGTTTCATTTTATTAATCCGAGGCTCTTTCAACATGGCTACTTTCAACATGGTAAAAATTCTGTTGGCGCAATGACTTCATTTAGCCCTGGGCTAAGTGGACCCGACACACGACGTACAACATTCCGACACCCGTCAACTGTATTACCCCAACCAAACTCGACACATGAACCCTCTTTATCCGACATCCTCACAACATAAGCATATTTCCCTGTAGATAGACCATAACCAACATAATACGGCATAATATTCCACCCAACCCTAACAATTCTCCATCGCTACATAACAAATACATATTTCCCCCGTACACAGGTCATAATTAATAAATATGGCATAATACTCCACATAACTGTAATAATACTCTTTATTACTGCATATAGAAGCACATTTTCTAGTAGATAGCCCATAACCAACGTAATATCGCATAATTCTCCACATAACTGTAATAATACTCTTTATTACTACATATAGAAGCACATTTTTCTAGTAGATAGGACATAAGCAACGTAATATCGCATAATATTCCATATAACCCTGACAATACTCTCTATCCCCACATAACAAATACATATTTTCCCTGTAGATAGGCCATAAGCAACGTAATATCGCATAATACTCCACATAACTGTAATAATACTCTTTATTACTACATATAGAAGCACATTTTTCCAGTAGATAGGCCATAACCATGTAATATCGCATAATATGTCGCATAATTGTGATAATACTCTTTATTACTATAAATAGAAATGCCATAACACTCCACATACTGTTACCCTGTATTACTACATCATATACATGCATATTTTTTCCGTAGATAAACGATATAGCCAACGTAATATGCCAAAATATTTCGCATAATTGGAGAATTGTAGAATTGTAATAAACAGGCATAAAAATCCTAATGCCGGCCAATCTGAGAAAGACGTTGTTTTATAAAGTAGACAAGGTTTGAGATTGGATACATATATCCGTACACACACAGAAACGATATTTTGCCCAAATACACTCTCGCAAAAAGACTTATTGAAAGTCCTAATATCAGCCAATCTGAGGGAACACGTTGTACTATAGAATAGACAAGCATTGAGGTAGGATACACATCCATACACAAATAAAAACGATAATTTGAGCAAATAGCGTTCCGCGAAAAGACATATTCAAGTCCTAATATCAACCAATCTAATTTTTTATGGACAGTAAGTTGATAGTTTTTTACGACATGGTCTTTTAAAGTTGCTTCAGTGTTTAAAAAAGTTATTTTGAGCTAATATGGTGGTTACATCTAATACCAAGGGTAGATTTCAACCTCCAAAGTTTTTTGTGGCTAGCTGTAGCTGTGCACATTTTCAGATTTGTCAGTTACATTCTTTAAAATTTTGGATATTGGTTTTAGTTAAGGCTGGAACGATGTCCAAAAGTTCATGTACGCTTTTTTCATCGAATACAACCTCCCAAAAGCCAATAACAATTGCTTTAATAGTTAAGCTAGCATAGTCATATGTGTCAGGAGCTAGCCTACTATAAAGTTCAGTAAGACAATTACAGGAAAAACTAGCTAATCGCATCCTTAGCATGAAAAAAATATTTTGACAGTTCTTTCATACTGGAGAATTCAACTTTGTTAACCTTGGTCAGTCTGAACTGTTGATCCCGCCCCCTCCAAATTAAACCAAACTTGGCACACTTATAGTACGTCACACTTATAGTACGTCATTTGTCTAATATACCACTATCTGCTTCAAACTCAATAACTTGCGTTCTAGAGCGAAGTTATTTAACATATTCACTGTTCAAACTTTTCAAATTATCATTTCACGAATTTTTTGAATTACCAAATTTGTCTCGAAACTCGGAAAAATATTTGCATAAATGAAGCATTGATGGTTCAAATATGTTTATCTTAAAAAAAATATCGCAATAAAAGCGGAAACATACTTTTCCCCATTTTTTAAAAAATCTCGAATCGCGAAAGTTTATCTTTCCAAAAGATTTTGCAAGTTTTTAGGCTCGCAAAAGTTCCTCCGATTTTCGAAATGAGGGTTGACGACCTCGTCCCCAAGACTATTTGCTTCTCAACGGCGCTGCGCTTAAAGGTGCTGGGGTCGATCTTGGAGGGTCGATGTACCGCAACGTTGATATTTAAAACACCATGCACAATTTAATATTTATTAAACCTCGTTCCCAGCGCCTATTGTCCTTTTTTTTGTCTCTATGTCCTGGTAAAAAAGCAACAACAGCCGCTTGGGGCGAAGTTAATATTTATTACCTTTCACTTTTTCTACTATTTTTTTTATTTTTTTTATTAAACAAAAAAAAAACGCCCCTCTTTTTTTTGTCTTGCGGTTCCAAGCTAAGACTTTTCGGTTCGAACGTTTGATGAAGTAACACGACATGAACATTATGGAGAGGAGGACGTTTGAAGACGGTAATTTTTTAAGTCAATTTTCTTTACCAATATAATATGCAGAGGGGTCTTATTTTTGAGATATTTGTGTGACTTTTGTTTTTTACTTAAAACATGTATATTAAATTTAAACAAACAGTTTTTCGTAATATTTTGATAGAATCTTCTTTTCCTGCGTTCAAAATATGCACGTTTCCACTATGTTCACATGCCGGATGTTACCACAGTTGTGGACATAACCGGATGTTAACCACGGTTGTGGACATGCCTGGATTTTAACCACGGTTGTAGACATGCCCGGATGTTAACCACGGTTGTGGACATGCCGGGTGATGGCCACGATGTGACTATGTAATAATGACTGTATGTTATCTACGGTTTGTGGAGGTGCCCGGGCCACGGTTTGTTGATATTCAGGGATGTCAACCGCACGTGAGCAAGCCTGGACTGGAACAAGTTTTTAAATTTTGCTAATATTGAAGCAAGTCAGATGCAAACGTTTTCCGGTGTCCCAGATTACCAATTTTTTGGACAGTTTTCTGAATGTTCGAACTGTTTTTCCACCTAGGATTTCTAACCCATACGTCAAATAGCTCCATATTCTTCACGTGAAGTTCCGATAAAGTTCCGATAGTGATATTAATTGTTTTCCGCCTTTCCTTATTGCGCTTTATGCAACATAAAAATTGAGTGTCTATGATGAATTTTATTTACGTTGTTACTGCAATTTCTAATAGACAGTCTCTCTGGCATTAAAAGGGAAATAATTAATTATTAGTAACTTCATTTTGTCCTGAAATTTTTTGCCAAATCTAAAATATGGAAGAGTTTTTATATGTTTTTAGTGTACTAACCCTGAACTTTGATCTGGAAAAGTGCTAAATCTGTAGCCACCATGTTTTCATTCGAAGTTTGCTCCTTGAAGCAAGTTGTTTCATTGATTGCATTTACTTTAGAGACAGAGATTTTGGCGGGATTATATTTCGCGGATGGAAGAAAAATGCCTTTCGTGGGGACTTTTTTTCGTGAATTGACGAGTTCATAAGTTTCGCAGCTATTTATCACTCGAATAGATAAAAACTTTTACCCTGGTGTTAAATTTTGTATGGAAAATACAATAATTTTTTTCACCATAGAGTGTTTCGCGGGTATTTATTTTCACGAAATCCAGCGAAAACTCGAAAAGATTATATGTTCAAACTTTTGTCATTTCACGAATTTGTTTTAAAAGCCTTTACTTTTAATTACCAAATTTGTCTCGAAACTCGGAAAAATATTTGCATAAATGAAGCATTGATGGTTTCAAATATGTTTATCTTAAAAAAAAATATCGCAATAAAAGCGGGAAACATACTTTTTCCCCATTTTTTAAAAATCACGAGATAGTAACAATGTGTTTATAGATGTTTCCAAAAATCAATTATGTTAAAATACCAATAAGTTTCTGTAATTAAGTTTAAAACAAAAGGAAATAGATGCTTGAATGATTTTTACGATTGAAATCAACATGAAATTGATCACAAAGAAAAGCGAGACAAAAGTTAAATCAACGTAAGGTTTTAATTCTTTATATAATATGCGCAGAAATATAAAGAATTATTCGATAGGTGTTTATCTTTTAAAATAAAAATTACCGTCTGTTTCCTAGGCGTGGTTCAGAGCACTTATTTCACTGTATTCAACGCGATAAATATTAAATATTAAAAATATTAATATTTTTTGTTCCTTCTTATGATGTTTACTTGTTAATGCTTGAATTATTCTATTTTTAACATGTTTTTAACTTATATACTTTATATTTTATACTTTAATTTTCTGACGAATAGCGATGTAATGTCGATGTGCAGAAATGTATTCGTTAAAAAAAAAAAGGTTACAAAATCCAATATATTGTCAGTTATTTATTGTATGCTGTGCCTACCTGTCAGGAAACATAGCTGTCTGAGAATATATATGAAGAAATTTGAAAACCTGATCTTCAGTTATCAATATTTTATTACTACCCTGTGTCACAAGACGCAAATAAGGCAAACATACAAAGATCTGTTAGAGGAAAAAAAGTATATCAAACATACGGAAAGGAAAACCTGCACGATATTCAGGTTTGATACAGAACATCGCTTCTGACCAAATTTCGGGAAAAACTTTCACATTACACAGTATATGTCTGTGTCTTAAAAACAAAATTACTATGAATTATCATCATAGTACTCTTCTGGACCAAATTTTATTCAAATATTTCAGGTCTGAGAAACACTTTTTTTAAAAAAATAAAATCTGTTTTTGCTTAAACATATTTATTTTTATTTATTTCCATTTTAGAACTTGGATTATTGCTGAAATTTGATTTTCCATTTTTCTGTTTGTAGGAATTGTGATATTCTTTCAAATGTTTCTTTTTTATCTTTACATTACCGAAAACTCAATTATAAAGTGTTTAGTTCTGAAATATATGTAAGAACGTTTTAGACTTTCGTAGTTTGATTTGGAAAAATAAATTTTCTTTCTATATTACATTTATTTAAATGAATGCGATGATAAAATACAAGTGTTGAAATAACATTATTAATCCTTGTTTACAAGCCTCTTGCCTTTACCCGTTATCACAGGGTAGGCCAGATGAAAGGCAAAATGTCTTAGCTACGAAGTTGACAATATGTGCGTATGAATTTCATTTAATAATTTCTCTTGACAGAAACTGGTAACGAAATTATTTTAATTGTCTTTTTATACATCGTGTCCTTCTTCTCTCAGTTCGTTTCTTCTTCTTTCTTCATGTCGTTCAATCGCTTTCTCTACTTGTCTTCGCTTGGCTTCTTTCACGCTGCCAATTTTCTTTTGATCGTTTTTAAACTTCCACAAGCGCAGGTCGAAACTCCTTTTCGAACACGTGAATGCAAGTATACACAGCGCCAGTACAAGAACTATTGTCGGAGCGATCATAATTACCGCCATGACCCAAAATGACTCAGGAATGTCACGCTCTATTGAACAATAAAGATATAAAAACAGCATAAAGGTAACTTTGTTGAGCTTTTTTATTTTAACAAAAGCGCTTGAAATTGCTGTTTAATCAAACTCTTTTTATAAATGGCGGAAGTACATTTAAGTGACTTTACTCCCTTTATGTAAAATATATATCGCAACGAAAAAACGGAATAAATACCTTCCGGAGGAGGGTCGTCCTCCACCCAATAGTGCACAATCATATACATGTTTTCATAACGGATCGTAAAATCACGGTAGTTATTAAGCAAACCGCTCGGCATGTCAAATGTCCAATCGTTGAACAGAATAGTCATGTTAAGATCGTACGTTTTTTTAAATCGATTGCTGAAATGTAAACAGTAGAATTACACTATCATGTTTGAAGCCTGCTCGGGTCGTTTTGCAACTACGTTCCCAGGGCATTTTGCCTTGTTGGTGAAGTTGACCACTCCGTAATAACGGCTCAGGGACCACAAGACCCTGGGGACGATGTTAGTCTTTTTGAGTTAAAAAACGTGACAAGGGAGACAATCTTGGCACAAATATTTGTTAGCACATTAATTGACGTCATCTTTATTCAAGATGACATCTCATGCAATCTGAAGTCTCCACCATTTTCTTTTATTATCACGATTTTTTCTAATAGGTAGCATCTTTGTGACATATCCAATATAATACCAAGTTAAGGCAAAGTTATCCTTATGTTTCTTAAAAGTAGTATTAGCAGAAGTTTGTTTCAGAAAGCAGAAATTTTTCTGACATCATGCCGTGTATGCATTAGACCTTGGAGAAAGGAGAAATACAGAAGGAGAAACAACTCTTTAGATTCTATTGAAACACTGCGCGAGGTTCTGGTAAGTGTCTGTATAAAAACTTAATTTCAAACTTTGGCGCTGTTGTGAATACGCGGTTATGATTGGCTTTGAGTAAACAATTACAGTATTCTCTGGCTGGTTAATTTCTGAATGAAAAAGTTTGTTGCTAAAGTAAAAACCCTCTGCATTCTATCTGAAAGATAACTATGTACAAACTTCACACTGAAGTGGCTAGTTTTGCTAATTAGCCGTATTTTCAATGAAGCCTTCTAAGGCAAAATAATGTGGGGATTTCGGAATTCCTGCATCCATTATGGATTTCACTGGATGCGCTTTTATATCCATCGCGCTATATACCGTCGGGGCGTGTGTGCGGAAATTCGCATTTTCAAAAGGGAATTTTTTTACTTATTTACTGAACACATGGTAACTACTTTTACATGACGTAATCACACAAAATTGACGTCAACATGTTCATTTGATAAACGAAGTTATGTTAATTTATGTTTAAAGACTCCTTACAATAACTACAGAACATTCAAACCGGAGTTTTAAACCTTGAAAAAAATTTCGCTGCTTATAGATTGGGCGAATTGTCCAAAACAGACGCACAGACGCGGACTTCTCGTTTTACTAGATTTGCACGAAGGTCTTTTTTGTTCTTATTTTATACCTATTTAGACGATATATTTGAATGATCATTTGAAATGATCGTGTATTTCAACCTTTATCCTTATGTGACTTGAAATACCCAACCAGTTCCGTAAATTTCACTTGTGAAATTAACGCAATTTAATTAACGCAGCAATTAACGCATTATGCAACAAAAACTGGTAGGGGGGACCATTTGGTCCCCCCCCCCTAGTTGGAATAGGGTTAATGGAGGTTGCATTAGCTAACAAGTAAAGCCATATTGGATTAGCCATATTCACGGCGCGCGCTTTTGAGGTATACACAAACTTGTGTGGGGAAAAAAATCTGAAAGTTGTGCGCTTTGGCAATTCAGTTTGTAAACAAGTCGGTGTAAGTTGTATCAAAATGAAGTTTCATTGCAGTTCATCTTTGTACTTTAACAATTACTTATCGAAGAACCACTTGGAACCGAAATTGTTGAAACTTCCTAAACTGGACATTTGTCCCTATATTCTTAAAAAGCACGTGACCCTATACATTATTTTAATCAGTGCTTCAACTTTGATGGAAGGAAGGGATTATTTTAATCAGTAATTCAATCGAAGGAAAGGATTTAAAAATTAAAAAAATTATATAATTGGGGTTGATGTCATCATCCAAACGGTATTTCTGTAACAATTTGCCTCTCTAACCATTTGATGGAAGGAAGGGATTATTTTAATCGGTACTTCAATCGAAGGAAAGGATTTAAAAATTAAAAAAATTATATAATTGGGGTTGATGTCATCATCCAAACGGTGTTTCTGTAACAGTTTGCCTCCCTCTAACCACGTGGAACAACCACGTGCTATCGATTAGTAGGTATGTTTGTGCCAAAGTGTTTTGTTTGCATTAAAATAAGCAAGTATATCTCAAGATTGCATTTTTTTATATATATATTATCTCCAGGCTAGCTGTGCATAGCCTGAATGTAAAACTGGGTTGTTTTATCACAATAACATGGAATGACTGACTATGAAACAAATAAAAAAATCACATACTAGCCATATGAAGTATTTACAGCATGTCCAAGCCCAGTGGGTTTTGTATCAAACTAAAAAATACGAGATAATATAAAAAATCTAAAAAATAAAATCAATGCTTATGTAGTGTGACTGGAAAAGTAAGTCTATAACTTAATTTGCTCTTGTTGAAACTGTCGATGGCTTCTGACAAAAAAGTAGCTCCTCCAAGGTTACATAGATTTCAAGAACTTCTGACCATAAAGTTTTATGTTGTAAATAATCACATATTTCTGGAGGGAAAAGGTGTAATGTACGTTATAGAATTTCCATTGCTGAAGCACTGAAGGGCACTTAAAATGTTAATTTTGTTGCATGCATGTGTTTTTTAAATGTTTGTGGTTGCATAAAGTACACACTTACCCGGTACCAAAGCGTATCGTCTTTTTCTATAAGCAATTGTTCCTTTGAGTCGACATAATAAATGGCTTCATATGAACTATTCTAATAAAAAAATTCAAACGTCAATTGATATAGAGGCGAACATTTCTAACCTGATACATATTCAGGGCTATTTAACGCATGCGCAGACAGTATTATTGTTTCATTTTTTTATTGTATACTGGTGACTAAGAAAAATGGGTTTCGCATGCCAGGTGCATTCCCGCGCCGCAAACACAGTCGCGGTAATGGTTGGCTTCACGGTCATCTTCAGGACATCGTGTTTATCCCACAAATTTTATTCACAACTTTTTACGAATGGTTTGTGGATATTAGTATAATCTTGAACAAGTTTTGTCGGTGTAAATTTGAAATAACATTGCTCAAAACTACCATATAATCTCCATAAAAACTACCGTATAATCTCCATAAAAACTACCATATAATCTCCATAAAAACTACCATATAATCTCCATAAAAACACTAAAAATGTGGTTACGTAAGTTACTATAACCTGATTTTGCATTCACTATGTCCAATTATGTCCAAAGAGCCCAGTATAAAAAATCACTTACTCTACAGCTGGCTAACTTGTTGGGCTTGTCACTTATACCGCAATCATAATTCATAACAGCTTCTAAATCATTCGACACACGGACCCTCTCTCCATTCACGGCAATAGGTATGGAATCAACGCTCCAAAGTGAGAGGTAATGTGCTATGATCTCCATGTAAGGTATGACACATTTACCAAGCGCATTGATCTTAGCTGAACTACCTTCGTAATAACATAAATATTCATCTAGAAAAAGAAGAAAGTTAGTCTTATCAATTATAATTTTATGCATTATAACGTTATCCTTTCTAGGCCTCCAAATTTTCACCAATTTTACACCCCCATTCCCACTACACTATAAAAACATTGCGCGGCCATATATACCTCACGCTCTAAGAAAGTCACTTTTTTCCCACTTTTTACCATAGAAATTGTATTCGAAGAAAACAAACACTAGGAAAGAAATTGGAACAAAAAAGAACTATTTGTTAAGCCAGCGCAGACCAAATCAAAGTCGATATTAGCACCTTTTAGCATGGGAACACAAATCGCATCGGTAAAAAAGTCGGCAAAAAAGTTTTTGCTTAGTGACTAATATTTTTTACCGACCAACAATTATTGCCAACTGATTTATATAGTTTTCATTTTCTCTTGTTGAAGTTTTTATTGAAAATAAAAAGCTTGAAAATTCCATGAGGTCATTTTTTATCTAGAAATTAGTAGTCGAAATGTGACTAAATTCAAAAATGTTGTCAGCAAAAAGTGATTAAATTATGTCAAAGTGACTAAATTTTTTGCCGACTTTTATTATTTGTCGTGTTTTTTTGCCGACTTTTATTATTTGTCGGGTTTTTACCAGTGAGGTAGGTCCGGAGACTAAGTAACTTTCCTGTAAGTAACGTTCCTTTTTAACCAAAACTTTTATTGAACAAACCTATTTCCCATTCTGTTCCAGCATTGAAATGTTCTGTTTCATTCTTTGTAAATGGAATATAGTCAAAAAACATTGTCATATTCATTATATGTCCAGCGTCTACAGCTTTTGTTAACATTCCAGGAACGTGATTGATACTTTCTGCTGGATCAAAGGTGTACCAAGATGTGCAAAGCCTGACTGGAACGGTTTTGTTGCCATCGAAACTAAACAAAAAGGTTGTTGCTGTTGGCGAATGTGAATTTATTATTTTCAGACTAGCTTTGATGTTGTTGCAATCAGACACAGTGTACATTTAATGGAACTTATTTTAAATGTGTTGATATTTATAAATCAATTTGGAACCAAGCCTTCCTAGTCCCAATATGAAAATAACCTAAAAACTCATCTGGGACGATGAGTTTTTAGGTTAGCTGGAGGATCCGCCCAAGTGCTTTCCCCGGTCATTGAACCCTAGCCGTGTACATTTGGTAGTTCTGTTGATATATTTTTGATTGTTTTTATCGTCCAAGTAACGCAACATAAGAAAATACAAGGTGAGGCAAATTATGCTTGTCAATTCGTACATTGAAGGCCAAGGAAAGTTGATTAGCTGTTTTGCGTGATACCCTTAAAACGTAACGCGCAGTCCGGTTTATTCCGCTTAAAAATACAAATGCGCCTGCATTTTATGAACTAAAACAATCGAAGGCCACACTTTCAAATTGTTTTCTTTTAAAATAGGAGTAAAAAAAGTCCTTTCAAATACTTTACATATAACCGAAACGTAGAATGCGTGCCATAGACAACGAAAAAACAAACGATTTAAATAACAGAAATGTTAACGACTCACCCTCGTCCCAAGGGTTTTTTGCCTTTTTTGAGAGATGGCATCGAAAAATAAAAATAAATATATTTTTCGTCGTCTTCTCTCATATCTAAAAGACAAAAATCCCTGGGCACGAGGGTGGTTAACGACAGTCTGTAAACCAAAGATGACAGCTGCGAGTGTTTTACTGGCGAATAGCTGTCTGATTTTTCCACGACTCATACAAGACTACTTACTCGAAGTTATCAAGCACTTCCAAATATGAGATGATTCCTTTCTTGAACGTTACTTTGTGAAACTAGGAAAAAAAATAATTAATCATTTAAAATTCATTTATTTTCTAATTCGTACCTCAAACGAAAATAACTTTATTTATTATTATCTTTACTTCTTTATCACTTATAGTAGAGTCAGTCTAGAAAGGACTGTAGAGTCAGTCTAAAAAGGAGTAGAGTCAGTCTAGAAAAGTACAGCGAGTGTCATACAATATCTAACACAAAATATACCGTATATATTTCTTCCCTCAATATATGTCCTACAAATATCATTCTAATCTAAGGGTGAGCGGGAGGGTCAATTCTATCGACTTGTGAATAGCTGTAAGACGATACACCCATAAAAAGACTAGGACACGTGACAAAGGCGTGCCAAAGAACAAAAATAAATTCATAAAACTCTTACTAATTTCACAAAAAATATAAAGGGGACATCTCACAAATCAAAGTGTACGTTTAGAGAGGGAGGGGTTAAATTTATGACGTATGAATATTATATCCGTGTATCATCGATTTCTTTCGGAGAATAGAAAATGTTGGTTTGGCGCCTACAGGCTTCATAAAATTGTACAGTCACATTTCCTGTTAACGGTCAACACATTTTAGACTTTAGCTACCTTAAATAAGGTAATATAAATTTTAGTTTTGCTAATCAAGATGTAACTTAGGTGATATAAGGAAATATAGATGCTGCAAAAGGACATTTCTGATGCCAACGAATTTACCAAAGTTAGGCGTTAATACTGATCTTAACAAATAAAAATAAAGAAAGAAATAAAGAAATAAAAGAATAAATGAATAAATAAACAAATGAATAAACAAAACATACTGTCCCTGTTTTATTCGGTGGTGGTGTGTTAGATGGATTGTAAACATTTGGCGGAATCGCACGCGAAGGATTAGTTAAAAGGTTAACTATGCTATCATCCTCAGGGGAATCCTTTTTGTTGTATTCTTTGTTTGAGGAAAATGACTTGAAAGGTGTCGACCTCTGACTTGTACCGTTAATGAACGTGAAAAATCTACCATCATAATATTCAGGAAAGTTGTGGCTTTTAACAGATGTCGCAAGAATTAAGATCAACACCACTGTAGTTGAGGAATCCATGATTCGCCAATTTTATCCTCGTTAGATTAAGTTAGGTCACAAAATACAAGAGGAAATCAAATATTCGTGTTCAAATTGAGAAACAAAATAAGCATTATTCAATATCAGTGGAATTGATTTTGTTTTGAACGAGAAGCTACTATTATGAATTTTTAAAACGTGATTTTAGCCGAATGAATATCTCGTTTGTTTTCGCAAATGTAACATACCATGAAAGGTTATTCATTACTTTGGAAACCTAACAAACTAAAACTAACGTGAACATAATTTTATCTTTGACCAACTTTATCCCCAGGACTTTTAATTTGCCGTGACACTTGTGAGCCACCGTAAGTATACCCTCGTTAAGTGGGACACTCAAGGGACGGAGGAAAAATGTGCTACTTATCGGGCGTCCTACTTAAGCGAATCTCCTCATAAGTAGGATTTTCATCAAATAGCTTAATTTGTCCCAGTTATTAAGTGATTTTTGGAGAGACTTGAGGGATTCATATATTCAATAAGTAATTTTTCTCTTTCTATGCCTTAAGAATGCGGTATTTTTCTGTAATTGTTGTAGAGGTCAGCTTCCTTTTTTGTCTCAGCTGCGACATGACTGCACCCTCAGGAAAAGAACTCGAGAAAAGTTTGTTTTGTTTACAAAATTTTCTTTTGAATCATTGCAACGTCTTCAGTTTCAGAAAAATATAAAGTCATTCCCTTGAATGTCCCACTTAAGCGAAGTTTTTGCTCCAAGGGACGGAGAAAAAATGTATTATTTATAGATGCAACTGTGGAACCACTTTCACCCTAAAGTCACAAGAACCAATATTCTCAATAGGCTAGTAATAAATTAAGTGGTAAAAGTAAAAGAAGTATGCCAGTTTTGTTTTTAACGAGACGAGATGGAGAACATCTTACAAAAAAGATAAAAATAGCGTCAAACTAGCACTCCGATTTTTGCTGCGGTATTGTGACCGTTTCAAATTCCCCCCATAAAAGCTTGAAAACAAAAAACCTTAGCATAATTTTAGAACGGGATCGAGCCGCGTTGTTTTATAACCAACGTAAAATGGCATAATATGTCGCATAACTGTAATAATACTCTTTATTACTACTAGAGGCATATTTTTTCTGTTGATAAAGCATAAGCGACGTAATAATGGCATAATATTCCATATGACCCTTAGAATACTCTATTGCTACGTAAAAAATACATATTTTTCCTGTAGATAGGGCATAATATTCCATATAACCCTTAGAATACTCTATTGCTACGTAAAAAATACATATTTTTCCTGTAGATAGGGCATAATATTCCATATAACCCTTGAATACTCTATTGCTACGTAAAAAATACATATTTTTTCTGTAGATAGGCCATAACCAACATAATATGGCATAATATGCCGCATAATTGTAATAATAATAATAATAATAATAATAATAATAATAATAATATCAATAATAATAATAATAATAATAATAATAATAATAATAATAATAATAATAATAATAATAATAATAATAATAATAATAATAATAATAATAATAATAATAATAATAATAATAATAATAATAATAATAATAATAATAATAATAATAATAATAATAATAATAATAATAATAATAATAATAATAATAATAATAATAATAATAATAATAAATAATAATAATAATAACGGTTATATTTCATGATACTCTTTATTAGTACAAATAGATGCATATTTTCCCTTAGACCTTAAACAACATAATATGCCATAACACTCCACATAATTGTTACCCTGTATTACTACATCATATACATACTTTTCCCGTAGATAAACCATAGCCAACGTAAAATGCCAAAATATTTCGCATAACTGTAATAATACTCTTTATCGCCTTAACCAATATAAACAGGCATAATGACGGCCAATCTGAGGAAGACGTTGTTTTATAAAATAGACAAGATTTGAGGTTGGATACATATCCATACACAAACAGAAACGATATTTTGCCCAAATACACTCTCACAAAAAGACTAATTGAAAGTCGTAATATCAGCGAATCTGAGGGAACACGTTGTACTATAGAATGGACAAGCATTGAGGTAGGGTACACATCCATACACAAATAAAAAAGAAAATTTGGACAAATGGCGTTTCGCGAAAAGACATATTCAATATATATCGGCCAATCTAAGGAAACATGCTGTTCTATAAAATAGACAATCATTGAGGTTGTTTACATACCATCTACCAATAGAACAGATTTTTTGGCCAATGCCCTCCTGCGAAAAGACATATTGAAAGTCCTATCGCAGGCTAAACGCAGAGAAACCTTTGTACTATATATTTAACAGGCGGTAATGTTCTATGCCCATTGATACACAAATAGAAAAGATATTTTGGACTAATACCCTTTAGCGAAATGACATATTAGAAGTCATAAAGTATGCCAATCTAAGGAAAGATGTTATACTATACATTGAACAGGCTGTAGTGTTCTGTACTCATCCATACACAAGTAAAAACGATATTTTAGACAAGTATTCTCCCGCGAAAGGACATATTAAAAGTCCTAAAGCACGTCAATCCAAAGAAAGACGTTATACTATACACTGAACAAGCAGTAGTGTTTTATACCCATCGGTACACCTATAAAAACGATATTTTGGCCACATACCCTCCAAGAAAGTGACACATCAAAAGTCCTAAAGCAGACCAATCAAAGGAAAGACTTTTACTTTACAATAAACAAGCAGTGAGGTTGGATGCACATCCATGCACCAATAGAATCCATATTCTGAACAAATCGCAAATGACACAGTAAAAGTCTCATTGGCTTATATCGACCACGTCACCGGGCGCTCCAATTTTAACCGTCTAGATTTTTAAGGCAGGGAATACGAGTTTTTAGGCATTCTGGTTGGCCTAGCGCTCTTAGAGACGTGTAATATGGACCGCAGTATTGCCTGTCGTCAAGAAAAATGTCCCAGATTTTGTGTCAATAATCTGTCTAGACTTCTTCAACATAGGTAGTTAACTACCTAGCTACCTTGTCCCTGAAAAACGATATGAGATGATGTGATTTTATTATATGCCTTTTGTCTATACTGGATTGTTTCGAATTTTTACCTCGAGTGTGTTAACGAAAGTAGTGAAATGTATTATGTTACAAGAACACTAAACCGAAATTCTTATTATTTATTTTTATCCAACTAAGACGGTTAACAAATACAATAATAACCGATTACCACGTGCTGTACTGGAAATATCGCCCTCAGTCACTTAGACCTCGGTCGATATTTTTTGCTGTACAGCCCGGGGAAATCGGTTATTAATATTATTGTATTAGTAAGTGCCCGGCTAAACGGTTTATAAGCCACAGTAGTGTAGACCTGATTAAAGGGTTGTTAGGACTTAGGTGAGGTGACAAATCCAAAGGCTAACACCACACAATGCACGATTTGTCACATACACATACCAGATTCTGCATTGGACCTTATTGGACCCAACCTCGTCCTCAGGGCTTTTTTGCGTGCTATTATGTTGTGATCGCCCATGCGTGGTAAACCGATTAAGAAGTCCATTTTTATGAATAAAAAACCAATTAGCAAATTTTTCGCGGTTTCGACACGAAAATAGCAAGAAACGATAACAGCTAGGGTCCTCGTGGGCGTTTTGATAGTTGTGGTGTTGTAGTGTTGGACGCTCTTTTTAGTCTTTTTGCCTTGTATGTAAACACATTTGTAATTATAGGATTCATTGATTTTGGCGGAGTTTAATCCCAGGGAGCGAAGCGAGTCGAGCGCAAATTCAAGCGAAGCCCACTACACATTTAAGCGTACCTAAATATTCTCTTTACGAAATTATTATCCAAAAGTTAGTCAGCTATACACTTATCACTTCAAGTCAAATTTAAAAGCATTTTACCTTTTTGCAAATTTCAAAGCACACATTCTTTGACAAATGTTGTCTGTTTTTGGTTTTGTGTATTGGGCATGAAGTGGCTTTTAGGATGAGAAATGCAAATCGATGGGTCTTGCAATAGATTATTGTGCTTAAGCATTTAATACTTTACTCCGCGTTTGGTTATTTTCGCAGAATATCTCTTTAGTGATGTATGAATGGGTCTCCGATTTGCCTTTTTGCTTACAGAGTAAAATAAAAACTCCCTTTAAATGGTTCAAAGGAAGTCTGGTTCCTTTGAATGGTCTGCTAGAACATTATATCTTACTTCACGCGCGATCGGAAGTGTCTTTCTAATGATGTATGCAAGGGTCTTCCCCACCTCTGCTTGTCTACTGTATCGTATAAATCTTTCCTTTGGCTTGTTCCGCTAGGGAATCTAATATTTCAGTGAAGCTAAAGAATTCTCGCAAAATTTCCTTTTCAGTGACTTATGCACTTATGGATGGGTCTCTAGCATTTCTGCTTCGTTACTGAGAAGAAGAAGGTTTTCCTATGAATTGATTTGCTCTTTTAAAAGATCTAAGATTTTATTTTGCGAGATCAAGTTCCAAAAATCTTATTTCAAATGATGCATGGATGGGTCTCGCACTTGCGTGCTTGTTTGCGGAGTGAAATAAAGACTTCCCTGCCTGGGAATTTCGTACTTTACTTTTATATAAGGTGTTTTACTTCTTCATGAAATTTAATTTTCTGCGAGATATGGATGGGTGTGGCAATGGATGGATCTCTCATTCGCCTATTTTGTTTATTGAGTAGAACTAAGGTTTTATTTGGGTACGTATATTAAGTCATTTTTTAAGGAATTTCCCGCGAGGGTATTTGTCCAGAATATCGTTTCTATTGGTGTATGGATAGGTAAAAAGAACTACCACCTGTTTAGTGTATAGTATAACGCCTTCCTTTAGATTATCCTGCATTAGGACTTTTAATATATGCTTTCGCGGGAGGGTATTTGTCCAAAAGATCGTTTATATAGGTGTATGGATGAGTTTTTAACCTCGGTATTCGTTTAGTTTATAGTGTAAAATCTTTTTTTGGATTGGTCTGCTTTCGGACCATTGATATGTCGTTTCGCAGAAGGGTATTTGTCCAGAGTATCGTTTCTAATATCTTATGGATAGGTATAAAACACTACCACCTGTCTAGTATATAGTATAACGTCTTCCCTCTTATTGGTCTGCTTCCGGACCTTTCATATGTCCTTTCGCGGCAGGGTACTTGTCCAGATATTGCTTCTATTGGTGTATGGTGGTGTATAAAACTTCAGTGATTGTTTAGTTTATAGTGTAAAATCTTCCCTTTGATTGGTCTGCTTTCGGACCATTGATATGGTCCTTTCGCGGGAGGGTATTTGTCCAAAATGTCGTTTTTATTTGTGTATGGATTGGGTATAGAACACTACCGCCTGTTCAGCAAATAGTATAATGTCTTCCTTTAGATTGTCCTCCTTTAGAACTTTTATTATGTTATATCGCGGGAAGGTACTTGTGCAAAATATGGTTTCTATTGCTGTATGAATAGGTATATTATAAAATCTTTTATTAAATTGTCTTGCAAGAATATTTGATATTTTTAGTTGCGCAAATGTTGCGTGTACTTGTTTACCGAGTGAAATAAAGTGTTTTTAAACATGTATGGCAGGATCTTCTGCTCGCCTGCTTCTTTACAAAGTAGAATAAATTTTCTCTTTTGATACGTCTGCTTATCCTATTCATCACTTTATTTGGTAGGAGAGTACTTTTTCCACAATCTCCTTTTTAACGATATATGGATGGGTGTGGCACTCGCGTTCTTGATTTTGAAGTAGAAAAAACTCTTCGTTAGGTTTGACCTGTTAGGAAATTTATTATTGTATTTGACGCATTTGTTTTTACTTATGTATGGGTAGGTCTTCAGCTTTCTTACTTGTTAACGGAGGAGAACAAAGTTTTCCATCGCATTCCCCCTTATAGGGCATTTGACTGTTCCTGTCAGGCAAAAAGTGTTTTGGAGCTATGAAGTTTGCTTCGTAAATCACACCGTCCGTGGTTCCGTCCACAGCGCGGGCAGGTTTAGTAAGTGTTTATACCACCGCCTTGGGTCAACTCATGCCATGTGAAGGAAATTGGGTAGACAATGTCGGTGTATCCCTAATACAATACACAGGACCCACGTTAATAACAATGTATCCAACACTGAAATGGCTATATCCTGTATAAATATTTGGAATAACCATAGTGATAACAATAATAACAAGTTAGATGCACCTACTACCGCACAAAATGTTTTGTAGAAAAGGTAGAAATTATATCTCTATATGTAATAATAAAGAGTATTATTACAGTAATGCTACATATTATGCCATATTACGTTGATTATGGCCTGTCTACGGGGAAAATATGCATCTGTTATGTAGCGATGGAGAGTATTGTTAGGTTTAGGTGGAATTTTATGCCATATTATGTTGTTTATGGTCTATCCACAGGGAAAAATGCTTGTGTTGTGAGGATGACGGATAATGAGGGTTCATGTGTCGGGTCCATTTGGTTGGGGGTAATTCAGTCGACGGGTGTCGGTGTCGGGTCCACTTAGCCGGGTGCTAAATGGAGTCGATGCAGGACCAGGTTATTTTGACATGTTTTCTATGGAAGCCCCTGTGCACATTAATATAGTTATTTCGAGTTAACTAGTGTAATCCATGGATAACGTTATTAATGTGCTCAAGGGACACGTATATGTGCACAATAATGGCGCTATCCTGAGATAGCACAAGTTATCTCGAGATAACTAACTATCTCGGGATAGCGTGCCAAATGTGCTCAAGAAAAAATATAAGAACAAAATAATATTGTACCAACTATAAACCTGATAATCATGCTGTTTTACACTTCTTGATGCTTTTTACACTTCTTTCTTTTTTAGATTGCCTAAATATGATTAGTCTAAAAAAAGAAAAAAAAGAAATTCCCTTAAAATTAGAATTTTTTTACGTCGGCAATAAAACTGCCGACGTGAGATACATTTCAACTGATTTGCGTCGGCATTGCGTCGGCAAAATTCTTTTGTAGTGAAATTTTTCAGCTGGCAAAACTTTCGTCATTCACTTTTTATTAGGGCTAGACCTCTCATAAATTCGATGCATTGATCTCCTAAGACAATGACAAATGGGAATGGAGTACAAGTCTTATTGACATACCTTCCTACCTTTTGTTAGGTTAATAGTTCACTGCCAACTGGCTTTTTATGTTTCGAGATAAACTTATTAGGTTAGGGCATCATTAGGTTGTATATCGCAGAAGTCGCCGGTGACATGCTTCGAAAATTACGAAAGCCCATTAGTGCCATTAATTTTGCTTCACATATGTCACCCTGAGTGTATGCCTCACCTAGAACATAACACCAGCAATGAAATAAAAATGTTTCTGTGCCTCACTTAATAATACCTAACAAGAGCAGAAAAATTTCAACGCATGCTTCACTTATAAATTCATAACAGGAGCAGCGAAAATTTTAACGCATGCTTCACTATGAAATCATAACAGAAGCATCGCAAAAACGCATTTTCGCTGCCCCACTTAGACTGCAGCATTGCTACCATTATTGTTGTAAAAGCCACGTGTAGTTTTTCATGACTGTTAATTAAAGGATGAACCAGATTTGATGTAAATACACAGAGCACACTAAACGCAAGACCATTACTGCTATGGATGTTGTTTATGCCTTGAAACGTAAAGGAAGAACTCTTTACGGATTCAGAGGTTAAACGTTGTCATTGCTCAACAAAAACGGCTATTTTTATAGCCACAAATCTTTTAAACCATTACTTTGTGCACACTTCTACTCTATCTGATTTACAAAATGTGAAAAGCATTGTCACAGTTACATTTGTTACATGCTATAGTAATTTCAAATGAAAATTTGAAATACTTTGTACGGTTATTTTGTGTAGGTGCATTTCCGTCAAAAGCTGGTTAAGTTAAATGTAAGCAACAAGATGTTTGGTCTTAAAAACAACCGTTTGTGTTTGGTAGAGGTTGGTTTACTTGCTGACTGTGTTATGACTTCATAACTGGGGCAGCAATTTAAAATTTTTGCTGCTTGTGTTATGTCTTCGTGGGGCATATCAAATTTTAAATATTTCTTTGCTCCACTTAGGGTCACATTTTCAAAGCAAATTAAATGGCACTAATGGGCTTCCGTAGGAAATGCTTGTCGCCGGCACAGTTTAACATGAAGCAAAACTGTACAGGAGACTCAATTGTTAGAGTCTTCGCAGAACATCTCTCCTAACAAAACCGAGGACAGGGATGACTTATTGCCTGCTGTGTCGTGTGGGAGAAAGAACTTCTGGACTTCTTTTTAATACGATATACAATTTTTTCCATTATTATTACGAATCGAATGGTACCACAGTATTTCTGTAGCCTGAGTGATTTTAGTTAGTGATAATGGCTTAAGTTACTGAAAATCGAATGTAATTATTTTGTAGTCGCAATGAGTGGGAGTAGTTCAAACAAAATCAAAATTATTGGTATTTAAAAATTTCACAACAAAATTACGTCTGCAATTTTTTTGCCGATGCAACTACGGTTTCTTCGTATTTTACGTCACCAATTACGTCGGCAGTGCCGAATGCCAACGCTAATTTTAAGGGCTGATATTAAAAATTTATCACAGCAACATGATACATTACTTTTTATCATAACTGACTTTAAAGTAGTAAACTAGATGGTAAAATATAATAAGGCTTGTTTCTAATTATCTCCATTGGACTAGTTCAGACAAGGATTAAATAACACCAATCTGATCAAGATGAGTGATCAATCTTTACTCCTTCCAGTATTGACAACGCCAAAAATATTTTGAAATTAAAACGAATACTTACCAAGTAACTGCTCAAACTGCATACAAAAAAGTGTGATGCATATTGTTTTAGCCATCTGGCTAAATTTCTTATCTGTTTGTATTAACTCAAAGTTGCTAAGCATTTTTTCTTTAATAAGTTTCAGTAACTTCAGTGACTAAGGACACAAATTATCATCATCATCATTTTCGACTTAATGTACCTTTTCCGTGCTAGCATTAGTTGTACGGGTATATTAACAGCGCTCTTCCAATCTAGACTTTGTTAGATCTAAACTCTGCATCAAGTCTGTCCTCATTACCTACTGCCAACTTTTCTTGGTCTATACATCTGGGCTTTTCCCCAGGAACTATCATGTCTAAACCCACTAACACAGCCCTACCAGCTTGCCACTGGTTAAAATAGTGGTAAAAGTTAACCTTTGTTAAACAGACCTGTACCAGCTCATTTGTTTTTAATATGTCTGACCATATTACAAATAGTCAAGAACAAGAGTCCAGTTCTAACAACATTGATATCATTAAAGATGACATTACTACTTGGAAAAATGTAATACCAATAAAATTAGGGATTGCTTATGTACGTATGATCCTATTAAACCATCCAAACAAATAGGAAAATACTTATAAAGCAACTTCAACAAAAAAACACTCAAACTTACTCTAGAATACCTCAGGATTCTTGCATGTATTGGCAAAAATAAGGACGCGATTGTTGATCTATAATTATGAAAGTGAAAAGTTATTTTCCAGATGTATGTCAAATATGTAAAAATGAAGGAAGTTGGTAACATAAAAGATGATGGTACCCCAGACATTAGTATTTTCAAGATCCCAGGCTTTCATTAGGGATCGTCTCAAAATGTTTGTATGTTTTTTTCGTATAATTATACGAACGCTACGAAGTACTTCGTTTCGTGAAACGAATGTCATACGAAGTGCTTCGTTTAAAATAAAAAATGTAAACGAAGTTTATACGAACTTTTTTAATATATGATACAAACTTAAACGAAGTTTTTTTATCATACAAAATGAAATGATACGAACTTTGAACGAAGTAAATTGCTATACGATCTTGAAACGAACTTCAAAAGTACCGGGGTA
Organism: Hydractinia echinata; assembly: GCA_030067915.1. NCBI lineage: Eukaryota > Metazoa > Cnidaria > Hydrozoa > Anthoathecata > Hydractiniidae > Hydractinia > Hydractinia echinata. The sequence goes on from JASGCC010000031.1 coordinate 927,297, forward strand.
ATTGCGCATAATTATTTCAATACGAAACCAGAAACAAAAGAATTAAATGAATTTTTTTAAAATACGAAAAGAAATGATACGAACTTTAAACGAAACCAGAAATAAAAGAAGTAAAATATACGAGGTTGACTTCTTTGAAAAGACTAGCAAAATTGCGTATTCATAGGTTCAATCTACACAATCTATGGCGATCTTTTCGATTTATACGATACCGTTTTCATGATTTTTAAACGATCTACAGCGTTCTTTTTGATTTCTACGATCCCGTTTTCATGATTTTTAAACGATCTACGGCGATCTCTTAGCTTCTACGATGCCGTTTTCATGATTTGTAAACGATATACGGCGATCTTTTCGCTTTCCAGGATTCCGTTTTCATGATTTTTAAACGATCCACGGCGATCTTTTTGCTTTATACGATCACGTTTTCATGATTTTTAAACGATCTACGGCGATCTTTTTGCTTTATACAATCACGTTTTCATGATTTTTAAACGATATACGGCGATCTTTTTGCTTTATACGATCACGTTTTCATGATTTTTAAACGATCTACGGCGATCTTTTCACTTTCTACGATCCCGTTGTCATGATTTTTAAACGATCCACGGCGATCTTTTCGCTTTTAACGATCCCGTTTTCATGATTTTAAACAATCCACGGCAATCTTTTCGTTTTCTACGATCCCGTTTGCATGAATTTTTAAAGGATCCACGGCGATCTTTGCACTTTCTACAATGCCGTTTTCATAATTTTTAAACGATCCACGGCGATCTTTTCGCTTTCTACGATCCCGTTGTCATGATTTTTAAACGTTCCACGGCGATCTTTTCGTTTTCTACGATCCCGTTTGCATGAATTTTTAAACGTTCCACAGCGATCTTTTCGCTTTCTACGATCCTGTTTTCATGATTTTTAAACGATCTATGGCGATCTTTTTGCTTTATACAATCACGTTTTCATGATTTTTAAACTATCCACGGCGATCTTTTTGCTTTATACGATCACGTTTTCATGATTTTTAAACGATCTACGGCGATCTTTTTGCTTTATACAATCACGTTTTCATGATTTTTAAACGATCTCAGCGATCTTTTCACTTTCTACGATCCCGTTTTCATGATTTTTAAACGATCGACGGCGATCTTTTCGTTTTCTACGATCCCGTTTGCATGAATTTTTAAACGATCCACGGCGATCTTTTCACTTTCTACGATCCTGTTTTCATGATTTTTAAACGATCTACGGCGATCTTTTTGCTTTATACAATCACGTTTTCATGATTTTTAAACGATCTCAGCGATCTTTTCACTTTCTACGATCCCGTTTTCATGATTTTTAAACGATCCACAAGGATCTTTTTGCTTTCTACGGTCCCGTTTTCATGATTTTTAAACGATCTACGACGATCTTTTCGTTTTCTACGATCCCGTTTGCATGAATTTTTAAACGATCCACTGCGACCTTTTCGCTTTCTACGATCCCGTTTTCATGATTTTTAAACGATCCACGGCGATCTTTTCGCTTTCAACGATCCCGTTTTCATGATTTTTAAACGATCCATGGCAATCTTTTCGTTTTCTACGATCCCGTTTGCATGAATTTTTAAACGATCCACGGCGATCTTTTCACTTTCTACAATGCCGTTTTCATGATTTTTAAACGATCTACGGCGATCTTTTTGCTTTATACAATCACGTTTTCATGATTTTTAAACGATCTCAGCGATCTTTTCACTTTCTACGATCCCGTTTTCATGATTTTTAAACAATCCACAAGGATCTTTTTGCTTTCTACGGTCCCGTTTTCATGATTTTTAAACGATCTACGACGATCTTTTCGTTTTCTACGATCCCGTTTGCATGAATTTTTAAACGATCCACTGCGACCTTTTCGCTTTCTACGATCCCGTTTTCATGATTTTTAAACGATCCACGGCAATCTTTTCGCTTTCAACGATCCCGTTTTCATGATTTTTAAACGATCCATGGCAATCTTTTCGTTTTCTACGATCCCGTTTGCATGAATTTTTAAACGATCCACGGCGATCTTTTCGCCGTGGATCGTTTCACCTTACATAATAAATCCAATTAAAATAAACAAAGTTCATATAACGAAACGAACTTTATAATTGTTGAAAAAATTTCAATATAAAGACTATAGATAATAGTCCAATTATAATAAACAAACTTCGTATAAGCAAATTTTTATACAAACTTCTTTAAAAATGATACAAACTTTATTTTAAATGAATCGAACTTTATACGAACTCGTAACTTTGATGATACGAAAGATTTAATAAATCGATACGAAGTTTTTTATACGAATTATACGAACTACGTACGAACATTTTGAGACGGTCCCTTACTTGTGTGGTATATGCCATCAGAAACAATTTCAGTTAGCAGAGAAACGAAACTAATATCTGAAAATGCCGAGAAGCACCATAGCCACAACACTTGTAATCACGTTGAACCACACATTATTATTACTGTTCATGAGAATAAAAATGGTCAAGATTTTATGTCAAATATTCAATTGTCTCATAGAACTGAATTTATGAAAAAGAAAATTCAAGTCTCTATCTTCTATAGGCAACCATGCATGTGAACCAACCATGCAGGTTTCAATACTGCACACGACTCTGAACAAAAATAAATTTAAAAAAAAGTTTGTTTGTTTTATAGAAAGAACTGAGGTTTGTAAAAAATTACTAAAACATAGAACTAAACAACCCCAAGGTTGTAACTTAGGGAATAAATCTGAAATGTTTCATGCTGAAATGTGTTCATCGTCCATTTCAAAACAGGAATGTTATCAAAAGCATTATAAACTCACCCAAATCAAGAAGACACAACCTAAAATCAGGGATAATATAGAGATCACGGCAATAAAAAAACATTGAAGTGGATAATTACCTATGTAATAAAAATAAAAACACGTCAAAAGATTCAACCAAAAAACAATTTATAGAACTATGCCAGCGAATGAAAGTAGCAGGATAAAATCAAAATTGGAAACAATGAAATGCTCATAAAACGCAATTTATCATTTAAGTCAAATCAAACTCTCATTTGATTGTACAACCACATGCAAAAATTAGTGGGTAGACCCTGTTTCATTCTGATAAAAAAAGAGTAAAATCGGATTAAGAAAAAACAGTGAAGTAGTACTATAAACAAAAAAATAATTAGCATGTATATAATATGGAAATCATTCTCAAGTTTTAGAATGGTGTTATTAAAATAAAATCTATGCATATAACTGACTGTTTTTCACCCTTAGCAAGATTTAGCATCAATTTATCAAAGGGCAAAAATGAACAACATGCAGTTTAACCCTATTCGGTCCGGGGAGGGGGGATTCCACCCCCCCTGACGGTTTTTTATAAATAACTCCTTATTGCTATATGTTATATGGCTATGAAACTTATTGACTTTCAATATTTATCTATTAGACACCTGCATGCCAAATTTTTAGGTCCCATACCTTTCAGAGGCTTTGATATTGGCCATTACTCGAAACTACCCCTAAAAATCTCTATGAGATCCTTATAACGGGTAAAATTTAATAACTCCTGTTAGGACTATCCTTAGAACTTGAAACTATTAAGAAGAATCATTTTGCATAATTTGGACACGTGATTAATCCGATTTCCCGATTTTGTCGGATTTTACCTGAAAATCGAAAAAAAACGGATTTTCGGGCAATTTTTGGCAATTTTATATGCGATCCACGTAAAAACCGGAAAATATGTTAAATAACTTTTATTTAGCTTTCAGAAACTTCAAACAGAATGCAAAAATTCGATCTGGGACAAAATTAATTAAATTTTAAGCAGAGAGTGTCATTTTTAACAAATTTCATGCTTCTGATGACGTCACAGAAAATGTGCTGAATCCAAATCCAGCAACCATGTGATCGATTTTGCTGTGCGTTTATTATCGCATGATTCGTGCAATGAAATGCAATGGCGGTTCTGTAGGCGAAGAGGAATTGGGGTGAGTTTGTTATTTCTATGAAACATTTGAACATGTTCTGGTTATCAGTTTTCAATAAAATTTCCAGGGTAATGTTTACTCATGTATATCTTTCAATTTTTACAATAAAATAGGCACCTAAAAAAAAATTGCCTAAAGGGTGATTACGCGCCTTTAATAGTGCCAAATTTGAAATTGTCACATTTGATACTAATGAATGTATGAAGGAATAAGAATTAAAGTACATCATTATAACAAAAGAAAAACATGTGAAAGACCTGGTAGTATTATTAAACTCTAATGAGTTAATTTTCGAAAATATCAACTCTGTGGTAAAGAAAGCTAGATGTAGTGCTAAGATTATTAGAAACTTTCAAATGTAAATCAAGAATTGCCATGCTAACAACATGGAAGTCCTTAGTAATTTCAATTGTTGACTATTGCTTCAACTCTGGAGAAAAAGGGACAAATTTCCATGATTGAAAAGTTGCAGGGATTTCACATGCTATTCGTAAAATAGCATGTGAAAATAAATTAGATTTCTTACAGTGATTGAAACACTTTGGACTTTACTCTTTACGATGTCGCAGAGAAAGATGTCGAATAATTTATGTTTGGAAAATACTGGAAGGAATTGTTTGCAATATTAAAATTAAAAACCGAGAGCTTATAACAGTAAGACAATCGTCGCAACTTCATAGGTTTTGTAAACAGTATGCTATTAAGGTTACTGTTAAAGAACGATCATGATTTTTAAAATTTCCTTTTTTTAAGAAAATCAAGCCACCATTTCTTCATTCTTATATCATTAGAAAGTTTATTAAATAACATTTTCAAAGATATACATGCCCCTTTTAAAACACATATATATATTTCAAAGATTTAACAAAAAAGAGAGTATTTTTCCAGACTAAAACCTAGTCAAATAATTTGGAAACTTATATTTTCTTTTTGTTGCTACTCTTTATAAACAGAAACACCCTAATTGTCAGACATAGAAATTTCTTTCAATGTATATCTTTCATGATGAAACAACAATATACAGCACAGAAAAAAGAAACAATAAACTTTAATTGAGAAAAATTTTTTTCGTTTTTTGGTAACACATTGAAGTTGTTCTTCTTCTCATGTAGTTCTTTCACCCCTTTGTTTAAATACACCTAACTGGCCCTCTTTTTCATCGCACTTTCAAGTCAGAGACAGTGCAAATTATTTATGTAACACATAACAGAAATACTACAGATATACTATACAATATCGAGTATATAGATTCATGTAAAAGTAAAAAAAAAATTGTTAAAGCCCTATCAAAAAAATGATTGTAATTTTTTTCTAAAACTATTTTTCAGACATCTTTCAGACTAGTGAGCCAAATCTAAACTATTTCCAGACTTTTCTCTAATTCCAGACATTTGGCAGATGTGGAAACCCTGTTTTATAATTTTGTAAATAAGATCCTATCCTTATCTTCTTGGACAGCTAAAACACTTTAGGTTTCAAGACAAGCTAGCTAGCTAGCTCAAGTGAAACTAGACTAGAGGTTAGCCCATCATCATGACATGAAATAAAAGTTTATTTTCTGTGTGATAGATAAGCACGTGCTCTGGAATAGATTAGAAAAGCGTTCGCTAGCTACACAGATGAAGACCTTTACTAACATAGCTAGCTGTAAAAGCATTAATAATAATATAACAGTAAAGGTGATTCCATACCAGGACTTTTTTCATTTCTGTCCTGTCCTTAAAAATCCCATAAAAACAAATCCGGAGAATTTTAACTCATTATTAGTTTCATTTTATCAATCCGAGGCTCTTTCAACATGGCTAGTTTCAACATGGTAAAAATTCTGTTGGCGCAATGACTTCATTTAGCCCTGGGCTAAGTTAACCCGACACACGACGTACAACATTCCGACACCCGTCAACTGTATTACCCCAACCAAACCCGACACATGAACCCTCTTTATCCGACATCCTCACAACATAAGCATATTTCCCTGTAGATAGACCATAACCAACATAATACGGCATAATATTCCACCCAACCCTAACAATTCTCCATCGCTACATAACAAATACATATTTCCCCCGTACACAGGTCATAATTAATAAATTAATAAATATGGCATAATACTCCACATAACTGTAATAATACTCTTTATTACTGCATATAGAAGCACATTTTCTAGTAGATAGCCCATAACCAACGTAATATCGCATAATTCTCCACATAACTGTAATAATACTCTTTATTACTACATATAGAAGCACATTTTTCTAGTAGATAGGACATAAGCAACGTAGTATCGCATAATATTCCATATAACCCTGAAAATACTCTCTATCCCCACATAACAAATACATATTTTCCCTGTAGATAGGCCATAAGCAACGTAATATCGCATAATACTCCACATAACTGTAATAATACTCTTTATTACTACATATAGAAGCACATTTCTCCAGTAGATAGGCCATAACCATGTAATATCGCATAATATGTCGCATAATTGTGATAATACTCTTTATTACTATAAATAGAAATGCCATAACACTCCACATACTGTTACCCTGTATTACTACATCATATACATGCATATTTTTTCCGTAGATAAACGATATAGCCAACGTAATATGCCAAAATATTTTGCATAATTGGAGAATTGTAGAATTGTAATAAACAGGAATAAAAGTCCTAATGTCGGCCAATCTGAGAAAGACGTTATTTTATAAAGTAGACAAGGTTTGAGATTGGATACATATATCCGTACACACACAGAAACGAAATTTTGCCCAAATACACTCTCGCAAAAAGACTTATTGAAAGTCCTAATATCAGCCAATCTGAGGGAACACGTTGTACTATAGAATAGACAAGAATTGAGGTAGGATACACATCCATACACAAATAAAAACGATAATTTGAGCAAATAGCGTTCCGCGAAAAGACATATTCAAGTCCTAATATCAGCCAATCTAATTTTTTATGGACAGTAAGTTGATAGTTTTTTACGACATGGTCTTTTAAAGTTGCTTCAGTGTTTAAAAAAGTTATTTTGAGCTAATATGGTGGTTACATCTAATACCAAGGGTAGATTTCAACCTCCAAACTTTTTTGTGGCTAGCTGTAGCTGTGCACATTTTCAGATTTGTCAGTTACATTCTTTAAAATTTTGGATATTGGTTTTAGTTAAGGCTGGAACGATGTCCAAAAGTTCATGTACGCTTTTTTCATCGAATACAACCTCCCAAAAGCCAATAACAATTGCTTTAATAGTTAAGCTAGCATAGTCATATGTGTCAGGAGCTAGCCTACTATAAAGTTCAGTAAGACAATTACAGGAAAAACTAGCTAATCGCATCCTTAGCATGAAAAAAATATTTTGACAGTTCTTTCATACTGGAGAATTCAACTTTGTTAACCTTGATCAGTCTGAACTGTTGATCCCGCCCCCTCCAAATTGAACCAAACTTGGCACACTTATAGTACGTCACACTTATAGTACGTCATTTGTCTAATATACCACTATCTGCTTAAAACTCAATAACTTGCGTTCTAGAGCGAAGTTATTTAACATATTCACTGTTCAAACTTTTCAAATTATCATTTCACGAATTTTTTGAATTACCAAATTTGTCTCGAAACTCGGAAAAATATTTGCATAAATGAATCGTTGATGGTTCAAATATGTTTATCTTAAAAAAAATATCGCAATAAAAGCGGAAACATACTTTCCCCCATTTTTTAAAAAATCTCGAATCGCGTAAGTTTACCCTTCCAAAAGATTTTGCAAGTTTTTAGGCTCGCAAAAGTTCCTCCGATTTTCGAAATGAGGGTTGACGACCTCGTCCCCAAGACTATTTGCTTCTCAACGGCGCTGCGCTTAAAGGTGCTGGGGTCGATCTTGGAGGGTCGATGTACCGCAACGTTGATATTTAAAACACCATGCACAATTTAATATTTATTAAACCTCGTTCCCAGCGCCTATTGTCCTTTTTTTTGTCTCGATGTCCTGGTAAAAAAGCAACAACAGCCGCTTGGGGCGAAGTTAATATTTATTATCTTTCACTTTTTCTACTATTTTTTTTATTTTTTTTATTAAACAAAAAAAAACGCCCCTCTTTTTTTTGTCTTGCGGTCCATGTAGACATGCCCGGATGTTAACCACGGTTGTGGACATGCCCGGGTGATGGCCACGATGTGACTATGTAATAATAACTGTATGTTATCTACGGTTGTGGAGGTGCCCGGGCCACGGTTTGTTGATATTCAGGGATGTCAACCGCACGTGAGCAAGCCTGGACTGGAACAAGTTTTTAAATTTTGCTAATATTGAAGCAAGTCAGATGCAAACGTTTTCCGGTGTCCCAGATTACCAATTTTTTGGACAGTTTTCTGAATGTTCGAACTGTTTTTCCACCTAGGATTTCTAACCCATACGTCAAATAGCTCCATATTCTTCACGTTAAGTTCCGATAAAGTTCCGATAGTGATATTAATTGTTTTCCGCCTTTCCTTATTGCGCTTTATGTAACATAAAAATTGAGTGTCTATGATGAATTTTATTTGCGTTGTTAATGCAATTTCTAATAGACAGTCTCTCTGGCATTAAAAGGGAAATAATTAATTATTAGTAACTTCATTTTGTCCTGAAATTTTTTGCCAAATCTAAAATATGGAAGAGTTTTTATATGTTTTTAGTGTACTAACCCTGAGATTTTGGCGGGATTATATTTCGCGGATGGAAGAAAAATGCCTTTCGTGGGGACTTTTTTTCGTGAATTGACGAGTTCATAAGTTTCGCAGCTATTTATCACTCGAATAGATAAAAACTTTTACCCTGGTGTTAAATTTTGTATGGAAAATACAATAATTTTTTTCACCATAGAGTGTTTCGCGGGTATTTATTTTCACGAAATCCAGCGAAAACTCGAAAAGATTATTCTGTTCAAACTTTTGTCATTTCATGAATTTGTTTTAAAAGCCTTTACTTTTAAATTACCAAATTTGTCTCGAAACTCGGAAAAATATTTGCATAAATGAAGCATTGATGGTTCAAATATGTTTATCTTAAAAAAAAATATCGCAATAAAAGCGGGAAACATACTTTTTCCCCATTTTTTAAAAATCACGAGATAGTAACAATGTGTTTATAGATGTTTCCAAAAATCAATTATGTTAAAATACCAATAAGTTTCTGTAATTAAGTTTAAAACAAAAGGAAATAGATGCTTGAATGATTTTACGATTGAAATCAACATGAAATTGATCACAAAGAAAAGCGAGACAAAAGTTAAATCAACGTAAGGTTTTAATTCTTTATATAATATGCGCAAAATATAAAGAATTATTCGATAGGTGTTTATCTTTTAAAATAAAAATTACCGTCTGTTTCCTAGGCGTGGTTCAGAGCACTTATTTCACTGTATTCAACGCGATAAATATTAAATATTAAAAATATTAAATATTTCTTGTTCCTTCTTATGATGTTTACTTGTTAATGCTTGAATTATTCTATTTTTAACATGTTTTTAACTTATATACTTTATATTTTATACTTTTAATTTTCTGACGAATAGCGATGTAATGTCGATGTGCAGAAATGTATTCGTTAAAAAAAAAAGGGTTACAAAATCCAATATATTGTCAGTTATTTATTGTATGCTGTGCCTACCTGTCAGGAAACATAGCTGTCTGAGAATATATATGAAGAAATTTGAAAACCTGATCTTCAGTTATCAATATTTTATTACTACCCTGTGTCACAAGACGCAAATAAGGCAAACATACAAAGATCTGTTAGAGGAAAAAAGTATATCAAACATACGGAAAGGAAAACCTGCACGATATTCAGGTTTGATACAGAACATCGCTTCTGACCAAATTTCGGGAAAAACTTTCACATTACACAGTATATGTCTGTGTCTTAAAAACAAAATTATTATGAATTATCATATTACTCTTCTGGACCAAATTTTATTCAAATATTTCAGGTCTGAGAAACACTTTTTTTCAAAAATAAAATCTGTTTTTGCTTAAACATATTTATTTTTATTTATTTCCATTTTAGAACTTGGATTATTGCTGAAATTTGATTTTCCATTTTTCTGTTTGTAGGAATTGTGATATTCTTTCAAATGTTTCTTTTTTACCTTTACATTACCGAAAACTCAATTATAAAGTGTTTAGTTCTGAAATATATATAAGAGGGTTTTAGACTTTCGTAGTTTGATTTGGAAAAATAAATTTTCTTTCTATATTACATTTATTTAAATGAATGCGATGATAAAATACAAGTGTTGAAATAACATTATTAATCCTTGTTTACAAGCCTCTTGCCTTTACCCGTTATCACAGGGTAGGCCAGATGAAAGGCAAAATGTCTTAGCTACGAAGTTGACAATATGTGCGTATGAGTTTCATTTAATAATTTCTCTTGACAGAAACTGGTAATGAAATTATTTTAATTGTCTTTTTATACATCGTGTCCTTCTTCTCTCAGTTCTTCTCTTCTTCTTTCTTCATGTCGTTCAATCGCTTTCTCTACTTGTCTTCGCTTGGCTTCTTTCACGCTGCCAATTTTCTTTTGATCGTTTTTAAACTCCCACAAGCGCAGGTCGAAACTCCTTTTCGAACACGTGAATGCAAGTATACACAGCGCCAGTACAAGAACTATTGTCGGAGCGATCATAATTACCGCCATGACCCAAAATGACTCAGGAATGTCACGCTCTATTGAACAATAAAGATATAAAAACAGCATAAAGGTAACTTTGTTGAGCTCTTTTATTTTAACAAAAGCGCTTGAAATTGCTGTTTAATCAAACTCTTTTTATAAATGGCGGAAGTACATTTAAGTGACTTTACTCCCTTTATGTAAAATATATATCGCAACGAAAAAACGGAATAAATACCTTCCGGAGGAGGGTCGTCCTCCACCCAATAGTGCACAATCATATACATGTTTTCATAACGGATCGTAAAATCACGGTAGTTATTAAGCAAACCGCTCGGCATGTCAAATGTCCAATCGTTGAACAGAATAGTCATGTTAAGATCGTACGTTTTTTTAAATCGATTGCTGAAATGTAAACAGTAGAATTACACTATCATGTTTGAAGCCTGCTCGGGTCGTTTTGCAACCACGTTCCCAGGGCATTTTGCCTTGTTGGTGAAGTTGACCACTCCGTAATAACGGCTCAGGGACCACAAGACCCTGGGGACGAGGTTAGTCTTTTTGAGTTAAAAAACGTGGCAAGGGAGACAATCTTGGCACAAATTTTTGTTAGCACGTTAATTGACGTCATCTTTATTCAAGATGACATCTCATGCAATCTGAAGTCTCCACCATTTTCTTTATTATCACGATTTTTTCTAATAGGTAGCATCTTTGTGACATATCCTAATACAATAATAACCGATTAGCCCGGGCTGTACCGCAAAATATCGCCCGAGGTCTAAGTGCCGACCGAGCTTGCGAGGTCGGTGCAATGACTGAGGGCGATATTTTCGGTACAGCCCGGGGTAATCGGTTATTATTGTATTTGTTAACCGTCTAAGCTCTGTTAGATAAAAATAAAAAATAAGAATTTCTGTTTAATGTTCTTAAAATAATATAATCCACTAGCACTACTTTCGTTAACACTCGAGGTAAAAATTCGAAACAATTCTGTCTAAAACAAACATTCTATGCAGAATTCGAAAGTCCCTATATAATAAATCTTTGTAAACAAAACATTACGATGTTCGACACTTACAGAAGAATGAATTAAAGTTGAATGTTCAACTAAAATTTAGTTACAGCGAATGTCGAAGTAAATTTTTTAACTAGCTAGCTTGGGCTAACAGAATAACATGGGCTTCAACGAGTTTTATATTGACTGAATAACCAAAATGCTAAAGAAACGAGTCTGAAAATGAAAGGAGACGTATTTGTTATAATTTCGTCGTCCTGTATTTAGTATTTTTCTTAAAACTGGATATTAGATCATCGTTTTTTTATGGACAATGTAGCTAGTTCTAGCCATGGTGAAGAAGCATCCAGGCAGAATTTTGCTGAATCTGGTTATTTTAACTGTTAAACTTGACATTGTTGTTGTTTCTATCCTATGAAAATTTTTTTTTTTTGATAAATGTATTGTAGGACTTGATAATAATCATTTCGAACTAACTGTTGGTAGTAACTCAATTTTTTGTCAGACTTGCAAGCATTGGGTACATAAGAAGTGCAGTAGTATTGGTGGAAGGTTAAGAGCTGACATTCAGTTTGTATGCAAGCGTTGCAAAGGTGAGATTATAGAGAATGAAGTATTTCCAGCTTTAATGATGTACAACAGTGGCTCGTTAGAGATAGTTGAGAACTTCTGTTACTTAGGTGATATGTTGGGCAGTGAAGGGGGTGTTGGAAGAAGTGTTACTTGCAGGATAGGTTCCGCTTGGAAAAAGTTCAGAGAGTTACTGCCTTTGTTGACTAGCAGAGTCTTGTCAATTGAGGTAAAAGGTAGGTTGTATGAGGCCTGTGTAAGAAGTGTTATGTTGTACGGTAGTGAGACATGGGCAGTGAAGCAGAAGGATCTTGACCGTTTAGAAAGGAATGATATGAGAATGGTTAGGTGGATGTGTAACGCCAGTCTGAGAGACAGAAAGAGTTCAGATGAGCTAAGAAGCAGGCTAAGTATCCGTAGAATTAAAGATGTTATCCAGATAAGAAGATTGAATTGGCTGGGGCACTTGGAAAGAATGGAGGAGGATAATTGGGTAAGAAAGTGTAGAGACTTGATAGTTCCTGGGGAAAGCCCAGAGGCAGACCGAGAAAGACTTGGCAGGAGGTTATAATGACAGACTTGATACAGAGGAAGTTGAGTTTAGATCTAACACAGTCTACATCAGATTGGAAGAGGGTCATTAATATACCCCGTCCAACCCATGCTAGCATGGAAAACGGACGTTAAGCCGAGAATGATGATGATGAATGATGAATGTTTCTTGAAACTTGTTTTTTCGTGCTTGTTTACATTTTAAGCTACCATTTTTCTTGACGACGGGCAATACCGCTACATATCGGCCCGTTGTCAAGAGCGCTAAACCAATCAGAATTCCTAAAAACCCGTATTGCCCGCTTGCAAAATCCAGACGGTTAACAAAATATAATAATAAGGTAAGGCAAAGTTATCCTTATGTTTCTTAAAAGTAGTATTAGCAGAAGTTTGTTTCAGAAAGCAGAATTTTTTCTGACATCATGCCGTGTATGCATTAGACCTTGGAGAAAGAAATACAGAAGGAGAAACAACTCTTTAGATTCTATTGAAACACTGCACGAGGTTCTGGTAAGTGTCTGTATAAAAACTTAATTTCAAACTTTGGCGCTGTTGTGAATACGCGGTTATGATTGGCTTTGAGTAAACAATTACAGTATTCTCTGGCTGGTTAATTTCTGAATGAAAAAGTTTGTTGCTAAAGTAAAAACCCTCTGCTGAAAGATAACTATGTACAAACTTCACACTGAAGTGGCTAGTTTTGCTAATTAGCCGTATTTTCAATGAAACCTTCTAAGGCAAATAATGTGGCGATTTCGGAATTCCTGCAGCCATTATGGATTTCACTGGATGCGCTTTTATATCCATCGCGCTATATACCATAGGGGCGTGTGTGCGGAAATTCGCATTTTCAAAAGGGAATTTTGTTACTTATTTACTGAACACATGGTAACTACTTTTACATGACGTAACCACACAAAATTGACGTCAATATGTTCATTTGATAAACGAAGTTATGTTAATTTATGTTTAAAGACTCCTTACAATAACTACAGAACATTCAAACCGGAGTTTTAAACCTTGAAAAAATTTTCGCTGCTTATAGATTGGGCGAATTGTCCAAAACAGACGCACAGACGCGGACTTCTCATTTTACTAGATTTGCACGCAGATGTCTAAGACGAAGGTCTTTTTTGTTCTTATTTTATACCTATTTAGACGATATATTTGAATGATCATTTGAAATGATCGTGTATTTCAACCTTTATCCTTATGTGACTTGAAATACCCAACCAGTTCCGTAGATTTCACTTGTGAAATTAACGCATTAGCGTCATTGTGTAAAACAAGAATAATGGAGGTTAAGCCATATTGCATTAGCCATATTCACGGCGCGCGCTTTTGAGGTATACACAAACTTGTGTGGGGAAAAAAATCTGAAAGCTGTGCGCTTTGGCAGTTCAGTTTGTAAACAAGTCGGTGTAAGTTGTATCAAAATGAAGTTTCATTGCAGTTCATCTTTGTACTTTAACAATTACTTATCGAAGAACCACTTGGAACCGAAATTGTTGAAACTTCCTAAACTGGACATTTGTCCCTATATTCTTAAAAAGCACGTGACCCTATACATTATTTTAATCAGTGCTTCAACTTTGATGGAAGGAAGGGATTATTTTAATCAGTAATTCAATCGAAGGAAAGGATTTAAAAATTAAAAAAATTATATAATTGGGGTTGATGTCATCATCCAAACGGTATTTCTGTAACAATTTGCCTCTCTAACCATTTGATGGAAGGAAGGGATTATTTTAATCGGTACTTCAATCGAAGGAAAGGATTTAAAAATTAAAAAAATTATATAATTGGGGTTGATGTCATCATCCAAACGGTGTTTCTGTAACAGTTTGCCTCCCTCTAACCACGTGGAACAACCACGTGCTATCGATTAGTAGGTATGTTTGTGCCAAAGTGTTTTGTTTGCATTAAAATAAGCAAGTATATCTTAAGATTGCATTTTTTTATGCATGTTATCTCCAGGCTAGCTGTGCATAGCCTGAATGTAAAACTGGGTTGTTTTATCACAATAACATGGAATGACTGACTATGAAACAAATAAAAAAATCACATACTAGCCATATGAAGTATTTACAGCATGTCCAAGCCCAGTGGGTTTTGTATCAAACTAAAAAATACGAGATAATATAAAAAATCTAAAAAATAAAATCAATGCTTATGAAGTGTGACTGGAAAAGTAAGTCTATAACTTAATCTGTTCTTGTTGAAACTGTCGATGGCTTCTGACAAAAAAGTAGCTCCTCCAAGGTTACATAGATTTCAAGAACTTCTGACCATAAAGTTTTATGTTGTAAATAATCACATATTTCTGGAGGGAAAAGGTGTAATGTACGTTATAGAATTTCCATTGCTGAAGCACTGAAGGACACTTAAAATGTTAATTTTGTTGCATGCATGTGTTTTTTAAATGTTTGTGGTTGCATAAAGTACACACTTACCCGGTACCAAAGGGTATCGCCTTTTTCTATAAGCAATTGTTCCTTTGAGTCGACATAATAAATGGCTTCATATGAACTATTCTAATAAAAAAATTCAAACGTCAATTGATATAGACGCGAACATTTCTAACCTGATACATATTCAGGGCTATTTAACGCATGCGCAGACAGTGTTATTGTTTCATTTTTTTATTGTATACTGGTGACTAAGAAAAATGGGTTTCGCATGCCAGATGCATTCCCGCGCCGCAAACACAGTCGCGGTAATGGTTGGCTTCACGGTCATCTTCAGGACATCGTGTTTATCCCACAAATTTTATTCACAACTTTTTACGAATGGTTTGTGGATATTAGTATAATCTTGAACAAGTTTTGTCGGTGTAAATTTGAAATAACATTGCTCAAAACTACCATATAATCTCCATAAAAACTACCGTATAATCTCCATAAAAACTACCATATAATCTCCATAAAAACTACCATATAATCTCCATAAAAACACTAAAAATGTGGTTACGTAAGTTACTATAACCTGATTTTACATTCACTATGTCCAATTATGTCCAAAGAGCCCAGTATAAAAAATCACTTACTCTACAGCTGGCTAACTTGTTGGGCTTGTCACTTATACCGCAATCATAATTCATAACAGCTTCTAAATCATTCGACACACGGACCCTCTCTCCATTCACGGCAATAGGTATGGAATCAACGCTCCAAAGTGAGAGGTAATGTGCTATGATCTCTATGTAAGGTATGACGCATTTACCAAGCGCATTGATCTTAGCTGAACTACCTTCGTAATAACATAAATATTCATCTAGAAAAAGAAGAAAGTTAGTCTTATCAATTATAATTTTATGCATTAGGCCGCCATCAAAAATATGTTATGTTCGCGTCCTCCGACCGACTCACTTTTGGCAATAAAAACCCGAGTCGGTAAGTCGGAAAAAACCCGGAAAAAACTTTTTGATCCAAACGATATATATTTGAAAAAAAAAATTCGTGAGAACTAATTTTCCCAAAATTGACTAAAACTCGCGAAAATTAATTCCCGTAAAAATTAATATCTTTAGGGTACTCATGGCAAGTTTACAGACAGGGCGGCGAAAAAAGGGTCTGTCGAGTGGCGCTATACTGTTTTTTGGCCCTGGGAACGAATTTTGCCCCCATCTGAAAATCCCGGGAAAAAATACGCCCGACCGACCGACCGACTCATTTTTGCGGGGTCTTCAGGACGCGAACATAACATATTTTTGATGGTGGCCTTATAACGTTATCCTTTCTAGGCCTCCAAATTTTCACCAATTTTACACCCCCATTCCCACTACATAAATATAAAAACATTGCGCGGCCATATATACCTCACGTTCTAAGAAAGTCACTTTTTTCCCACTTTTTACCATAGAAATTGTATTCGAAGAAAACAAACACTAGGAAAGAAATTGGAGCAAAAAAGAACTATTTGTGAAGCCAGCGCAGACCAAATCAAAGTCGATATTAGCACCTTTTACCATGGGAACACAAATCGCATCGGTAAAAAAGTCGGCAAAAAAGGGACCACGTTTTTGCTTAGTGACTAATATTTTTTACCGACCAACAATTATTGCCAATTTCTTTTACTGATTTATATAGTTTTCATTTTCTCTTGTTGAAGTTTTTATTGAAAATAAAAAGCTTGAAAATTCCATGAGGTCATTTTTTATCTAGAAATTAGTAGTCGAAATGTGACTAAATTCAAAAATGTTGTCAGCAAAAAGTGATTAAATTATGTCAAAGTGACTAAATTTTTTGCCGACTTTTATTATTTGTCGTGTTTTTTTGCCGACTTTTATTATTTGTCGGGTTTTTACCAGTGAGGTAGGTTTGGAGACTAAGTAACTTTCCTGTAAGTAACGTTCCTTTTTAACCAAAACGTTTATTGAACAAACCTATTTCCCATTCTGTTCCAGCATTGAAATGTTCTGTTTCATTCTTTGTAAATGGAATATAGTCAAAAAACATTGTCATATTCATTATATGTCCAGCGTCTACAGCTTTTGTTAACATTCCAGGAACGTGATTGATACTTTCTGCTGGATCAAAGGTGTACCAAGATGTGCAAAGCCTGACTGGAACGGTTTTGTTGCCATCGAAACTAAACAAAAAGGTTGTTGCTGTTGGCGAATGTGAATTTATTATTTTCAGACTAGCTTTGATGTTGTTGCAATCAGACACAGTGTACATTTAATGGAACTTATTTTAAATGTGTTGATATTTATAAATCAATTTGGAACCAAGCCTTCCTAGTCCCAATATGAAAATAACCTAAAAACTCATCTGGGACGATGAGTTTTTAGGTTAGCTGGAGGATCCGCCCAAGTGCTTTCCCCGGTCATTGAACCCTAGCCGTGTACATTTGGTAGTTCTGTTGATATATTTTTGATTGTTTTTATCGTCCAAGTAACGCAACATAAGAAAATACAAGGTGAGGCAAATTATGCTTGTCAATTCGTACATTGAAGGCCAAGGAAAGTTGATTAGCTGTTTTGTGTGATACCCTTAAAACGTAACGCGCAGTCCGGTTTATTCCGCTTAAAAATACAAATGCGCCTGCATTTTATGAACTAAAACAATCGAAGGCCACACATTCAAATTGTTTTCTTTTAAAATAGGAGTAAAAAAAGTCCTTTCAAATATTTTAAATATAACCGAAACGTAGAATGCGTGCCATAGACAACGAAAAAACAAACGATTTAAATAACAGAAATGTTAACGACTCACCCTCGTCCCAAGGGTTTTTTGCCTTTTTAATATGAGAGATGGCATCGAAAAATAAAAATAAATATATTTTTCGTCGTCTTCTCTCATATCTGAAAGACAAAAATCCCTGGGGACGAGGGTGGTTAACGACAGTCTGTAAACCAAAGATGACAGCTGCGAGTGTTTTACTGGCGAATAGCTGTCTGATTTTTCCACGACTCATACAAGACTACTTACTCGAAGTTATCAAGCACTTCCAAATATGAGATGATTCCTTTCTTGAACGTTACTTTGTGAAACTAGGAAAAAAAATAATTAATCATTTAAAATTCATTTATTTTCTACTTCGTACCTCAAACGAAAATAACTTTATTTATTATTATCTCTACTTCTTTTTCACTTATAGTAGAGTCAGTCTAGAAAGGACTTAGTAGAGTCAGTGTAGAAAGGTACAGCGAGTGTCATACAATATCTAACACAAAATATACCGTATATATTTCCTTCCTCAATATATGTCCTACAAATATCATTCTCATCTAAGGGTGGGTGGGAGGGTCAATTCTATCGACTTGTGAATAGCTGTAAGACGATACACCCATAAAAAGACTAGGACACGTGACAAAGGCGTGCCAAAGAACAAAAATAAATTCATAAAACTCTTACTAATTTCACAAAAAATATAAAGGGGACATCTCACAAATCAAAGTGTACGCTAAACGTCAATCAAATTTTAGAGAGGGAGGGGTTAAATTTATGACGTATGAATATTATATCCGTGTATCATCGATTTCTTTCGGAGAATAGAAAATGTTGGTTTGGCGCCTACAGGCTTCATAAAATTGTACAGTCACATTTCCTGTTAACGGTCAACACATTTTAGACTTTAGCTACCTTAAATAAGGTAATATAAATTTTAGTTTTGCTAATCAAGATGTAACTTAGGTGATATAAGGAAATATAGATGCTGCAAAAAGACATTTCTGATGCCAACGAATTTACCAAAGTTAGGCGTTAATACTGATCTTAACAAATAAAAATAAAGAAAGAAATAAAGAAATAAAAGAATAAATGAATAAATGAATAAATAAATAAATGAATAAACAAAACGTACTGTCCCTGTTTTATTCGGTGGTGGTGTGTTAGATGGATTGTAAACATTTGGCGGAATCGCACGCGAAGGATTAGTTAAAATGTTAACTATGCTATCATCCTCAGGGGAATCCTTTTTGTTGTATTCTTTGTTTGAAGAAAATGACTTGAAAGGTGTCGACCTCTGACTTGTACCGTTAATGAACGTGAAAAATCTACCATCATAATATTCAGGAAAGTTGTGGCTTTTAACAGATGTCGCAAGAATTAAGATCAACACCACTGTAGTTGAGGAATCCATGATTCGCCAATTTTATCCTCGTTATATTAAGTTAGGTCACAAAATACAAGAGGAAATCAAATATTCGTGTTCAAATTGAGAAACAAAATAAGCATTATTCAATATCAGTGGAATTGATTTTGTTTTGAACGAGAAGCTACTATTATGAATTTTTAAAACGTGATTTTAGCCGAATGAATATCTCGTTTGTTTTCGCAAATGTAACATACCATGAAAGGTTATTCATTACTTTGGAAACCTAACAAACTAAAACTAACGTGAACATAATTTTATCTTTGACCAACTTTATCCCCAGGACTTTTAATTTGCCGTGACACTTGTGAGCCACCGTAAGTATACCCTCGTTAAGTGGGACACTCAAGGGACGGAGGAAAAATGTGCTACTTTTCGGGCGTCCTACTTAAGCGAATCTCCTCATAAGTAGGATTTTCATCAAATAGCTTAATTTGTCCCAGTTATTAAGCGATTTTTGGAGAGACTTGAGGGATTCATATATTCAATAAGTAATTTTTCTCTTTCTATGCCTTAAGAATGCGGTATTTTTCTTTAATTGTTGTAGAGGTCAGCTTCCTTTTTTGTCTCAGCTGCGACATGACTGCACTCTCAGGAAAAGAACTCGAGAAAAGTTTGTTTTGTTTACAAAATTTTCTTTTGAATCATTGCAACGTCTTCAGTTTCAGAAAAATATAAAGTCATTCCCTTGAATGTCCCACTTAAGCGAAGTTTTTGCTCCAAGGGACGGAGAAAAAATGTATTATTTATAGATGCAACTGTGGAACCACTTTCACCCTAAAGTCACAAGAACCAATATTCTCAATAGGCTAGTAATAAATTAAGTGGTAAAAGTAAAAGAAGTATCCAAGTTTTGTTTTTAACGAGACGAGATGGAGAATATCTTACAAAAAAGATAAAAATAGCGTCAAACTAGCACTCCGATTTTTGCTGCGGTATTGTGACCGTTTCAAATTCCCCCCATAAAAGCTTGAAAACAAAAAACCTTAGCATAATTTTAGAACGGGATCGAGCCGCGTTGTTTTATAACCAACGTAAAATGGCATAATATGTCGCATAACTGTAATAATACTCTTTATTACTACTAGAGGCATATTTTTTCTGTTGATAAAGCATAAGCGACGTAATAATGGCATAATATTCCATATGACCCTTAGAATACTCTATTGCTACGTAAAAAATACATATTTTTCCTGTAGATATGGCATAATATTCCATATAACCCTTAGAATACTCTATTGCTACGTAAAAAATACATATTTTTCCTGTAGATAGGGCATAATATTCCATATAACCCTTGAATACTCTATTGCTACGTAAAAAATACATATTTTCCCTGTAGATATGGCATAATATTCCATATAACCCTTAGAATACTCTATTGCTACGTAAAAAATGCATATTTTCCCTGTAGATAGCCCATAACCAACATAATATGGCATAATATGCCGCATAATTGTAATAATAATAATAATAATAATAATAAATAATAATAATAACGGTTATATTTCATAATACTCTTTATTAGTACAAATAGATGCATATTTTCCCTGTAGATAGCCCATAACCAACGTAATATGGCATAATATGCCGCATAATTGTAATAATAATAATAATAATAATAATAATAATAATAATAAATAATAATAATAACGGTTATATTTCATAATACTCTTTATTAGTACAAATAGATGCATATTTTCCCTGTAGATAGCCCATAACCAATGTAATATGGCATAATATGCCGCATAATTGTAATAATAATAATAATAATAATAATAATAATAATAATAATAATAATAATAATAATAATAATAATAATAATAATAATAATAATAATAATAATAATAATAAATAATAATAATAACGGTTATATTTCATAATACTCTTTATTAGTACAAATAGATGCATATTTTCCCTGTAGATAGCCCATAACCAACGTAATATGGCATAATATGCCGCATAATTGTAATAATAATAATAATAATAATAATAAATAATAATAATAACGGTTATATTTCATAATACTCTTTATTAGTACAAATAGATGCATATTTTCCCTGTAGATAGCCCATAACCAACGTAATATGGCATAATATGCCGCATAATTGTAATAATAATAATAATAAAAATAATAATAATAATAATAATAATAATAATAATAATAATAATAATAATAATAATAATAATAATAATAATAATAATAAATAATAATAATAACGGTTATATTTCATAATACTCTTTATTAGTACAAATAGATGCATATTTTCCCTGTAGATAGCCCATAACCAACGTAATATGGCATAATATGCCGCATAATTGTAATAATAATAATAATAATAATAATAAATAATAATAATAATGGTTATATTTCATAATACTCTTTATTAGTACAAATAGATGCATATTTTCCCTGTAGATAGCCCATAACCAATGTAATATGGCATAATATGCCGCATAATTGTAATAATAATAATAATAATAATAATAATAATAATAATAATAATAATAATAATAATAATAATAATAATAATAATAATAATAATAAATAATAATAATAACGGTTATATTTCATAATACTCTTTATTAGTACAAATAGATGCATATTTTCCCTTAGACCTTAAACAACATAATATGCCATAACACTCCACATAATTGTTACCCTGTATTACTACATCATATACATATTTTTCCCGTAGATAAACCATAGCCAACGTAAAATGCCAAAATATTTCGCATAACTGTAATAATACTCTTTATCGCCTTAACCAATATAAACAGGCATAATGACAGCCAATCTGAGGAAGACGTTGTTTTATAAAATAGACAAGATTTGAGGTTGGATACATATCCATACACAAACAGAAACGATATTTTGCCCAAATACACTCTCACAAAAAGACTAATTGAAAGTCGTAATATCAGCGAATCTGAGGGAACACGTTGTACTATAGAATGGACAAACATTGAGGTAGGGTACACATCCATACACAAATAAAAAAGAAAATTTGGACAAATGGCGTTTCG
Source organism: Hydractinia echinata (assembly GCA_030067915.1). Classification (NCBI taxonomy): domain Eukaryota; kingdom Metazoa; phylum Cnidaria; class Hydrozoa; order Anthoathecata; family Hydractiniidae; genus Hydractinia; species Hydractinia echinata. The sequence goes on from JASGCC010000031.1 coordinate 949,717, forward strand.
CGAAAAGACATATTCAATATATATCGGCCAATCTAAGGAAACATGCTGTTCTATAAAATAGACAATCATTGAGGTTGTTTACATACCATCTACCAATAGAACAGATTTTTTGGCCAATGCCCTCCTGCGAAAAGACATATTGAAAGTCCTATTGCAGGCTAAACGCAGAGAAACCTTTGTACTATATATTTAACAGGCGGTAATGTTCTATGCCCATTGATACACAAATAGAAAAGATATTTTGGACTAATACCCTTTAGCGAAATGACATATTAGAAGCCATAAAGTATGCCAATCTAAGGAAAGATGTTATACTATACATTGAACAGGCTGTAGTGTTCTGTACTCATCCATACACAAGTAAAAACGATATTTTAGACAAGTATTCTCCCGCGAAAGGACATATTAAAAGTCCTAAAGCACGTCAATCCAAAGAAAGACGTTATACTATACACTGAACAAGCAGTAGTGTTTTATACCCATCGGTACACCTATAAAAACGATATTTTGGCCACATACCCTCCAAGAAAGTGACACATCAAAAGTCCTAAAGCAGACCAATCAAAGGAAAGACTTTTACTTTACAATAAACAAGCAGTGAGGTTGGATGCACATCCATGCACCAATAGAATCCATATTCTGAACAAATCGCAAATGACACAGTAAAAGTCTTATTGGCTTATATCGACCACGTCACCGGGCGCTCCAATTTTAACCGTCTAGATTTTTAAGGCAGGGAATACGAGTTTTTAGGCATTCTGGTTGGCCTAGCGCTCTTAGAGACGTGTAATATGGACCGCAGTATTGCCTGTCGTCAAGAAAAATGTCCCAGATTTTGTGTCAATAATCTGTCTAGACTTCTTCAACATAGGTAGTTAACTACCTAGCTACCTTGTCTATGAAAAACGATATGAGATGATGTGATTTTATTATATGCCCTTTGTCTATACTGGATTGTTTCGAATTTTTACCTCGAGTGTGTTAACGAAAGTAGTGAAATGTATTATATTACAAGAACACTAAACCGAAATTCTTATTATTTATTTTTATCCAACTAAGACGGTTAACAAATACAATAATAACCGATTACCACGTGCTGTACTGAAAATATCGCCCTCAGTCACTTAGACCTCGGTCGATATTTTTTGCTGTACAGCCCGGGGAAATCGGTTATTAATATTATTGTATTAGTAAGTGCCCGGCTAAACGGTTTATAAGCCACAGTAGTGTAGACCTGATTAAAGGGTTGTTAAGACTTAGGTGAGGTGACAAATCCAAAGGCTAACACCACACAATGCACGATTTGTCACATACACATACCAGATTCTGCATTGGACCTTATTGGACCCAACCTCGTCCTCAGGGCTTTTTTGCGTGCTATTATGTTGTGATCGCCCATGCGTGGTAAACCGATTAAGAAGTCCATTTTTATGAATAAAAAACCAATTAGCAAATTTTTCGCGGTTTCGACACGAAAATAGCAAGAAACGATAACAGCTAGGGTCCTCGTGGGCGTTTTGATAGTTGTGGTGTTGTAGTGTTGGACGCTCTTTTTAGTCTTTTTGCCTTGTATGTAAACACATTTGTAATTATAGGATTCATTGATTTTGGCGGAGTGTAATCCCAGGGAGCGAAGCGAGTCGAGCGCAAATTCAAGCGAAGCCCACTACACATTTAAGCGTACCTAAATATTCTCTTTACGAAATTATTATCCAAAAGTTAGTCAGCTATACACTTATCACTTCAAGTCAAATTTAAAAGCATTTTACCTTTTTGCAAATTTCAAAGCACACATTCTTTGACAAATTTTGTCTGTTTTTGGTTTTGTGTATTGGGCATGAAGTGGCTTTTAGGATGAGAAATTCAAATCGATGGGTCTTGCAATAGATTATTGTGCTTAAGCATTTAATACTTTATTCCGCGTTTGGTTATTTTCGCAGAATATCTCTTTAGTGATGTATGAATGGGTCTCCGATTTGCCTTTTTGCTTACAGAGTAAAATAAAAACTCCCTTTAAATGGTTCAAAGGAAGTCTGGTTCCTTTGAATGGTCTGCTAGAACATTATATCTTACTTCACGCGCGATCGGAAGTGTCTTTCTAATGATGTATGCAAGGGTCTTCCCCACCTCTGCTTGTCTACTGTATCGTATAAATCTTTCCTTTGGCTTGTTCCGCTAGGGAATCTAATATTTCAGTGAAGCTAAAGAATTCTCGCAAAATTTCCTTTTCAGTGACTTATGCACTTATGGATGGGTCTCTAGCATTTCTGCTTCGTTACTGAGAAGAAGAAGGTTTTCCTATGAATTGATTTGCTCTTTTAAAAGATCTAAGATTTTATTTTGCGAGATCAAGTTCCAAAAATCTTATTTCAAATGATGCATGGATGGGTCTCGCACTTGCGTGCTTGTTTGCGGAGTGAAATAAAGACTTCCCTGCCTGGGAATTTCGTACTTTACTTTTATATAAGGTGTTTTACTTCTTCATGAAATTTAATTTTCTGCGAGATATGGATGGGTGTGGCAATGGATGGATCTCTCATTCGCCTATTTTGTTTATTGAGTAGAACTAAGGTTTTATTTGGGTACGTATATTAAGTCATTTTTTAAGGAATTTCCCGCGAGGGTATTTGTCCAGAATATCGTTTCTATTGGTGTATGGATAGGTAAAAAGAACTACCACCTGTTTAGTGTATAGTATAACGCCTTCCTTTAGATTATCCTGCATTAGGACTTTTAATATATGCTTTCGCGGGAGGGTATTTGTCCAAAAGATCGTTTATATAGGTGTATGGATGAGTTTTTAACCTCGGTATTCGTTTAGTTTATAGTGTAAAATCTTTTTTTGGATTGGTCTGCTTTCGGACCATTGATATGTCGTTTCGCAGAAGGGTATTTGTCCAGAGTATCGTTTCTAATATCTTATGGATAGGTATAAAACACTACCACCTGTCTAGTATATAGTATAACGTCTTCCCTCTGATTGGTCTGCTTCCGGACCTTTCATATGTCCTTTCGCGGCAGGGTATTTGTCCAGATATTGCTTCTATTGGTGTATGGTGGTGTATAAAACTTCAGTGATTGTTTAGTTTATAGTGTAAAATCTTCCCTTTGATTGGTCTGCTTTCGGACCATTGATATGGTCCTTTCGCGGGAGGGTATTTGTCCAAAATGTCGTTTTTATTTGTGTATGGATTGGGTATAGAACACTACCGCCTGTTCAGCAAATAGTATAATGTCTTCCTTTAGATTGTCCTCCTTTAGAACTTTTATTATGTTATATCGCGGGAAGGTACTTGTGCAAAATATGGTTTCTATTGCTGTATGAATAGGTATATTATAAAATCTTTTATTAAATTGTCTTGCAAGAATATTTGATATTTTTAGTTGCGCAAATGTTGCGTGTACTTGTTTACCGAGTGAAATAAAGTGTTTTTAAACATGTATGGCAGGATCTTCTGCTCGCCTGCTTCTTTACAAAGTAGAATAAATTTTCTCTTTTGATACGTCTGCTTATCCTATTCATCACTTTATTTGGTAGGAGAGTACTTTTTCCACAATCTCCTTTTTAACGATATATGGATGGGTGTGGCACTCGCGTTCTTGATTTTGAAGTAGAAAAAACTCTTCGTTAGGTTTGACCTGTTAGGAAATTTATTATTGTATTTGACGCATTTGTTTTTACTTATGTATGGGTAGGTCTTCAGCTTTCTTACTTGTTAACGGAGGAGAACAAAGTTTTCCATCGCATTCCCCCTTATAGGGCATTTGACTGTTCCTGTCAGGCAAAAAGTGTTTTGGAGCTATGAAGTTTGCTTCGTAAATCACACCGTCCGTGGTTCCGTCCACAGCGCGGGCAGGTTTAGTAAGTGTTTATACCACCGCCTTGGGTCAACTCATGCCATGTGAAGGAAATTGGGTAGACAATGTCGGTGTATCCCTAATACAATACACAGGACCCACGTTAATAACAATGTATCCAACACTGAAATGGCTATATCCTGTATAAATATTTGGAATAACCATAGTGATAACAATAATAACAAGTTAGATGCACCTACTACCGCACAAAATGTTTTGTAGAAAAGGTAGAAATTATATCTCTATATGTAATAATAAAGAGTATTATTACAGTAATGCTACATATTATGCCATATTACGTTGATTATGGCCTGTCTACGGGGAAAATATGCATCTGTTATGTAGCGATGGAGAGTATTGTTAGGTTTAGGTGGAATTTTATGCCATATTATGTTGTTTATGGTCTATCCACAGGGAAAAATGCTTGTGTTGTGAGGATGACGGATAATGAGGGTTCATGTGTCGGGTCCATTTGGTTGGGGGTAATTCAGTCGACGGGTGTCGGTGTCGGGTCCACTTAGCCGGGTGCTAAATGGAGTCGTTGCAGGACCAGGTTATTTTGACATGTTTTCTATGGAAGCCCCTGTGCACATTAATATAGTTATCTCGAGTAAACTAGTGTTATCCATGGATAACGTTATTAATGTGCTCAAGGGACACGTATATGTGCACAATAATGGCGCTATCCTGAGATAGCACAAGTTATCTCGAGATAACTAACTATCTCGGGATAGCGTGCCAAATGTGCTCAAGAAAAAATATAAGAACAAAATAATATTGTACCAACTATAAACCTGATAATCATGCTGTTTTACACTTCTTGATGCTTTTTACACTTCTTTCTTTTTTAGATTGCCTAAATATGATTAGTCTAAAAAAAGAAAAAAAAGAAATTCCCTTAAAATTAGAATTTTTTTACGTCGGCAATAAAACTGCCGACGTGAGATACATTTCAACTGATTTGCGTCGGCATTGCGTCGGCAAAATTCTTTTGTAGTGAAATTTTTCAGCTGGCAAAACTTCGTCATTCACTTTTTATTAGGGCTAGACCTCTCATAAATTCGATGCATTGATCTCCTAAGACAATGACAAATGGGAATGGAGTACAAGTCTTATTGACATACCTTCCTACCTTTTGTTAGGTTAATAGTTCACTGCCAACTGGCTTTTTATGTTTCGAGATAAACTCATTAGGTTAGGGCATCATTAGGTTGTATATCGCAGAAGTCGCCGGTGACATGCTTCGAAAATTACGAAAGCCCATTAGTGCCATTAATTTTGCTTCACATATGTCACCCTGAGTGTATGCCTCACCTAGAACATAACACCAGCAATGAAATAAAAATGTTTCTGTGCCTCACTTAATAATACCTAACAAGAGCAGAAAAATTTCAACGCATGCTTCACTTATAAATTCATAACAGGAGCAGCGAAAATTTTAACGCATGCTTCACTATGAAATCATAACAGAAGCATCGCAAAAACGCATTTTCGCTGCCCCACTTAGACTGCAGCATTGCTACCATTATTGTTGTAAAAGCCACGTGTAGTTTTTCATGACTGTTAATTAAAGGATGAACCAGATTTGATGTAAATACACAGAGCACACTAAACGCAAGACCATTACTGCTATGGATGTTGTTTATGCCTTGAAACGTAAAGGAAGAACTCTTTACGGATTCAGAGGTTAAACGTTGTCATTGCTCAACAAAAACGGCTATTTTTATAGCCACAAATCTTTTAAACCATTACTTTGTGCACACTTCTACTCTATCTGATTTACAAAATGTGAAAAGCATTGTCACAGTTACATTTGTTACATGCTATAGTAATGTCAAATGAAAATTTGAAATACTTTGTACGGTTATTTTGTGTAGGTGCATTTCCGTCAAAAGCTGGTTAAGTTAAATGTAAGCAACAAGATGTTTGGTCTTAAAAACAACCGTTTGTGTTTGGTAGAGGTTGGTTTACTTGCTGACTGTGTTATGACTTCATAACTGGGGCAGCAATTTAAATTTTTTGCTGCTTGTGTTATGTCTTCGTGGGGCATATCAAATTTTAAATATTTCTTTGCTCCACTTAGGGTCACATTTTCAAAGCAAATTAAATGGCACTAATGGGCTTCCGTAGGAAATGCTTGTCGCCGGCACAGTTTAACATGAAGCAAAACTGTACAGGAGACTCAATTGTTAGAGTCTTCGCAGAACATCTCTCCTAACAAAACCGAGGGCAGGGATGACTTATTGCCTGCTGTGTCGTGTGGGAGAAAGAACTTCTGGACTTCTTTTTAATACGATATACAATTTTTTCCATTATTATTACGAATCGAATGGTACCACAGTATTTCTGTAGCCTGAGTGATTTTAGTTAGTGATAATGGCTTAAGTTACTGAAAATCGAATGTAATTATTTTGTAGTCGCAATGAGTGGGAGTAGTTCAAACAAAATCAAAATTATTGGTATTTAAAAATTTCACAACAAAATTACGTCTGCAATTTTTTTGCCGACGCAACTACGGTATTTTCGTATTTTACGTCACCAATTACGTCGGCAGTGCCGAATGCCAACGCTAATTTTAAGGGCTGATATTAAAAATTTATCACAGCAACATGATACATTACTTTTTATCATAACTGACTTTAAAGTAGTAAACTAGATGGTAAAATATAATAAGGCTTGTTTCTAATTATCTCCATTGGACTAGTTCAGACAAGGATTAAATAACACCAATCTGATCAAGATGAGTGATCAATCTTTACTCCTTCCAGTATTGACAACGCCAAAAATATTTTGAAATTAAAACGAATACTTACCAAGTAACTGCTCAAACTGCATACAAAAAAGTGTGATGCATATTGTTTTAGCCATCTGGCTAAATTTCTTATCTGTTTGTATTAACTCAAAGTTGCTAAGCATTTTTTCTTTAATAAGTTTCAGTAACTTCAGTGACTAAGGACACAAATTATCATCATCATCATTTTCGACTTAATGTACCTTTTCCGTGCTAGCATTAGTTGTACGGGTATATTAACAGCGCTCTTCCAATCTAGACTTTGTTAGATCTAAACTCTGCATCAAGTCTGTCCTCATTACCTACTGCCAACTTTTCTTGGTCTATACATCTGGGCTTTTCCCCAGGAACTATCATGTCTAAACCCACTAACACAGCCCTACCAGCTTGCCACTGGTTAAAATAGTGGTAAAAGTTAACCTTTGTTAAACAGACCTGTACCAGCTCATTTGTTTTTAATATGTCTGACCATATTACAAATAGTCAAGAACAAGAGTCCAGTTCTAACAACATTGATATCATTAAAGATGACATTACTACTTGGAAAAATGTAATACCAATAAAATTAGGGATTGCTTATGTACGTATGATCCTATTAAACCATCCAAACAAATAGGAAAATACTTATAAAGCAACTTCAACAAAAAAACACTCAAACTTACTCTAGAATACCTCAGGATTCTTGCATGTATTGGCAAAAATAAGGACGCGATTGTTGATCTATAATTATGAAAGTGAAAAGTTATTTTCCAGATGTATGTCAAATATGTAAAAATGAAGGAAGTTGGTAACATAAAAGATGATGGTACCCCAGACATTAGTATTTTCAAGATCCCAGGCTTTCATTAGGGATCGTCTCAAAATGTTTGTATGTTTTTTTCGTATAATTATACGAACGCTACGAAGTACTTCGTTTCGTGAAACGAATGTCATACGAAGTGCTTCGTTTAAAATAAAAAAATGTAAACGAAGTTTATACGAACTTTTTTAATATATGATACAAACTTAAACGAAGTTTTTTTATCATACAAAATGAAATGATACGAACTTTGAACGAAGTAAATTGCTATACGATCTTGAAACGAACTTCAAAAGTACCGGGGTAATTGCGCATAATTATTTCAATACGAAACCAGAAACAAAAGAATTAAATGAATTTTTTTAAAATACGAAAAGAAATGATACGAACTTTAAACGAAACCAGAAATAAAAGAAGTAAAATATACGAGGTTGACTTCTTTGAAAAGACTAGCAAAATTGCGTATTCATAGGTTCAATCTACACAATCTATGGCGATCTTTTCGATTTATACGATACCGTTTTCATGATTTTTAAACGATCTACAGCGTTCTTTTTGATTTCTACGATCCCGTTTTCATGATTTTTAAACGATCTACGGCGATCTCTTAGCTTCTACGATGCCGTTTTCATGATTTGTAAACGATATACGGCGATCTTTTCGCTTTCCAGGATTCCGTTTTCATGATTTTTAAACGATCCACGGCGATCTTTTTGCTTTATACGATCACGTTTTCATGATTTTTAAACGATCTACGGCGATCTTTTTGCTTTATACAATCACGTTTTCATGATTTTTAAACGATCTCAGCGATCTTTTCACTTTCTACGATCCCGTTTTCATGATTTTTAAACGATCCACAAGGATCTTTTTGCTTTCTACGATCCCGTTTTCATGATTTTTAAACGATCTACGACGATCTTTTCGTTTTCTACGATCCCGTTTGCATGAATTTTTAAACGATCCACTGCGACCTTTTCACTTTCTACGATCCCGTTTTCATGATTTTTAAACGATCCACGGCGGTCTTTTCGCTTTCAACGATCCCGTTTTCATGATTTTTAAACGTTCCACGTCGATCTTTTCGTTTTCTACGATCCCGTTTGCATGAATTTTTAAACGTTCCACAGCGATCTTTTCGCTTTCTACGATCCTGTTTTCATGATTTTTAAACGATCTACGGCGATCTTTTTGCTTTATACAATCACGTTTTCATGATTTTTAAACGATATACGGCGATCTTTTTGCTTTATACGATCACGTTTTCATGATTTTTAAACGATCTACGGCGATCTTTTCACTTTCTACGATCCCGTTGTCATGATTTTTAAACGATCCACGGCGATCTTTTCGCTTTTAACGATCCCGTTTTCATGATTTTAAACAATCCACGGCAATCTTTTCGTTTTCTACGATCCCGTTTGCATGAATTTTTAAAGGATCCACGGCGATCTTTGCACTTTCTACAATGCCGTTTTCATGATTTTTAAACGATCCACGGCGATCTTTTCGCTTTCTACGATCCCGTTGTCATGATTTTTAAACGTTCCACGGCGATCTTTTCGTTTTCTACGATCCTGTTTGCATGAATTTTTAAACGTTCCACAGCGATCTTTTCGCTTTCTACGATCCTGTTTTCATGATTTTTAAACGATCTATGGCGATCTTTTTGCTTTATACAATCACGTTTTCATGATTTTTAAACGATCCACGGCGATCTTTTTGCTTTATACGATCACGTTTTCATGATTTTTAAACGATCTACGGCGATCTTTTTGCTTTATACAATCACGTTTTCATGATTTTTAAACGATCTCAGCGATCTTTTCACTTTCTATGATCCCGTTTTCATGATTTTTAAACGATCGACGGCGATCTTTTCGTTTTCTACGATCCCGTTTGCATGAATTTTTAAACGATCCACGGCGATCTTTTCACTTTCTACGATCCTGTTTTCATGATTTTTAAACGATCTACGGCGATCTTTTTGCTTTATACAATCACGTTTTCATGAGTTTTAAACGATCTCAGCGATCTTTTCACTTTCTACGATCCCGTTTTCATGATTTTTAAACGATCTGCAAGGATCTTTTTGCTTTCTACGGTCCCGTTTTCATGATTTTTAAACGATCCACGGTGATCTTTTCACTTTCTACGATCCCGTTGTCATGATTTTTAAACGTTCCACGGCGATCTTTTCGTTTTCTACGATCCCGTTTGCATGAATTTTTAAACGTTCCACAGCGATCTTTTCGCTTTCTACGATCCTGTTTTCATGATTTTTAAACGATCTACGGCGATATTTTCGCTTTCTACAATGCCGTGGAGACGATCCCTAAAGACCTTAGATAATAAATCCAATTAAAATAAACAAAGTTCGTATAACGAAACGAAATTTATAATTGTTGAAAAAATTTCAATATAAAGACTATAGATAATAGTCCAATTATAATAAACAAACTTCGTATAAGCAAATTTTTATACAAACTTCTTTAAAAATGATACAAACTTTATTTTAAATGATACGAACTTTATACGAACTCGTAATTTTGATGATACGAAAGATTTAATAAATCGATACGAAGTTTTTTATACGAATTATACGAACTACGTACAAACATTTTGAGACAGTCCCTTACTTTTGTGGTATATGCCATCAGAAACAATTTCAGTTAGCAGAGAAAGGAAACTAATATCTGAAAATGCCGAGAAGCACCATAGCCACAACACTTGTAATCACGTTGAACCACACATTATTATTACTGTTCATGAGAATAAAAATGGTCAAGATTTTATGTCAAATATTCAATTGTCTCATAGAACTGAATTTATGAAAAAGAAAATTCAAGTCTCTATCTTCTATAGGCAACCATGCATGTGAACCAACCATGCAGGTTTCAATACTGCACACGACTCTGAACAAAAATAAATTTAAAAAAAAGTTTGTTTGTTTTATAGAAAGAACTGAGGTTTGTAAAAAATTACTAAAACATAGAACTAAACAACCCCAAGGTTGTAACTTAGGGAATAAATCTGAAATGTTTCATGCTGAAATGTGTTCATCGTCCATTTCAAAACAGGAATGTTATCAAAAGCATTGTAAACTCACCCAAATCAAGAAGACACAACCTAAAATCAGGGATAATATAGAGATCACGGCAATAAAAAAACATTGAAGTGGATAATTACCTATGTAATAAAAATAAAAACACGTCAAAAGATTCAACCAAAAAACAATTTATAGAACTATGCCAGCGAATGAAAGTAGCAGGATAAAATCAAAATTGGAAACAATGAAATGCTCATAAAACGCAATTTATCATTTAAGTCAAATCAAACTCTCATTTGATTGTATAACCACAGGCAAAAATTAGTGGGTAGACCCTGTTTCATTCTGATAAAAAAAGAGTAAAATCAGATTAAGAAAAAACAGTGAAGTAGTACTATAAACAAAAAAATAATTAGCATGTATATAATATGGAAATCATTCTCAAGTTTTAGAATGGTGTTATTAAAATAAAATCTATGCATATAACTGACTGTTTTTCACCCTTAGCAAGATTTAGCATCAATTTATCAAAGGGCAAAAATGAACAACATGCAGTTTAACCCTATTCGGTCCGGGGAGGGGGGATTCCGCCCCCCCCTGACGGTTTTTTATAAATAACTCCTTATTGCTATGTTATATGGCTATGAAACTTATTGACTTTCAATATTTATCTATTAGACACCTGCATGCCAAATTTTTAGGTCTCATACCTTTCAGAGGCTTTGATATTGGCCATTACTCGAAACTACCCCTAAAAATCTCTATGAAATCCTTATAATGGGTAAAATTTAATAAATTCTGTTAGGACTATCCTTAGAACTTGAAACTTGCAACAAAACTTTGTTTTATTAAGAAGAATCATTTTGCATAATTTGGACACGTGATTAATCCGATTTCCCGATTTTGTCGGATTTTACCCGAAAATCGAAAAAAAAACGGATTTTCGGGCAATTTTTGGCAATTTTTTATGCGATCCACGAAAAAAACCGGAAAATATGTTAAATAACTTTTATTTAGCTTTCAGAAACTTCAAACAGAATGCAAAAATTCGATCTGGGACAAAATTAATTAAATTTTAAGCAGATAGTGTCATTTTTAACAAATTTCATGCTTCTGATGACGTCACAGAAAATGTGCTGATGCAAGCAAAAATTTATTGCTGCCATTTTGTTCCTTTTATGACGTACTATAAGTGTGCCAAGTTTGATTCAACTTGAACAACCCTATGAAAAGTTATTGAGGGGGGGCGGATTCCGCCCCCTGTTCATAATATGTTTGAAAACCCCGGACCGAATAGGGTTAAAGGCGCGTAATCACCCTTATTGAAAAAAATTAACATATATACATTTTTTATATTTATTTCAAAGTTCAGACGGAGTTATGACTTTCCTGAAAATTTGAGGATATAAAACTAACTAGAAATGGAAATAATGGTACTTCAATATCTTGAATTTATGGTTGATTTTTTCCAGCCGCCATATTTAACGATCTTGTTGATCTCTTATTCTCATCTAATAAGCGGGCCGTCGCAAAATATTAGTGTGAAACCGTAGGTAAACAAACGGCCTTATCTTTAAATGAGCACTGAGATGGAGTTCGATAAAATCACCATTATGGTAGGCTCCGTTCACGTTGTTCTTTTTGGCTTGTTTTTCTTTGCAAAACATGGCATCAAAAAGTGGAAAGAAATTTTGGTTCTGTTTAAAAAAGTAGCCGCGTGTAAAAACATCTGTATCACTTTCTCCACTTAGATTTAATTTTCTTCTATTCTATTCGCCATTGTTTTTGGAGACCAGACAAAACCAAAACAGAAAGAAGAAATCACAGCATTGCCTCGTGGTTATTAATTATGATAATTAATGCTTATCACCCTCTTTCTTTTTTATTATCATGACCGTGATTATTGCATATTATAAGCCAAAAAACCCAACGGGGGAGAATGCTCATTGTGATAGTTGAAGATAGTTGAAGCACTATGGAGATAATTAAATTTAGAGCATGAAAGGGGAAATTCTGAAAATTTAGGTATTCTAATTGTCTAGATCTGATACTGTCTCCATAAGGAAACGAATAACTGTTTTAACAAAGGAAAAAATCAAAAAGTAAGACAGCTTCTAGCGAGACGAAGCTGTCTTCAGAAACAACAACAAGAAGTGGTCAGTGTTGCAAAGAAGTCTGATTTCAGTAAGTTAAAACGTTTAAATAATAAAGAATAACAAAGAAACTTCGATTGATTTATCTGATTTATCAGGTTCGGAACTTTGTTGATACATTTATAAAAGCATTACGATGGAAACACAGCTACGGATACTCTCCCTCATTCATTATTTTTTCTGTAATGGCATGAATCCAGCAACCATGTGATCAATTTTGCTGTGCGTTTATTATCGCATGATTCGTGCAATGAAATGCAATGGCGGTTCTGTAGGCGAAGAGAAATTGGGGTGAGTTTGTTATTTCTATGAAACATTTGAACATGTTCTGGTTATCAGTTTTCAATAAAATTTCCAGGGTAATGTTTACTCATGTATATCTTTTAATTTTTACAATAAAATAGGCACCTAAAAAAAAATTGCCTAAAGGGTGATTACGCGCCTTTAATAGTGCCAAATTTGAAATTGTCACATTTGATACTAATGAATGTATGAAGGAATAAGAATTAAAGTACATCATTATAACAAAAGAAAAACATGTGAAAGACCTGGTAGTATTATTAAACTCTAATGAGTTAATTTTCGAAAGTATCAACTCTGTGGTAAAGAAAGCTAGATGTAGTGCTAAGATTATTAGAAACTTTCAAATGTAAATCAAGAATTGCCATGCTAACAACATGGAAGTCCTTAGTAATTTCAATTGTTGACTATTGCTTCAACTCTGGAGAAAAAGGGACAAATTTCCATGATTGAAAAGTTGCAGGGATTTCACATGCTATTCGTAAAATAGCATGTGAAAATAAATTAGATTTCTTACAGTGATTGAAACACTTTGGACTTTACTCTTTACGATGTCGCAGAGAAAGATATCGAATAATTTATGTTTGGAAAATACTGGAAGGAATTGTTTGCAATATTAAAATTAAAAACCGAGAGCTTATAACAGTAAGACAATCGTCGCAACTTCATAGATTTTGTAAACAGTATGCTATTAAGGTTACTGTTAAAGAACGATCATGATTTTTAAAATTTCCTTTTTTTAAGAAAATCAAGCCACCATTTCTTCATTCTTATATCATTAGAAAGTTTATTAAATAACATTTTCAAAGATATACATGCCCCTTTTAAAACACATATATATATTTCAAAGATTTAACAAAAAAGAGAGTATTTTTCCAGACTAAAACCTAGTCAAATAATTTGGAAACTTATATTTTCTTTTTGTTGCTACTCTTTATAAACAGAAACACCCTAATTGTCAGACATAGAAATTTCTTTCAATGTATATCTTTCATGATGAAACAACAATATACAGCACAGAAAAAAGAAACAAGTTTTTTTCGTTTTTAGTTACACATTGAAGTTGTTCTTCTTCTCATGTAGTTCTTTCACCCCTTTGTTTAAATACACCTAACTGGCCCTCTTTTTCATCGCACTTTCAAGTCAGAGACAGTGCAAATTATTTATGTAACACATAACAGAAATACTACAGATATACTATACAATATCGAGTATATAGATTCATGTAAAAGTAAAAAAAAAATTGTTAAAGCCCTATCAAAAAAATGATTGTAATTTTTTTCTAAAACTATTTTCCAGACATCTTTCAGACTAGTGAGCCAAATCTAAACTATTTCCAGACTTTTCTCTAATTCCAGACATTTGGCAGATGTGGAAACCCTGTTTTATAATTTTGTAAATAAGATCCTATCCTTATCTTCTTGGACAGCTAAAACACTTTAGGTTTCAAGACAAGCTAGCTAGCTAGCTCAAGTGAAACTAGACTAGAGGTTAGCCCATCATCATGACATGAAATAAAAGTTTATTTTCTGTGTGATAGATAAGCACGTGCTCTGGAATAGATTAGAAAAGCGTTCGCTAGCTACACAGATGAAGACCTTTACTAATATAGCTAGCTGTAAAAGCATTAATAATAATATAACAGTAAAGGTGATTCCATACCAGGACTTTTTTCATTTCTGTCCTGTCCTTAAAAATCCCATAAAAACAAATCCGGAGAATTTTAACTCATTATTAGTTTCATTTTATTAATCCGAGGCTCTTTCAACATGGCTACTTTCAACATGGTAAAAATTCTGTTGGCGCAATGACTTCATTTAGCCCTGGGCTAAGTGGACCCGACACACGACGTACAACATTCCGACACCCGTCAACTGTATTACCCCAACTAAACTCGACACATGAACCCTCTTTATCCGACATCCTCACAACATAAGCATATTTCCCTGTAGATAGACCATAACCAACATAATACGGCATAATATTCCACCCAACCCTAACAATTCTCCATCGCTACATAACAAATACATATTTCCCCCGTACACAGGTCATAATTAATAAATATGGCATAATACTCCACATAACTGTAATAATACTCTTTATTACTGCATATAGAAGCACATTTTCTAGTAGATAGCCCATAACCAACGTAATATCGCATAATTCTCCACATAACTGTAATAATACTCTTTATTACTACATATAGAAGCACATTTTTCTAGTAGATAGGACATAAGCAACGTAATATCGCATAATATTCCATATAACCCTGACAATACTCTCTATCCCCACATAACAAATACATATTTTCCCTGTAGATAGGCCATAAGCAACGTAATATCGCATAATACTCCACATAACTGTAATAATACTCTTTATTACTACATATAGAAGCACATTTTTCCAGTAGATAGGCCATAACCATGTAATATCGCATAATATGTCGCATAATTGTGATAATACTCTTTATTACTATAAATAGAAATGCCATAACACTCCACATACTGTTACCCTGTATTACTACATCATATACATGTTTTTTCCGTAGATAAACGATATAGCCAACGTAATATGCCAAAATATTTCGCATAATTGGAGAATTGTAGAATTGTAATAAACAGGCATAAAAGTCCTAATGCCGGCCAATCTGAGAAAGACGTTGTTTTATAAAGTAGACAAGGTTTGAGATTGGATACATATATCCGTACACACACAGAAACGATATTTTGCCCAAATACACTCTCGCAAAAAGACTTATTGAAAGTCCTAATATCAGCCAATCTGAGGGAACACGTTGTACTATAGAATAGACAAGCATTGAGGTAGGATACACATCCATACACAAATAAAAACGATAATTTGAGCAAATAGCGTTCCGCGAAAAGACATATTCAAGTCCTAATATCAACCAATCTAATTTTTTATGGACAGTAAGTTGATAGTTTTTTACGACATGGTCTTTTAAAGTTGCTTCAGTGTTTAAAAAAGTTATTTTGAGCTAATATGGTGGTTACATCTAATACCAAGGGTAGATTTCATCCTCCAAAGTTTTTTGTGGCTAGCTGTAGCTGTGCACATTTTCAGATTTGTCAGTTACATTCTTTAAAATTTTGGATATTGGTTTTAGTTAAGGCTGGAACGATGTCCAAAAGTTCATGTACGCTTTTTTCATCGAATACAACCTCCCAAAAGCCAATAACAATTGCTTTAATAGTTAAGCTAGCATAGTCATATGTGTCAGGAGCTAGCCTACTATAAAGTTCAGTAAGACAATTACAGGAAAAACTAGCTAATCGCATCCTTAGCATGAAAAAAATATTTTGACAGTTCTTTCATACTGGAGAATTCAACTTTGTTAACCTTGGTCAGTCTGAACTGTTGATCCCGCCCCCTCCAAATTGAACCAAACTTGGCACACTTATAGTACGTCACACTTATAGTACGTCATTTGTCTAATATACCACTATCTGCTTCAAACTCAATAACTTGCGTTCTAGAGCGAAGTTATTTAACATATTCACTGTTCAAACTTTTCAAATTATCATTTCACGAATTTTTTGAATTACCAAATTTGTCTCGAAACTCGGAAAAATATTTGCATAAATGAAGCATTGATGGTTCAAATATGTTTATCTTAAAAAAAATATCGCAATAAAAGCGGAAACATACTTTTTCCCCATTTTTTAAAAAATCTCGAATCGCGAAAGTTTATCTTTCCAAAAGATTTTGCAAGTTTTTAGGCTCGCAAAAGTTCCTCCGATTTTCGAAATGAGGGTTGACGACCTCGTCCCCAAAACTATTTGCTTCTCAACGGCGCTGCGCTTAAAGGTGCTGGGGTCGATCTTGGAGGGTCGATGTACCGCAACGTTGATATTTAAAACACCATGCACAATTTAATATTTATTAAACCTCGTTCCCAGCGCCTATTGTCCTTTTTTTTGTCTCTATGTCCTGGTAAAAAAGCAACAACAGCCGCTTGGGGCGAAGTTAATATTTATTACCTTTCACTTTTTCTACTATTTTTTTTATTTTTTTTATTAAACAAAAAAAAAACGCCTCTCTTTTTTTTGTCTTGCGGTCCAAGCGAAGCCTTTTCGGTTCGAACGTTTGATGAAGTAACACGACATGAACATTATGGAGAGGAGGACGTTTGAAGACGTTAATTTTTTAAGTCAATTTTCTTTACCAATATAATATGCAGAGGGGTTTTTTTTTTGAGATATTTGTGTGACTTTTGTTTTTTACTTAAAACATGTATATTAAATTTAAACAAACAGTTTTTCGTAATATTTTGATAGAATCTTCTTTTCCTGCGTTCAAAATATGCACTTTCCACTATGTTCACATGCCCGGATGTTACCACAGTTGTGGACATAACCGGATGTTAACCACGGTTGTGGACATGCCTGGATTTTAACCACGGTTGTAGTCATGCCCGGATGTTAACCACGGTTGTGGACATGCCCGGGTGATGGCCACGATGTGACTATGTAATAATGACTGTATGTTATCTACGGTTGTGGAGGTGCCCGGGCCACGGTTTGTTGATATTCCCGGATGTCAACCGCACGTGAGCAAGCCTGGACTGGAACAAGTTTTTAAATTTTGCTAATATTGAAGCAAGTCAGATGCAAACGTTTTCCGGTGTCCCAGATTACCAATTTTTTGGACAGTTTTCTGAATGTTCGAACTGTTTTTCCACCTAGGATTTCTAACCCATACGTCAAATAGCTCCATATTCTTCACGTGAAGTTCCGATAAAGTTCCGATAGTGATATTAATTGTTTTCCGCCTTTCCTTATTGCGCTTTATGCAACATAAAAATTGAGTGTCTATGATGAATTTTATTTACGTTGTTACTGCAATTTCTAATAGACAGTCTCTCTGGCATTAAAAGGGAAATAATTAATTATTAGTAACTTTATTTTGTCCTGAAATTTTTTGCCAAATCTAAAATATGGAAGAGTTTTTATATGTTTTTAGTGTACTAACCCTGAACTTTGATCTGGAAAAGTGCTAAATCTGTAGCCACCATGTTTTCATTCGAAGTTTGCTCCTTGAAGCAAGTTGTTTCGTTGATTGCATTTACTTTAGAGACAGAGATTTTGGCGGGATTATATTTCGCGGATGGAAGAAAAATGCCTTTCGTGGGGACTTTTTTTCGTGAATTGACGAGTTCATAAGTTTCGCAGCTATTTATCACTCGAATAGATAAAAACTTTTACCCTGGTGTTAAATTTTGTATGGAAAATACAATAATTTTTTTCACCATAGAGTGTTTCGCGGGTATTTATTTTCACGAAATCCAGCGAAAACTCGATAAGATTATTCTGTTCAAACTTTTGTCATTTCTCGAATTTGTTTTAAAAGCCTTTACTTTTATATTACCAAATTTGTCTCGAAACTCGGAAAAATATTTGCATAAATGAAGCATTGATGGTTCAAATATGTTTATCTTAAAAAAAATATCGCAATAAAAGCGGGAAACATACTTTTTCCCCATTTTTTAAAAATCACGAGATAGTAACAATGTGTTTATAGATGTTTCCAAAAATCAATTATGTTAAAATACCAATAAGTTTCTGTAATTAAGTTTAAAACAAAAGGAAATAGATGCTTGAATGATTTTACGATTGAAATCAACATGAAATTGATCACAAAGAAAAGCGAGACAAAAGTTAAATCAACGTAAGGTTTTAATTCTTTATATTACAGGCGCAAAATATAAAGAATTATTCGATAGGTGTTTATCTTTTAAAATAAAAATTACCGTCTGTTTCCTAGGCGTGGTTCAGAGCACTTATTTCACTGTATTCAACGCGATAAATATTAAATATTAAAAATAATAAATATTTTTTGTTCCTTCTTATGATGTTTACTTGTTAATGCTTGAATTATTCTATTTTTAACATGTTTTTAACTTATATACTTTATATTTTATACTTTTAATTTTCTGACGAATAGCGATGTAATGTCGATGTGCAGAAATGTATTCGTTAAAAAAAAAAAGGGTTACAAAATCCAATATATTGTCAGTTATTTATTGTATGCTGTGCCTACCTGTCAGGAAACATAGCTGTCTGAGAATATATATGAAGAAATTTGAAAACCTGATCTTCAGTTATCAATATTTTAATACTACCCTGTGTCACAAGACGAAAATAATGCAAACATACAAAGATCTGTTAGAGGAAAAAAAGTATATCAAACATACGGAAAGGAAAACCTGCACGATATTCAGGTTTGATACAGAACATCGCTTCTGACCAAATTTCGGGAAAAACTTTCACATTACACAGTATATGTCTGTGTCTTAAAAACAAAATTACTATGAATTATCATATTACTCTTCTGGACCAAATTTTATTCAAATATTTCAGGTCTGAGAAACACTTTTTTTCAAAAATAAAATCTGTTTTTGCTTAAACATATTTATTTTTATTTATTTCCATTTTAGAACTTGGATTATTGCTGAAATTTGATTTTCCATTTTTCTGTTTGTAGGAATTGTGATATTCTTTCAAATGTTTCTTTTTTATCTTTACATTACCGAAAACTCAATTATAAAGTGTTTAGTTCAGAAATATATATAAGAGCGTTTTAGACTTTCGTAGTTTGATTTGGAAAAATAAATTTTCTTTCTATATTACATTTATTTAAATGAATGCGATGATAAAATACAAGTGTTGAAATAACATTATTAATCCTTGTTTACAAGCCTCTTGCCTTTACCCGTTATCACAGGGTAGGCCAGATGAAAGGCAAAATGTCTTAGCTACGAAGTTGACAATATGTGCGTATGAGTTTCATTTAATAATTTCTCTTGACAGAAACTGGTAATGAAATTATTTTAATTGTCTTTTTATACATCGTGTCCTTCTTCTCTCAGTTCTTCTCTTCTTCTTTCTTCATGTCGTTCAATCGCTTTCTCTACTTGTCTTCGCTTGGCTTCTTTCACGCTGCCAATTTTCTTTTGATCGTTTTTAAACTCCCACAAGCGCAGGTCGAAACTCCTTTTCGAACACGTGAATGCAAGTATACACAGCGCCAGTACAAGAACTATTGTCGGAGCGATCATAATTACCGCCATGACCCAAAATGACTCAGGAATGTCACGCTCTATTGAACAATAAAGATATAAAAACAGCATAAAGGTAACTTTGTTGAGCTTTTTTATTTTAACAAAAGCGCTTGAAATTGCTGTTTAATCAAACTCTTTTTATAAATGGCGGAAGTACATTTAAGTGACTTTACTCCCTTTATGTAAAATATATATCGCAACGAAAAAACGGAATAAATACCTTCCGGAGGAGGGTCGTCCTCCACCCAATAGTGCACAATCATATACATGTTTTCATAACGGATCGTAAAATCACGGTAGTTATTAAGCAAACCGCTCGGCATGTCAAATGTCCAATCGTTGAACAGAATAGTCATGTTAAGATCGTACGTTTTTTTAAATCGATTGCTGAAATGTAAACAGTAGAATTACACTATCATGTTTGAAGCCTGCTCGGGTCGTTTTGCAACTACGTTCCCAGGGCATTTTGCCTTGTTGGTGAAGTTGACCACTCCGTAATAACGGCTCAGGGACCACAAGACCCTGGGGACGATGTTAGTCTTTTTGAGTTAAAAAACGTGACAAGGGAGACAATCTTGGCACAAATATTTGTTAGCACATTAATTGACGTCATCTTTATTCAAGATGACATCTCATGCAATCTGAAGTCTCCACCATTTTCTTTTATTATCACGATTTTTTCTAATAGGTAGCATCTTTGTGACATATCCAATATAATACCAAGTTAAGGCAAAGTTATCCTTATGTTTCTTAAAAGTAGTATTAGCAGAAGTTTGTTTCAGAAAGCAGAAATTTTTCTGACATCATGCCGTGTATGCATTAGACCTTGGAGAAAGGAGAAATACAGAAGGAGAAACAACTCTTTAGATTCTATTGAAACACTGCGCGAGGTTCTGGTAAGTGTCTGTATAAAAACTTAATTTCAAACTTTGGCGCTGTTGTGAATACGCGGTTATGATTGGCTTTGAGTAAACAATTACAGTATTCCCTGGCTGGTTAATTTCTGAATGAAAAAGTTTGTTGCTAAAGTAAAAACCCTCTGCATTCTATCTGAAAGATAACTATGTACAAACTTCACACTGAAGTGGCTAGTTTTGCTAATTAGCCGTATTTTCAATGAAACCTTCTAAGGCAAATAATGTGGCGATTTCGGAATTCCTGCAGCCATTATGGATTTCACTGGATGCGCTTTTATATCCATCGCGCTATATACCGTAGGGGCGTGTGTGCGGAAATTCGCATTTTCAAAAGGGAATTTTTTTACTTATTTACTGAACACATGGTAACTACTTTTAAATGACGTAACCACACAAAATTGACGTCAATATGTTCATTTGATAAACAAAGTTATGTTAATTTATGTTTAAAGACTCCTTACAATAACTACAGAACATTCAAACCGGAGTTTTAAACCTTGAAAAAATTTTCGCTGCTAATAGATTGGGCGAATTGTCCAAAACAGACGCACAGACGCGGACTTCTCGTTTTACTAGATTTGCACGAAGGTCTTTTTTGTTCTTATTTTATACCTATTTAGACGATATATTTGAATGATCATTTGAAATGATCGTGTATTTCAACCTTTATCCTTATGTGACTTGAAATACCCAACCAGTTCCGTAAATTTCACTTGTGAAATTAACGCATTAGCGTCATTGTGTAAAACAAGATTAACCCTATTCCAACTGGGCTTTTAAGGGCTCTCAATCGCTGGGGGGGGACCATTTGGTCCCCCCTATGTATCTTCTGATTGAGAAAGGCTAATTACTTCAAATTTGGTAGGGAGTTAGTATTTGATAAATAAAATCAATTTGATTAAAAAAAATCATGATGACATCATTATTTTTAAGATGACGTCATCAAAACCCGTCAAATTGGACTCTTGGACTTAATCAAATGACGGAATTGATTTCATTAGCTACGGCTCTATTTTTTTTTAGTTTTGTGATTTGTGGTTTAAACAATTCAAAAAACTATTTATTTTGGCGATGTCACGCATATTATGACGTCATCGTCATCGATCAAAAGGACGAAATTTCCCTTCACAGAAAATCAACATACGTTGATAAAAAGATAATTATTTGACTGCGCTAACAGTAAAAACTAAGTAGATATATAAAATCTCTGTAAAATTTGCAAAACAATGATATATAATAGTATATATTTCATTTTTTTATCAACTTATTGTCTTTTTTCCATGATAACAGATGACAATGGATTAGTGACATGAAAATGTACCCAAAATGAGTAAATGTCATATTTGAGTATGTTTTTCCGTTCTATATTTTAAAACAATAGTAAAAGTATTGAAATTGATTTATTTCAGCCAAATTAAAAATATGTATACTTTTTGGATTTTGCCAACCTCAATAAATTGAATGAATGCTGAAGATGAGCATAATTTTTTCCAAAAAAAATTAAGGCAAAATATTGCTAAATAAATTTTAGAAAAAGTCAGAAAATTTCAGGGCCATATCATAATCCTATAAAAAGTTATGCAACAAAAACTGGTAGGGGGGACCATTTGGTCCCCCCCCCTAGTTGGAATAGGGTTAATGGAGGTTGCATTAGCTAACAAGTAAAGCCATATTGGATTAGCCATATTCACGGCGCGCGCTTTTGAGGTATACACAAACTTGTGTGGGGAAAAAAATCTGAAAGTTGTGCGCTTTGGCAATTCAGTTTGTAAACAAGTCGGTGTAAGTTGTATCAAAATGAAGTTTCATTGCAGTTCATCTTTGTACTTTAACAATTACTTATCGAAGAACCACTTGGAACCGAAATTGTTGAAACTTCCTAAACTGGACATTTGTCCCTATATTCTTAAAAAGCACGTGACATTATACATTATTTTAATCAGTGCTTCAACTTTGATGGAAGGAAGGGATTATTTTAATCAGTAATTCAATCGAAGGAAAGGATTTAAAAATTAAAAAAATTATATAATTGGGGTTGATGTCATCATCCAAACGGTATTTCTGTAACAATTTGCCTCTCTAACCATTTGATGGAAGGAAGGGATTATTTTAATCGGTACTTCAATCGAAGGAAAGGATTTAAAAATTAAAAAAATTATATAATTGGGGTTGATGTCATCATCCAAACGGTGTTTCTGTAACAGTTTGCCTCCCTCTAACCACGTGGAACAACCACGTGCTATCGATTAGTAGGTATGTTTGTGCCAAAGTGTTTTGTTTGCATTAAAATAAGCAAGTATATCTCAAGATTGCATTTTTTTATATATATATTATCTCCAGGCTAGCTGTGCATAGCCTGAATGTAAAACTGGGTTGTTTTATCACAATAACATGGAATGACTGACTATGAAACAAATAAAAAAATCACATACTAGCCATATGAAGTATTTACAGCATGTCCAAGCCCAGTGGGTTTTGTATCAAACTAAAAAATACGAGATAATATAAATAATCTAAAAAATAAAATCAATGCTTATGTAGTGTGACTGGAAAAGTAAGTCTATAACTTAATTTGTTCTTGTTGAAACTGTCGATGGCTTCTGACAAAAAAGTAGCTCCTCCAAGGTTACATAGATTTCAAGAACTTCTGACCATAAAGTTTTATGTTGTAAATAATCACATATTTCTGGGTGGAAAAGGTGTAATGTACGTTATAGAATTTCCATTCCTGAAGCACTGAAGGGCACTTAAAATGTTAATTTTGTTGCATGCATGTGTTTTTTAAATGTTTGTGGTTGCATAAAGTACACACTTACCCGGTACCAAAGCGTATCGTCTTTTTCTATAAGCAATTGTTCCTTTGAGTCGACATAATAAATGGCTTCATATGAACTATTCTAATAAAAAAATTCAAACGTCAATTGATATAGACGCGAACATTTCTAACCTGATACATATTCAGGGCTATTTAACGCATGCGCAGACAGTATTATTGTTTCATTTTTTTATTGTATACTGGTGACTAAGAAAAATGGGTTTCGCATGCCAGGTGCATTCCCGCGCCGCAAACACAGTCGCGGTAATGGTTGGCTTCACGGTCATCTTCAGGACATCGTGTTTATCCCACAAATTTTATTCACAACTTTTTACGAATGGTTTGTGGATATTAGTATAATCTTGAACAAGTTTTGTCGGTGTAAATTTGAAATAACATTGCTCAAAACTACCATATAATCTCCATAAAAACTACCGTATAATCTCCATAAAAACTACCATATAATCTCCATAAAAACTACCGTATAATCTCCATAAAAACTACCATATAATCTCCATAAAAACTACCATATAATCTCCATAAAAACACTAAAAATGTGGTTACGTAAGTTACTATAACCTGATTTTACATTCACTATGTCCAATTATGTCCAAAGAGCCCAGTATAAAAAATCACTTACTCTACAGCTGGCTAACTTGTTGGGCTTGTCACTTATACCGCAATCATAATTCATAACAGCTTCTAAATCATTCGACACACGAACCCTCTCTCCATTCACGGCAATAGGTATGGAATCAACGCTCCAAAGTGAGAGGTAATGTGCTATGATCTCCATGTAAGGTATGACGCATTTACCAAGCGCATTGATCTTAGCTGAACTACCTTCGTAATAACATAAATATTCATCTAGAAAAAGAAGAAAGTTAGTCTTATCAATTATAATTTTATGCATTATAACGTTATCCTTTCTAGGCCTCCAAATTTTCACCAATTTTACACCCCCATTCCCACTACATAAATATAAAAACATTGCGCGGCCATATATACCTCACGTTCTAAGAAAGTCACTTTTTTCCCACTTTTTACCATAGAAATTGTATTCGAAGAAAACAAACACTAGGAAAGAAATTGGAGCAAAAAAGAACTATTTGTTAAGCCAGCGCAGACCAAATCAAAGTCGATATTAGCACCTTTTACCATGGGAACACAAATCGCATCGGTAAAAAAGTCGGCAAAAAAGGGACCACGTTTTTGCTTAGTGACTAATATTTTTTACCGACCAACAATTATTGCCAATTTGTTTTACTGATTTATATAGTTTTCATTTTCTCTTGTTGAAGTTTTTATTGAAAATAAAAAGCTTGAAAATTCCATGAGGTCATTTTTTATCTAGAAATTAGTAGTCGAAATGTGACTAAATTCAAAAATGTTGTCAGCAAAAAGTGATTAAATTATGTCAAAGTGACTAAATTTTTTGCCGACTTTTATTATTTGTCGTGTTTTTTTGCCGACTTTTATTATTTGTCGGGTTTTTACCAGTGAGGTAGGTCCGGAGACTAAGTAACTTTCCTGTAAGTAACGTTCCTTTTTAACCAAAACGTTTATTGAACAAACCTATTTCCCATTCTGTTCCAGCATTGAAATGTTCTGTTTCATTCTTTGTAAATGGAATATAGTCAAAAAACATTGTCATATTCATTATATGTCCAGCGTCTACAGCTTTTGTTAACATTCCAGGAACGTGATTGATACTTTCTGCTGGATCAAAGGTGTACCAAGATGTGCAAAGCCTGACTGGAACGGTTTTGTTGCCATCGAAACTAAACAAAAAGGTTGTTGCTGTTGGCGAATGTGAATTTATTATTTTCAGACTAGCTTTGATGTTGTTGCAATCAGACACAGTGTACATTTAATGGAATTATTTTAAATGTGTTGATATTTATAAATCAATTTGGAACCAAGCCTTCCTAGTCCCAATATGAAAATAACCTAAAAACTCATCTGGGACGATGAGTTTTTAGGTTAGCTGGAGGATCCGCCCAAGTGCTTTCCCCGGTCATTGAACCCTAGCCGTGTACATTTGGTAGTTCTGTTGATATATTTTTGATTGTTTTTATCGTCCAAGTAACGCAACATAAGAAAATACAAGGTGAGGCAAATTATGCTTGTCAATTCGTACATTGAAGGCCAAGGAAAGTTGATTAGCTGTTTTGCGTGATACCCTTAAAACGTAACGCGCAGTCCGGTTTATTCCGCTTAAAAATACAAATGCGCCTGCATTTTATGAACTAAAACAATCGAAGGCCACACATTCAAATTGTTTTCTTTTAAAATAGGAGTAAAAAAAGTCCTTTTAAATACTTTAAATATAACCGAAACGTAGAAAGCGTGCCATAGACAACGAAAAAACAAACGATTTAAATAACAGAAATGTTAACGACTCACCCTCGTCCCAAGGGTTTTTTGCCTTTTTAATATGAGAGATGGCATCGAAAAATAAAAATAAATATATTTTTCGTCGTCTTCTCTCATATCTGAAAGACAAAAATCCCTGGGGACGAGGGTGGTTAACGACAGTCTGTAAACCAAAGATGACAGCTGCGAGTGTTTTACTGGCGAATAGCTGTCTGATTTTTCCACGACTCATACAAGACTACTTACTCGAAGTTATCAAGCACTTCCAAATATGAGATGATTCCTTTCTTGAACGTTACTTTGTGAAACTAGGAAAAAAAATAATTAATCATTTAAAATTCATTTATTTTCTAATTCGTACCTCAAACGAAAATAACTTTATTTATTATTATCTTTACTTCTTTATCACTTATAGTAGAGTCAGTCTAGAAAGGACTGTAGAGTCAGTCTAAAAAGGAGTAGAGTCAGTCTAGAAAAGTACAGCGAGTGTCATACAATATCTAACACAAAATATACCGTATATATTTCTTCCCTCAATATATGTCCTACAAATATCATTCTCATCTAAGGGTGGGTGGGAGGGTCAATTCTATCGACTTGTGAATAGCTGTAAGACGATACACCCATAAAAAGACTAGGACACGTGACAAAGGCGTGCCAAAGAACAAAAATAAATTCATAAAACTCTTACTAATTTCACAAAAAATATAAAGGGGACATCTCACAAATCAAAGTGTACGCTAAACGTCAATCAAATTTTAGAGAGGGAGGGGTTAAATTTATGACGTATGAATATTATATCCGTGTATCATCGATTTCTTTCGGAGAATAGAAAATGTTGGTTTGGCGCCTACAGGCTTCATAAAATTGTACAGTCACATTTCCTGTTAACGGTCAACACATTTTAGACTTTAGCTACCTTAAATAAGGTAATATAAATTTTAGTTTTGCTAATCAAGATGTAACTTAGGTGATATAAGGAAATATAGATGCTGCAAAAAGACATTTCTGATGCCAACGAATTTACCAAAGTTAGGCGTTAATACTGATCTTAACAAATAAAAATAAAGAAAGAAATAAAGAAATAAAAGAATAAATGAATAAATAAATAAATGAATAAACAAAACATACTGTCCCTGTTTTATTCGGTGGTGGTGTGTTAGATGGATTGTAAACATTTGGCGGAATCGCACGCGAAGGATTAGTTAAAATGTTAACTATGCTATCATCCTCAGGGGAATCCTTTTTGTTGTATTCTTTGTTTGAAGAAAATGACTTGAAAGGTGTCGACCTCTGACTTGTACCGTTAATGAACGTGAAAAATCTACCATCATAATATTCAGGAAAGTTGTGGCTTTTAACAGATGTCGCAAGAATTAAGATCAACACCACTGTAGTTGAGGAATCCATGATTCGCCAATTTTATCCTCGTTATATTAAGTTAGGTCACAAAATACAAGAGGAAATCAAATATTCGTGTTCAAATTGAGAAACAAAATAAGCATTATTCAATATCAGTGGAATTGATTTTGTTTTGAACGAGAAGCTACTATTATGAATTTTTAAAACGTGATTTTAGCCGAATGAATATCTCGTTTGTTTTCGCAAATGTAACATACCATGAAAGGTTATTCATTACTTTGGAAACCTAACAAACTAAAACTAACGTGAACATAATTTTATCTTTGACCAACTTTATCCCCAGGACTTTTAATTTGCCGTGACACTTGTGAGCCACCGTAAGTATACCCTCGTTAAGTGGGACACTCAAGGGACGGAGGAAAAATGTGCTACTTTTCGGGCGTCCTACTTAAGCGAATCTCCTCATAAGTAGGATTTTCATCAAATAGCTTAATTTGTCCCAGTTATTAAGCGATTTTTGGAGAGACTTGAGGGATTCATATATTCAATAAGTAATTTTTCTCTTTCTATGCCTTAAGAATGCGGTATTTTTCTTTAATTGTTGTAGAGGTCAGCTTCCTTTTTTGTCTCAGCTGCGACATGACTGCACTCTCAGGAAAAGAACTCGAGAAAAGTTTGTTTTGTTTACAAAATTTTCTTTTGAATCATTGCAACGTCTTCAGTTTCAGAAAAATATAAAGTCATTCCCTTGAATGTCCCACTTAAGCGAAGTTTTTGCTCCAAGGGACGGAGAAAAAATGTATTATTTATAGATGCAACTGTGGAACCACTTTCACCCTAAAGTCACAAGAACCAATATTCTCAATAGGCTAGTAATAAATTAAGTGGTAAAAGTAAAAGAAGTATGCCAGTTTTGTTTTTAACGAGACGAGATGGAGAATATCTTACAAAAAAGATAAAAATAGCGTCAAACTAGCACTCCGATTTTTGCTGCGGTATTGTGACCGTTTCAAATTCCCCCCATAAAAGCTTGAAAACAAAAAACCTTAGCATAATTTTAGAACGGGATCGAGCCGCGTTGTTTTATAACCAACGTAAAATGGCATAATATGTCGCATAACTGTAATAATACTCTTTATTACTACTAGAGGCATATTTTTTCTGTTGATAAAGCATAAGCGACGTAATAATGGCATAATATTCCATATGACCCTTAGAATACTCTATTGCTACGTAAAAAATACATATTTTTCCTGTAGATATGGCATAATATTCCATATAACCCTTAGAATACTCTATTGCTACGTAAAAAATACATATTTTTCCTGTAGATAGGGCATGATATTCCATATAACCCTTGAATACTCTATTGCTACGTAAAAAATTCATATTTTCCCTGTAGATATGGCATAATATTCCATATAACCCTTGAATACTCTATTGCTACGTAAAAAATACATATTTTCCCTGTAGATAGGGCATAATATTCCATATAACCCTTGAATACTCTATTGCTACGTAAAAAATACATATTTTCCAGTAGATATGGCATAACCAACATAATATGGCATAATATGCCGCATAATTGTAATAATAATAATAATAATAATAATAATAATAATAATAATAATAATAATAATAATAATAATAATAATAATAATAATAATAATAATAATAATAATAATAATAATAATAATAATAATAATAATAATAATAATAATAATAATAATAATAATAATAATAATAATAATAATAATAATAATAATAATAATAAATAATAATAATAACGGTTATATTTCATAATACTCTTTATTAGTACAAATAGATGCATATTTTCCCTTAGACCTTAAACAACATAATATGCCATAACACTCCACATAATTGTTACCCTGTATTACTACATCATATACATATTTTTCCCGTAGATAAACCATAGCCAACGTAAAATGCCAAAATATTTCGCATAACTGTAATAATACTCTTTATCGCCTTAACCAATATAAACAGGCATAATGACAGCCAATCTGAGGAAGACGTTGTTTTATAAAATAGACAAGATTTGAGGTTGGATACATATCCATACACAAACAGAAACGATATTTTGCCCAAATACACTCTCACAAAAAGACTAATTGAAAGTCGTAATATCAGCGAATCTGAGGGAACACGTTGTACTATAGAATGGACAAACATTGAGGTAGGGTACACATCCATACACAAATAAAAAAGAAAATTTGGACAAATGGCGTTTCGCGAAAAGACATATTCAATATATATCGGCCAATCTAAGGAAACATGCTGTTCTATAAAATAGACAATCATTGAGGTTGTTTACATACCATCTACCAATAGAACAGATTTTTTGGCCAATGCCCTCCTGCGAAAAGACATATTGAAAGTCCTATTGCAGGCTAAACGCAGAGAAACCTTTGTACTATATATTTAACAGGCGGTAATGTTCTATGCCCATTGATACACCAATAGAAAAGATATTTTGGACTAATACCCTTTAGCGAAATGACATATTAGAAGTCATAAAGTATGCCAATCTAAGGGAAGATGTTATACTATACATTAGACAGGCTGTAGTGTTCTGTACTCATCCATACACAAGTAAAAACGATATTTTGGACAAGTATTCTCCCGCGAAAGGACATATTAAAAGTCCTAAAGCACGTCAATCCAAAGAAAGACGTTATACTATACACTGAACAAGCAGTAGTGTTTTATACCCATCGGTACACCTATAAAAACGATATTTTGGCCACATACCCTCCAAGAAAGTGACACATCAAAAGTCCTAAAGCAGACCAATCAAAGGAAAGACTTTTACTTTACAATAAACAAGCAGTGAGGTTGGATGCACATCCATGCACCAATAGAATCCATATTCTGAACAAATCGCAAATGACACAGTAAAAGTCTTATTGGCTTATATCGACCACGTCACCGGGCGCTCCAATTTTAACCGTCTAGATTTTTAAGGCAGAGAATACGAGTTTTTAGGCATTCTGGTTGGCCTAGCGCTCTTAGAGACGTGTAATATGGACCGCAGTATTGCCTGTCGTCAAGAAAAATGTCCCAGATTTTGTGTCAATAATCTGTCTAGACTTCTTCAACATAGGTAGTTAACTACCTAGCTACATTGTCTATGAAAAACGATATGAGATGATGTGATTTTATTATATGCCTTTTGTCTATACTGGACTGTTTCAAATTTTTACCTCGAGTGTGTTAACGAAAGTAGTGAAATGTATTATATTACAAGAACACTAAACCGAAATTCTTATTATTTATTTTTATCCAACTAAGACGGTTAAAAAATGCAATAATAACCGATTACCCCGTGCTGTACTGAAAATATCGCCCTCAGTCACTTAGACCTCGGTCGATATTTTTTGCTGTACAGCCCGGGGAAATCGGTTATTAATATTATTGTATTAGTAAGTGACCTGATTAAAGGGTTGTTAGGACTTAGGTGAGGTGACAAATCCAAAGGCTAACACCACACAATGCACGATTTGTCACATACACATACCAGATTCTGCATTGGACCCAACCTCGTCCTCAGGGCTTTTTTGCGTGCTATTATGTTGTGATCGCCCGTGCGTGGTAAACCGATTAAGAAGTCCATTTTTATGAATAAAAAACCAATTAGCAAATTTTTCGCGGTTTCGACACGAAAATAGCAAGAAACGATAACAGCTAGGGTCACCGTGGGCGTTTTGTAGTGTTGTAGTGTTGAGTATTGGACGCTCTTTTTAGTCTTTTTGCCTTGTATGTAAACACATTTGTAATTATAGGATTCATTGATTTTGGCGGAGTTTAATCCCAGCGAGCGAAGCGAGTCGAGCGCAAATTCAAGCGAAGCCCACTACACATTTAGGCGTACCTAAATATTCTCTTTACGAAATTATTATCCAAAAGTTAGTCAGCTATTCACTTATCACTTCAAGTCAAATTTAAAAGCATTTTACCTTTTTGCAAATTTCAAAGCACACATTCTTTGACAAATTTTGTCTGTTTTTGGTTTTGTGTATTGGGCATGAAGTGGCTTTTAGGATGAGAAATTCAAATCGATGGGTCTTGCAATAGATTATTGTGCTTAAGCATTTAATACTTTATTCCGCGTTTGGTTATTTTCGCAGAATATCTCTTTAGTGATGTATGAATGGGTCTCCGATTTGCCTTTTTGCTTACGGAGTAAAACAAAAACTCCCTTTAAATGGTTCAAAGGAAGTCTGGCTCCTTTGAATGGTCTGCTAGAACATTATATCTTACTTCGCGCGCGATCGGAAGTATCTTTCTAATGATGTATGCAAGGGTCTTCCCCACCTCTGCTTGTCTACTGTATCGTATAAATCTTTCCTTTGGCTTGTTCCGCTAGGGAATCTAATATTTCAGTGAAGCTAAAGAATTCTCGCAAAATTTCCTTTTCAGTGACTTATGCACTTAAGGATGGGTCTCTAGCATTTCTGCTTCGTTACTGAGAAGAAGAAGGTTTTCCTATGAATTGATTTGCTCTTTTAAAAGATCTAAGATTTTATTTTGCGAGATCCAAAAATCTTATTTCAAATGCTGCATGGATGGGTCTCGCACTTGCGTGCTTGTTTGCGGAGTGAAATAAAGACTTCCCTGCCTGGGAATTTCCTACTTTACTTTTATATAAGGTGTTTTACTTCTTCATGAAATTTAATTTTCTGCGAGATATGGATGGGTGTGGCAATGGATGGATCTCTCATTCGCCTATTTTGTTTATTGAGTAGAACTAAGGTTTTATTTGGGTACGTATATTAAGTCATTTTTTAAGGAATTTCCCGCGAGGGTATTTGTCCAGAATATCGTTTCTATTGGTGTATGGATAAGTATAAAGCACTACCGCCTGTTTAGTGTATAGTATAACGCCTTCCTTTAGATTATCCTGCATTAGGACTTTTAATATATGCTTTCGCGGAAGGGTATTTGTCCAAAAGATCGTTTATATAGGTGTATGGATGAGTTTTTAACCTCGGTATTCGTTTAGTTTATAGTGTAAAATCTTTTTTTGGATTGGTCTGCTTTCGGACCATTGATATGTCGTTTCGCAGAAGGGTATTTGTCCAGAGTATCGTTTCTAATATCTTATGGATAGGTATAAAACACTACCACCTGTCTAGTATATAGTATAACGTCTTCCCTCTGATTGGTCTGCTTCCGGACCTTTCATATGTCCTTTCGCGGCAGGGTATTTGTCCAGATATTGTTTCTATTGGTGTATGGTGGTGTATAAAACTTCAGTGATTGTTTAGTTTATAGTGTAAAATCTTCCCTTTGATTGGTCTGCTTTCGGACCATTGATATGGTCCTTTCGCGGGAGGGTATTTGTCCAAAATGTCGTTTTTATTTGTGTATGGATTGGGTATAGAACACTACCGCCTGTTCAGCAAATAGTATAATGTCTTCCTTTAGATTGTCCTCCTTTAGAACTTTTATTATGTTATATCGCGGGAAGGTACTTGTGCAAAATATGGTTTCTATTGCTGTATGAATAGGTATATTATAAAATCTTTTATTAAATTGTCTTGCAAGAATATTTGATATTTTTAGTTGCGCAAATGTTGCGTGTACTTGTTTACTGAGTGAAATAAAGTGTTTTTAAACATGTATGGCAGGATCTTCTGCTCGCCTGCTTCTTTACAAAGTAGAATAAATTTTCTCTTTTGATACGTCTGCTTATCCTATTCATCACTTTATTTGGTAGGAGAGTACTTTTTCCACAATCTCCTTTTTAACGATATATGGATGGGTGTGGCACTCGCGTTCTTGATTTTGAAGTAGAAAAAACTCTTCGTTAGGTTTGACCTGTTAGGAAATTTATTATTGTATTTGACGCATTTGTTTTTACTTATGTATGGGTAGGTCTTCAGCTTTCTTACTTGTTAACGGAGGAGAACAAAGTTTTCCATCGCATTCCCCCTTATAGGGCATTTGACTGTTCCTGTCAGGCAAAAAGTGTTTTGGAGCTATGAAGTTTGCTTCGTAAATCACACCGTCCGTGGTTCCGTCCACAGCGCGGGCAGGTTTAGTAAGTGTTTATACCACCGCCTTGGGTCAACTCATGCCATGTGAAGGAAATTGGGTAGACAATGTCGGTGTATACCTAATACAATACACAGGACCCACGTTAATAACAATGTATCCAACACTGAAATGGCTATATCCTGTATAAATATTTGGAATAACCATAGTGATAACAATAATAACAAGTTAGATGCACCTACTACCGCCCAAAATGTTTTGTAGAAAAGGTAGAAATTATATCTCTATATGTAATAATAAAGAGTATTATTACAGTAATGCTACATATTATGCCATATTACGTTGATTATGGCCTGTCTACTGGAAAAATATGCATCTGTTATGTAGCGATGGAGAGTATTGTTAGGTTTAGGTGGAATTTTATGCCATATTATGTTGTTTATGGTCTATCCACAGGGAAATATGCTTGTGTTGTGAGGATGTCGGATAATGAGGGTTCATGTGTCGGGTCCATTTGGTTGGGGGTAATTCAGTCGACGACGGGTGTCGGTGTCGGGTCCACTTAGCCGCGTGCTAAATGGAGTCGTTGCAGGACCAGGTTATTTTGACATGTTTTCACTATAATTTCATAAGAAAAAGAAGACACGGGCATTCGTTTCGTTTTCGATTTTTCCATTTAGGTTAGATTTATTTGCGTTGTTTTTATGTTTTAACTCTCACTAGTTCACCCAAGCATTGTTCAAAACAATATAATATGTAAAAGCAAGAAAAGCAAGAAAAGTTTCAGTTTACCTGCATTTTTGAAATCTGTAGCCAGCTCTTTGCACGGAAAAATTAATATTTAGCTAGCTAGCTATAGTAGCTATATATACAGCTAGCTAGCTAAGCTATAGAGAAATTCCCCAGAGGCTAAATTATTATCAACGGTAGGCTCTTTTAACTGGAAATGGACGCTGTGGGAAGCGAGGTTATTTTCAGTCGAATTCTTTACATGAAGTAAATGTAAGTAAATTTAAACGAATCCAAATAAATCAGAAGGCAGATAACAACCTTCTCTTTCAGCAAGCTCTATATTAGAATCTTTTTTCTGCCATGCAATTGCCAAAATGGAAGCTTACCGTGTGTCCTGCGAAACCTGTCTATAGTTTCACAATAGTATATATGTTTGTTTTGTATTTAATGAATGGTTACTAAGATAACAATAGATTAAATTTTCATACCCCAACGCGCAAAGATTTTCTCATTGGTGATCTATACCCCAGCTATTTTTAGGCTGTCTGTTCTGTAAAATGCACAAGTTTTGGTACCGGTGAAAATGGTAATAGGGTACATCCTCTAGGTAAGGCTTAGGGTATCATGTCATAGAGCCATCCAGTGTTGCCAAAAAACGTTCACATAATACGGACAATATATGCTATATTACATATACCATCCTTATTACATGATTAACTGTTAGGGTTGACTATATAAACAAATGGCTCTGGTGATGATCTGACAACTCCACTTGCTACAAAATTTTATGGATTTGACTATAAGCTATCCTCAACCCTATTTATGCTGGGCTATTTTGGGGATACCCAATGCTGTAAATTGTAAAGTTGTTGTTCAATACATGCCCAACAACCTGGTTGAAAAAAAATTGATTATGCCAGCATTTTTGCTAATGATGTCATTAAATTTGCTGAAGTGGGTAAAAATTAGTGTAATTAGAGATTAGTAAAATATTTGTATATATAATTGCATTAATTGTCTGGGTTCCTCAGTAATGACACATCATAACAGTAGAGAACATTGTATTATGAAATAAATTTACACAACATCCTTCGCATTGGAACGCAATTGTATATTTGGGGCATGGATCGGGATGCCAGGCAATAAGATTAAACAATAACAGGCAGGACAGATACATGTGCAGATACAAAAACAGTAATAACCCCAGCATATGCATTTAAATGGTATGAGGCATTCACAATGACATGTACATCTTGGCTGCACTCCGTTGTGAGTGTCTCCACGGCATATCTCGTTATTCTCTTCATTACAATGCACTTCAATGGTATGACACACTCCCAATGACATTTCTATCTAGGCCGCACTCCATTGTGAGTGTCTCCCACGGCATTTCATCATAATGCACTTCAATGGTACGACAAGCTTGAGTGTCTCCCACGGCATTTCATCATAATGCACTTCAATGGTACGACATGCTTGAGTGTCTCACACGGCATTTCATCAGAATGCACTTCAATGCTACGACACGCTTGAGTGTCTCCCACGGCATACCTCGTTATTCTCTTCGTCATAATGCACTTTAATGGTATGACACACTCACAATGACATGTACATCTTGGCTGCACTGCAATTGTGAATGTCTCCCACGGCATTACTTCTTCATATCTCATTATTCTCTTCCTATTCTTCAATATAAATAATAATATTATAAATTAATAATAGCATATACAGTAATAATATCAAGTAATGATATAATCAACAGGCCACACACGTGTATCTGTCCAAATTTTTGGCTGACTTAGGAAGCCTGACATCCCCATCTGTTAAAACGCGCAATGGGTAATTAGCCAGGACTTTTGCTTCCACTGCTGGACTAAAACCTTGACAACATTTTTAGCCAAATGGTTGTTCAAGGAAACCGTGCAGCTAGAGCAAGTGTCTCCATCTTTGTTGATGCGTGAGGGATAAGCCAGTTCATACCAGTCATAAACTGAACTCCTCCCCTAACTCTGTCTTTAACAATGGTTGCGGTGACGAACGCTATGTGATGACGAGTCAATGATACTCCGCATCGGTTGACCAGAGTGGTATCACATAAAAACAAAAGAAGTGTTGTTAGTTTGGCAAACCCTACACAGCGTCATTAATAGTATAGGGAGGGCGGGTGGGAATCTTTAGCTCTCTGGTTGTTTACAAAGCCAAACTTGAAATGGACAATGTATAGGTATTTATAGGCTTGTCCTAATAAGCGAGGCATCTTAGAGGTTTGATACCTAATGATCAAAACAAGCAGGTAGGTGAGGCAAGCCTCCTATCCTGTATTGGCCAATATTGTTTCAAGTAAAGTTCCCTTATATGTGATCCTAAGAACATTAGTAAGTATACGAGGCAACAGAGACATTACTGCAGTCACCACAATTAACATGAGCTAAATGTTAATTTAGTTCCATTTGTATTTTTTCACATTAATGTGAGAAAAATGTATATTATATAGTAAAGATAAGTTATTATCTGTCATTTTAGAAAAAGAAGATGAAAAAGAGAGGATTTTTATTTAATTTTTTTGTTTTTTTTCTGTTTTTTTTTGTATTTTTTATAATTGAATAACCATTTCCGAACGAAGTGACAATATATACTAAGTCTCTTAAAGCGTATAAAAACAATTGACAAAGATTTTCTTAATAAGAAATTCTAAAAAATTTGACTTAACTTGAAAAATTGATTGCCATGGCAATACTTTGGCATGTTTGTCAAAAAAAAAAAATTCCAGAAAATTGATGCTATATTAATAAAAGTTAGGAGAAGTGAGTACATATTAATAACACCAAGAAATTATAAATGCTATATATACTGCTCTGTTACCAGTAACAAATCATTTCAATATGCCCAATATGATTGCAAAGATATTAATAGATCAGAATAGCATTCAACACAAAAGACATGACTGTTTATAGAGAGAGCATGGAATAAAATTGAATTGTGTAAGGGAAGTAAGGTTACGTGATCGCTAATTAACGTACACATTTTATCCTGGAGGCATTATTTTCTTCATTAAGAAGCCTTTGAAAGGTTATTAAATTATTTTCCCTGCTCATAATGAGTATGTAGGCCTATCAATAAGGGACGAGTGATCGCTCTTGCACACGCACAAAGATGCGCCCAATTCTAAGAAATTAACTGCTTCCCCAGTTCCACAAAACGTTAGCTGAGCGATCTTGATGTCCGAACTTGGTACTCTGAATTTGTTTTTCTTATAATTTGTTTTTTTCACATTTAGATTAACATGGAACATATTTTAGTTTCAAAATTTTAAAATAATTTTAAATGGAATAATGCCAACGATATATTGCATGTTCCCCTTGTAAGTGCAATTATGCTGACATGTTTTATCTGTGTCTCATCAGCTTTCACCTCTGCACTAGTAAAGGATCGCATGGCTAGGTATCAGCTGTAATCCGCGGTTATCATTTACAAAGGGGCTGTGTTTATGATATCTTACTTTACATAATTCTTTATCTTGGTCAGGAGTCGGTGGATTAGCTACAATCTTGGTCGAAACATGTTGAGACAAGACAGCTAATTTTGAAGTTCGTCACTACAACTAATTGCATAGGCTATTTCTATATTAGATTCACACATTTCAAACTTATAAAAGTTCACTTGTCGATGTTCAGAGTGGACTTATAGGGCTTTGTATTTAGTTAACAAGTATTAAAGGGATCCCGAGGTATAAAATGATGTTGGGCTTATATTATAGAGCTTAAAAAGTTGGTTAACAAGTCTTTTTAAATTTTTTAAAAAGCTATTTTCATTCTCAAGATATTCACATTTAAAGAATGTCAGATTTAATTATGCTGCATAAATTATGATGTCATATTTAAGTAATAGCAAATTTTGATATTTTCTGTCATCAGTAATTTTAGACCTGTTAAGGGATATGCATTCAAACTTTATCAATCCATAGATATTATAAAGGTGAATTAATAATTCACCTTAATTTTTTTTCACAAAATGACACACGTTTGCTCCCAGGACTCTTAATTTTTTGCTGACGATCCAATAACTCGGGATCTGTAAGTTGGTTTGCAATAAAATTTCTGGCTAAGCTTGTATAGGGCCTATATATGTTTACTCACTTTGTATTTGGTTGGATCATTAATGATGTCTCCCTAATCAAGTGGATTTTTTCCACAGACTATTAAACTAGTATTACAAAAATCATCAGTAAAGTTAACTACAATGCATTACATATTGAAATTCTAACTAAAAACATAACCAAAAGACACTATATTCTTGTACTTTAGAAAAGTAAACAAACATGACTTCAGATGCACCCAAACGCTTAGAAGGAAGCGATGGCGGCGAGGGTGGATTGGTCATTAAGAAGAAGAAGTCTAGTACAGATGATCATGTTTTTAAGAAACCTATTGGAAGTGTGCTAGGTCTGCAAAAACTAGCTGAGCAAAAACGGCGACAATTGAAGGCTGTTAAAAAAAGACATGACAGCAGTGACAGTGATAGCAGTAGTGAAGACGAGGATCAGTACTCTGAAAGAAAAGATAAACATTATCGCTCATATCGTCCTGAGACACCCTCCAATCCTGGAGGTGTGAGCGAAAGTGCAAGGGAGAAAATTAAGCGTAGAAAAGACAGAGATAAAGAAGAAAGAAGAACTGGCATATATGCAGAGAGTGATAAAAAGAAAACAAAATATGAACATAGAGAACCAAGTAGAGAAAAAAGATATAAAAGTAGTTACAAAGACAATCATTCTGCAAAGTCTTCATCAAGAAGATATGCAGAATGGGAAGATACTCCAACTTCAAGAGATTCAGTAAATGAAAGGAGAACAACTCCAAGATCAAAATTTGGTAAGAAATAAAATGTCTTGTACATACTTGTACATATTTTAAATTAACTGAAGATGTCTTGACGAAACATGTCTTACAAACTAAAAAAGTTTGTCTTTTTTTTCAAAATAAAAACTTTATCATAATAATAGTTGTACTTTGTCTGTCTGTCAAAAATGGTGGTAGCATATATTCCTTTATTTTTTTGAAAACCAAGTGGTTATTAAATTGTATAAACAGCATTATAATCAGGGCAAGAAACTTTTGCTTCTTCAGGCTAAAAGGCAGGCAAGGATGTATGATATCCAAATGTATAAGAAATATGTACAGACTGTCGATTGCCCATGGAATTTTCCACAGGCCAATGATTATTTTTTAATAACAATGATTTGTTATTTTGTTAAAATTTAGGCAAAAAAGCCTATACAAAGATTGGTGTTTGTTGACTTTATTTATTCTATTATTCTAATTAAACTAAAAGTTGTTCTGCAAGATAAGAAAATTTTTGGTTCTTTTAATAAGTATGTAAAATATTTTTTTAGAACATGACACACCCTCTCGTAGCAATTGGGATGGTGATAATAGTGTTAAATACAATAAATCAGAATGGGACATGCCATCACCAGCTCGATCTAAGCATGGAAGTTACAGTGAAAGAAGTTATCGCAATTCAACAAGAAGCGAAAGGAGCAGGTATGTCAATGTATACAACAGACCGCCAAAACCTGTAAGGGGGTATTTCTTTGACTCACAAGATTCGGGTCTGGATGCTCCAAATGCACCATTAACCATTGGTTTGATAATCTGGGGCAGCTAGGGTCAATCTGGATGAACTCCTGGAGGAGCAGCTCACTTGGAGCATTTAGAGCACTAAGAATTAATGAGTCAAAGCCTTCTTTGGTCACATTTTTTGTTTGTTGATAAAACTCTTATAGTAAAAAACTATTTTAAATAATTTGCATCAATTAAAAAATAGCACGGGATCCAAACTAATTATGCAAAAAACAAATTAAATTTGATACTTTTTAGAACAGATTAAGTTAAATTTACTTTGGTTTTTAAATTATGTGAAAAGAATAAGCATTATATTTTTAAACCATGCAACAAATTTTGGCACTTGGATTTGAATGTGTTTTTTTTTTATCACTGGATTACTTAGAGCACTTGGAACATCAGATTTACATCTCAGGTACAAAAGAAATAGCCCCTTAATTGATTATCACCTTCATTGATTAAGACCTACTATCTCTTTGTCACTGTCAAATCTTAGTAAGACTTCAACAGCAATGCGAAACATCATAAAAAAATATGGTCAGTTTCCAGTAACATAGAAGTGTTGAGCAACAGTCACTCTTACGAAACAAAGCGACACAAGATGTTGCATAACAAATCGTGTAAACAAATACACAAATAATAAACACAAATATCTCTATAACAACTATTACACATCAAATATAGATTTTAATGGAAATTAGGCTGAAGAGAGAAATTGTAAATGTCAGTACGAAATAGGAGAAAACAAAAAATACTATTCAACAAAAATAACAGGGTTTAATATCCATGCTATGATCTCCTAAAAAACTTAAAAAAAACACGAAAACATTCCCCAGTGCAATTGTGTTTTAAAGTTCAAGAAGAAGATACAGACTTAAGAAAAGGACTTCATAGGACTTCATTGGAAGAAAAATTAATATAAAATTTCTATTATAGATACACAAAGTCGCATCGTCAACGCGAAGACGAAACTCCCAGGTTTACGCCAACACATAAATATAATGATTGGGCAGATGATAGAAGAAAGGGTGGATGGACACCAAGTGAACGAGGCACTCCAAGTAATTTCCTTTCATTTTTTTAATTTACGCAATAATTTAATAGCATTTTCATTGAATATTGAATTTTAAAGAAATCATAAAAATATTGTTTATCTTTTTTATGTAACTGTTATATATACCAGGGGAACATTTAGACTCTTTTATTTAATTGTACTAAATTGCGGTTTGTGAGTGTTCATCACAATATCAGTTTTCTGACAATCCCAAATAATAATTAAGTTTAAATTAATAATTGCTAATTAACTTCATAATCAAAGAAGCTAAGAAGTCGATTATTAACACATTTTCAAAACGAAAAACTGAGTGAGTATTGCAGTATTTGATCTTAATTACATCATGATTCAGACTAAATCAATAGACAATGATTTAATTTTTCTGTAGCAGTTCTTTGATTAAAATAAATGCAGTGACAAAAAATTTACCTTGTATTGACGTTTCTTTTCTGGCTTTTTAAGACGTAACCATATTAAAGCTGCAAAATTGGCACCAAATGCAGCAATTGATGAATAAAATATTGAATAAAAATTGATGATTTTGGCATAATCATGACACGCTAAATACAAACATCGTGGGTCTACTAAGCATAGTGTATTTTGAGGCCAGCCTCAATATCCTAATCATTGTCAATTTCACATATTTTTTACAATTTTGACAGAAGCCATATTTGTTTTGATTTGATTTTCGGGTTGTCGATTTCGTTTAATTTTTCGTAATCAATTTTTGGCACGTTTTTGATTTACAGGCTTTCAGTCCCAGTTCTTGTTAGGGTTCTTATTGATTTTTTTTGTATTTATTTAAGAACTTTAAAAGGATGCTCTGGTGATGCACCATGATTGTTGTGTTGCATTTTGAACTTATAACTTTATTTTAAACAGAACAGTTGCACATTGTTGCATTGCACATCAATAAACTTTTACATCGCCATGCAATGTTTATCCTCTACTAAAATCATAGTCTGATGTTAGATAGACGATAAAGTTTTCAAACAATCTTTTTATAGGAAGGCGTAATGAAGGATCGTCAGAAGACCGCGAAGAATGGGAAAACGAGCAAAAGAATTTAGATCGAGCATGGTATGACTTGGATGCGGGCTATGATGAAACCACAAATCCCTTTGCAAATGTTTCAGAAGAGTATGTAAAAAAGAAAGAAGATCTACTGAAAAAACAAAATGCAAAAAAACGTTCTGCAAGAGCCAGACAAGTCCAAAAGGTAAAAACAGGCATTATCTTTCTGAAAAAAATTGTAGGTAATATCACAATGAGCTACAGTTTAATCTTCTCAATCTCTCATTCCATCACTGAACTTTCTGAAAAAAACATACCTTTTAACGAAAATTTGGCTATTTCGAAACACTGATAGTAAAAATAGTTTTTATAGTCTTGTTTCTTTTAATTTTCTGCACAGGGATTATCAAAAAAATGTATGATAATAATAAAGATTGAATTAAAAAACATTTTTTTGTCTAAAACCTTGCTACGGGATACCTTTTTTAGCATAAAGCATATGTGATGGTTTGAAATGTATGTAAAAATAGAAGATAGTTTGCCATGCTAAGGTGTCCATTTGGATGAGGTTGATACTACAAATAATGCATGTGATTGATTACTGAATTTACGCAAACATTTATGATACAAGGATTAAAAATTTGCCTGAGCTATTAAAAACTTGAACAAAAAAAACAGTTATGAGTAGATTCTATTTACTTTTTAGGATAATGACATGTGGGAAAACAACAGGTTATTGACAAGTGGTGTAGTAACGCGGACAGAAGTTGACGATGACTTTGATGAATCAGATGAAGCCAAAGTTCACTTGCTTGTACATAACATAGTTCCGCCATTTCTCGATGGAAGAATTATCTTTACGAAACAACCTGAACCAGTGATTCCTATAAAAGTAAACCTTTTTTTTTATTTTATTTTTTTATTTCTATTTTTCTATTTTTCTATTTTTCTATTTTTCTATTTTTCTATTTTTCTATTTAGTTTTTTAGTTTTTCCTTTTCAATCAAAACCACTGTAAACTGCAACATTTTTTTTCTTGTTTCTTCTAATCTTTCTTTTGAAGATTTTTTGACTAAAATTATGACTTCATCATT
Organism: Hydractinia echinata; assembly: GCA_030067915.1. Classification (NCBI taxonomy): domain Eukaryota; kingdom Metazoa; phylum Cnidaria; class Hydrozoa; order Anthoathecata; family Hydractiniidae; genus Hydractinia; species Hydractinia echinata. Next base: position 992,754 of record JASGCC010000031.1, read on the forward strand.
CTTTTATCAGTGCCAACAAACAAATAGATTACTAAGAAATGTTCAAGTTAGTAGGGAGAGGGCGCCTAAATAAGTACAAAGGCATGTCCAAGCGAGTTTGCATATTAGTGGACTAATGTTGGATATATCTTGGATATATCTACTATTTTACCCAAATTCTGTCTTCCTAGATATTTTACTATTTAGCTATAAAAAGTTTCGTAAAGGATTACTTTATCTATACAGAGGAAGTAGATTAAACGTATATATACTTAATTATTTTAAACAACATTTATAAAACAAGCATAAGCTTTTCAAATGTTTCTATTCATCATTAGTGCTGAAAATTATACCTTTTTAAAATAATTTTAAACATTATATATTATTAATTATTTCTTTCAAAAATTTAAAAAAGACTCTTTGTATGCTTCTACCCATGTGCTGGCAATATTTAAAATCAATTTTTTAAATCAGCCTATGTAGATGGTACACCATTTAAAGCAAATATTATAATTTGAAAAAATCTGACATCATGGACCAACCAAATGTATTTTTAATTATGTATTTTTAAATTCGCAAAATTAAAGATTTGATGCAGAATTTTACTCCTAGTAAATTTCAAGAAAAAAATTATGGTTTCAGAAAAGTGTGAAACTTTCCTTTCTGCTTAGTGTTCAACATGAGAATAGGATTGATATCTGAGCTGGTTGTCTAGTTCAGTAATTGCGGTGCTTGCACGGCTTTTGTAGCTCAAATGGGAGCTTTACAGGGTGTAATCCAGAATTATAAAATAAGGGCTGCTAAATCCCAAATGGGAATTTTATTAAGGTGGTCTTACATATTATTGAAATCTTACTCCTTCACAACTTGCATAAAATGGGCTATAAGTCCCATTTTTTGTAGTGAATATAATTAGCTCCTCTAAATAAATTTGGGATAAATTGCAATTGGGAAATAGCCATTTAATGGCTACTGAACGCTGGATTAAACCCTGCTTTAAATGCACTAAGACCCCCTCCACAGGACCCTCGTTAATAACAGTACTTGTAGAAACTGAAGAGGCTATACTGGGTAAACAATTTTAATAATAATAATATCAGAACAGACTATGAAAGAGTTAAATGATATCCATTGAAACATATTTTGGTTCATCCAGAAATAAATCATAGTGTTTAAAAGAAATCGTGGTCCTTGAATTACTATTTTACATGTATAGGATCCAACAAGTGACATGGCAACAATTGCAAGAAAAGGTTGTCATTCTGTACGACTCCAGCGCGAAAAGAAGGAAGCCTTAAAGGCACAGAAAAAAGAATGGGAACTAGCAGGAACAAACATTGGTAATATAATGGGTGTCAAAAAGAAAGAAGAGAAGGTATATACATTTTTATTTAGATTTCTACGAACAGCCTGGTTAGAAGTTTGTTGGAGAGGCGATTACATAAAGATTAACAAATAAAGATTAACAAAAAACGTCTTTATAATCTCCCAAGAAGTTTTATAATTCTGTGAGAGCAAACACGAAATAAGCACTTACTTTAATAAACGATCGGTGTGGCATGCAGTGTTAGATTCATGCTGTCACAAAAATCTGGGTAAAAAATGACTTAGAATTGTGCAATGAAGTATGTTTATCTCATAGATTGGTATAAACGACGGAAATAAAAGAGGCAATCGATTTCTTGCTTTGCTTTGCTTAACCCTAACCCTTTAATAAGGTTTTACACCTGAGGTTTTGATGATTACATTTTAGATAAACTGTATAAATGGCAATAAGAATATGTGACATTGTTAATAAAAAGGTCGAAATTATGATTTTAATCTGCTTTAGGATGATGATGACGGTTCAGATTATAAAAAAAGTCATCAATTTGCTGACGTAATGTCAGGCAAATCCGAAGCATCAAGCGATTTTGCTCGAAGAAAAACATTGAAAGAACAAAGGGAATATCTGCCTATATTTGCAGCCCGATCTGAACTGCTTACCATAATTCGAGACAACCCTGTTGTTGTTATTGTTGGGGAGACTGGATCAGGAAAAACAACACAGTTAGCACAGGTGAAGTAATTTTGAATTTAAAAAAATATAAATCCAGTTAAATCCTAAATCTCATTAGAAAAGAGTTTCACACCTCTCCCTGCTTGATGTCCACTTCTTTGATATGTCATATATAAAAAAAAAATTTAACCCATCATTATTTAACATTAGTATTTACATGAAGAAGGTTACACAAAAAATGGACTAATTGGCTGTACACAACCTCGTCGTGTGGCTGCAATGTCTGTTGCAAAACGTGTCAGTGAAGAAATGGATGTGAACCTTGGCGAAGAAGTTGGATATGCAATCCGTTTTGAGGATGTCACCAGCGAGGTAAATGTTTACTGTTAAGGAGAAACTCAATGACCCTGATACTTTAATTAAAAAGATGTATGTACCTACAGGAGGTAATTAAGAGAGAATTTTAAGTTACCTTAGGTTGATTAATTTTGCAAAGAATTATTTTTGCAAATAACCCATTTTAACCCTAAATATACTAAAAAAGCGCAGTATTTAGGGTTACAGTTTGCATAAAATTAATTTCACAAATGTAATATTTTTTTTCAATTTTAATTCATTTTTGATAAATCTGTTTTTTAATAAACTGTTGCTAATGACATTTGCTTGACACATGCTATACAACAATTTTTGAGCAAAAATGCAAAATTATTCTTACTAAATCAGTAAAACATTTTTTATAGCAATCAGTAATAAAGTATATGACTGATGGTATCTTACTTCGAGAATCGCTTGGTGGTTCGGATCTTGATAACTACAGCTGTATTATCATGGATGAAGCCCATGAGCGTTCACTAAATACTGACGTCTTGTTTGGGTTGCTAAGAGAGGTATGTATAGTACTGTGTTGCAGACTCAACACTTCAGTTAATCACAAATATCTGAAATAATGAAGTTGTTTTTTGTGTAAAAAAAACTAAATATTGTGTCAACTTACACTCATGTATTGATATTTTTAGGTTGTTGCTCGACGAAACGACTTAAAACTGATTGTCACCTCTGCTACCATGGATTCTACTAAATTTGCTAATTTTTTTGGAAATGTTCCTATATATCAAATTCCTGGACGTACATTTCCTGTTGATGTTTTGTATAGTAAGACAGTATTGGATGATTACGTTGATGCTGCTGTGAAACAATCATTGCAAGTTCATCTAATGCCAGCTGAGGGTGATATTCTAGTGTTTATGCCTGGACAGGAAGATATTGAAGTCACATGTGATTTAATATCTGAACGACTTGCGGAAATAGAAGAAGTGCCACCGCTAGCTGTATTACCGATATACTCTCAGTTGCCTTCTGACTTGCAAGCGAAAATTTTCGAAAAAGCTCCAGATGGAGTACGAAAGTGTGTTGTGGCGACAAACATTGCAGAAACTTCTTTAACAGTTGATGGAATTCGTTTTGTCGTAGACTGTGGATATTGTAAATTAAAAGTGTTTAACCCAAGAATAGGTATGGATGCATTACAAGTGTATCCTATAAGTCAAGCGAATGCGAACCAACGTTCGGGTCGTGCTGGTAGAACAGGACCAGGGCAGGCATTTCGTCTTTACACCGAAAGTCAATATAGAAATGAATTATTAGTATCAACTGTGCCAGAAATTCAAAGGACTAATCTAGCAAATGTTGTCTTATTACTAAAGTCATTGAATGTTGATGATTTACTTGAGTTCCATTTTATGGACCCTCCTCCACAGGTAAAAATTTTTAAATTACTCTTTTACCCTGCTGTATATCTACTGGTCAGGTGTTAATATAAAACGTTAACAATTGAACAAAGCCAGTATCTTAAAAAGTAAGGTCTTAAATGCAAGTAAATCAAATTAGGCTTCTGCAACTTTGGTAAATGGTGATTGTAAAATTTAGTTAAATTATTGGGAATAAAATTTTTGTATAGGAAAACCTAAGTTTTGGTTTAACTGAAATGTGTGAACATATAGGAGAATAACAAAAAGTCGTATTCTGTATTATTTGTTTTGTTTTTACAAAAACACATACATTTAGTAATTTTTAGGACAACATATTGCAGTCCATGTATCAGTTGTGGATACTTGGTGCAATAGACAACACTGGGGCGCTTACAAAGATGGGACGGAAAATGGTAGAGTTTCCTTTAGATCCTGCGCTTTCTAAAATGGTGATTGTTGCATCTGAAATGGACTGCTGTGATGAAGTGTTGGTAAGACTTTTGTGTATAGTTGTATTTCACACCTACTTAGGGCGGCCAGTACTCAACACCTATAATATTCCTCTTTCATCTAGAATCTCCAAGATTAGAATTTACGTGGAGATTGCTCTGTCAATTAGAATCTTGTTCTTTATAAGATTTTGTATTCTGTTGTTTTTGTATTCACTGCATCAATATTAATTACGATGAATATTTTTGCATAAATTTTGAAACAACTCTAAGTTGCAAAAATGGAAATGTGTCTTCACATTTTGATTTTTGAACAGTACGATGAGGGAATTGCGAGAACTAATTTCAGTAAAAAAGAATTTAATGACCGTTTTTAGGGTGCTTTATATAGAACACATGACAATAAGACTGCAGATGTTGCAATTCAAATGTCGGTATAGTGCCAGCATGACGCTTAGGTATATTAGAAGAAATCAATGCAAGTTGTTTTTTCAAGGAAAGAAAAAATCCAAATTTCGCGAGAATTAATTTTTTTCGTATTTTGCGAATAGCGAATATCTTGATAATTTTCGCGTGAACTTATACAGTGGAACTCATGTAAATCGACCTCCCATAAATCGACAAATCATGTAAATCGACCAAATTTTTCGGTCCCTTCAGAATGAAACCCTTACAACAAAACTGCTTTAATTCGACAACTCATGTAATTCGACCAAATCGTGAGACCCCCTGAAGAGTCGATTTACATGAGTTCAACTGTATTCGCGAAATTCACAAAAACTCGCGAAATTCGCGAAAATTGATTCTGACAAAAAAATAATTTTCTAAAGGTAAATGTGTATCAGCAAGGTTTGTCAAAATATAGAAGGATGAATTCATCATACTATTAAGCTGATTGATTAACTTTATAAATATTGCATGTGAATAGAAACAATAACAGTAGTAACAATAAAAACGAACAAACCCTTGTTACAAATATAGCTACGAAAACAAAGTTGCAGAAACGAATGGTTAACTGTTCATAGATTTACCATGCGTAATGCGTTTTTTAGACTATTGTTTCCATGTTATCAGTACCGTCGATATTCTCTCGACCACGTGGTCGCGAGGAGGATAGTGACGCGGCACGGGAGAAGTTTCAAGTGCCAGAGAGTGACCACTTGTCGTATTTACACGTGTACCAGCAGTGGAAGTCAAATGGGTATGTTTGTTTACGTTTTTGTTTACGTGTTTGTTTACGTGTTTGTTTATTGTTTGTTTGAATATTTGTTTGTTTATTTCCTGGTTTATATTTTTCCTGTTCCTATAATCCAGAACTCATTTTGTTAAGGTATTCCTCGACTTGGTGCAAAGAGCATTTCATACATCCTAAAGCAATGAAAAAGGTATGTAACGTTGACACAGATTTCACGTGATAACCAATGACAGAAAGATGTTTCTTCACTACGTGAGGAGTTAAGTCACTCCTTTCCCATCTTTTTAACTACTCGTTTGTATCAAGCAAATCATTTAATGTGGGTGTTCTTTTAGTAGATGACTATTTAGTTGCAGTGAAAAGATTGTTTTTCTAAAGATGTGTTTCTTGCATTTATATTTTTTATTTTTTTAACGCAATTTGTGAAAAACATTTTTTCCATATTTTTAATGAGACGTTGAGTTAAGAAAAGTTTGTTTACGTTTTGACTTTACTGTATTTTTTTTGCATTGGCGTTTATTTATCTCGCCGCACATGACTTTTATATCGGTATATATTTCGCTTTATCTGTGACGTCATTTTAATGTCACGGTTCCTTAAGACAGGAGACATCACCACTCTGTTGCGACGCCATTTTTAGTAGCGAGAAAATTAGTATTCAACCGAAGCGTGCAGACACTCAAAAATAAATTTTAATGTTTGGTTAATCGAGCGCCATGGAAGTCTCGATTTTTTTATCTCTATCTCTCCTCTATGTTAATAATAGCTGTATTCTGTCTTTCTGTCCACAAGAAAAACGTCTTGCTATGGAAACATCAAATGTGATATTTGAAGACGGGCGAACCCGTGAATTTAGACTAGTTTTTATATATTTTCAGGTCCGTGAAGTACGTGCTCAGTTGAAGGACATTTCAAAGGCCTTAAAAATGCCGATCAAATCATGCGGCTTTGATCATGATGTTGTGCGAAAAACTATCTGTTCTGCATATTTTCATCAAGCTGCGAGGCTAAAGGTTTGCATCTTTATTTGTTTGTTTTAATGACGACGACGACAACAACGACAATGATGACAACGATGTAAACAACGGCGATAATAATGATTCGATTAGCAACAACGACAACAACAAGAATAGGAGTAGCAACATCATTAACAACAATGTCAGCAACGACAACAACAAGAATAGGAGTAGCAACATCATTAACAACAATGTCAGCAACGACAACAACAAGAATAGGAGTAGCAACATCATTAACAACAATGTCAGCAACGACAACAACAAGAATAGGAGTAGCAACATCATTAACAACAATGTTAGCAACGACAACAACAAGAATAGGAGTAGCAACATCATTAACAACAATGTTAGCAACGACACCGACAACAACAATTAAACGACTGACAACTTCTTCCTCCAAGCTTCAACTGAAACTAGTTAAAGCTGCTTTTACATGGAAAGTTATACTTATAATTTTTTATTGTTAGGGAATTGGCGAATACGGAAATTGCCGAACAGGAATGCCCTGCAATTTGCATCCAAGTAGCGCATTATATGGTATGGGTTATTCACCTGATTATGTGGTTTATCATGAACTTATCATGACGTCACGGGTAAGTTACAGTATTCTCTCCAATTAACGGACACTCTAAAAGGCGGACACCTTTGATTAGCGGACACTTTGGTCATACACCGGCCGTTTTCTAGTCAAAGTCTCATAAAAATCTTTCCAAAAAGCGGACACTTAATTAGCGAACACTCTAATTAGCGGACAATATTTTTTGCACCAAAGAGCAAATATGTGATGCTCTCTAAGAAAATCGACCACTTCTCTTTTCGTATTAAAAAATACGAAATACGGAAATTTCGTATTAAAAAATAGAATTGCGTATTTTTAAAAATACGAAAATTTCGTATTCGTATTTTTAAAAATACGCGTATTTTAAAATACGAAATCCGTATTTTTTAATACGAAATTTCCGTATTTCGTATTTTTTAATACGAAAAGAGAAGTGGTCGATTTTCCTAGAGAGCATCACATATGGCTTTTTATCTCTCAAATTAGCGGACAGTCCAAAAAAATCAAAAGCGAGCAAAGAAAAATAGACAAAAATGAATAGTTTTTCTAACATCTATTTCAAACATTTTACAACTTTTGTGTCCAGCTTGCTTTTAATCTCGTCAATTTTCTTTATCAACCATTTTATCAGCTTGTCATGGCCATGAAAGCGATAAATAACAGGAACCTCTACACCTCCTCGGAGGAACCCTTTTTTAAGGGTAGGGGGAAATACAAAACTTGGCCTGAGAGAAATAAATAGGTAATTGAAGTTCTTTTACACCATGAAAAATTACTTCCAAGTTCATATTTTAAACTTTTTCGAATTCTGAAGAACGTTAAGAAAGAAAGAAAAAAAAGCATGTAAAGTAGAAACAATTCGGAGTAAATAAAGGCTGAATTTTTAAATCTAAACATGTGAGAGACTGATACGGTGTAGTAAACATGATTTGGAACCATATGCGTCTTGAGTCGCACGTTTGAATTGGCTGTATTGCAGGATATTTTTGATACTTTGATGCTCCAAAGCATTTCCACTGGTAGCAAACATTGTAGCATTCCAACTGGGAGTAACTTTCGCGGGCAGAAACTTTCGCGGGCAGAAACTTTCGCGAATGACGTTTTTTTCGGCAAATTTTGCGAAACTTTCGTGATCTTTTCATTTCAATACTACCAACATGTCGATATACAAATTTAATTGTGACTTTTGCTAAATATTTTCTTCCAACTCTGAATCTGTCGTCGTCATTTGTAAGGCCACTCAAAGCGAGAAACCTTTCCACTGTAACATCACAGAGGGTCAGGAGCGTTATCTTATTGGATTGGTAGTCATCATTTAACATTGGAGCAATATCACCGAAGGAGTTCATCGACGGCAACTTCTCCAGGCCAAGCTTTAATGCATCCAAAATTCCTGCGGCTATCCACCCACTTTCATTAATTTCCTTTCCTTTATCCGTGGTGATGTGATTACAAAAATCGACACCCACGCCGCGTAAATTGGTTTCAGCTTTGTGAGTTGAAGGGTAACCTGAGTGAACATCTATCTTTGCACCATCATCCAGGCCGAGGTGTTTAGGAAACAGCGACGCAAAAAAATTGAAGAAACGAAAAAAAAATTGGATGGGAAAAACTTCGCGAGTCAAGAATATTCTGTAATTTCGCGAATTTTAAATATGCCTTGGCAGAAACATTTTGCGAAAAAGGCCAAAAAACGCGAAAATCGCAAAACTTTCTGCGCGCGAAAGTTTCTGCCCCTAAAGTTAATAATCTATTTACATGATCACCTTTCAACCATTGTGTAAAAAAATCGATTGCCGAGAAAAATTTGAATGCGAAGAATTTAATTTTCTCACCGGAGAATTTTAATTTTTAAAACCGACTACCGACTGGTAGCCTTGTGGTAGAGCGTTCGCTTCCAGTGCGGGAGGTCATGGGTTCAAGCCCCGACCGAGTCATGCCAGAGACTATAAAAGTGTGAATCTATCCTTTCTGCTTAGCGCTCAGCATGAGAATAGGAATAATATCTTAGGCGGCTGTCTAGTTAAGCGATTGCTGTGCTTGCACGACTTTCGTAGTTCAAATGGGAGCTTTAAATGCGCTAGGACCCCCTTCGCAGGACCCTCGTTGATAGCAGTACCAATAGGAACTGAAGAGGCTATCCTGGGTTAATAATTTCAATAATAATATGATTGCTGATAGAGCAACACTGTAACAACAAAGCTTACGTACATTCATTGCCGTTTTTGTCAAAAAGTTTGTTGTTTATTTATTCTAGTTGGAACAAAAAATATTAATTTGTTAATTTCATTTTAAGAGCGCGAAGAAAATAGGCAACAGTCGACAACAGGCACGTGCATTGATAGTATCTCTAATTCCTTCATTGCATTTGTTGTCGATGACGACAGCGTAGAAAATGTAGAATAAGTAATCGTCTACTGAAATTTAACTTGTCGTCTGTTTTTGTTTTCACTTGTTTTTTTGTGGAATTCACCATTCGAATTACTTTCTAGCAGAATTTTTTTCTAGTAGAATTTTTTCGACTGAAATATTAGTCGTGAAATCAGCCCTTACACCAGTTAAGCAAAAACGTTAACAAAAGATTATTTTGGTTGAAAAAGGCTATAAAACAGTGAAAAACAGTTTTTTAGTCAAATATCTTTTTACATAAACTATATACATAAATGAAATAAATAACCGTATTGTACATAAACCCAAGACAATGTTTTTTTTTAGTTGCTATGCCCGTTTTTCACAGCTTCTGCGCCATTTTGTTTTTCATTTTTTGCTTTTATTGAAGTGATATAACCTTTGTTTTTTATGACGCCTCTACATTTGACCACGATAGCGTAGCGTACTACCCATTCTGTAGTGTATGTCCTTGTATCTTCCGGTTGAATAGTACGGATAAGCTCTTCAACGCTTTCGTCAGGTAGCATGACATATTGATCACCATGTGTATGTAAAACTATCCCAACTTCTAAAACACAAAAGTCAAATAAATAAATAAATTAATATTTTTTTTTGTTGACAGTAATTTGGAGGTTGTGAGTGGTACGGGTATTTGGAGGGAGAAGGATGGGGTATTTTTTTACTTGAACCCACCTTTAGCGTATGCCACCAGATCTTCCGGCATATGACAACAGGATGTGAGGTTGACCTGGTTTACTTCCGGCTTGATGCGTACCATCTCCACTAGTGTCTCCAACTTGTCCCGATCCAGATCACAGATTGATATTTGGGGAGCAATACCAGCGTCTCTCAATCTTTCCATTTCTTCCCAAAAAGGCACAATGATGTCTGCGAAGGAGGTCCCTTCTTCCAAAGGCGGGAGAGCAAGGTAGATATTGTTGATGTGTCGTAGACCTAACTGATTGAGAGTACTGTCGATGGCTTCTCGAATATTTTCCGGCTTTAACGTTTGAAGAAAAACTTTAGCTGTAACCTTAAGCAAACCACGTTCGTTTTCATCCATTTTTTCGGCGTTAGAACAATTTATGTAAAGCTCACCTGAGTTGAGGCCACCGTGCCCAGTTGTCCATTTCTCCAGTGTTCGCGTCAAACTTTGGTAGAGCTCGTTTGCGGGAATATCGTTTGATTTGCGAGATTTTAAGTTGCTCCAATTTGCGATATTTCCAGTATGCAGCCATATTGTGCAGTCACCTTTGTAGTCCTCGCTATGTCCATTCTTAACGTATCCAGTGCTGTGACTTGCAACTTCAGTCATTTTTCTTTGCTGCTTTCTAAAAAAAATTGAATTTTTGTTATGAGGTATGTCCTTCGCGTGACCTTTGAGCTTCTGTATTTGTTCAGAAGATTTGTCATTGCTGATAAAATGTAAACAATAAAACCGCGGGAAGAGTATCGTCTTTACACGTGATAACATCATGAAAATTATGCATTCTCATTGGCTTTTGTTCTCGTTATGACGTCCAAAGCGCCGTGTTGTCTATTTCCTCTTATAATATTCACATTAAAGTTGTTTTTCTTGAACTTCTGGTTAGATTATTTTTATTATTTTCCTTTCAATGAGTTATGTTACCTTAGAAACAAAAAATAACAAACTTGCATCTTCCCAAAGATTTTTCAATATGAAAACTTTTTATAGTCAAGTTACCAATCCCAAACGCGTTCGACTTTACTCTGTAGGATCGTTTATTTACATAACGTTCAATTATATGGTCAGACTAATTTGTTTACAACTATGCATGGAATTTTTCTTTTTATCACTTAAGAGTGTCGCGTTCTGGGAATTCCTATACACACGTTTATATGATATACCATAAAAACAAGAGAACTTGTAAACACAACATCTCATATTTCTTTTGTAGCGTGTCTAACAGTGAAACCGCCTCTCTGTCACAACTCATTAAAAGTAGCTAATACGCTTTTATACACAAGTACAGTTTTCAGTAGAAAGCCTCAAGGGAATTACAACACTATTTCAAAGAGTACCCCAACACGTTGACATTTTGTACGATTTTACGTTAAATTCAGGACCTAGGACCTGGGACTGCGAGCGAAATTATACGCACGTGTATAGAAAACCAAAATAGTACCCGTTTTTTTATCGCCTGTAATGCGTAATAATTTTCTTTTATCGCTTGAAGTATTTAGTATATACCTCAAACACAGATTCCCTTGCTTGTAATGCAGAAAGTTTAATTCTGTATAGAAACGTGCTTTTCAGGAAAAAAAATTCTTACAGACTTCGTACAGTTTTTATTAACTTTAAATGTTGTCTTTCACTCAAAACATTCAAAGTTTAAGTATAAATCTTTAAAAAATAAATACAAGTTTTCTTGCAAGGTGATGTTTTGATTTTGCATTGAAAACAATAGACATGCGCACGCATTCTGGTAGGTGAACGTGTAAGCAACAGACCATTGTAATCTACTGTAATCCAAGACCTAATCTTTCCTAAAATTGATGAAATCTTGAAAAGAGAAGAGTTTAAAAAAAACGTCAATTTTAGTGCCTGTTTAAAGATATACATTTCCTACCTGGTCCTGCTTTTATTACCACCGGAATGCGTATCCCGTAAACTTTCTTAAACATTTGCAAGCAGTTGACTTTTTGTCAAATGAGAAAAAATCAGGCTTGCAAGTGCTAGCATTCTCGAATGAATCTTGTGTGGTAAGTGGCCATATTTGTTGTAAAAATAATAATAATAAAAATAATGAAAACAAAAATATATAAAAAATAAAAAATACGAAGAAATATTATTGTTTTTTTTTTCAAACTTTTACCTGGTATTTGTTAAAAAATTTTCTTCAAGCGGAGAATATTTCTGCTGCAGCTTTGAACCGATTTGCTTTCAGAATGCTCATTAAACTCCTAGGCGAAGACCTGGTTTCTACGCACTGAAAGGTGATGAATAAAAACGTTTTTTTTTACGCGGAAGTGTAGAGAAAACAAAGTTATGTAAGATTTTAACACGACATGGATATTTTGTTTTGTTTTATGTCCAAAGTTAATTTTAATATTTTGTATTTACAATAATTTACAGTTAAAGTTGGATATTTTATATCGCTGTTGATTAGCTAATTATAAATCCACGTGTAAACCAGGTCTTATAAAGCAAACAGGTGTGCTGATTCAGCGTTTTTCAGCATTTGTGCAAATGATGTTGCAGGTGATAAATAATGTAAATGACAAATTCTAAAATGCTGCCACAAAACCGTTAGCATGATACTCTGAGTGATTTAAAAATAAATTTTTAATACCAACGCTTGTAAACACAATGTATCGATCAATCAAATTGTATTCACCATTATAATTTATGATGTATGGAATAGTTACGTTTTGTCGGTTTCCGTAAAAATAAGAAATATGATACCGTATCATGAAATTTTTTGCTTTGTTTTGTTCCAGTCTTAGTATGTTCTTAACTTTTTGACAAATATTAGCCTTATATGTTCTTATATATTATTAGCATAAATACAGACTAACAGCATATTACCAGCCTTGATGTTCTTATAAATTATATTTTCAAGTGTGATGGCTAACTAAAAGTAATACTCTCGTTTTATAAAATTAATGGAAGTAAGACAAAAAATCCATAAAACGAAAGAAATGATTTGTTATTCCAAACAGGAATATGCTTTTAAATACAGAGGATTGACTTTCTTAGTCCCGAAAATGTATAAATCTAAAGTCGGTATTCAATGTTTGAAATCAGAAATTCTAAATTATGTAAAGAGTTTTTTTAGTTATTTTCGGCGAAATTTAATTTTTGATCATCCGCGAAAATCAATTCCTCAAAAAAAAAAAAAAAATTGCGAAATTTTCTTCCTGCATATCTCTGACTTAGATACAGGGTCCATTATTATACAAATTTTCTTCCTGCATATCTCTGACTTAGATACAGGGTCCATTATTATACAAATTTTCTTCCTGCATATTTCTGACTCAGATACAGGGTCCATTATTATACAAATTTTACATCCAGAGTAAAATAAAAAGCTGAGCCTGGGCATATTCTTAATTTTTTAGCCTAGTTAAGGCGTTGTTCCAATACTTAGGCGGACAAAAATACTAAATTTTCCTAATTTTTTATAATGTTGGATGCTTGATGTTTTTCTCGAATTATCCATCAAAGATGGTTCACTGGATGTGCTCACTTTCTTCGTTTGTAAATAAACTTTACATTGTTTATGAACACTGAAAAATTGTTATTTCCAATGTTAGCTGAAGGATGAAACAAATAATCAACATATAATAAATAGTATATGTAAAATATTTTCTACTTTTTCTGTTATCTTTCAACCGAAGGTTTATTGGTTAATGTGTTGAATGATAGATTACTCATGAATGCCGAGCCATTTTATACAATTTACAATATTTCCCGCATTATTTGATAAATGCCGAGCCATTTTATACAATTTACAATATTCCCTGCATTAATTGGTGAATGCCAAGCCATTTTATACAATTTACAATATTCCCTGCACGATTGGCGCAGGGGCGGGGTCCTCGGCCTAAAATGGCGGTTCAACTATTCTGTTTGAACGAAACTTAACACTAACATATTCGTTTGTTTTGTGTTCTAGGAATTCATGCAATGTGTCACTGCAGTGGATGGCCATTGGTTGGCAGAGCTTGGTCCCATGTTTTTTTCTGTCAAAGAATCTGGCTTATCGAGAACTGTACGTATATGTCATTGATTGATTTGTTCTCTACTAAAGTTTTCTATAAGCAAGTGAAAATCCGAAATCGGGTTGATATATGCTGAAACGAAAACCACAATCAGGCTAAAGTATGCTTGTGTGATGGCAACTTTGCTTTATGAGCTATAGAACATGGGTAAGATAAAGTGGTCCTGTTTTTTGCTTTGAAAGAACAGCCGCAAAACTGTAGGACTAATTTTACAAAGCCACAAATCCCCTATCTAAGCCTAAATATACTTATAAGCGTTATGCTTATAAAAATAGAAACCAGTCTTCATTTCTAAGAATTAACAAGGTCCTTAACATTCCTTGTTATGGATTTTCACAGTAAACAACGCTTTTAGTGTTTTTATATCAAAGTTATATTTGCGATTAAAATGCTGTTGCGATGACATCATTGTTTATATCATGAAAATAAAGTTTATATAATTGTTTGTCGTACGTCTTGCGGATTTTGCGTGTTTAAATATGATTATGGTTGATGCACTTCGTTACTAAATCAGTGTGGCTTATCGACATAGCGATGTAAATATCGACGTAGCGATACAAATACATATCGACATAGCGGTATGTGTCGACGTATCGAACGATATAGCGAAATGTCACCATATTGACATAGCGATATAAATGTCGAAGTATCGATCGATATATTTGTCGATGTATCGACATCAGTATCGAGCGATATAAATGTCGATGTATCGACATAGCGATATAAAACTTTTGATTCGTACTTCGTTTAGGAGAAACGACAACAAGAACTGGAAGAAAAACGTAGGATGGAGAGTCAAATGAAAGAAGCGAGCGAGATCATCAAAGCTCGAAAAGAAGAAAAATTATCTAGAATGACTCCAGCAACTAGGTAATCATCTTGCAGATATTAAAATACTTTTTTAAATGTCTTACCGTGGTTTTACTTACTTAATTATATTTACATGGTTTTAGGACACCTATTGCTACGCCTGGTCGCCAGCAGATTGCCACACCCAAAAGAACTCCATCGAGATTTGGATTATAACGTTTTTACATTGAATAATTTTAATACATTTGTATAAAAGAGAAGGTATTTTTTTTTAGAAGTGAAGTTGTTCAATGCCGCGCCATCTTGTAAAGCAGCGTCATTATGTAATGCAGCGCCATTATGTTAAAAAAATACACAACGAATATTAAAAAATACAAGGTGATACATATAGCGACGGAGCTTAAAATGGATTCCATGATAGAAGAAAATAGAATTTACTACGAATAATTTCGTACTGTTTGTAGGTTTTTAATATTTCTCAATATGCTTATTAGAAACCACAGTTAAGTTCTAAATCTGGTAGGGTAATCGCTCAGTACTTAGTACAGTAACAATGTGAGTGGATGATCATCGTAAAATTTCCATAAACAAAGACGGGCACTCGTAATCTTTTATTTCGCATTTTAATTTTAGTTTTTTTACTCGTTTGCGATTTCCCTGTAAGTCCAGTGTAAAATTCATTTTAAACAGAAGAAGCTTTAAAGTCTTTATTCCGCAATTTCAATAAATTTTTGTTACTTTTTTGGTGCACAATTCGTATAGACACACGGCGAGCAAATTTTACATCCTTAATTTATTCAAGACAAAGGTATCATTGGAAAAATCTCATTAGAAAAATCTCATTGGTAAAATTTATAAAACCCATTAACATTTCGCCTAATAATTTGAGTAAAAGTCAAAATGATTTTGGTACTTGTTCTTCCCCTCTAAGAAGAAAACTCATGAAGAGAATTCGATACAGGGAAGGTTGACTTTAGCACGTAAAATTACTACACTACAAGTAATTTTTGTTCGCGACCAACTTTGAACTATATACAGTTAACTCCCGGTAACTCGAATCTCCAAGGGACCAGAGAAAATAGTTCCACTTCTTAAGCGAAGCTCCCGTTAATTCGAACTTAGACAAAAATGAGATATTAGTTCGAGTTAAGGCGATTTTTTCTTCAGACTCTATAAAATTTACAAATGTTACAATCTAGTAAGTTTTCACTGAAAGAAATTTCGTATGCTTGACTTAACCTTAAGACAGGCTACGTTTTCACTAAACAAAATATACTCCCGGAGTAACTCCAGAAGTAACTTTTGTTACGTGCAAGAATGTATTTGTTTTCTAACTTTTTTTCCACTTCTCCAGCCATTCATCTGACGCTTTAAAATTTGTAAGATCAAAACTTTCAGCAAATTGAAGAGCCTTCTCTTTTATCATATTGCCATCAAAAGGAACATTTTGGCTCCTTTGTAAAAAGAACCATTTAAGAACAGCTTTTTCGAAATTTCTGGCTGCATTACATACCAGTATTCATTTTTCGAACATTTATTTTCTACTTAGAAACTAAAAAGTTCGAGTTATCCGAAGAAATTAACTTAAGGGGGACCAAAAAATGGTTCGAGAAAATGAATGTTCGAGCTATCCGGGGTTCGAGTTAACGAGTAGTTTTTATAAGAAAGTATTAATAAATGTCCAAGGAACCGTAGAAAACAGTTCGAGCTAATAAAAGTTCGAGTTACCGGGAGCCAACTGTAGTAATCTTTCGAAGTGGTTTACAATTGCCTTTTCATTTATCCTATTCGATCCCCACAATTGGCAAATTTAATCCACATCAAGTTACAATAGGCAGACCTGACATACTGGATAGTTTCTGTGTCGAGCTTCCAGATTAGGGCTCCTTAAAGTTTTTGACAAAATTTAGTACACTGAACAAAAAGCACACTAACATGATGGCGCGCTAGCACCTTTTCCCTTTTTGCATATCGGACGGCGACAAAAAAAATTGTCAGATCTATCAATAAGCGCAGTGCCGATCAGAGACAAAAAGCACTGGTACTTCCAACTCCTTCCAACTTTAAAGGGTTTTGATCTTGGGCTTCCGACCTTCAAAGTTTGATACGTTTGTGAAGAAATTATTTGAGGCGTATTAATTCTTTGCGCAATTGAAGGACAAAGGTATTTCACGCAGATTTATTTTCGTAGAAGTTTAAATTCCTCCGAAATTAATAATATAGCTGAATGTATTATTCCTTTATGCAAACCGTAGAATCATATTTTCGCGTAAATTTAGCGCGTAACTTCAGTACTCCATTTTGCGCAGTAACAAACTTTCTTGCGCGAGTATAAATAATGTAATTCTTCCTACAACATTCTCTCACGATTTCGTTTTTATCAAGGTCATAACTTACAGGCGTGATTTTTTTTAAACCGCATCGGTTCGGGAAAAAAATTCAAAGGGAGTATGAAGTTATCTAAAAAAAACAAAAATAAGAGACGAACAATGAACCGAAAAAAAACTCTTGTTTGAAATAAATTATATTTTGTGAGTAAAATGCGTGTAGTGCTACAACATATTCCACTCTCCCCTCTAGTCTTGTTTATCAAAGAAAACTTTGGGATGGCAGAAAAGTTAATTTTAGATATCGTCTCGTAAAAACAAAAACTTTTTTTTATTAATTTGCTGCTAATGAACATTTTTCAGTTACTTTAATGTAACATCGTTCGTGCTTAAGAAGTACGACTATTAAAGGTTATTTTCACTCACACAACATTTGAGCGACGTGAGTGCTTGCGAAAATTGCTGAAAATGTAAGCGAAAATCGCATCACATCCGCGCTCACAAAAAGAAACGCTTTTAATTAATTATACAAACTGATTGGTTAAAAGTTTATAAAAACTACTTTTCGCGAGCGCGTGCATAACTTTGAAACATGCAGACGTTTATATAACAAAAAGTAAAAAAACATATAACAAAATTCAACAAATATTGTGCAATTATTCACATCGTATGTCTCTGACAAAATCATTTCGTAAACCTTTGTTTAACTTCGTCTATTGCAAGCGAAGACTGTCCATACTGCCTGATATGCTACTCACTTTTTCGTCTCCACTCTTCTCCACACCCTCTTCCTCCTCATTTTCCTTCTCCTCCTCCTCATTTGCGTCCTCCTCCTCCCAGTTTTCCTTTGAACATTGAACATCATCGTCATGAATCCTATCGTAAAGACGTTGCACCGCCAGTTCAAGACTCGACATTTTCACGTCCATTTTTCGATACGCTTGTTCGTAATCGTTTGTCCCCTCGGACATTTCGTCAGCAAGTGGCGCTACACCAATTACGCCCTTAAGGCGCTTCAACACGAAGTCAACGATGGCAATATCCCCGATATTTTTCACATATTCTTCCTCAAAATCGTCATCAATCGCTTCACAAATAATCGCCATGAAAACATTAAACATGATGAACAACATGAAGAGAGAATATGTGATGTAATATATTGGACCCAAGATGGCATGAGAATCCCGAACATTATCGTAATCTGTCGTTCCAAGTATATGAAGAAATTGCGCAACAAATGCACGCACGAGTGTTTGGTAGTTCTCGCTTTTAGCACCGAATGATAAATGACCAGCCTGGGCGAACATGAAAAACATGATGCCGTAGATGAAAATAAATGAGATCAATGGAGTGTAGAAGGTTTTCATGACCATCCCGACATGGTAAAATGATTTCGAGAATTGGAAACATTTCAAGAACTTGATGTTTAAGAGAAAAGCCACAACTCCGACTACACCTTGCAACATGGAATCCGCTTCAGCCGAATATTGAAAACTGACAAAATCTTTTGGATTTTCTTTAAACTCGCGTATATTTCTCGCCGTCGAGAGCCATCGGAATATAATCAACCCAAACATCATGAGATACAAAGGAAGAAGAATGAATTCAATCAGATTAAAGAAACCTCGAAAATAATCACGCTTTTGTTTAATCATTTTCTTGATTTCTTTTGAAACGAAATAAATGACAAAGATAAGAAACGCAAGCTCGGTTACGCGACTCGCCGTGTTGGAATTCAACGCGTATCGATAGCCGTTAAAGACCTTAAAGTCACTGAATGGAAACGCACCACCTGTTGGTAAAACTTCAATGTACAAAAAAGCAGCTGCGAATAGGTTAACATTTGCGTTATATACAGTAAACTCCACGAACACTGCACGTGTTTGTTTGTCAAGCCAATTATTCGCATGTAAATCTGCTACCACTGTCCAACCCGTTTGCTCGTTGTATCCCAAGTTGGCCACATAACCTCCACCGGAATACATTGCAAGCCTTCCAAAGAATGGGAAGCCCTTGAGTTGTTCGGAAGAAAAATGTTCCCATCTATCCAAACACGATATGACAGTCCCATCTGGGTGTAGAGCTTCCGGTGTGACGTAATAAACCCCTGCGGTACCACCTACCAATTTCCTTGATTTTCTTCTTCGGAGGGAGCCAGCGTTACCTGGCAACATAGCCTGATATTTTGTTTCACTGGATCGACGTTCTCTGATGTGGCTCTCTTCTTTGAAATAACTCTCCCCCATGTCTTTTTTATTGACAACCCAGGGTGAGCGACGACGTCTGCTGTTGGTATGGTTTTGAGTTTCCCAGCCAACCCCGTATGTACCTTCTTCTTCCTCCGCAAACGAGTAAGGAGCTTCACAATGATAGATAATGGTGGACATATCGTCATTAAGTGGACATGACACTGAGGTAAAAGAAATAACCATCCATTAGAGCAATGACCAATGCAAAGTAACACACAAACAAACAAACACACAAACAAGCACACAAACAAACACACAAACAGTTGATAAATCGGTCAATTGGTAAAAATAAAACAATAAATACATAGTTGAACTTACTTTTCTTTACTCTCTGTTGACGCAATCTTGGGATGCTAATTCTCAGGCTTTCTCTACTCTCAATAAATCCAAAATCTTTTTGTGGTGCGCCATTATACCAAGGACCAGCAAACAGACCCGGCATGACAGTATCTCGAAGCCACGAATATAAAAGAGCGGGGTTGGACACCTATAACGAATATCACAATTCAAAAGTGTTTCTTCCTAAGTAACAACACTTAGAGGGAAGGTTATTACACGATACCCTTAACAACCGGAAATTATTTTTCTCCGAAAATAGAAATTTACAGAATAAATAAAAAATTGCGGGAATTACCTTTCGCGAGTAGTCTAAACATATTTTGAGGGAATAAACTTTCGCGATAAGCCTTTTTCAAATATTTCGCAGGGTCCAACTTTTGCAATTTGGGCCAAAAATTATGCAAAAGTTTTCTTTTTTCATTTAATGTGTATCAATAATCAATAATCATTCGAAATTTCACGAATTACATATTTTTAAACTTTTATCAGAATTGTTATCTCAGGACTTAGCATGATTTATTTGACATGCGAGTAAATTTTCAGCTCAATTTACCTTCGGGGGTACGGTTTGGGTGGCGTTATTTTCAGGTTAAAGTCATCCATTTTTTACTTTGGCCTCGTTTTCAAGCCGACAGAAAGTATGATGTAGCAGAGTAGTTATTTTCCATATCATTTTTAAAATGAAAAAAATGTGCGGCCTGCTAAAGAATCTTTACTAAGGAATTTTCTTTTAGATGATCCATGTAGGTATGAGGTCATTTCAAGTAGTCTTTACCCCGTGGAAAAATCCATCGTACATATTTAAGTCATCAGATTTTCGTCCGACGTATATCTCATGCATCACTATTTCGTGTACCCTTAGCACAAAGTTGCGATTCGGCTACCATTTTGAATAAATTATGGGTATTAATTATAGGAAATTCCAACCTCGTCCCTAGGGTCTTGTGGCCCCTGAGCCGTTATTACGGAGTGGCCTTTTCACCGCTATCAACTTCATCACAAGGCAAAATGCCCTGGGAACGAGGTTGAGGAGATTCTTTTTACTAATACGCAATCCTAATACTGAAAATGACGTCATTTTACGCCTGAGACGCTAGTTAAAAAACTGATAGTACAAAAATTTATAGTGCAGACGCACTTTGCAGGCAATTCTTTTTAACTGACGAACAAAAATGAGAAACCTACCAAAGACAGTTTTAATCCACCGTCGGAGTATTTCGCACTATCAAACATGCTCTTCAAATCTCTCCTCAACATAAACATGTTAGGATCTTTCTCTGAATACGCTAATCTGCTGACCACTAACAGGAAAACGAAATAGATAACAATTTCCTTGATGACCTCCCATGTCATTCTCTCTTTCAGTTTTATCTTTCTCGCACGTGCCAGGGCGCTTTCAGATGGCCTAAAATAGAAGAAAGTTCACGATAAACTGTAAAAACATCAACATGGTGGCAACGGCATTTGCAACAATGCCGACAATGAAAACGACGATTGCAACGAGATTGACAGTTACAGCAACGATGAAAACAACGGCGACGGTGGCAACAACAATAGCAATAGACGTGACAACGACAATTACAACAAATACGACAACGAGGACAAATGATAACAGCAATTTACAACAAGAGAGTGTTCAGACGGAAAACTACTGCATGTATATTGAGTCCACCCCCTTCAAAATATTTTTACTGTTTATTCACGAAAACAGCGTTACACTCCATCAGTCTTGATTTAATTTTATATAACCCTCAGATCTCTTTTGGATTACCATAACACAAAATTACGAGTCCCCGAGTATATCCAATATACTTTAAACTGTCTTTCGTGTCTTATATACCCGTAGATTGTCAAAAATTCCGAAAAATCAAACAGATTGTTGAACGTTGTAGGACTGCTGTGTATGTTAAGAGATTAGTTTTTTTACTCAAAAGACTAACTGTACCTTCACCCTCGTCCCCAGGGTTTTTTGCGTTTTTGATAACAAAGTAATTTTTGCGAAATTGACAAATACTCGCGAAATTCTCAAAAATTAATTTCCTTAAGTTGTGGTTAGGAAATGGCGTCTCTCAACGTGTTCGGTAGCTTTTTACCTTATAATCGGAATCTCATCAGCAGTTATGATATCATCGTCTCCATCTAAATCTTCTTCGATTTCTTCCGGCTGGACACTTTTGTCGGCGTCATCTGTTTCTGCGTGTTTTTGGTCCACCGGCTTTCTTAAGATCAACGCAAAGAGCACAGCAGTAATAACAGCTTTTATAGGCTGAATGACCAACACGGATTGAAAAAACCCAGTAAACATGGACGCAAGCCATTCGTTAGATTTCTCCTTTCCCCACATCATGCTGTAGAAAAACGTAAACAAAGCCGAACTAAACGAACTTAAAAACACGATCGTGTACGCCAAGTATATGAATTTGTAAGGAAACAAAAATGGTTGATTTTCTTCAGTTGTTTCGGCGCCGGTTGTTTCGTCTTGATTTGCCATTTGCAACATTTCTTCTTCGTGTTCTTGTATTGCTTCTTCTTCAGCTTCTCTACTTGTCGATTCTTCATCAACCTTCTTCTCCTTGTTATTTTTCTTCGGCTTTGGTTTAAGTCTTCTGAATATTTCAATGAT
Organism: Hydractinia echinata; assembly: GCA_030067915.1. Taxonomy (NCBI): domain Eukaryota; kingdom Metazoa; phylum Cnidaria; class Hydrozoa; order Anthoathecata; family Hydractiniidae; genus Hydractinia; species Hydractinia echinata. Next base: position 1,015,184 of record JASGCC010000031.1, read on the forward strand.
AAGCATACTCGGCGGAATCACGATAAAACTCGCTTCAATACCGATAATAATGCCAGTTAAATCGATAACCACATTACCCAAACGGATCGTTTTCTTCGCACCTGGTGCATCACCGGCACCGAAGAACATAGCATTTGTTATCATGGTTAGGAAGATTAACGCGAGACACGATGACAATCGTTGCACGCGTGTAAACGTGCTTTGTTTCGGGCGTGTTAACACGGAAAACCAAATATGGCCATCTAGAAGTCCTTTCGCAGCGGTCGATGCAAACACGATGTGGAAACCAGCGAGCTCTTTATCGCTCGCAACAGGAAGCAGCTTCTCAATTTCTCCATCATTTGATTCGACAGCAAGCCACGAATCATTCACAAACGGATACTGTTTTTTCGTCGCAATATCTGTCATTACAATGTTACGAAGGTACCATGAAGGACTTGGACCTAAAACGGATATGTATTAATGCATTTAGGAAGTGTTGGTCACACAATGCTTCTTAAGCTGTCCAATAACCTGTCACTGCAGCATATATGTAAAAAACAGTACCGTATGTGTTCAACATGCGTAACAAAAAAGTTGAGTAAAATCAAATTGATTATGTTTTAATGCATAAAAGATGTAATGGTAATGTATAAAATGTAGCAAACTCGTGTTGCACGTGCACGAAAAAAACGTCCCTCTTGCCTAATAACAGATATAAACAAACAAACAAACAAACAAAAAATTAAAAAGACGACCATATAAAACAACACTGGAATTAACAAATTGTTTGTTATAAACAACGTGGACGCACTTACCTGAATTATCATGAAAAACACGAATAAAATGTAAATCTCCAATCTCTTTAGGTAGCAAGATACGAAAAGTAGTAGTGGTCCGAGCTTGGAATAATCTTCGACCTTCAACTTTTAATGGAATGATGTTTGAATCGCATTTGCTACCTGAAATAATAAAGTTAAGTTGTTTTGTGTTGAATTGGCACCAATGTTTATTGATAATTTTTATACAAGGTCTGTAAAACCTTTCACATTTGTTTGCCTTAGAACAGGTTCCCCACTGCTAGTTGTGGAAGAATGATAAAGTAGATTTGAGAGGTTTTTTTTACAGTTTTGTAGAAGATTTTTGATAGCAAAAAACGTTGTTATGAGGTTAAATAGCTACACAAAATATTTTAATGATTTTTGATTTTTCTACCATTTTTCTTGAGATGCGTAAAAACATGAGGTATACCTCCATGATAAAAATAAAAAAAAAATTTCGCATCAAATGAAAAACACTATGCAATGGTCATTTGAACACAATATAGACCGTGTAACTATGTAAAATTATCATAAACATTTTATGAGGAATAATGAAAAGAAAACCAGTGTTTCATGTTTTTTAGTAGAATCGATGAGTTTTGATTTGACAGTGGCAGCTTCGAGGAAGTTTTAAAATAATCTAGTTTGTCAAATACATCTGGTCAACCGAACGCTCTGATTGCGAAAATCTTGATGGTTCTGACTGTGTAAACAGACCCTAAGGGACACAGCTGACGTGTAAATAGACCCTACCTGAAATTATGATGTATACATTTGCTGTTGTTCCAGCGCCGTGCCCAGCACCTGTGACAAACGTGGCAATGTAACTAGATCTTTTTTTCCTTCCATTTGTACAGTCTATGGTAACGATTCCTCTCTACAAATGAAACACAAAAAATAGTTATTGCGGTGCAAACAAGACAAACGGTTTTCAAATTTGGGGACCATATTTATAATACCAGAAATTAGTTATCGCATGTATTAAATATCACCATATTTTACGCCAACGCGACATATCTTCCGGAACACATGTCACTAGGCCTTTGTAACATTATTGACAGTACTTTATTTCCAGGAAATTAGCGAGACACCAAATTAAGAAAGAAATTAACGAGAATGCCTAAAACAACTTCTTAAAATGAACTTAATTAACGCGATTCAGCTGAACTGACTTACAAAAAGCATTAAAATAACGCTAACGGAAAGAAATATGTTTATCTTTATCTTGAGAATGGATTCATTTGCAACCAGTTCCTCTTGTTTTCTTCAAAACTTTTACAATATTGACAATAGGTCAGGATGATACAAATTTCTTTAGCGTGCATCAAACAAAAAACACGAAGTAGGAGTGTGTGCGAGCTTGCTACAAAAATATTATTATTATTATTGAAATTATTTACCCAGGATAGCCTCTTCAGTTCCTATTGGTACTGCTTTCAACGAGGGTCCTGCGAAGAAGGTCACAGTGCATTTAAAGCTCTCATTTGAGCTACGGAAGTCGTGCAAGCACAGCAATCGCTCAACTAGACAACCGCCTTAGATATCAATCCTATTCTTATGCTGAACGCGAAACAGAGAGGATAGATTACACTTTTATAGTCTCTGACATGACTCGGCCGGGGTTTGAACCCAAGACCTACCGCACTGTAAGCGAACGCTCTACCACAAGGCTATCAGTCGGTATATTTTTAAACTTTAATTACAGGTTATAAATTAACAAGTAACGTCCTGGACATTTACGTTACACTTTAATAAGGGGAATTTTATAAACGCGAACTTTTAAAATTCGCAAGAATTTTGCTCCTCGTTAATTTCCTGGAATACATTACAGTAAAATATATACAGTTATAAAAATTGAATACACATGGAAAAAGCGTACAGGTTTGCCCGTCGTAAAAATTCCATGCAAAAACTGCTCAGGCGACATTTTTTGCATGTGTAGCACGAAGAACAATTTGGCAGCCATTTTAAACATAAGAGAGATATTGTTAATTTAGAGCGAATGAATGAATGAATGAATGAATGGATGAATGAATGAATGAATGAATGGATGGATGGATGGATGGATGGATGGATGGATGGATGGATGGATGGATGGATGGATGGATGGATGGATGGATGGATGGATGGATGGATGGATGGATGGATGGATGGATGGATGGATGGATGGATGGATGGATGGATGGATGGATGGATGGATGGATGGATGGATGGATGGATGGATGGATGGATGGATGGATGGATGGATGGATGGATGGAGGGATGGATGGGTGGATGGATGGATGGATGGATGGATGGATGGATGGATGGATGGATGGATGGATGGATGGATGGATGGATGGATGGATGGATGGATGGATGGATGGATGGATGGATGGATGGATGGATGGATGGATGGATGGATGGATGGATGGATGGATGGATGGATGGATGGATGGATGGATGGATGGATGGATGGATGGATGGATGGATGGATGGATGGATGGATGGATGGATGGATGGATGGATGGATGGATGGATGGATGGATGGATGGATGGATGGATGGATGGATGGATGGATGGATGGATGGATGGATGGATGGATGGATGGATGGATGGATGGATGGATGGATGGATGGATGGATGGATGGATGGATGGATGGATGGATGGATGGATGGATGGATGGATGGATGGATGGAGGATGATGGATGGATAAATGGATGGATGGATGGATGGATGATGGATGGATATGATGGATGGATGATGGAGGATGGATGAGATGAGAATGGATGAGGATGGGGGAGGGATGAAAATGGTATGAAAAATATGATGGAGATGAATGAATGGAAAATGAGAAAAATAGAATGAAATGAATGAATGAATAAATGAATAAATAAATAGCCAAATTAAACAGCTCTCTATAAACAAACACTGACAAAATGAGTTGTATTTAAAACTATAATTCAACCAACCTCGGCCTCATCCTTCTTGTCTTTTTTTCGTGCCCAGATCACTAATACAACATACAATAGAAAGATTGTTAAAATCACCATCAACACGCCAAGATTGTCTCCTAAGTTTGCTAAGCCTTCAAATACTTTGTCAAAATCGATTGGGTTGGGAGCCACCAGAACGTCGCCACCAAAATCAGTCAAATGATTACATACGCACTGAGTTTTTTGAGGAGTTGTTTCAGGACCAACCTTTAAAAAATAATGGCGGGGGTTTCACTTACTTAAATCTTTTGTATGCATAATTCCTCGAGAAAGAAGGGTGAATTTCGAAGATCGTTTTGTAAGTTATTTCACTATATTAAATACATAAATTTTTAAACTGTTTAAAAACCAGGCTTAGGACTTTAGGTTACATCGCTAGATCTGAAGTCTATGCTTTGTAAGGACATCAAGCTGGGATTTAAGGTTAAAAACACTAGGACTATTGTTTAGAACAATAAAGAAATAAGAATAATGACCAGCCAGGTTAATTTTGATATTCTCTTAAAGTGGGTAATATTAGCATTGTACTATTTCGCAACGTGGACGATGTCGTAACGTGGGTATGTTTAAAATGGCGACAAACATATTTTATTTTGTACACTTATGTAAAAGTTCAGTTTTCATGACTTTCACGTTTTTTGAGCATTGTCTAGTTGATGGTGTTCAAAACTTTCAAGAAATGGCATAAACCCAAAAATATAGGACTGTAGTAAGTTTAATTTATTTTAATAAGGAGTTTTGTCTTTTTAGAGCTTTTTTGCTAAATGCTTGGATGCTAGACACAGAGGTATAGTCTGTCTCTTCTTGGAAGCTGAATGTAAGAAATAGTGAAAAACTTTTCCATTAAAAACAGTAATTTGTCTCCGTCTTTATGTTTTAAAAATTAATATTTTTTAAGATTGTCTCGCTTATTCAGAGATTGTTTCGCATATTCAGAGATTGTTTCGCTTATTCAGAGATTGTTTCGCTTATTCAGAGATTGTCTCGCATATTCAGAGATTGTCTCGCTTATTCAGAGATTGTCTCGCTTATTCAGAGTAGATAAATAAAAAAAACCCTGAAATGCACACCGAAGCTGTATTTTTTAATTGGGTTTTATGTATAGCTATTCAACTGGTACGAGTATGGAGAAAACCGTAAAAAAAGTGGGCGTCATACTTACAAAACAACCTTTCGTTGACCATTGTAGCGTCGTCATGTTCCAGAACATACATTTCGCGGTGGAAATACTAATCCCATACTCGATAGAATCATTATTCGGAACAGGCATCACATTCACCCATTTACCGGGCGGATCTGCTGGTGCAGGCGTAGGTGGTGGGGGCGGAATTACTACACAAAATTCTTCATCCACTTTGGTAGTGTCAATTACGTTGCGCCTTCTTCGCTCCTTTCCTTCTTTTTCGGTATCTTCAGCATCTAAATCTTCGTCAGCTTCAGGGTAGTAATGAAGAGCTGAAAGAAAATTTTATGTAAATTATTTATTGTTTTTTTTTCAGCATTAAAAAGAATTGCCACCTGCTGACATTACTATTGACCTAGACCTAGTACAGTTCCCATTAGTGTTGCCTTGCGCATATTTAGGTATAATTTGATCTACAGCAACAGTTAAGGCCGTTACACATTACAGCAATATATTGACAGCAATTATTTACAAATATAATGCTTGAACCCCCCCAAAAATCCTACCTGCAACCTTGGGATGACCCCCCCAAAGTGGCCTACTACAAGCTATCCCGGTACCTATTTAAATAAAATGGTATGTAGAATTTATACCCAAACTTTTCTCGTTGTGCAAGAGTTAAGGTGGCAGTAACCCTTTTAAAATCCGAAATTTCTTTTTTACATATTCAGTTACCAACGTTATTCTAGGACTATATATCCGTATATTTCCTATTATAACACTCTTGTCAAAGTTTTTGATAGCTATAACTATTATCTTTCACCAAAAATATTCAGCTACAACAATTCCTCTTTAAACTCAAAACGTCATGAATAATTAATGAAGTCTGCGAATATAGTTCCAGTGCTACCTGCTTGTAAAATTATACAGAATGAATGACGTAATTATTAAAGAGAAACGTTAATAACATCAAAGATGGCGCGTAACATAGAAATTTACGACGATATACATAGTACTGCATGCGCGAGCTCCAACTTCCTACAAAATTTTCGTTTTTCTTTAAAATTTTCAGACATGTTTGGTAAATCATACAGCTATAATAAGGTGTGCGGAAATATTTTTAGTCTGGATATTTTTCTTTCAACAGCGTTTGATGCAGCAGAGGATGCTACCCAATAATCTTTCAAAAAAAACAAAAGCCTATTGTCAGAAATATATGAATGAACAAAAAAATTCCGCACACCTTTTTAACATGGTTAACCCAAAGTTCATTTAAACTTCGTAAAAGTCGATTTTTTTCTTGTTTATTATACATTTTTAACTGGAAATTTCTGCTGACTCAGCAATTTAGATAATAAGTCAAAATCATTTTCATACGTAAGGACCATATTTTCAAGAAATAGTAAAGAAAATTTGTATACATAAAACATTGAGTAAATAATGCAGCTGTTTGGACTGCTAAAAAAGGGTTACTGCCACCTTAATACAAGCAAGAACCTCAGCACCGAGTACTTAGGTGATCGAGTCTTAAAAATAAAACGTTCTCACCCTCAAGCGTTGACGTTAAAAGAACCTACCTAGTATATAATCACCATACAGCTCCTCTGTATCACTCAAAAAAATAACATTTACATCTCTATCGCACTTGAATTCATTTGGATCATCGAGTAAAATATTAATAGGTTTGTCGTTATGTTTCGTCTCGTTTTTCCATCTACATGACGTATTGTCGGGAATTCTCCAAATATAATCGTAAACCTCTGGCGTCGGACGGACGTTTTTTCTCAAGTAAACGTTAAGTGACAAGGAGTAATTCAAAGGGCGTATCACCGCCCGAAAGCTTTCGTTTTTCATGGTAAGTTTTTGATACGCCCACTGTGTGTTGTCTTCTTTCACCGTCATCGTTAGATTCACTGGATTATCGTTTAACGCGTTATTCTTTAAGCTTAGAATGAGTGGTTGCGAGGATTCCTCTATGTCGACTTTGTCACCACCCATAGAATCGAACTCGATACTCGTCAGTTGCGATCTGACATCTTCAGCAGATTTGACGAAGGTGTAGAAATTCTTTTTGATGTTCCTAGCCTATAATACAAGTGAATTGAAATTACAGACAAGGATAATAAAGTGATTATATCAAGAAAAGTCACTGTTCAAACACCACGATCAGGGTAACTAAAATGAAAGTCTCGTAAGGCAGTATCGTAACAACTTTTGCGCAACGAACTCTCGTAACAATATTTGTAATCGCAACAATATTTATTAATGAAATCTCGTAATAGTATTTGCGTAACGATCCCTGGTAACAATATTTGTGATTAAACTCTTAAAACAATATTGATGTAATGACTTCTCGTAACAAAATTTGCGTCACGAATCCTCCAAATAATATTAGTGTAACGCATTTTCGTAACAATATTTGCGTAACGAACCCTCGTAACAATATTTGCGTAATGAATCCTGGTAACAATATTCTCGTAACAATATTTGCGTAACGAACCCTCGTAACAATATTTTCGTAACAAACGCTCATCACAATTGCGTAGCGAACCCTGGTAACAATATATCTGTAACGAATTCTCGTAACAGCTGTTGTAACAATATTCATGTAAGGATAACTCGTAAAATTATTCTTACCTTTACAGAAACAAAATTTGCGCGCTTAGTAACATCGTCATTAGATTCTGGAGCCAACATGCTTGCGTTAAACTGTACGCCCACTCCTTCCACGCTGACTTTCGTAGAACTATGTGTTGTCAAAACCTTTCCAAACGCTATGTTGATTGTGTCACTTGTAACCGTTTTCGCTGCGCTGCCCGGTAACACACGTCGACCAAGAATATCGAGTGCTTTATTGAAAACCTTGTTTGAGTCATTTATTTGTTTCATACTCTAAAATTTTATTTTTTAATATTTAAATATTATTACTCTAGCGGGTCCCACACCCACCCCAGTTTCCACTCACACGAAGTGGTCGAACTGCTAAACGCCGAAGTCCAATGGTTCTCTTTCTTCATCGGCTTAAACTTTATTCAAGAACAGCTGATGAAAACAGGGGACTTTTGTCATAAGATCATAATTTACAAGTGTAGGACATGTGGAAAAATGCACCAGTTCAGGAGATATTTAAACTTGTTGACGTTCTTAAAGGCCTGTCAAGGTGTGTAAAACTTTCGTCAAAATAATGTATAGGATAATATCTTTTGGGTAAACGGTTGGATGTAATAAAAATGTGTTTTTTTTATATATAAGTTTTGAGTTCATCTGCTTCGCTGCTTTCATAGTCAGAGAGTAATGGGCACCAAATGTCAGGAGTTCTTGAAATTTTTAGGGCAAAGTAAAACACAAGGTAATGTGTGCTTTTTACCATTAAAACAAGATTTTATTGGTCATAGGATGGAGTTCAAATCTTCTCAAAAAATCTTAAAAATTAAAAAGAAAAAGAAATACAAAATGGTTTATCCGATAGCTCTTCGGAAATTAAATACTTTTTAGCCAGGATGGCAGAATTTTATGTTGGCTGTTTCTTGGCCATTTTGCACCCTAGATGTGTTATTATGTAACTAAATATTGAGAATAATATCCCGAAGTAACTCTTCTACTTTTTTGAGAGCTTTCTAGTGATGCAATTTTTTTTAATATTAACAAATTTAATTTTTACATCTTCTTCAGGTTCCGCTTATGGGAAATTTGAAAAACAGCCTAAAATAAAAATAGCACATTTGTTCTTTCATGATGGCCAACCGGACGAAACTATTAGCTTGTACTGCAAAAAGATTATGTTTGAAAGAATTACTTTTCCCCTGTCATGCCCAACTTCAAAGTACCCATTTTCCTAAACATTTGTGGCCTTTATGTGTAGTTACTTAAATAGTTGAGAGTTCGGAGGCGATCTCGGAAATAGATGGTCAAATTATAGGATTGAAGATTTTAGAGGATTGAAGATTTTATAGGATAGAGAAGTTCTGGACATTGTTTTGTTCCTCCTGTTTTTTTTTTGAAGAAATTCAGGCTGATTATGTTCTTAGTATGTATATTTTATCCTCAACGTTTTTATGTAAAAACATATACCTTAAATTAACGACCCCTTCTTCTCAAATAAACGCCCTGGGTATTTATTCGAGGATTTACGGTAGTCTACGTTTTTCCACTGTTCGCCTTACGATCTAGTATGTCAGGGGTGAAGATTACATAACAAGACTAAAAGTACCAACCTGCTTTGCGATATCATTTTTGTTATTATTGACAGTCCGCATTGGTTCCAACTGGCTGTGATTTTTCGTCACATCAACTGACATGCCAGAAACTTCCAACACCTTTCCAGACATCTCAACCACATTCGCTAAGACTCCCTGTAGAAGTTCCGTACTGACATTGTCGTCTTCATCTAATATATCGATAAATTCTTGACTTCTGTTGTTTAGAATAGACTGGCTTTCACATGATATTTCAGTGGCGTATTCAGCAACGGAGGCCATGTTTCCAGCAAGAAGCAGCACATCCTCTGTCCGCTTTACTTTCACATCTTTTGTCGCTTTAAGCAATTCATCTCGTAACTAACAAAAAAGCATTTTATATCGCGTATCGCAGATTCCATAGAAAACGAAACATGATTTGCCTAATAAATCGAGGCAATATGTCCTCTACTAAACGAGAGAAGGCCAGTTATTAGAGAAAGCACTTAAAAGAAAAAAAAGTTATATTGATAATTCCCTAAAATGATCTATTATAATCACTTTTAAGAGAGTCATTTAATTAAACGGTACAGCATAAATAGCTTAACCAGTGGTGTATTCGACACTCCAAAAAAATCTATTTAACAGTTATTACACCAACAAAACCATAGTCAAATCCTTATGAAGGCGCTCTACATAGCGGACAGTGGTCTTCAATGTTTCTCTTGTCTGTTCTTTAAATAAAACAAACAGTTATATTGATCTGAGAATTCTCTTTTTCTACTAAGCTTAATTGGGTTACCTGGTTCTTCGTGGGGTAATGCGTTTCCTGTTAATTGAAGCAGAAGACCCTCTAAATACACCAATTCAACATAGCGCGAGACCGCGTTAATAAAAAGATTGGGACGAGTTTGGGGTAAACAAAACCGCTCTGGCAGTCACCTTGTGTTGTGAGTAAAGTAGTGACAGAAGTTGTTTGACTTTCTAGTCTTATTAAGATGGGTCCTGCTAATTGTGCTGTTGTTGGGTGTATGAATAACACAAGGAAATTGGAAAAGTGGAGGAAAAGTATTTGCACAGAGCATAATAGTCAACCTCAAACTAAAGGAACTTGTGCCTCCTGTCAACCACCACCATATCGCCTGTTTTGTTTTCCCAGTACCAATCGTTATTTAGCTAATCGTTTGGAATGGGTACGGAGAGTTAAGAGAGAAAAAGATGATAAATCTTCGTGGAGTCCACGTCCAAGTGACAGGGTTTGTAGTGAGCACTTTGTGGATGCAGAACCAACCTGCAGTAATTTTCTGTCAGATTGTTATGGTAGTCGAACGTCTGACAAGTACATTTGTGAGGATAGTGGGTTTTTTGATGCGCTGGAAAGAGATGATGAAATAATGGCAGACAGAGGGTTCCATAATAAACTAGGTTCTACTTTTAAGATTTTGTAGTTTAAGTATCCCACCAGGTGCTAGAATAAAGGCGCAAATGACCACTGAAGAATGCAAACGTACAAAAGATGTTGCAAATTTGCGGATTCATGTTTAAAGAGCAATTAATCGCATAAAAACGTTTCGCATTCTCAAGTATGTGTTACCAATCACCATGCTTCAACATGCTGATCATATTGTTCGAACCTGTGCTGCTCTTTGCAATTTAAAGCCGCGCCTCATACAAGCAAAATAATCTTTGTGAAGAAAAAAACGGCTTTTTTTAAAGCCACATATATATAAAAAACATTATTGGCAAACACAAAATGTTTTGTGATTTAAATTTTTTTAATTTTGTTTTTTTAAGTTTTACCTTACTTTCCTCAATAGACCTATTTCCATATCCATTTGGTTCCGCGAAATATGCATACTCAAAATGCAGAATAACATGAAAACGAGATTAGTTATGAGCAAAATTTTAGTTTGCAGCGAAGTAGTGCAGATATCGTTTGTTTACTTGCAATATTTGCAAAATTAATTTGTCATACAGATTGTTATTAACATTTGGTGATAATATGGGATAATAGCATGCATCACTGGGCCGTTCTAATGCTTTTGTTTATTATTTTTGGTGTTAAATGAGCTAGGTATTAGCTAGCTTTGAATATGATATGAGTAGCTAACTATTTGACTGACTGACTTGTTCCAAACAACCGTGAAATTTCAAGCTGTTTACCAAAATTGGGGATGTTGCTGGTATATATCCTGTGTCTCCACTTATTGAGTGTTCCTTGTTTTTTAAACAACATCTGTGAAAATAACATTAGCCAGGCTTACTGACTGTGGTTTTAAAATAGTAGTTGAGTTGACCTTGCCTTAAGTTGTTAATTTTTTTTTCATGTGAGGGTAGCTTGGGAAGTATTTATAACTCACATTTTACACATTTGTGATTTCAGAATTAGGATACTAATTTGACTTGGTGGGAAAAGTTGGACTCTAAACCTTTCTTGGAATGTTCTTGCTTATTTGTGTTAAATTTTAAGCCTCTACCATAGATTGAATTTGGTTAAAAAAATTATCAAAAATTTCAAAATATAAGGTTGACTAAAAGGATGATATCCTAATTCTTAAATTTCGTATTCAGAGAGTTACCATCTTGGTATTTTTTCAGGCAAATGAAATTGTCCAGTGATCGGTCAGAAACAAATTTTTCCTTGAGAGGATCACTTCACAAAATAATTAAAAAATTGTTGCTTAAAAAAACACAAAACATTTACTGACATACTGTCTAGAATTAAAGAAATTTCTTTAAAATTTTGTCCACAAAATGCTTGTCATATCGAACTTTAATAAGTGAAAACAATTAACTTTAATAAGTGGAAACAATGTGAAATTTTTTTGTGATGTCAAAAATTTTTGGTTTTGTATTTTCACAAATCGACACTTCATACAATTTCATCGAGATTATTTTCTGTAAATAAACAATTGGAATAATTCTGCAAGATTAATTTTCAAGATTTCAAAAAAGCAAGAAAACAAAATACATAAGGACCTGGTTTTTAAGAACATTGAGACTGAGATTTTGATAAATATTAAGCACGTTTACAGCTGAAACCCAGAAATTCTTATAAGAAAAAGTATATTATTTTATTTTCATTTTTTTTTCATAAAAACCTAAAAAAAATTAGGTGCCATTTTAAAAAAAGACTTTACTTTTTCTACATATGGGGATTTATGATAAGCTCTATGCTCTATCAATTCATATTACTTACAAACTGTAAGTATTAAGGTTAACCATCACAATGCTTGATACAAATGTACGATTATTGACAGTCAGTAAGAGAGGGAGTAGTGACAGAGGAAGTGTGACAGTCACATAATCACAACAGCCAATACTGAAAATATTAATTTTAATTATCAGTTTACGCAACAAATGTTGAAAAATGATTTGTTGGTAACTCATGCAGCTAAGCTATAGCTACAACCCTGGAAAAAATACTTGTGAAAATGCTATAAGAAAATCCAGCCATTGAAATCTCTTTACTGTGCCATCCCCTTTCCCCCGAAGTCAATGTTATTTTTCTTTAGGTTTCTGGAATACTTCTGTTAGCATCAGTCAAGCATATTCAATATTGATTTTGGGGGAATGGAGAGCTTAAAATGATATTTACAATATGTTTTTCCAGGGTTTTAGCTTAGCCGCTGGCTACTTTTTGGCTTAGCTACTAGCAAGCTAATTTTAATTTTTTGAACTGATCAGAAGTAATATGTGCCACTGAGCGTTAGTAAACTGTATATTGAGTTTTAGTTCTAAATTTACTTGGAAACAGTAAATAAAAATGTATTCACATCATTCTAAAAACGGGGCTAGGTTTAACGTGGCTAGGAGGTTTTAGAGGGTTAGCTAGCTAGCTAGCTAACATATACCAAAAGATACGCCCTTAAAATCTGCAATATTTTAATTTTTTTTGTCACACTACCACTACCAAAACCCTCTTTATAACTGTGTTAACTACGATTATGTGAAACTGCCAGTTAAAAGCTGTAAAAGTCAACATTTTGTTGATACATTCTTCAAACTTGCATGTAAACAACCAGTATCTCAAAATTTGCTCATAACTAATCTCGTTTTCATGTTATTCTGCATTTTGAGTATGTATATTTCGCGGAACCAAATGGATATGGAAATAGATCTATTTGTTTTCATCATATAAAATGATATATATTATGCATAACAAAACCTGTTTACTTACCTTCTTACTGGAACAGTCTCAACCAAATAATATTTTTTATAAATGTGTGGATATAAAAATAGCCTTTTTATTGTTTTTATTCCATATATACCATTTATTGTGAGAACGTGTGTTTCAGATAATGCACATAGAAAGATGACAATTTTTTTTTAAGATCGTTCCAAAACTCAGGATCAAACTGAACTTTCTCTACCAAAAAAACAGTAACTCCCATCTGCATTTGACACTGGGTAAAATACTGATGATTTTTGTTCAGAACTAACTTCCCTTCAACATATTTTAAATAGGGTAGATGAATTTTAGGATCATTTGGAGATGTGTAATTAATGGAGTATGAAATTTTACTTCTAAGCATGAGTTAGGACAACACGAACACGAAATAACTCTGTCTGGACTAGCACCTATGACTGGAAAAACTTTGTCTAAAAATAACCCACACTCAATGACTTCAACATTCTTATGACCTTCAGAATAATACTCATAAAATTTATTCACTGCATTAACTTCCATTAACTTCCAAATATTCCAATGCTGGAATATTTGGACTAAGGAACACAAGATCGGAAATCTTTTGAAACAACTGCCAAAAAATTTATGGTACATCCACCTTTCACAAACTTTTCCACTTTGGTTTTCACTTTATGAGCTCTGGATGCAGTTATGACACCTTTGCGAAAGGCATACCAGTTTTCATTACAACATTGACCTCGAGTAATAATTTCAATTTGCTCAATATGTGCAGACTTGTGGAGGGTCATTTATACGCTGTGATGGTCGACAATAAGCCTTTAAAAAACAATTACTTGAGGTTGGTTCAACTTCATGGTAAAATATTGGGCCAAGCCAACCATTACTAAAATAGCTATAAGCTTTTGAACTTTTGTAATCATTTAAATCTGAACTACCAAGCTCACTGGGGTTAAACATTAGGTAAATGAATATATCAGCATACAGTATGCATGGCCAAAACTTTATGCCATCATTCTCACAGAGCCAGCCAGAAGGAAGATACTTTGGGTCAGGAAGTACAACACCAGATTCACTGACTGTAAGCTTAGCCTGGTAATCTTTATGTAAAGCTATCTCTACCTCCTCTACTGTTTTGATGACTGGAACATTATTTTCGCTAGCTGCAAACACCCTAGCTACTAATTCGCATTTTCTCCCACTAACCTTCAGACCTCTCAACCTCAAATACCTCTTTAACTCGTCTACCTTCAACTTCTCTATCATTTCAAACTCCATACTTATCTAACAACACTAACTACGTTCTCAAAACAACTTTCTTTCCTTCTTCCTTCTTGTGCAACTAATTTCGGTTAGTTTTGTTTACCCCAAACTCGTCCCAGTCTTTTTATTAACGCGGTCTCGCGCTATGTTGAATTGGTGTATAGCGGACACCTCTAATTAACAGACAAAACGTTATTCCACCACGTGCCCTCTAATTAGAGGGTCTACTGTAATTAGACGAACTTTGGTGGGACTGAGGATTATGTTTCAAAATAGCGAATGTTCGAAGTCGAAGATGCAGCATTCGGGTTATATGCTGATAACAATCTTGACTAACCCTGTAGATTTGAGTTAAGGAAAATAGTTACCTTCATAGAATTGACCACATTACGGTGATGGCGAGCTTGATCAGATGCACTCAAATTTTTCTCAACATCCTGTTTCAAATTGTTGGAATTATGATTTACCAGTGACGTGTACATAGTGAGGATATTTGACAGAAGAGTGACATCTCCACTCTTTGCATATATCTGTAACGCTGAGTCATTCGCTTTAACTAATTCAGTTAAGTTCAAGACGTAACCAGAGATGTCAGGGATGGTGAATACCTGGAATTATAAGGTTGATTTGTTTACGAACGAATAAAGAAAAGAATGTCGGACGGACGGACGGACGAATTTACACGGAAAAACGTAACGAACGGACGAGTTTACACGAACAAACGTAACGAACGGAAGAATTTACACGAACAAACGTAACGAACGGAAGAATTTACACGAACAAACGTAACGAACGGACGAATTAACACGAACAAACGTAACGAACGGACGAATTTACACGAACAAACGGACGAATTTACACGGACGGACGGACGGGCAAACACATACCTTAATGGTGACGTTGCGGACTGTTGTAGCTTTGTATTTATCAGCCACCTCCATAAAGATGGTAAGATCGTATCCATTGTCTGCGTCGCCAAGAGGTGGGAATATGTCGTATGTATTGAGAAAGCCATGGTAAAACATGGTAGTTTTTCCTTTATTTTTCGCATAAAATGTGTACCTGAGCGGCTTGTGAGCATCATTCCAATTGTCACAACTAATTTTAAACGGATCAATGGTCACATCTCCGTTTGTAATATTTGTGTTACATACACCTGTAATACAAAAACAAACATAACAATATCTATGATTAGGTTACCAGCTTAATTTCGGGAGACACCTTTACTTGGAGAACAGCAGTAAATAAAGACCTGAAAATCCGATAGAAAAAATAAATGCAATTATTACTTGCAATAATAATCATATATATATATAATAATCATATATATAATAATCATATATATAATAATCATATATATAATAATTATATATATAATAATTATATATATATGATAATCAATAAACATATCGACGAACAAGACTATGTACAATTTCATAAGATTCATCAAAACTTCTGCATGTTTCAAAAAAAAATCCGGGAGCAATTACGAGATAATCCCAGGAGATTGTAGGATAATGCCGAAAAATTACGACTGCGAAGTTAGGTCACAAAACTGAATGATATATAGGAAGGAAAGTAACCGATTGAAAGAGGTCCAAGTCATATTTCTCTCGAATTAAGTGTACGACAAAAATGGCTATACAAAATATATACCACTTCTATGCATGTGGAACCTTTGAATATATCGACGGGTTTTTAATTCGCTGAGTCTATATTTAAATATTTGTTTTAATTTTAATTTTTTTTGTTATAAAGTATGTGATATCCTACATAAAATAAAATTAAAGTAAATGTCCTAAATACCTTAAGAAAATTAATTTTTGCGGAAAGTAATTTTCGCGGGAATTTTTTTAAAAATAAAGTTTGATTTTTGCGAGAACTAATTTCCACGAACTTAGCACGTCCTAATATTTCGCAAGAATTGAATTTTATGAATTCTGCGAAAAACAGATTTTGTTTCTCAATTTATACCGTTTTTCAATGGCTTTTATGCAGGAGACATGAAATAAATTTTTCTTAAGTTGAAATTTACGTCATGTACTATATATATGCAGTTTTAGGTAGAACAGAAGAAAATAATTAGTGTAAATAATTTTCGCTAAAACTGATATTAGCGAAATTGACAAAAACTCGCGAAATTCGCGAAAATTATAAGCTGCGAGAAGTAATTCCCTAAGGCACGAAATTTAATATAAATATATGTATAAACTATAACAAAATTGTTTCACTTATTACAAAACTCTGACGAATGGGACTGGCAAAACGGTCCCACTCCACTAGATTCCCCCCTAACCTAAGAAATTACTAAGGACTGTTAAAGATAACTAAAAAACCCGGCTGATACAGTTCCACATATAAAAATTTTTGCAATCGTTTATCGAGAGTCAACTATATTTCAACCTATCAAACTGTTTTTAAAAAATCATTCTTATCTACGCAGTACTAAGGTGGAAATTTACACCAACCAAATAAAACTTAAAGCTTACTAAAAAACATTACAGGATAAAAACTTGGCCCCTACTAAATAACTGTATTATTGTCTTCGCGAGACCTTATTCAATTTGTTGCTCAAACGCATAAATATTTTTATTGTCCCAAACAAATTTGAAACTCTCTTCGTATTGGTGAGAGCAATATGATACACACGAAAAAAGTTTATTACGGAAACACAATACTCACCTTCTTCAGGCGGTGTGTTCACAAAAAATGACATGGTCGATTCACCATACACAAAAGGAGTGCGATATCCTCGAAAGCTAATTTTATACCATCGATTCTTTTCATACACTCTCGCCTTCGCTCCGTAATACAGTGAGTTATTAAGAGGAAGAGAGCTGATCTCATTCAGTTTGTGAGTTGGAACATCGTCGCATGTTAACTCGTCACCATACCCTGCCTTATTGCACAAATACAGCAACCATTGAAACTCCATTCCGCCGTCACATTCACTGGCACGTGTACAACCTCCAGATAACATATGTTCTTCGTTATAGTTTATCATTTGATGGCAGTTGCTCGAACATCTAAAATATTTTTTGACTTTTCACAAACTCAGAAAGTTCGGCACACATTACGGAGGACTACGAAATGATATGTTAATTTAGTGACTTACACGAAAGTCGATTAAGGCGGCGGTAGAGTTTGTTATTGCTGTAAATTTCAGTTATTTTAACACACAGATGGAGAGTTATGTGCACGCAAGGAGAGCCTCATGAATTGGTCTCGCAAATGCTTAATTGAACACAAAAACCCAACAAAATTATGCCATATCTGTCGACTATTACAAGCGACCGACGAAGCTGTACTGCAGCATGTTATGTTGTTATGATATAACAAAAAGCTACAACTACAACGACTTCGGGCGAGGTGGTACGCTTTAAAGTTTGTCAAAAAAAATCATATTATGTCTCTCTGATGAAACGATATAGGATCTTAGTTAAAATGTGCTAATTATTGCTTTCAGTGAGACCAATTTTATGAAAGTTCAAGGCCTTCGCGGGTGCTGACATGGATTATTCTGTAAACGAGACATGTTAGAAAGTGCGACATTTTTAAACACTGCATACACAGCTCCAAGGAAAAGCGCTGACTTCGCAGAAACAGCTAAATAAAACTAGGAGTTTCAAACCTTATTGAAAGTGAAGGCGGTCCACCAAGCGTCACCGTCAAACGCTGTGTAACATTCGATATTCTTTCAATTTCTCCACCTTTCCAGACAACCAAAGTTATTTCCACCCTAAATTATTAAAATATTAAAAACTTTAAACATGTGAAAGATGCCACAAAAAACAGATTAAAAATACAAGCCTGTTTTTGTCAACTAAAGCCATTTGTGGAAGCGCTGACTATTTTACAAACAGCAGTTTTAATTTAATACGATTTCCTTTTCAACCTTTTTTAGGTTTGTTAATCGCAGACCTTTACACATCTGTGCAGGCTGTGTTTATTAAAACAAGGGACAATTCTAGTATTGGGCATACAGAATTAAATAAGATAAAAATCATTTCTTCTTCTGCCTCACTGTTTTTGGCTCACAGTTAGCAATTATAATAGATACAAATTCAGTTCATTTTAAGCAAACAAAAATGTCTTTCTTTGGCTGTTTCGTTCGTTTGTATTTTATTCGCATACTTACATTTTGTTGATAATCATATCAATTGATTTAAGCACAACCTTTGAATCTGTTGTTTTAGCCTCCAATCGGCCTGGACCAGTTCCATAGCAACCACCTTTACTAACAAACTAAGTGAAAAAAAATAATATTCTAATTTTCGACGGTTTGAATTATAGGCTTGGCTTACACTGCAAATTCCGTCGTGTTTTTGAATAGTTTAGTTGTTTCTTTGACACTTCAAGAAAAACTAAATGGGGTATGTTGTCTTTACAAATGTTGTCGAGGTTTTAATTTATTAAATTCACACAAAACTTACTGAAGGACTGTTCGGGTTTAACAAAAAAGGGTAGGTGTATCCTAGACTAGTGATATTTTCGCGTGTGAGAACAAAGGGCGGATCATCCAGAGTACGACACAGGAAATAGAATTCCATTCCAGCTTTGCTTTTCGTGTCCGGATCCATCGATCTTGATGCATCGATAAAATACTATAAACAAAGCAGCCAGTTAAAACATGAACAATATTCCTGTAGATCTTATTCCCTGACTAACCTTTAAAAATTGACTAAACAAATTTTTAGCTATGAATTATGTTTGTCAAAACAAATTTTAAAATTTGGATTGGTTTGTTCCTTAAACCATAACCTTTACCTGTATATATTTCATTTGATGAAGGTTTTTTGATTTTTGATTTGATTTGTAAACAAAAAAATAACTGAAAATTAAAAAGTCACTCACATCAAACTTGTAACTACGCTGCACCTCTTCTCCGCCATCTATGACAGCCAACAGACGTGTTGCAATAACATTCACATATCCACAAGCTTTCTTATAAAACACTGGATCAATCACCATTTCAACATGAACACATATTCTATACATGCCATATGGCAGCGCGTTAGGTGATAAATGCAGAGTAGTGACTTCACTTGTAGTCAGTAGAGATGAGGAGAATTCTTCATCGAAATAATACCCAGTGTGTATAATCCACTGAGACTTTGATATCTTTGAGATGCAGTTGATTTGTTTTTGGGATTCGATGAAATAACTTTGTGATCGTAATAAATGAACTGGATATAGCTCTGATATCCCTGCTCCTATAGTACAAAAATACATACTAAAATAAATGTAAAAATCTAAGAGTTATACCTTGGAAGCACAAACTTCAGCAAGTACAAATAATGTCTTTTTCACTCCATCTTGACAATGAGATTAAAAGCGTATATAAACCACGACTTTTTGCATGGTCCATCAGAAAGAGCAGTTGAATAAGGTTTGGAGTGGTATAAACCATTCTACATATATTCCTTCCTCAGACACGAAATCAAAATACAGCCTGTATTACCAACAGCATGACAAAACTTACCAAAAATTTGCACCTCAGGACTCTCACACTGAGTATCTCTTATATCAACCTGCAATGTCACAATTTCTTCATGCACGTAATTGACAGCAACAAATTTGACATCATATATCTTTACTTTGGAGAAGGTGTGGTTCAACAGAATTTCGTGGATTCCTCTGGTTGCTGATAATGACTCCACGGATCTCCAATTGATAGAATGGTCGCTTGAGACTTTGCCTGTGCATCTAGCTTTAACAACATCAAGAGTTTCAGCTATGCTATACAATCCATATTGTGTCGTGTCCATTGGGTCATTAAAATCTAAGAATATGCAGCTTTCTTTCCCCATGTCTGTAATATTAAGCTGGAAAACGGATGCAGTTTGATATTGCTGAGCAGAATTTATATGATACGACACATTCATACCATGCGCCATGCAAAATGACTGCTCACTAACAGCAGTGAATGTAACAGAGCTTGATACTGCAACAGAAACGCTGTAGCAACCCTCCTTCGTGGAATTGAGAAACAAGAACGATTCATTGGTTGATTGTGCACGAATCGTTGAGCTTTGGTGTTCTGTAATTATCCAATTGTAATTATACACAACACCAGATAGAGGTGTTAAATTGGTTTCTATCAACACAGGGAAGAGATTATCAAACATGGATGAATAAGTATAAAACTTCTTCATAGACTTCGAGGTCGCCTCCATTAGAGAAAGAGATCTACTAATCATCATTAACGATTGTGAATTTATAAAAAACAATCTCAAATCGTACTGGACACCTGGTGAAAATTTCTCTGCTGGAATTTGCAAATGACTAGCATCTGATGAACACATGCCATGGGAAACCACATTACTACCTTCATACAAGACAGCATATACATTGGTGGTGCTGTTGTTATGGCTAGTGTAGTTAACTAGAACGTTTCCATTGACCATCGTAGTGCTGATATTTGATACCTCGATAGGGCTGGTCTCATTTATTGATGGCAAAATTGTTGCGCTGTCTTCACTGCAGTGGAAACTAACAGATTCATTATTGTTTTGAAAAGATACAGAGAAATAAACTTCAGATTCCAAGCAACTTGTAATATTACTTGGCGAACAATTAGCAGAAAACATTTCATCGCCATTCGAAAGATCGACATGACATGGTACATCTCTTGTCATTCTCAACGCAAAATAACAAATGCTTTTTCCAACTTGACAGTTATAACAGCTTGTTGCCCTAGAAAATCGAATTTTAAGATTACTTAGGAACATAAAAAAAGTCTTTTTGTTTATAAGCTTTTGCTAAAAAAAGCCAAAAATATAAATTATTATTATTATGGATATTTATACAAGATATAGCCACTTCAGTGTCGGAAACACTGTTATCAACGTGTGTCCTGTATTTTGAATGTATGCATTAGGTATACACCGGCATTGCCTACCCAATTTCCCTCACATTGCATGGGTTGACCCGTAGCTGTGGTGAAGACACTTGCTAAACATACTCGCGCTGTGGACCGAAACACGGACCTTGTAATTACAAAGCGAACTTCGTAACCACAAGGCCACACGCCACCATTCAATTTGCCATTGATTTTTGAAAGAAGAAAAATCGTTCGGAAATTTAGCCTGGATTTACTTTAGTAAATTATCAATTACCTCAAGCTAGTTATGGAGTAAATTAGGCGAATGGCCAATTACTTATTTCCAACTTAAAGTACCAGAATCGCAAAATATAGAAACTTACTTCAATATCCTGCGAAGTAAAATTACAAGCACCAACTTCTTTCTCTGGGGTTGTTGTTGTTGTTGTGGTTGCTGTTGTTGTTGCTGGTGTTGTGTTTGTTGTTGTTGGCGTTGTTGTTGCGTTTCCGACCCCAACATTTCCGCCCCCAGTGTTGACGTTGTTTCCATCTGTAGTTATCTCAGGCAGTCCTGAAAAATTTATCGCATAAAAAAGCATGAGTTTCTCATATCAGATAGAGAATTCACCAAAAAAACGGACCTGAGCATGCACAGCTTCGTTCGTTTAAATTTTGCGTAAAAAAATTCTCTCCGTTAAAAACTCTGTGGCGAAATATTTCGCTGTAAACCTTAAACTAATCAGAAGGAAATCGTTGGTCACCTCCTTTTAGATATTTTTTCCGCCAAAAGTTTCATTAAGTCGTCCTGCCTTAAAACCAGAAATAATTTGTGTTCCTTTTTAACTAGGATGAAGAGTATGTAAATGGAACAAGAGTTTAAATTCTTGTTTTTCTGTTCTTAGACAAGACCCATTTTACACCAGGTTAGAACATACCTAATGCTGATCAATGTTGTTCTTTTTTTCACTACAAATTAAACGACCATTCAGCAATGTATATGAACACACAAAAACTTTAACCTTTCCTACACAAAAAACATTTTGTTCGATATAAACTCCTGCGTACTTTTCTTTCTAATATCTTGTTACATGTATTTAAAGTGTGGCCACGCCGGTGATTAAGCTTCAACTCTCCAAGATAAATATCCATCAATTTAAGGCTGGGTGCGTGTTTTTTATTTGTATTCACAGTTTTATAGTACCATTTTAATAATAGCTGTACAAACAGAAAGAGGCCATTCAATTTTTCATTTTTTTATTTCTTTGACTGTACTTTCCAAGACTTGCATTTGTAGAAATGCTTTTACAAAAACAAAATTTTTTGGAATTTTAAAAAATAAATGACTAAATTCCATGAGTTTTTTATGTACTTGTGATATTTCTCGACTTTTCCAGTTTTCCAGGTTGTTGGCCCCTGTAAAACTAGTTAGCATGGCTCCATAAAAAGCTCTGTTAAAACAAACGGGAAACCAATCAAACCATCTAATTTGTTCATACTTTTTCCGTTTTTTTGTATCAGTCATAAATCAAGAATGTAAAACGCACACAACAACACAACCTGTGAGATAATGATATTAATCATATATCATTGATCAACGGTCACCTATCAACGGTCACCTATCAACGGTCACCTATCAACGGTCACCTATCAACGGTCACCTATTAACGGTCACCTATCAACGGTCACCTATCAACGGTCACCTATCAAGAAATTTTAACGCGCGAACGTTAGGATACAAAAAACAAACAGTCAAACTGACCAGCAAAAAGACCTAAATGGGATTTAGGCAACAAAAAACAAGTGCTTTTCTAGAGTATGTTAAGCTGTTTTTAACGCAGGGCTCCGAGCGTATAACTACAAAAATTTACATAATATAATTGTTGCCTTACTGAGACAAAGTACATTAAATGCCAAAAAACATTTTTATGCCAATATCAGCATTTCTGTGTGAAAGTTTATCAAAATGAATTTATTTAACAGAGGAAAGAAAGCTGTTTTAAAAAATAATTTTGTTTTCAAGTTGAGGTTTAGCCATTAAGGAAACAATACACGTTAAGAATAGTAAAAAGGTTAAATTTTGCTGGGTCAGCACATTTGGCAACAAGTACGGGCATGTAAATAAATGTTTTGGTTATTTTGGCATTAAAATGGTGTTTACACAAGGATCAAATTCCTTGTTAAGGGGCTAAGTGGAGACACTTATGGAATCAAATGTATTTGCTTATCGTCACATTTTTCAAGATAAATGAAACAGTTGAACGTTGGAAAAGAAAAGCTGACATCAGCAGATTGCTTTAAAGATCAACTTGTGTGTATTTCGAAAAAAAAGTGTTACATGGTAGAAGAGAATAAAAATGTTGAGCAGTAAGAAGATTGTGAGGACCAAAACAAAAAATAGTGGGACGAAAATCTTGATCAAGTTTATTAAAAGAGGAATCCCTTGCTGACTGTGTCAGGAAATATTTTTGTCTTTACAACTGTCACATGTTTCCTGATCACCGCACCAATAACAAGCAAGAATTGCCAAATCTGTTTAAACTGCAAGAAATACTTTCCATTGATCTCACAAATCCCTGCGGTTCCATTGATCTCACAAATCTCTTGGGTTCCATTGATCTCACAAATTTCCTGGGTTCCATTGATCTCGCACATCCCCTGGGGTTGCATTGATCTCACAAATCTCTTGGGGTTCCATTGATCTCACAAATTTCCTGGGTTCCATTGATCTCGCAAATCCCCTGGGGTTGCATTGATCTCACAAATCACCTGGGGTTTCATTGATCTTACATACTTCCTGGGTTCCATTGATCTCACAAATCCCCTGGGGTTTCATTGATCTTGCAAATCCACTGGGGAAGCACTTAATAATTGCTTTGTTTACTACTCCACAACTGATTTTTCGCTGGATGGTAGGTATCGTCAACATGTGTCGTTTCTAAAATTTGTGTCTTTCTTCTGGATGATAGATCCAAAAACCCCAGGTGAGGCATCCAGCTGTTTGGGTGGACCATACGATCATTGGGAAAAACTAAAGTAAAAAATAGAAAAAATAAAATATGAAAAGTGTATATAACGGATCTAAAATCAACAAAACTAAAAAGGAAATATCTGTAAGCCATACTTACTTGAAATAGTACTCCTTATTTGAAATCCTCATCTGATTTGTTAGTCTTGTCACACCATATCCCTCTCTTCCCGATAAAATTGTTGGGCCCAATACTTTTTGGTTTTATTTGTTATTAAAGTTGTAGCAAGAAAACGAATAGCTAAGTTTGTCATAGCTGTCCGTGGTGATAAGTTGATTAGATATAAATCTCATAAATTAATTCTATAAAAAGGCCTGTCGCTTTTAGTGGACACTCAGCTTAAAAGAATCTGTATGCATAAATCAAATACCTACCATCGAAGGAAAAGCTATATAATTTTGATCCAACATCATTACCCAAAAAGATCGAAAGGTCAAAGACACCTGTAAAAAAGAGATTAGAATTACAGGTAGAAAAAATGAAACCATCCCTTACAACCGTAGCAACAAAAATATCTTTTTTATATCACCATATGGTCTTGAGAGGCTCCTTCTCTCATTTCTAAATACTTTCGATTATCATGAATTAAAGTTTAATATGCTTTGGTAAATAACAGTACAAATAAATAAAATCTCTGTGTTTCACACTTGCAATGATGTTTGACTATGCGAGACACATCGAGACACATAATGGAGGCGTTCTTTCAAAAGAAAGCGCTGCATTAGCATATTTGATGGTGTGCATGTGTAAATCTTATTCACATAGCGAACAAAAGAATTTAGAAAAAATTGTTTTCTTTTTATCTTTTTTCTATTTAAAAAATATATTTATATATAAGATAAGTAATCTACGAATATTGAAAAATGACCAAAAATAGTGATTTGGGTGTTTCAATTCCCATTACTTTCGTTTTTAAAAACTTTCACTTTCACTTTCAACACACTTTTTAATTAGATGTCTGTCAATGACAGAATCAATCTTATATACATCATTAGAAGAAAAAACATACCTTTAACCAAATCATAACTTGTTGATACTTCAATGAGTGCAACAAACAAATCACTCGTAGCGTTCAAGTTAGTTCCAACTGTGACATTATCCAACATGAGGAAACTTAGCTCAGTTAACATTATATCAAAGTTCTGGCCAGCAGTTACACCGATAGGAAATTGATATTCCTGAAACAACAAAAAGAAAACACATTGGATTTAGTGGATGCAATAATTTAGGGGCTCGAAGTGTGTGATTTTTCAGGGCGTATTCTAAAATAGGGAAGTGTTATTACATATGTGTTTGTGTGTATACATATAAAATAATAACTGGAAAATAAAAACTACTTAGTTGATAGCCTTTAAGTCGAAATATTATAAATTTTTTAAATTCAATTAAACTACACTTTAGTAGCTTGACAATAAAATTGTTCTTCCTAGTAGTGTGTCTAATAAACGTGAATATTACTCACCCCGACAGTTGATGAAAGCGGTAGAGACAGTCCCCAACCACCTGTAATCTCACCAATGTCAGGCGGGGGTGGAGGTGCTAAATATGAATACATGGACTTTATTCAGAACAATTTTTACGCATTAGAATTTAAATGTAATTTCGCCATTGTTAAATTATGTGCAGGCAAGAATACAAGTTCCTCGAATTACATGTTTTGCTTTGCTTTTGTTTTAATATTGGAATGTGATGTTTTAAAATCATATTTAGCATCATTGAATCAGTATGTGTATAAATGTTTCAACCTAATACAATATAGAAAATGTAAAGAACATTAAAGATAATGTAATTATTTAAGGGCAAAGCAAAAATAACTCAGCTCTTTTCCCCGGGTAATGTTTACAATGTTTTCATTCAAGAATGCGGGTTATCCACGGTTTTGATGGCATTGTTGTTCTGCCCAAAGCCTTCTTAAATTTCGACTTATAATAATAACTAACAAACCTCGTTTTCATGCAGAGATCAATTAGTAAAAAATTAAAACCTGTTGTAGCAGATTTGTTTGCAGCACGAATGTGAAAATTTCAATTCTAAGTGAGGATTTTATTTGTTTTTAAAACAAGTTGGGAAAAGCTGCGGAACGTCCAAGAAAATTAATACAAGTAAGGTTTGTGTATAATTTTGTATTATCACACATCGTCAAGTATTGACATTTCAAGTGGCTAAGCAACAGGGTCATGTGACAACTGTTTTATATCATAGCAACGACGCCATCATGTATCACGAAAATCTGTTTTCTGTAACAAGTAAGTAAAAATGTTATTGTAAAAAAATTCAAGTTTACATTACGAGACGATTGCTCCCGAAACAAAAGTAATGTCCCTATATGCAGTTACAGCTTATAAAGCGCATATAAAAACTAAACTTCAAATTTTGTACCAAGTGTTTCTTTATGCTGTTTTCATACTTAATGCCATAACTCAGTACCTCTGACTTGTCACAATTTAGTTTGGAAATGGACAGCTCAATGATGATGTTATATTACGTCTGTTATTATTTTCGCAAGCTATAACGCTTATACCTAGTAGCTGATCAATCAAAAATTTTGTCAAATCAAAAATAAAGCTGTTCCTGTCTGCAATTAATGTGTTGACATAGTCATAAGAAAAAAAATAGTCTGGGTAATCGGCCATTCCGGGCTGTAATGAAAAGGTGCTTTAAAAAACTGGGTTGGCTGGTATTATAAGAGCACCAATTTTGTAAAAATGCTCACGAAAGGGAGGATTTGCCACTCGTTAACAGATCTTGGAGAAAATTTATAGTGTTAATTTATAAAACATGACGCTTTTGAAGTATAAATAACAACAATTGTCGATGAACCTTTTAAAGAAAAATTAAAAGCTCTAAATTGTAGTTAGCTAGCTAATTTTACTCAGAAGTTTTAGCTTTCCTATTTTATTTCCTACAGAGCTAGAGAATTACAAGATCAGCTTCTGACTGAAATCGTGATGTATTGTTTCAGCTCATTTTTTAAAAAAATTCAAACTGAATCCTGTAGCATATAGCTAGCTAGCTATACATAGATAATATTAATACGTTGTTTTTTGATGCCAAAACTAACTCTTGTATTTATATCTGCTTTCTTAAAAGATATAGCGACCGGTTTTAGCAGAAAGTCGAATCAAAATATCTTTGTTTGATTAGCATCAATTTAGCCTTGTAAATTTTAAAATGTTCCCAATCAAGTTGTTGACAGTATAGCTAGCTAGTTATATGCAACTCTTTTATCTTTATCTTTGCAGCTGAGGGTGCAAATAATATTTGCATAGTTAATTTTGAAAATTATTCTTTCCAAAAAACGTTGCTGGAAAGTCAATTTTTTTTTATGTATTTTGAAAATAATTTGGTTAAGTCAAAGAAAATGTTCTTTTTCGATGTCATGTAACGACGTCATAAAAACAGCTATTCTTTAGTTACAAAATTTAAAAAAAAACATTATTATGGCATTTCTGATGAGGAAGTTCTCCCAATCTTATAGGTAATCAATAGTCATATGGAACTGACCAAAAGACCGTGTGCATGATATGTATATTGTGCTGGTGATGGAAAGCAGTAAATTTTGCAGGTATTCATGTTTTTGGATAATCAATAAAAGTCAATCAATATCCGGCAAAATCAATCAATATCCTGCGAAACTAAGTTAATTTCATAAAAAAAGAGCCTGGAAAGTTTAGAATTTATTTTTTAAGAAATCATGATTGATTCTTACGAACAGTAATAGCAAATTTTGACATTTTTTGGCATCAGTAATTTTAGACCTGATAAACTTTATCAATGCATAGATATTATAAAGGTGAATTGATTAACATAAAATGTTTTGCCAAAATGACACTCGTTTGCTCGTCCCAGGCCTTTTAAATTTTTTCCAATAACCCAATAACTCAAGATCTGCAATTTGGTTTGCAATAAAATTTTCTGGGTAAGCCTATATGTTTACTCACCAAAATTTGATTGCAAACCAGCGTGCAGACTATGTCTTTTTTGCAAAAATACATTATTTAGCTAGCTATGGTAATGTCTGATGTGATATGTGAATCCCTAAATCAGTCCTCTAACAATGTACAAAAAAACTTTTACCTAGCTACATGCCAAAATAAATCTTTTTTTTAAATATATATATAAGTGGCTACTAAAAATAGCCTTTTTTGCTTCCTAGCTTAAATTTGTTGCACATAGAAATATTTTGAAATTATGTGCCCTTTTTGACAAAAATAATCATAAATATAGGTAAGAAATAAAATGTTTCTGCCGCAAAAAGCACTGAATGTGTAAACTTCTTGCAGCAAGTCTCCCTCCGTTTTTATTTGGTGCCCTTTAAAAGTAGGCTGGGTATTAAAAAATCTAGGAACCCGAGTTATTTGACAGGAGCAGAGCGCTATGTCACGAGTTTCCAGACTATTCTTTTTCTTGACACTATGGTGTTGAATTTGCCTTAATTATTATTAATGCCGACTTCAGAGTGTATATTTTCACGGAGCTTGCTAAATTTCCAAAAAAGATTCTTATTTCTTTCTTGTGAGGGGACACATTTCTTACACTGGAATTTGAGCTGATGATTCTACAAGAAGTCAACTAGCCTGGTCAGCCTGATTTTTTTTTCTTTTCAAAGGTGTCCGAACGTCAGGGCTGGCCGGGCTGGGAAGTTAACTTGGTATTGTTCTACTTTGGGTTTACACTTCACATAATACGCCAACATAATTCAGTTTAAAGTAAGGTACATATATTTTGCTAGTAATCCTGACAGTTTGGCTTGAATTTATTTGCTAGATCATTCCACCTAGAGATGACACACGCATTCCAAGTAAAAGGCTCAGCTCCCTAGATGTATTACTTATGTTGTTTGTAATGTTTAATTGTTTAACCTACGCTATAAATATATTAGGAAGGTAATAAAGTGATTCTAATTATATATGATTTTTACATGGTATTGAACAAAAAGTAATTAAAAATTGTACAATTTTTTAGACAACTGAGAATAAAAAAAAAGAATTTTGTTAAAAAAATTTGAAAGTTTTCACAACGTTGGTAGCTTATATTCTGGATTTGGACAACAAAATGGACAACTATATATGTTCTGGAAAAGACACAAAATGTACATAAAAAACAAGAATTCATCACTTCAGATTTTCAGATGACTAGAAATGGCAAAATGATAAATTTGCAAACTTTTTACTAATAAAAGATTAAAAAATAAAATTTTAAGATAGTTACATAAACAAACAACTTACGTGGAGCTGGTTGAAAAAAGTAGTTATATGAGGTAGATAAGCCACCATTACCAGCATAGATTTTCAAAATTCCAGGGTCTAAAAAAGCAAAGCAAAAATTCATTGACTACACTTGAAGTAACTCCGGAGTGGGCACAGATTTGAAACTTCGTAATTTTTGGAAATTTTAGAAAAATTTAGGATTTTTTCAAATCAAAATTAAAAAAAAACACAATATTTTAGGAGATTTTGCTAAAATTTTAGGAGGAAATGATGTTACTAATAATCAATCTTTTTTTGTTTAAATGTGATATAAGTTCTTTATTTTCGAATTGCAGTGAATAATAATTTATCTGTTCTGTTGCAAGACAAACATACTCCTCAGTTTTCTCCTCACATGACATGTAATGACAAAAATATCACTAGGTAAAAGATGTAGCACAGATTGTTAAGGCGTTTTCGACAAGTCCCATTTATTAATACAAATTTTCAGTGGCTTCTACTCACCGTTATCACGTACAAATGATTTTTAAAAAGAATTTATATAAAAAATACATATCATAAATAAATTGGACTTGTCAAAAACGCCTTGTTCTTAAAAAGTTACTAGTTGAAAAAAATAATGGATGTTATCATAAAACTATTATAGGAGGAATCAATATTTTGAGTCAAATTTTAGGTTATTTAGGTGATTCTGGGATCTCCATTTCTTTAGGTTATTTAGGAGATGTTACGAGGTGTGGACACCCTGAACTTATCCAAAACAATTCCAGTTTACTTCACTCTATGACCCCAAAAGCGATACAGACGGATTTGCACAATTGCCCTGTTGTATTTTAATATATTGACATCACTTCAAAATATTCATTAATATTTAGTGTTTTCAATATGTTATATATAATCTAGATTTGTATTCATGCAACTAAAGAGACGTTGTACTCAAAGCATGTGTGGCGGCTTTTAATCTAATCTTGATTACCATCAATCATAAACTGCAAGTTACAAAGTTTCGGTGTATCTTGTTTGGAAGTCAACCAGCTATATATATATACAAGTAAGTTACTTTAGGAAGTTACTGCCAGCTTAAAAGTTTTGAAATACCTTTTTCGGTAGTCAACCAGCTATATATACAAGTAAGTTACTTTAGGGAGTTACTGCCAGCTTGAAAGTTTCGAAATATCTTTTTCGGTAGTCAACCAGCTATATATATACAAGTAAGTTACTTTCAGAAGTTACTGCCAGCTTGAAAATTTCAAAATATCTTGTTCGGTAGTCAACCAGCTATATATATACAAGTAAGTTACTTTAAGAAGTTACTGCCAGCTTAAAAGTTTCGAAATATCTTGTTTGGTAGTCAACCAGCCATATATACAAGTAAGTTACTTTAGAAAGTTACTGCCAGTTACTGCCAAATATCTTTTTCGGTAGTCAATCAGCTATATATACAAGTAGTAAGTATTTATTTTCCTTCTCAAAAGAGATAACCGGATTTGTGCTTAGCCCACCTTTTTGCAGCACTTTGTTTTTTGTAAATAGTCATATATAGACATTTTTACAAAATGCAGTTCCCGTAGAGTTGTTGGTGTTTTGTATAATGTGCATTGTCTATAATAATTTTTTATAACAGATGCTTAATTTCAAAGATGATTTACAGTCTTTTTTATAATAGACCTACACACTTTGCAGTTGTTAATGTTTACAACAGACTTAGGATTAAGGCTCTTAGGTTATTTGGTTATATCTGAAACTCCAAACGGTAATAATTCTTGCTGACATAAGCATAGCCCATGCTCTCAATTTCCTATGACTAGCACATTTCCAATGTACGTCAACCACTCCACAAATCTACCAAAATAGAACTTTTACAGCCTTTTAGCTGCAGAGCATTCGTCAAGTGAAGCTGTTTGGCCATCTTGAGAGATGACAAAGAAATTCGAAGTTATAAACAAGATTGTACTGAAGTAATTTGTGAACATTTCTCAAAAAAAAAACAGCCAGAGTATTTTGTAACTTCATATAATCGCACATATTCCTAGCAAATCTAGAAAAATCTAGCAAAACGTTAAATTCATTTAAAATACAATAATGACACGTTGCCTCCCAAGAATAAGGTTTAGTGGAAAAAGAAATAGGAAAAGCTAGTACTCACCATTAATTTCAATTGGAGCTGTTAGATTGAATTGCATTACGAACAAATCATTAACATCAATATCAGTTAAAATTGTGGCATTTCGAATACCAATCAATGAGGTTTCTTCCAAACGAAATGAAACACCCTGTCCTTCAGATAAGGTCCATTCAAAAAAGAAATTCTAAAATTTAATAAGTAAAATTTTGAACAAGCTTATGATTAATTTACTGTTAAATCTATTATCATGTTACGATAGTGGTTTTTAATATTTTTGTCATTGTAAAAAAGGATGCCCTTGTCATATGTGAAGGCTTTGATTTGGAAAGATTATAGTTGCTATTAAATTGTAACTATTCTGATATTCAACCTCGATTCAGGTATTCATTTCTTTAAAAGCATAAAAAGAAAAAAGAAAATTGAAAATTGAAAAAAAATAACATGCATGCATATACATACCATTCGGGACTCGTCTGAAACGGATATGTGTTCATGAACTGGAGAAATTACACCAATATTTCCAGGAATGTCAATTGTAAATTCATAATGTTTGAGGTACATTTGTGGTTTAGTTGATTCCTCTAGTACAAAAATTCTAAGTTCGCCAACAGGAAGGGTATATTGGAAATTGTTTGTGTAGTTGGTAAGTTTAGCAGAAAAAACTTCAGCATCATTGTAAATAAATTTAACAACCGGATTCCTAAAATTATAACATTTTGTGTAATATTTTGTATGTCTTACAGACCACAATTCAAGAATCCTTATTATAAAAACTGTGTCTATGTGCCCTCTACAAAGTGGATTGTAATTTTCCTTAAAAAGTCTATAAAAGAACACCTATAAAACTGTTTTATAATTTACAAAATCTTGGCATCAAAATAATTATTCACTGCAAAGGGGAGTTTATAAGACTAGGTGTTAGCATTTGAAAAAAATCCACAAGGTAGACGGTCCTTTAAATGTCAAGGAAATTCACCAGTCTCAACGAAGTGGATAAACCCATAGCATAACTTTGTTCTTGTGCACAAACAGGCAGAATGCAGGTGTTAATTTAAGAGATTACTGAAGCCATTGCATTGCACTTTAAAGTTTGATGCCAAATAACTTTGAAACAGGTGGAAATAACTGACATCTTCTCCTGCGGGGGTAACTAGAGACCACCTAGGACCACACTGGGACAAATTTCCTAAAGCTGAGTCAACTCACCGGTTTCGGAACCGACATGATCATATAATTTACTTTAATCAACGTTTTAACCTCTACACAATAAAGCAATGGCTGAAAATTTTTAGCATATAACTGACGTCATCAAAATGTTAAACATCATCAATAAATATTCCATTTTTTGTCTACCTAAGTGGATTGTTCCACAGGCCTATTAATAAACCTAGCAGCAGTCTTTGTGTAGACTTTTTCATAACCCAAGTATGTAAAATTTTATTACTGGTAATGAAATCCTATTAAGACAAAGATACTGCAACATGCAACTTAAGAAAAACATACTTTAAGTGTAGGGTATTGTTAATATCGATTCTGAAATCCACATTTTTTCCACCAACAAATGAAAAAGAAGGTAGTTCTTGTGAGTCAGCATAAACGTTAACAATTTCTACAACAACATGGTAAAACAACATCTCTATTAGTACTTTTTTTAAAAAAAATTGAATTACAAAAGTAGATGAGTTAGTTTACCTTTAAAAAAGACATCTTGTTCTTTCACATAACTGACTTTTTGCACACCACTTTCAACACAGGTAAACTGCACAAAATAATATTGTGTCAAAACATTTGTTAGATTAAACAAGAATGAAATGTAAGTAACATTATCAGTTCCAAGTTCCACATTTGCAAGATCTAACTGTTTAGTGTCAATCGCAAACAGCGAACCATTCAATGGAGCCATTTTGATAGTTGTGCTTGCAGGTGGATTTGAGTCATTAGAAAATAAAGCATAACCTTGAATACTTGAATGGGTAAGAGAAGCAGGCACCTGAAATGAGTAAACAAATGAAATAGGCCGGATTATGTTGATTTTTAGGATTTTAATTTAGGTAAAAAAAACCGTTTGATTCTTCATTATTCAGCTTATTGAAAACGTAAGCAAAACATTTTATACCATTTGTTCTTTCAATTTATTGTATTTAAAAATATATATTTTAGGAGTAGAATCTATTTTGGTCAATAAATACAGATACATCACATTATTATTGCACTTAAACTAAACTGTATATAGACAAACTTAGGGGCTATGTACATAAGTCACAAAGGCATGACTCCTAAGAGGGGATTTTTGCCAGACTCCAATTCTTTTCAATAATTATATTAAAAATCATGTTGTGTTTATACAGAATATTTTTGTCCCAGGATACTTTTGACCTGCCCCAGCTAAGTGGGATCCTGGCTCAGACAGGACGTTTTCCATCTAAACACACTGTCCGAGGACAAATAGATAATTTTTCGCATATTTCAATTGAAAGAAAATCATCTTGACCAAATCATTCTAGCAAACCCCCCGTCAAAATGCATATGAATGAACAAAAATACATTATAAAATAAACTCAAAATGCACATAAGTAAACTTAACTAGAACATAAGCAAACTAAAATAATAAATAAACCTAAATCGAATTTTAAAGTAAAAACAACATTTTTTAATTTGCAGAACATGTTTCGATTGTAATACATCAATCATTTTGAATGAATTAGAGGCAGAATTTTTTTTAACTTACATCAACACTAAGCATCCCAATATAAAATTTACTTTAGAAAAGGAGTGTGATCACATGCTTTCTTTCTCAGATGTTTTAATTGACAACTCCTACAACAAACTTAAAACTAGTATCTGTCGAAAAAAGACTTTTTCAGGAGTTCTAACTAGCTACTTAAGTTTTACTTCCATGTCATATAAGCTTGGTTTGGTTAAATGTCTCATTGACAGAGTTTACAAAATAAATAATACTTGGATAGGTTTTGATTTTGACTTGAAAAATATTTTTACTATTATAAAGAAAAATTCTTATCCTGAACATTTCATTAATAAAGTTACTAGAAGTTATTTAAATAATAATCTTGCCACTGACAATAACAAGTGTGATAATTGTAAGCAAAGATATTTTAAACTACCTTACATAGGCAAGCACTCAATTTTTACTAGAGCCAAATTGAGTAAATTAGTTACAAGACATTGTAAACCAGATGTAGACATCCGTTTAATATTTCAATCTTTCAAAATTGGATCTTGTTTCAGTGTAAAAGATTCTATTCCTTGTTCCCTTAAATCTAATGTAGTTTATAAATTTAATTGTGCTAGCTGTAATACTAGTTACATTGGTCAAACGACCAGACATTTTGCTAATAGAGTTAAGGAACATTTAAAGAGTGACAAGAGTTCCCATGTCTACAAACATCTTAATAATAATTTGGAGTGCAAAAACAGTTGTAATGAATCTTCTTTTTCTATTATAGACTATGCGCCAACCAAATATCAATTAAATGTGAAGGAAGGTTTGTATATAGGTTGGCAACAACCCCTTCTTAATAAGCAGGTCTGGCACCTAAGTTGTACTCTATCTATTTAGTTATTAATTATTGTATTACTATTCTCTTCATTTTATTGCTTTTTTTGTATCGTAACATTTCATCACATAGGAATTCTATTGTAAATAGATTTTAACACCTTCATACACTTTATTATACACATGTGTATAGCATTTTATACTTCTTTAATTGTATTATTAATAAAGCCTTTTATTTGATTGCTGATTTTTATATATATATCATCCATGAAAAATTGTATATTTTATTCAGTTGAAAATGATTGATGTATTACAATCGAAACATGTTCTGCAAATTAAAAAATGTTGTTTTTACGTTAAAATTTATTGTTGGTTTTGTGCTCATAAGATCGTTTGGAAGTATAAATCGAATTTATAAATAAACTCTTTAGGACTTGTGTACTATTCAGTGTTGTAAATTACAAACCCTATTGCTATAAGCCTGTATTTTTCTGTGCAATAACATGATTTCTAATGATTGCTGTTGTTATCTAAGATATATTTGTTCATTAGTAGCACTCATAATGTAAGAAAACATTGAAAAACTAGAAAAGTCTTTTGCTATTGTGGAAAGGAAATTTTATGTAATTTATAAAACCCCACAACATTCCTAGGTTTAATTGACATGAAAAGAAAATTAGCACCAAATATTCATTAGTTAAGGTCAGTTTCCATTACATTGTTGAGAAAGTGTTCTACAAAAGTCGCCCTTACAACTCTATTGAAAGCACGTCTTGTACAACAAAGCGACACAAGAGATGTTGCACAACAAATGATATCAAAGCGACACAAGAGATGTTGCATAACAAATGATATCAAAGCGACACAAGAAATGTTGCACAAGAAATGTTGTCAAAGCGACACGAGAGATGTAGGACAACAAATGATGTCAACGCGACACAAGAGATGTTGCACAACAAATGATGTCAAAATGACACAAGAGATGTTGCACAACAAATGATGTCAAAACGACACAAGAGATGTCGCACAACAAATGATGTCAAAGCGACACAAGAGATGTA
This sequence comes from Hydractinia echinata, assembly GCA_030067915.1. Taxonomy (NCBI): domain Eukaryota; kingdom Metazoa; phylum Cnidaria; class Hydrozoa; order Anthoathecata; family Hydractiniidae; genus Hydractinia; species Hydractinia echinata. Next base: position 1,051,427 of record JASGCC010000031.1, read on the forward strand.
GCACAACAAACGTTGTCAAAGCGACACAAGAGATGTTGCACAACAAATGATGTCAAAGCGACACAAGAGATGTAGCACAACAAATGATGTCAAAATGACACAACAGATGTAGCACAACAAATGATGTCAAAGCGACACAAGAGATGTAGCACAACAAATGATGTCAAAGCGACACAAGGGATGTTGCACAACACATGATGTCAACGCGACACAAGAGATGTTGCACAACAAATGATGTCAACGCAAACAAGAGATGTTGCACAACAAACGTTGTTGTATATAATTTTTAACAGTTGCACAACAAGTGTTGCACAGGCTTTAATAAAAAATTGTTAGAGACCTACAAATTCCAGCGTAAAATCTTTGTGATAACAGTGAATGTAACATTATACAAAACTAACAGCAAAATATATAAATAGTGTATGTTTAATTTATGCTTTTAAACCTGTGAAACAAAAAAAGACATGTATATATGTACACATTTATGTGCCTACTACCTAGGTGCCTAATGAGTAAACAAGACTATGTATATAGGGCAAGCTTACATCCAGACAGAAAAAAGGATTTTTAACCACTTTCTTAGGTCAAAACTTTTAAACTGCTATTCAGTACAACACCCCACAGCTTAATCTAGCTTACCCACAGCTTCATCTAGCATATCTGCAACACTTTTATCAACACTTATGTTCAGTGCACTGACATCCAACACACTTACATTGTAACATTTCCATTCCCAACACCAGTAAACTCTGTCTCTCCACACTTAATATCAGCAAGTTCATCCAGAATAACCTCAGATCTGATACGACAACAGACCCCTAGTTATATTATATAATATATAATATGAAAACTTGAGATTACGTAATGTTTGTTGTATCCTTTGTTATCTTAAGTTACAAGAACACGAAAAATGATTCACTTCATAAATTGATGAGTATTGACTGTCAATTTATGATTTCCGAATGATTGAATCTAACTGGCAAAAAGGGTGCGTGAAGTGGAGTTGAAAGAGATGTGTTGTTTATTTTTGAAAAAATTTGTGCCAACAAATTTAATTAGGTGCCAAGAAGGAGTTCCTTGCATTATACAGTAAATACAGGATGGCACGCTGTAACTGAAGTCTTGTGCACATTACGAGTTAGCCACTACCCATTCCTACTGTTTCCTGTGTTTGTGCTGCCCAAATGTTTTGAAAAGCACATTACAAAAGAAATGCTTCACAAATTTTTTGAATTTGTGCACATTTAGTGATAAAAGTTAGTGATAAAAGGGACACAATATGTGATGTAATTAAAAGGTCAAGGAGATCATCATCATCACTCTCAGCTTAACGTCCATTTTTCATGCTAGCATGGGTTGGACGTGGTGTATTAATGACCTTCTTCCAAACTGATCTAGACTGTGTTAGATCTAAACTCAAATTCCTCTGTATCAAGTCTGTCCTTATTACCTCTTGCCAAGTCTTTCTCGGTCTACCTCTGGGCTTTGCACCAGGAACTTTCAAGTCTCTACACTTTCTTACCCAATTATCCTCCTCCATTCTTTCCAAGTATCCCAACCAACTCAATCTTCTTATCTGGATAACATCTTTAATGCTACGGATACCTAGCCTGCCTACCTAGACTCGCGTTACACATCCATCTAACCATTCTCATATCATTCCTTTCTAAATGGTCAAGATCTCCCTGCTTCTCTGCCCATGTCTCACTACCATACAACATAACAATTCTTACACAGGCCTCATACAACCTAACTGTTACCTTATTTGACAAGACTCTGCTAGTCAACAAAGGAAGTAACTCTCTCAACGTTTTCCAAGCAGAACCTATCATGCAAGTAATAGTGCAAGTAATAGTGATAAACTTATCTATCTCCTTAGCATTTTAGTGTGTCTGGAGACAAGTTAAGTTAAGTTCATGCATTTTGAGTTGATTTAAAAATATTTCAGTTTATTCTTTTATAGTTCAAACTGAAATGATAAGCTATCATATGCACTTAAGAATCACCATAAACTCAGTTCATAGAATTGGCAAATGGCATGAACAGCAATTTAATTCAGGAAACATTTAGGTGTTCCAATATTGCAGTGTGTAAGAAAAACAACAACAAAACTATAAAAAACAAGTACCATAAATGATCAATTAAACGTCCTTGTCTAATTAAACGCCCATTTTGATTAAATGCCCCCATATGGAAGTTGATTTTGCAAATAAATGCCTCTTTTAAATAAACGCCCCCTTTTTTTAAAGGAGGTGGGGTGAGGTGAGGTGAGGTGAGGTGAGGTGAGCCATGCAAAGAAGGAGAAAGAGATGATGCTTAGTGTTATGAAAATGCTGTATTTATATCCAATGGAAGTTTACAATTTTAAGCCTCGTTTTTCTTAAAACGCCATTCAAAATGGCTGCATTTCTCTTTCATTTCTTGCAGCCTGTCGCATAACCTCTGCGCAACATATTTCCCTGGTACCACCAAGCCAATTTCCCGTTTTCTTTTTCCCCTTACTTCGACATTGACAACGTTTGTTACAGCACATTCCAGGAATTGAAAAATTAGCCGCAACATTTCTATTGAAACATGTCCTATTAAAAGTTCATTTTGTAAACGCCAACAGCTCCAAAGCTTCTGAACGGTCGTCTTTCTTGCAAGTTAGAAGCTCGCCTCTTTATGGTGTCCATACATTATTTTAACTCTTTTAATCACGAGTTCCAACAAGGAAGATGCTGCACAGGATTTTAACAAAATAGATGAAGATATGATGCAGGCCATTTCTTGAATAAAACTATGCCAGAGCTACAAAAAGCACCCGCTAAAAAAATTACGAGTGCTATGGTGTGCGAAAAATCGTACTTGTAAGCAAAATTTACAAGTGCAATGTGAATATTTGCAAGTGTGATTCACACTTAACTATTTTTTGTTTACCACAACGTTATATTTTATTTCAGCTATATAGAAATGAATTTTATAAAACATATTAACCATAAGTACAAGGTTGAAACAACGTTGAACGCGATGATGTGTTGGCAGATTCGCTATATGTTTTTTTGCATTAAATATATTTCTAGACATTTTTGATTTCTCTTTCCCCTTTTAAAAAGATTTTTTAAACTTTATTCAACATGTTTCTTCTTTGGTATTACATAACGAAAACATTCGTCCGAAAGCTGTATTAAGGTACAAGACACCTAACCTCTCCCATGTTCTGGTTATATTTAACTTGCATGGGTGCGCACTCTTCTCGCAGTATTCTCTGTGACGATGAAGGTCGGACTGACTTGTGGCATGGTTCCAAATGGTCTTCCGTCTTTCGTTCGAGTCTCAGTGTAATGCACCAGCCGAGCATAAGAGTGTCAGCATGAAGGAAAGGGGCCGACTTTAATGTTCTCTATACTTTTTAAACAAATCAATCACGAAGAAATGAATGTTATGTAATCAACGTAATAGCCTTTTTCATCGCTCTATAATATTTTAGAAAAAGAAAAAATTCACGAGTGCGATAAAAAGCATTCGTAAATCTTTTTACGAGTGTGCGGGCGAGTGCGCGTGCGATCGCATTCGTCTCAAGGAATGACCTGATGATGATATTGACATTGACATGGAAATGTATCACTCAACCATTGTCTGCCTGCAATATGCTTTCTCATAATATAATTTCAGAAAAAAAAGTTTTGTTTTCTAAATTTGTGCATTTTGAAAAAAACACCCCTTTTAATTAAACGCCCCTCTTAAATAAACGCCCCCTTAAATTTTTCACAATTTAAACAAATGCCCAGGGCTTTTAATCGATCATTTACAGTATGTGGACTTGGGGAAATATCAATTTAAATGTTAGCAGAGGTTAAAACTTCGTACTATTTGTATTTCTTGGCAAGCGGTGCCATCCATTACAGCACCCATTATGTGCAGTGTCACAGACTGTGAATATTGCTTTTCATCATATATCATATTAAATTTGTAGGTATGTTCACCTTCTAAAAAAATAAATAAGGGTAGTTATGGCACTAGCCATATATAAGAATAGTTTATCTTAACACTAACAATAATAGACCTTAAAAAGATAATAATTGCAAGTTAATTTACTTTCACTTTGATTTATAACATCAAAAACATTTTGTAAAAAATTACTGAGGTAGGCATGCCTGATCAAAGTTTCTTGCTTGCAAGAACATTTTTAGCTATCCTTATAACTTAAAGATAATATGACTATGGCAATAATTAAACTGGAAAGCCCTGAATATTTTTACCTGCTGGAATGAATTACAAGGTTGCAAATATGGAGGTCTTGTATCTTGCCAAATGATCTTGGTAAGGAAATTTTGCATTTGAGAGTTAAAGGATTATTTTTTAAAGTAAATAATAACAAGACAGCTTGGAAGCTTTACCAGTCATACTGTATCTAAAACTTACCTAACACACCATTAATGTTAAATACAAAAAGGTTGATACTATTTACAAGTGTAACTTTTTAAATAATTTTCTGCATTATTCATAACATTACCATTATATATACTTTGATCTTTTGTCCTTTGATTAAATATTTTTTTCTTTATTTTATGTAACTAAACTACAAATAAGTTTCCTAACCGTAGCTAAATAACAGAGTTGTAATGATGTACATGCTGCTGATGTAACTTCTTACTGCTGTTTTTTTAGTTCCCAGTTGTGTTAGAGCATTGCTAGAGCTTATTATTATTATTATTATTCTTATTCAAATTACTTACCTAGGATGGCCTATTCAGTTCCTATTAGTATTGTTATAAGGAAGGGTCCAGTGAAAGGGGCCTTAGTACATTTAAGCCATGTATACGCACAGCAATTGCTCAACTAGACAACTGCATAAGATATCAATCCTGTTCTCAGCCACTAAGCAGAAAGGATTGCTTCAGGGGCGGATTTAGCTATGGTGTACTGGTGTAAATACACAAGTAAAAATTTGTTTCCAAAAAGATAAGGTGTATCTCTGTGAGCCTGTTTTTTTTAATTTTACATCCAAAGTCAGAACAATGCAGGATGCACACAACTACGGCGTATAAAACTGGTTTTCAGAGTTCCCACACTCTTAGTGCGCAGGTTTGATGGTCTTGTTTCTATCAGAAAATACAAATTGCTGTTTCTTTGTCCTGCAAAATATTTGATTTTCCGTGTCTGTGCCAGCTACACTATTTACACCAGTTGTGCTGGTGTAAGCTTCCCATTTGGCTGGGCAAGAATTTCTCCGGTGTATTTCTCTGGTGTAGGCAACTAGTGTAAAATGCAAACTGTACGGCAAAACGATCCAGGACTACCATGCAGGTGAGAATCATGTGGACTTTAAAACAAAGCCTCCATTAAAAAGAAGCGTAATCTTAGTGAACCTTGTTAATCGTCGTAGCAAACTTTTAAACTTGATTGGTATACGTTTGTTTACATTATTTTGCAATATTTTTGTATCGTATTTTTACATTGTAAGTTGGATTTTCTTAGCTAGCTCTTGGTAGAGCTAATAGTGAAGTGAGAGACAATGAAAAAAATATAAACAGATTGCATTGGATTGAGAAGAGCAATATTCAGTTCATTTTATTGGAAAATTTAGCTATATGCAATTTCAGGTTGTTTTTTTGTTTACCTAATTCTAGCGTTTATCTTTAGAACTACTGTCCACAAAATTTCTTACATTTCGTTAACAAAAAGTTGTAAAATTTTGACATTTTCAATAAGGACCAACTTATAACATTTTTATCAAGTTTTTTTACATCTTCCATACTGAACGGGTTAAGCAAATTATTTGTTTTTGTTAGCTTTATAGGCTTTCAGTGTTTTTTTTTAGTTTTCAATTAAAATTGACTTTAGTTTTCAAATAGAGTTTATTTCGCCTCACACGTACATTAAAAAGTTTGTTATGATTTTGAAATATTCTAATTGGTTTAAATTCTCATGAAATCAAGCTTTGGTTTAAAAAACAATTTAGTAACGGAATTAACTATGACTAATTTGATAAACAATTTTTTATCTTTGATTTCGCATTTTTATACAGAAAATGCCACAAACGCTTCCAACATTCAGAAATGTGTTTTTATTTTTTAGCTGCAACGACAAAACATGAGTACAGTGGTATCAAATAATGCATCTATTATACCCCGACGCTGAAGAAACACAATTCTGCCCAAGGCTTTATGTAATATTTAAGACATAACTGTAACACTTAATTTGAAAAAAAAAGAAGAAAAATTGATGTTTGTAATTCTTGTTCAAAGTTGAACAAAAAAAGTTAAATTTACGTGACTTGAAGTAAAAATGAGAAGTTAAGCAGTTTAACAATGACTTGTTCAGGGTTTGATTAGTACGGTGGTCCGGTTGGGCGGGGGTTCAAAACGCCCTCCAAACTGCCAGTTGTTTTTAATGCCCTGACAAGCAAATAAGCCTCTTAGAGACTATTTTACACCGGTCAAAAAAAATCCTAAATTCGCCCCTGTGCGTTTAAGCATTAGTTTGCATTGCTTTCTACTAATTTATTTTAATAGTTATTTTCATCAGAATCAAGGCAGAAAAAATAAAAATAATAACTTATACCTTCAGCAGTTATTTCCACAAGAAAAACCATTATATCCTGAATAACATAGCTCAAATTTTTAAACAATACCAAATTGACCATGCCCACTTCTAGTCCTACACCTCCTCCAACAGAGTTATCAAAAGTAAGTTGCACCTTAAATAAAAAATATCAATAGACATAACTGTAAAATATATTAAAAAACTTCCCAGCAAGAAGATAGCTTTTTGACAACGCATAAATTCTGGGAGTTGGTCAACATTAAGGAAAAGTATGATTGACAACTAATTGTTGCCATGTCAAAGAACTCAATATGCTAAGAAATGAAACAATTTATCTAAGATTTATCAGATGAATATACTCATTAATGAAAGAGGGCAACCATTTGAGCAACATCGTTAAAGTGGTATTATTTTTAATTAGATCCAATTTTTTAATGCTCACACATTTTGGTTTTAGTTTCTACTATTCAAATGTTTTGGAACCAGAAAAAAAAATTTGTATCAGGCTTGTATTATACTGATAAGAAAAAGAGTTTTCGTAATTCTTAGCAACTAATTCTTTGGTCTTTCATAATATATATTTTAAAATGAAGTAGAGGACAGTAATTTTAGCATCAAAAGCATGTCTATTTTGTCGGCCATGTCAAATTATATCGTCTAAGAAGCTGATTACAAAACATTTGCAGGTAGAATGTTTGAAATTAGGTCCCTCACTAAGTTTCTTATAAAGAAAAAAATTGAAATCAATAAATTCTCCAAAGCACAAAACTTATCCGGAAAGTTTATTGAAGTTGGATGCATAAATAGCCTGTGGAAAATTCCACAGGCTGATTTATGCATCCAATATAAAGTAATGAAATTTACTTAAACAGTCCTTAATACTGTGATTATAGATGCAATTATTAATGTTGCTCTCTAATACAAAACGTCCAGTTTTTAAACGACTCAGAGTCAGACAGCAAGTATATAGATGTTATCACAAGTTGTCGTTAAAAAAACAAAAAAATAACAATTTTATTGTAATCAACTGGTCGAAATTTCATGCCAAATAGCAAACTTAGTGAAAACAATATTCCCAAGTGATCAAAGAAAATTTCATTGTGAGATCAAAAAAAAAGAATATATTATGAATTAAAAAATGGTCTAGCAAAAAGGTGTTAACATTTTAAAGCCAGCAAATCCCAACTGTTGAAGTAATATAAGGCAAAACTGCAAAAAAAATAAAAAAAATACCAATCCATTGCCAACAACTTCTGCCGTAAATGTTTGCGCACCATTGCAACACACAAGTGTGACCACCACACCCCAAAAAAAGACTAAATAAAAAAATATATAATATTTATTATTTAGTTGTAAGCGGAAAGATCCACAGACTGTCGCTACTTGCTTAACCATTAAAAATACCTTTTTTGACTTCACAATTCATCATTTGCAACACGAGTTTGTTCAAGCTAATTGCAACGCCTAAAAAAGAATAAAGCAAAATCACATTTAACAAAAAAAAGAAACTTCTAAAAGAGAAATGAAAATACTGCAATAAAATATAAAATAAATGAAATGACATAATTACATAAATACATAAATACATCATACAGAATTAATAAATCTTTTTAATACTTTTTTTTTAATTAAGAAAATTAAAATAAAAAATACACACATTTTCGTTACAGGTCAACACTAATTTTTTTTTTTTTAAAAATAAGTACAAAAATCAACAATATGGTAACCTAGAACTCTTGAATCTTAAAGTTGTTGAATTATAGGAAGAATATAGAATTGTTAATTCTTTTCATAACAATAAAACAACCTGCTACCTCCACTGGAGTAAATAAAATATTTATAAAAAACTGTAACTGGGCAACAATGACAACTTTTTCTGTTTTAGTTTAAACAATTGTCAACTTTCTTAGAGGGTTATCAAGTAATATATAAACAACATAAAATGAAAATGAATTATTGAAACATCTTTTGAACTTTGGTACATTCAAGAACACTTCCAGAAAAGTAAAAAAAAAATCTAACCTGTTGATTAGAGCACAATCAATCCTTGTTCTTCTGAAGTTGAAACTGTCTTTTTTTAACATAGTGATCATGTTATAGCTGTCCAACCTACCCCCACTTTGTTTAAGAGCACCTGGCCTGCCACTCTTTTTACAGAATTTAAAAAGACTCAAGGATTTTTGATGAGATTTTTCAAGCTTTTTTGTGAATAGGACGGTAACATAAAAACAAAAATTATAAATTTTCATATTTTTCTAGAGTAATTGAGGAGATTTTAAAGGTAACACCACAAGTAAAGAAAAAATTATTTTTGTAGCATTTCTATGCATTTTGAAAATAATAATATTGACAAACCATATACTTTTGTAACAGGAAAATTAAGAAGATTTGAGAAAAAATTTGTTTTAAAGTCTACTCTTGGAAAAAATTGGAGGATAAATAAGGAGTTATGAAGAGTTTTGAGGCGGCGTAGCAACGCTGTAATTCATTTTTATCTTAGTGCTCTTGACATTTTCTCATCCATCCATTATTAATAACAAGCTTGAAATTGTTGGCCCAGAGATGTCAACACACCTGTATATAACCGAATTCATCTAGAATGTGAATAAAAAGAGACTGAAAATTATATGTGAATTCAAACTTACTAGGTCTTTTTTTAGAATAAAATTGAGGTTTCACAGGCTAGCTAAAAAAATTAAAAAAAAAAAATTAAAAAAGTTAGCTTTTAGTAAAAAGGGCTGGTTCACTTTTAGAAAGACGATAAAAAATACAAGTAACATCTCAAATGTTTGCTTCTACTTCATTGGAAATTAAATTGACTATCAGAAATAAATAAAAATAAATTTTTTTCTTCAGTCAATACGATGAAAAAAACACAATTATTTTGAAAACTCTAACGAATTTGATCACAGGAAGTGATTGGTGGGTATTGAAATAAAACTGATATCTAAAAAAAAAATATATTCTTTAAGAAGTCCCATCCTAAATTTAAATAAATGAAACATATTGCATCACCCACGTGGTTAAAAACTCATATTATAAAAGGACTCGAACAGTTTAGCAATACAAATCTAAAATCACAAGTTTACAATTTAAATTAAGCATTGACACAAACAAAACTGTTAACACAAGCGTAAAGTTAGAAACCCCCTTTAGGCTCTTAAGATAAAAATGTTCAGCTCTAATTATGAAGATAAGATCACGATGAAGCTTTTTAAAAATTTAGGTGTTAATTTATAACATGTCATTTTAAATAAGGCGTATTATATTAATCAACAACATTATACACACAAAAAAATATAGGATGCAAATGTCCATAAATATCTTTTTGGGGGGTACTTTGGAAAAGCTGGATGACTGTACTGAATTTCCAAATTCTTAATAGATTTCTTTTGTTCCTGACCCCTTCCATCCCTCAACGAGCAAACCTATTAAAATGGTCCAGAGGCTCCTTATACTTTAATACAATCTGGCACATAGAACCTTGCTCCTATAATAACAAAAAATATAATGTTCTTTTTCACTAATGCATATTAGTTGAAAGTCAGTTTTTGCGTTACGACACATAGGGGAAAGCACAACAATCAGGGTTGTAGCAGATACCCAAATTCGGGGGAGGTGCTGGGTAGAAATTTTGAGATTTTAACCTCTTAAATTGGGTAATAATGCATTCTCCATACAAGTAACTTCCACATTAATTATGACCGACAAAGGTTCTGCGACAGGTGTGTGGCCTCAACCCCCACCCCCACTAGACTGCTACAATCCTAAGAAACAAGCAAATCAATTTTGGTTTTGGATTACAGTTGAAATAAAATATACACATGTCATGAATGACAACTACATACTCCTTACATGCTTTTCTCTTTTGAATAAAAAAATTATAAAGTCAAAGGAAAATAAAAACATAGAGCAATAGTCATTAAATATTACCTTCTGAAAAAACGGAAACTATATATCTTGCGGAAGAAGTGTCTTGTGTCATGGGTCTGAACAAATATTTTACAGAGTGATTTTATATTTTAAGTTAGTTAAGTTGTTCTGTAATTCTATGTTATACAAATTTACCCCACACTGGCTAGAGTTGCTAGAAGTAAATCTGGTATAGGTTTAGCATATCAGCTGTTTCACAGGTCTTGAAGCATGTACAGCTCTTTCAAGTTCCAGTTACCCCACATCACAAGAACGTAATAAGAAAACAGTGTGCAAAACAAAAAAGAACCAAGAAATATTTCGCCATAAAAACTTCACAACACTCCTCTAAATAAATACAAAACCAAATTTTAACTAAACAAATATAAATATATTTATAGCACAATAAAATTCAATGATTTTCTTGCTTTCTATTTTATTTACGTTAATTGAAAGTAAATAAAATTGTCATTAATTACAACCTTCTAAGAATTTACAAAGTATCTTAGTAAATAAAAATCCGTTGTAAATAGTGAGTACTTAAAACTAACATAACCAGAAACAAGTTTTCAATAACAAACATTATTATCTTGTACCATATTTTCTCTGTTTTTTCCACAAGTTTTATATTTTTACTATATTTTTATTATATATATACTTAAGCCTTTTGAAACATCCTTAACAACACCAAAACGTGTTGCCTGTTGGCAGAAATTATGGTTTAGATAATAATACACAAATGTTAAAGAAATATCTGTGCAATTTAATAACAAATATTAATAACAAATACTAAAATTCCAATATTTACACACAAAAAACCTAAATAGTAGCAGTTGTCTTTTCTGTAACAGCATTACATATTTTTTTTAAGAAAAAAAAACCTTTTTAGGTTCAGCCTGAATGTATCTTCACTATAAAACAGATTTTCCGATAAAAGTTATATAGCCTTTAAAATGCTTTGCAGTTAGAGCCCTGTTAATTTCCTCAATATTTTGGTAGTTAGCAGTTGAAAGCACCTATAATCTGAGTCTTGCGTTTCTTAAAATCGTGTTTCTTATAAAAAACAAGTTCACAGATACAATAAAAAAAAAAAATTTCAAAAGGTTTTATTGTATTTTTGCATATATGTCCTGAGAAAAAAATTTAAGTGGTTTCCCAATATCTATGCAAAGAAATAAACAAAATAAAAAGTTTAGTATTCTCTTCTTTCTTTAATCATAAAGATTACGCAATTTAAGTTATCCAAAAAAATGTGTTTGCAATGCATTACCTGTTTAATTCATTTATTCAAATTAAATAGTCTTGTGCACAGTAAAAACAAACAATAAATGTCTTAAGAAAACTTGTGTACACTTGAACACATAGTCTTGTAGAAAAAATAAATAACATTTTTATTGAATAAAAGTAGTTTGCGACAGGAATTCCAAAAAATATATAACTTAACGCAGAATACTTGAGAATACCAAGCAACATAAGTATGGTCAATACAATATTTTTTTTTTAAAAATTCTAGAACATTTCTAGAGAAAATTTCCACATTTTAAGGAACATGAAATGAACCATGGCAGCAAGCAAACAAACAGCTATACTGAAAAATATAAAATTTCATTATTTTTTGTATTCTATTCTAAGAGTAGTACCTTAAAAAGTCACTTGTCAAAAATTGTGAAATAAAGAACAATTCCAGAACAGGTCTTAAAAATTTCTCAAAGCTTTTCTCAAATACATTTTAAGTGCAAAAAAAATTCCAGGGCAATTCCTCAACCATTGACCACACAATGAGTCACATTTTTCTGGAGTGGTCCCTACATTTAAACAACTTAACTTTATATTATGTAATCCCTGATCTTTTGTTGGAACTTTGTGTAAAAAAAACATTTTAATCACAATTAACTATGCGCAACAATCTAGAGTTATGGAAGTAAAAACTCAATCTAGCGGTGTATTTGTCCTTTAAAAATGTTTCACTTTAACTTGAAAAGAATAACAGGTGGACTCTCAAGGCGGTAAAAGACATATGCTGACATTTGTTTTTCTTTCAGCGTATTTGTCAGCAAAGCGTACATATCAGCAATTAAAATCGATTAAGCATTACATCCTAATTAAGTGATTCTGATCTTCTTGTATACGTCGCCTTGATCGGCTATGATTCCTGTAAATAAACGTGTATTCTTCCTTTTGCTTCTCTTTTCCTGTTACTAAACATTGAACCAAAAGACCAATTACAAAAAATAATGGCCACAAAGCAAATGCTAGATAAGACCACCAACAAAGGTCTGCAACTCTGTTGTAAAATATTTTCATCTCCATATATCGGTACAAGAATAGATCCTCGATGAAGTAATCAATTGATGATGCCATAACCGCGGAAGCAAACAAGCAGCAGGACACAATGTATACCCTGTGTCTCCACCACATGGTGACAAAAACTTGTACAAGCCCAAACAAAGCAACAATAACACATGGTAGCGCCACTGAATTTAATGGGATAAAAGTTGTGTAAACAAGTAAAAACACAAATCCCAAGCAAAAACCAGCAAACAAACCAGTGATAAAGTACCCACAATACAGTAACATCAATGTAAACAAACTTGCAAATAAGCCAGTGGCAACAGAGATGAGGATATTCACAAGCAATGAGAACCTAGCTTCAGTGACAAGAACCATGTATGTCAGTATGGAGATACTAGCTAATCCTGTAAAACCAAAAGAAATCTTTCTCCTTCGATAACCTAAAAAAGACATTGCAGGATATTTATAAAATTATTAAGCCAGCAGACCTATATGAAGAATTTATTCTTTCTGTTTAGGCTCTTCTAACACCATGCCATACAAAAAGTTATATGGCAAACAAATGAAAAGATTTTATATGCTGCGTTTTTTGGCTAATTTCGAGGGCTGCAATGTGACTTGAGGTGCGATTTGAAATTTACAATGAAAATATTGCAAAGGCTGCATGTTATGTAAACATTAAAGCAGCAGAGTGATGCTGTAGTTAAACATGCCTCAATATAGCACAGAAGATTTTTCATGGACGTATTAAAACTACCCCAAACTGCAAAACATACATCAACAATATGTTTTAATAGTAACAAAGTTTTACAAAACAGCTTACATATTTTTTTTCTAATTTCAATTGGGAAATAAGTTCCTTCTTTTTACAGGCAAAAAACTGTTTAACAGTATTTTCACACATGTGTGATGTGTGTGCAAAATCTTGCTTAAAAATCTAAAAACTGTGCTAAATTCAGCAGTCTTATGCTGAAAAATTAATAGTTAAAAGATTTGAAAATTTAAGTACTGACACGGAGAACGAACAGAGGCGCTTTGACATGGTTTGTTGACATTCTGTTTACTAGGTTTTTCCTGTATTTTTGCACAGATTCACTTATGGATTTGCCTAACAATTTTAATTTTAGACCAGTCACTACCCTTAGTAATAACAGAAATAATCTAAATTCTTAGATACTTAAAAATTAGAGAAAAAGAATAACAAATGGACAAATAAAAAAAGTGACAAGATTACAATGTATTTTTTACCTAAGATCAAAATAAAAGCACCCATGGCAAAACAAAGACCAGATAACACGGATTTTGCAATATCATATTGATAATCCCATCTGCAGGATGGAAGAGGTGCATCTTTTTTGTTCTTTACATCAAAATTGAAAGGTTCTTCTTTTGTTGGCTCACGCAGTTGTTTACACACCATTACTCCAACGTTTAAAAAGAATGCAAGAAAATGGATGCAATTTCTTCTATCCATTGTTTTTTCCAACTAAAAAGCAGATTGGATTTATTAATAACTGCCTTTGAAACCTGTTGAAACCTTCTATATGTATTGAAGGATTACATCGTGGGCAGTCTAAAGAACAAAGATTTGTTGCAAGTCTGATCGTTAAAACGCATTTAGCATTATTTATGTGTTAACAAACAGTAATCTCTAGAAATATATAGAAATATATAAACATCCCTAGAATGTGTTCAAAAATATGAGAAATATAAACTGTATTAATTACAAACAGAAAACAAAAATTTAAGTCATTTTCAAACTCATATCTATACATTACAACATTTTTTTAGGAGACAGAAAGGTGTAACAAAACACACTTTAATTACAGAAGTAATTAGGAGTGATTTCAGGTGTGCTGCCATAATATTATTGATAGTATTTCTAAATTATTGGCATGTGTGGCATGTTATCTCCACCTTAAAAAAAAAGTTTATATCATATTCACATCTTGCTTTGTTTTGTTGTTGTCATTTTCTTAAAAAAAAAGGTTATGACCACAGCTGACAATTACATTTTATAATGATATTTCCAAAGTCCTCTTAATTATTTTTTTCTCATCATAAAACGTCGTAATCTTATATTTAACCATGGGTATTACACCATAATATAGATAGTAAAAAAATAATTATGAGAAAATATGCATACTGTAAAATGATGTGCTATAAACACAGAATGAGAGAAGTTTTTTAGTTATTCAAAAATGTGAAAACATAAAAAATTCATACTACTTATAAAATTTACATTTTCAAGAAAATTAGTCATAAGAAGATATCTGTACACAAAAAAAGACATATATAAATTATTAACACAATTTCATATCTAGTGGCGTGAAAAGTTGATTTACATAAAAGAATTTTTTATACCATCTTGCTCCCTAATCTCTCTTAAAATCTATTCTTTAACACACACAAAAATTAAATGAAGTATAAATGCATAAATCTATAGTTTTTTTGTTTAAATAAAAACATGAGAATAAACAGATTTTTGGGGGATCCTGCATGCAAAAATGTCCTGGTATGTGACAAAAAAGTATTGTCATTGTGTCTTTCTTTATTAGTATTGTGTATATATGTTATTAATTCTTGTTAATCACCTACTTTTTGGTTATTCTTTTAGCTTTGAACTTATATTGATGTTACAAAATTTTTATTGCAAATTATCATGTTATTGTCTACCATAACAAAAATCAGATCTTTTTCGCACACAATCTAATGAGAGTGACACAAGATTGAGTAAAGACATTTCAGATAAACTAACCTAAGAGATTAAGTTGGAAAGACTATATCATAACTTGTGTCAGAGTACAGGACCAATAGAAGTGGTAGAGCACAGTACAGTCCTTAAAGTGCCACAACAGCAAAGACCTATGGGAATGAAATGACATGCCATGACAAAGTTCCTAAATTGGTAAATATTTTATTGAAATATTGAATAGACTTTAATAGCATATAACTAAGTAATTAAAGGGAACCCAAGGTATAAAATAATGTTGGACTTATATTAAGAGCTTAAAAAGTTGGTTAACAAGTCTTTTTAAATTTTTTAATAAGCTCTTTTCCTTCTCAAGATATTCACATTTAAAGAATTTCAGATTTAATTATGCTGCATAAATTATGATGTCATATTTAAGTAATAGAAAATTTGGACATTTTCTGTCATCAGTAATTTAGACCTGATAAGAGATGTCATTCACACTTTATAAATGCATAGATATTATAAAGGTGAATTGATAAGATAAATATTTTTGCCAACTCATTAACTCAATAAAAGAACTGTTACAGTTAACAGAACAACGGCATCCAGATTTTATTGTTGTGTATGGAATATTATTATTATTTCACAGTGTTAAAACTTTTCTTCCAAACCAGTAGAATTGACACAAAAATATATTATTAAACCTATTATTTGGACCAGCTTCATGTACAAAAATATGCATACAAATATGTTAGGGATGCTTAAATAAGAAACAATTTTGCTTTATATAGTCAACAACTGGAAACGTGAGTGGAACATTCTCATATATTCAATAAACTTATGTCGAAACAGGTTAGTTATGTGGGTTATACTGATAAAACGCATTTCCATAAAATTGTAAAAAGAAAATTATTTTCGCAGCAAAGAAATTTCCTTGGGTTACTAGAATACATCTTAACAATATCTTGATTAACTCAATTTTTTGTCAGACTTGCAAGCATTGGGTACATAAGAAGTGCAGTAGTATTAGTGGAAGGTTAAGAGCTGACATTCAGTTTGTATGCACGCGTTGCAAAGGTGAGATTATAGAGAATGAAGTATTTCCAGCTTTAACTTCTTTTACTTAGGTGATATGTTGGGCAGTGAAGGGGGTGTTGGAAGAAGTGTTTTTTCCTATGGCTATTTCTCCAGTTTTTTAACTTCCGTCGTATCAATTTCTTTCAAATTTTCAGGAAACGTTAATAATAATAAGATACAACTTATGTGTACTTTTCATTAAAAACAAAACGCGGCAAGAAAAGTTATCACGAAAAAACGTGTTTTCTCCTTAATAAACTCTTATAAAAGTGTGATGTTTACCTCCTCCGATCGCAAAATAAGCTGCGATGGAGTGTTAGTTTTCCCGAATTATCGTAAAGGTGTATTATAGTATGGATAAACATATTTTGTGTTCATGCTTGTTTATCACCAGTTTTAACTGTTTTTTCTTTAGTTCTTACCTAAATTTCAGTATTCATGTTTCCAAAAAATCGATAAAAAATCATTTTTAATATCAACCCTCATTTATAAGCCTCAAAAAGGCACTTAGTCGTGGAAGAAATCGATTTGTGCAGCATCCCTAATTTGTTCAATTGCTTAGTAATTAGCTTTCAACCTTACGAGATATATGCAAAACATAGCTACAGCAACAAAAAACATAATGCAGAACAGTCATCCTTTGCATCGTTTCATTTGCTTGTTGGTTTGTCTGGCAGTGTAATCACACCGGTAACCGAACGACAGAAGCTTCATAGATAGGGCGCCGTATGGAATATAAAGGTTTTGATTGTGGCAAGGCAAGGTGCGTGAAGTGTATTCACAACTGCTTTAATTTAATGCTTTTTTTCATTTGCTTTACTTAACTGGTTTATGCCCAGATTTTTTTAAATCCTCAGTAGAGTTTAAAACCAAAATACTACTCGTTTTATTTTTTGCACTTTTAGCACTTTGTTCAGAGAGCGAATACTGGGCCCGAAGTCCGCAACTTGTCCTTTCTTCTTCCATTCTCTTCACTCGCGTGGTGGTGGTTCGTGAACTTCAATGTACGGTTTGTAAAGTCTGTTGTACAGGATTCTTTTTTCTTTCATAGTTTATTAGGCAAGGTTGAAATACGATACGAAATTGAAAGACCATTGACAAATAAGTTGTATCTCCGTTAACAGCATGGACTTTCTCTGTTGCGTGTCACTTTTTCACTTAGAATGTACTGGCTAGATAGAGATAGATGGGCATATTTTACATGGCTAGCCTCACAAATATCGAGGGTTATTTCCAGGAGGGGCCATGGCTTAGATCCCCATCTAAGCCATGGCCCCTCCCGGAAATTTAATGCTCATTTTGAGCTCACGGCTGTTTCGAAGCGGACAAAAATGTTACGAAAAAATAATTCGAATTACCCTCTCAGTTAAAACAGGATATCTCAAGAACGAAATAAAATTTTTATATTCTGTAAAAAGAATAATAATCTCAGATAAATTGTCCATATTATTAAAATTAAAAAAAATTTGGACACTTGTCCGAAATTGGTATATTTAGGCCAAAATGTCTAAAAATGACTTAAAAATTATCATTTAGATGAATGTCTTCCACAATATCTCTGGAATAAAGTTAAGGAAATATGTTTTTTATGGTCCACAGCTTAGGTTAAATATCTAGAATGAAAATTACTTAATTTTATTACTGTCCGAAGTTGTCCAAAGGGTTATTTTTGGGCCAAATGTGAGAACTATGTGAAAAATGGCCTTTGGAGCCTCAATGTATGCTTAAAGTTCGTTTATTAACTGAATAAAAAACATTACTTTGGATTCTAAGGCCATTAAAGATGATGCAGATGAAATATTAGTCTGTCCAAAATTGTCCAAAGGGTTATTTTTGGGCCAAATGTGAGAAATTATGTGAAAAACGGCCTTTAGAGCCTCAACGTATGCTTAAAGTTTGTTTATTAACTGATTAAAAAACATTACTTTGGATTCTGAGGCCATTAATAATGATGTAGATAAAATATTTAACTGTCCGAAATTGTTCAAAGGGTCACTTTTGGTCCTAACGGTTTTCGGGCCAAATATGTGACATCTATACATTAAATAAAACGTCATTCAGAGTCAACGGTTTCAACATTCTAGTTTATCATGCTAGTAGAAAATATCTCAAGTTGTGCATAAATAGTTTATTTATTATATACACTAAATATATACAAAGCAATCATTTTGTTTTTCTTTATAAATTGTATAAAATACCACTCATTCTTGTGATAAAGCCAAGATTTAGCTAGCTAGCTATAAACATCTTTGATTTCAACAATTTCATCTTGAGAAAGCCCACCAAAGTCTTAACTAAATATAAAAAAGAAGTATTAAGTGAAAGTGACTTAGCTACAAAACACGATGCAAAATACAAAACTGTAGGACCAAAAAATAGCTACTCTTTACAGAAAAATACAAAACAAGAAAAAAGATTAAAAAAGATAACAATTAGCCACGTTGAAGTTTTACAAGCTATAAAACAATTTCTTAAAATCAAGGGTGATCTTATAGCAAAAAAATAATATTAAAATCCCTGCAAAATAAAGTAGTTTACTGTTTTGTCCCTTACCTCGTGCTCTGCCAAACTTTAGCTAGCTTCAAAATTGCTAAGACACCGTTGTCTCGCTTATTCCAACATTTTCGAAAAATCCCGGTTTCGAACTAGGATTCAAGTCAATCAAGTCAAAAGTAAACACCGGGTCGCCGTAATTTTGCTGGGAAAAACCATACCTACCAAAACATTAAACGCCATCGCTGTGACTTGCTTAGAAGTTTAGATAATTATTTAATTAGACAGAAAAGGGATCACACTACATCAAATTGCTGTGCACCACTTTGGCAACTTTTTCTCCTCTTTTTTAGCGCCTAAAGAAGACTTTAACTTAAAATTTAAGTAGTTTATAGTTTGCGAGACGAATGGTTCACGGTACCGGCCGATAGAGCCATGTTTCCAGGCCCCCCATACCAATTTTCAAGTCCGTAGCTAGTAGCGCGGCGTTGGCACAAGGTTGGAAAGATGGTATACTTTTGCCAAAAATAATGTTTTTTTTAGTTTTGTGTGTTTTGTTCGACGAAATAACTCGAAATTTATAACACGTATAACATTTATATATTTAAAAAGGAGAAAAGTAGATCGTTTTAATACTTTAATACAGTAAAATTAAAACAATACAAAAAAAGTTTCAATAACTTAAAAAATGATAAAAATACAAAATTTCAAAAAAAATTGTGGAAGCCATTTTAATTTTGTACACGGTTTGACCGTAGCGAAACAGCCGTGAGCTATGCAGACTCAATTAGGGTTAGCGCTCTACCAGAAAACTCCTTGCAACATCCAACGGCCAACACTGTGCCATCTCCCCAATTTCCCTCACATGGCTTGGGTTAACCCGGGGCTATGGTAACATTCACTCGCCCATATTGAATCGCCAGGGGAATCGAACCCCGGTCTCCCGCACAAAGTGCGAGAGTTATAACCACTACGAGGGTGCCAATAAGCCGCATACGTCGTAAAAGGTACAGGCGTTTTCGGGCGAGTTCGGCTTTTTGAAAAAAATTCAAGTATTGGCCCGAAAAACCCGCACAGACCAGAACAATGCCCGAAAAAAAGAAAGAAAAACAGACACAGACACTAATGATTCAAAAAACTATAAAAATTAAAATAAACTTACTATGTGGTAGTGAAGTTCTTAAAAGAACTGTTTTTGATGGTTTTTGATAAAATTTACTTGATAAATAACTTATATATAAACTTTATTAACTCCTTTCTCTTCAAGCGCCTTCTTCCAACTATCGTCCGCATGGTATGTTACAAGGAATTGCATTTCGGGAATGCTCCGGGCAAGTGTGGGCGATTTCGAGGACAATCACCAATTTAATTCGAAAAGTTGCCCGAATTTGCCCTTATAATATATGCGGGCGTTTGCGGCTTATTGGCACCCTCTTTTAACCACTAAACTACGGCGCCATGGCGTGGAAGGCAAAAAGTCAATTTTTTTGTAAAAAGGTACCGCCCAGACTTATATACTTGAACTTCCATTTTTCAGGTGAGAAAGACCTATTACCCCACATTTTTGTATCTAAACGTTCTTAGGTCGAAACACGCAGCGTTGATACTTGCGCTACATATTAAAAAAATATCATAAGAAAAGAAACTTTAATTAGACAGTAATTTCTGTCTCTTACTGTATCATGGAATGCATTAATGCAGTATTGTGTTTTTAATCTGTTTATCATCTCCTGAGTAACTTAGGAGACCTGGTCCCCAAAGATTGTTAGATTTTTCTTTTTAAATATAACAACCCCTTGAAACAAGGTTGCCAATACTCATTTGAGCATCATATCCCGCCCAGGCTAACATGTTATAGATCAGTAATTTTACAAGCTGTTTGTTGAAATAAATTATTTTCAATTTGAAATAAAAAAAAATCTTGTACATACCTGCTGCTAATATATATGCATATCATGTTTAATTATTTTTAAAAAAAATGTCATTCGTACAGAGATCGATTTGGAAAATATGTTAAATTTTCTTTTGAGAAGGCATATAAATTGTTTTTGGCTATGAAAGTCAAGAAAAAGACTGCAACTACTCTGAAATTTCTATCGAACAAGAAAATCGAAGTGGTTGTCAAGTGACAAGAAATACTATATCGTGTTTTACTTGAACAAAAATGGGTTTTTTCTCATACAAAAGCTGTGAATGTAGATAAATTTTTAGCCTTCCCTTGTCGATGTTTCTGAAGTGCTTCTGAAATGTTTTTTTACATAAATGTTATTGTCTGTTAACCCTGGGGGGATGGTTTTTTTTAATAACTCCTTTATGTTATGTTTGATGGCTATGATACTTAATTTTTTGGTCCCATACCTCTCAGAGACTTTGATATTGTCTATTCTACTACTTCCCCGATTTTTCGGATTTTACCCTAAAAATAGTGTAAAACCGGATTTCCGGGCAATTTTTCGAAAAATTTTTAGGCGGACTGTAAAAACCGGAATATATGTTAAATAACTTTTATTTGGCTTTTAGAAACTTCAAACAGAATGTGAAAATTCACTCTAGAACTAAAATAATTGAATTTTAACTAGACCGTAGTATTTTGATCAAACTTCAAGCTTTCGGTGACGTCACAGAAAAAGTGCTGACATAAACAAATTTATTGCTACCATTTTGTTCCTTTTGTGACGTACTATAAGTGTGCCAAGTTTAATTCAATTTGGACAAGCCTAAAAGCTACAATGTTCTTGAAGAGCATGTATAATTTGAAAATTCTTATGTTGATAAATGCCAGGAAACACCAAAACTACACTATTCACTCTTTTGGGCTAGTTACTTTACAAGATTTCTATCAATATTTTTTAAATTTTTAGTTTCATGAAGCTTGCGAGCTTTTCAGGCTTGTCGCTGTCTGCCTTCTTTGCCGTGTCTTGATTATCCTAAAAGTTTTAGCGATCCTTACTACTTTGCTGGTAACCAAAAAAGTTCCGCTCAGATTCGCGCTTATTCAAAATCAACAAACTAGATTTTTATTTATTTATTATTCTTTCGTCGTTAACGTTAGATTACCATTTCACATCAAGTTAAAAATGGTAGCATGCGAGTAAAAAACGCGAAGTCTTCGACCAATGTTTGAGAAGAAAATGCGGTGGGAAAGGCTTTCTCCAGGCATCTGAGAACATGGAATTTCAAAATTTTCTGAGAATGTACATGAATAAATGTACCAAATTTTAGATACTTCCACCAAATTTTAGATACTTCCACCTGCTACTTTCACAAAAGTGACTTGCATCTTTTAAATACTATTTAGAATCATGAGTCAAGGTCCAGTTCCAGGTAAAATCTTTATTGGTGGTATGCCATATAGCATGGATGAAGAGTCTCTAAAACAAGCTTTTGAAAAATATGGTGTTGTCACAGATTGTAAGTACAGTTGATTTTTTAAAAAATAAATGCCTTGGAATTTTTTGGATGTGGTTTCTTTAGGTGAAATTCGTGAGATTGTTACACCAGCCTTTCTGATTATATTTAATCCATGTCAGAAATTTATATATTTTGTTTCATGATTGTACGCCCCATACCCGACTTCGCTTAAATTTATAAAGAAAATGAGAGAGAAAAGTTCCGATAAATTAGAAAGCTTGTGCACTGTAGCACATATGCATTTAAAAATATCTGTTATTTATTTATTTTATATCTCTAATTTTGCAGCATTCATTGTCAGAGAAAGGGAAGATGAAAACGGTGTTAAGAAATCTAAAGGCTATGGTTTTATCTCATTTGAAGATCCTAAAGCTGCAGAAGAAGCTATCAATGCAATGCACCAGTCAGTACGTGTATTAAAATACTTATGGCAAGCACTCTTGAAGACTGTGTTTCTTTATGCCTAGAAATAGCTTTAATCTTTGGAAATATCTTTTTTTGCTTATCTTGTAACTACAGTGTACAACCAATCCAAACACCGATTGTGTAGCAGTGTAATTATTCTCATTGTACACATATTCTTCTGCCATTCTGATTTTAAGTTTTTCTTTAGATGTTAGAGGGTCGAAAAATCACTGTTAACTATGCTACGAAGCCAACAAACAGTAGTGGTGGCGGGGGTGGTCCTGGAAGAGGTGGCGGTAGAGGTGGCTATGGAGGACGAGGTCGTGGTAGAGGAGGTTATGGTGGTGGTTACGGTGGTGGTGGTGGTTATGGTGGTGGTGGTGGTTATGGCAGTGGTGGATTTGGAGGTGGTGGATTTGGAGGCAATGTCAATAATGGAGGCAGTTATGGTGGTGGTGGGTATGGAGGACCTGGCCAAAATTACTCACAAGGACAGTATGGACAGTCAGCAGGATATGCTCCTCCTCCTGCTCCTAGTTATGGGCAAAGCTCTCAAGGATATAATCAAGGAGCACAAGGTTATGGTGGGCAACAAAGTCAAGGCTATGGTGGACAAAGCCAAGGTTACGGTGGACAACAGGCTACACAAGGTGGTTACAGTCAACAGGGTGGACAGTCGTATACAGCACCAGCAGCATCTACAGGATATAGTCAACCAACATCTTACAGTGCAGCACCACAAACTGCAGCTTCCGATTACAGCGCTACTTCGTATGCACCAGCACAACAACCCTACAGTCAACAGCCTGCTGCTGCAGGAAGTTATTCTTCTGCCAATTATTCACAAACAGCATCAACATATGGAACAGCTGCAGGTGCCGCTTATGGTGGTGCGCCGTCAGCAGGCTCGTATGGGTCTACAGGAGGATATGGCTCCACTGGACAGTAAATTAGGTAAGATCATTTTCTAAAGGAGAAGTGTTATTGTTGCTCTATTTCTTTAGGTGCAGCACGCAGCAATGGTCATGTAAGTTATAGTAAGTAGTATTGTTTTGTGATTTTTATTTTAATATTGTAACAATTTTCCTTTGTCTGGTAGGTTTACAGTTGGCACTATTAAAGTATCTCGTCTGATTTCGTGTCTGGAAATGTCTGATAGTCTGGAGTTATCTGAAACTGTCTGGAATTATCTGAAACTGTCTGAAGTCTGAGATTTTATTTTGGTTTCTTGTATCCTACATGCTGTTTGAGTTCTGGCTGTATATATATTGTTTTATCCTCCTGAAAATAAATTCCTGCCTGATTTGACTTTTCAAGTTTGTTTACTAATAATTTTTTAAATAATTTTCTCTGCTCTGAACTGAAATTCTGCTTGTTTGGCAATACCACTACTGCTATAAAAAGTTACGCTCGACTTGGATAAGTACAGGGGCTTGTGTCAGAACAAAGATAATTTTAGCTACTATCAGCAGCGACAAATGATGCCAGCTTACCATATGGAGCTGCCTACATGGGAGAAATTCATTCACGTGGAGGCTTTAAATGCTGTCAAGAGATGTAATTTTATTTTGTACATTGTATCTTCTTTATTTTATGAACAAGAAGTTGGAATCACATACAAGTTGTGTATTATTAGTTGCCTTCTTCTCCTGCATTGGTTTTGACATTCTCGTTCAAGAATCCATGTGTTTTTGAGTACTTTATTCAAACTTATTTGCGAGTGAAATTTATTGCAGAGATTTTAAAGCAAAACATTTTAACGCAAATACGCACTAAAATGTACTTAACTACAACCGTAGACAAAATATAATGGCCTGTAAAGATATTGATATATTCTGTCAAAAGTGGTTGATGTCACACATTAATGAGGAGGAGGGAAAGGACTTTTGTTTCGACGGCGTTTATTCAGTTTGTCTGCAGTATGCTCCATTATGTTAGTTTTCCGGTTTTTAACCACCCAAAATATTTAACGCCGAAAGATTGTTCTTGTCGATGAAAGTTCTTTCGCAATCTCTTCCACAGTTAATAGCTTTCTTAAAGCCAAAGGGGCGCAACCTTGTTTAGGCTGTTCGCCCATATATAAAGGATAACAAGCTCTGGGGACAGGGTTTAAGTACAGTTTGGGATGAATATCTGGCGCTATTTGATTTTTTTTTAATACAAAATATATCAGTAATTTTCGCGGTATTGGATCAAAATTTCTTCCAAAATAAGTCAGCCACACCAGATTTGCGAAAAATTAATATTGTCCGCATCAGCATTTTCCTTATCATCAATTACTTTAAGTGCAGAAACCTTCGCTAAATTTTCCAAGAGCACCGATTAACGAAAGTTTATGAAGAACGCAAACAAACTTTCCTTCAATTCGCGAAAGTTAATGTTCGCCAAAAAATTTATGCTTTTATACGAAGGGTATTTTATAGGGGAAGCGGGAAACTTCTTCAACCGAGGTTCCTAGTAAGGCTAAGAGACAACCGCATATCGGATGCAAATGACTTTATTTGCTCTTCTCGAGCTTTCTTGAAATTGATTAATCACTTTGAACTCTAGTATCCAAACGGCGGAGCTACCTCCTGCAACCACTGAAAAGGCAAAATGATAGAACAGACTTATCAAGAACCACGTTAAGTTTAACATCGGATGAGCAGAAATGTGGTGGACAAACATCATGTTAACTTTCCAGTAATGCTTTTGTGGAACTTCACAATGAACTACAGTACAGACACTCTAAAAGGCGGACGCCTCTCATTAGCGGACATACACCTGCCGTTTTCTAGTCAATGTCTCATAAAAAAATCTTTCTAAAAAGCGGACACTCTAATTAGCGGACAATTTTTTTTGCAACAAAGAGCAAATATGGTTTTTTTTCTCTCCAATTAGCGGACAGTCCAAAAAAATCAAAAGCGAGCGAAGAAAAAGTCGACGAAATAAATAGTTTTTCTAACATTTATTTCAAACATTTTACAACTTTTGTGTCCAGCTTGCTTTTAATCTCGTCAATTTTCTTTATCAACCACTTTATCAGCTTGTCATGGCCATGAAAGCGATAAATAACAGGAACCTCTACACACCATAGCCATCTCCATTTAATTGCTTCCCAATGACTTCAGCCGTTATCGGCTTTATTTTCTAATTTGCGCCTTAACATGTAAAACTTTCCAAAAGGCGGACACTTTGGTCATACACCGATGGTGTCCGCTAATTGAAGAGTATACTGTATGTCCATTGATTTCTCCTGATCCCACATCTCCAAATTACAGAGCTGTTACATTTAAAATTAACACTTTAGAACATTTTTGGACCATTTTTAAATGTCCGCTATTGATTTAGGAAATGCCAAAACCATTGTACACATCTTTTTATACAAAAATAAAAATTGCTAACTTGAAGCTGTGGACATTTGAAAATAGCCCAGGAATATCTCGCCCAGAAGCTAAAATGAGATCAAAGTTCGTAAAATTGGGAAAAATTTTATTTTTTTGAATGTTTTTAAAAGTTGCGACAACAGAGAGTAAGTGACGAAATTTTAAAGGTGACAAAAGGCAACCTCGATCCCCGGGCTCATTTTTCTCTTTTTGATATAAGTGACAGCGCTGTCCTTTATATCAAAAAGAGAAAAAAAAGCCCTGGGATAAAGGTTGGACAAAAGGTTTTTTGTGATCAATGTTCACCAACTACGAGCTTTTTATATAAAAATATTAAAATTCTAACCAGGCTGGTCATTATTATTTATTTATTTCGCATTGTTCTAAACAATAGACCTGAAATCCCAGCCTGATTTTTATAGAAGAAAAAAACGTGCGCAGTAAAAAAAAACATTTATACTATTGGGAAACAAAGTGTCCGCTATAATGACGTGATTCCTGGTTGTTAATTGAAATCTTGAAATGACATCTGTTATTAGGTGTCCGTTATAAAGTGTCAGATACATAGTTTTGTTACGAAAGTTGGCCGTCATTTCATCCGTTCGTGAGAAGTGTCCGCTATAAAGAATGTCCACTACAGGTTTCACTGTAGATGAGTTGCAGCGTGACGTAGTTGTTTTGATTTTGCGTCAAAACAATAGACATGCGCACGCATGCACACAGACAAGAAATATAAAGAACAGACCGCAACGATCGAAGAAATCAAGTTAAAAAAGCAACTTAAAATAATAGTTAAGAAAAACCAATTCCAGGTACTTTAAGATCGTTTATTCTTTAAACCTATAAATTTAAGGAAATAGCCAATTTTTCTTATGTGGTCCTTCTTTTATTGCCTGTAAGGATGCGGGCGCATATTACGGGACCTTGTAAACATTCGCAACTCATCTATAGCGTAAAATAAAGTTTTGTTTTTGCGGAAAAATCTTCTCAAAGGGGAAAACAGCCTTTACCGCTGATACGTTAATAAAAGGCCAGTTACACTGGGATTTTATTAGCGCTCAGTTTTAGGAAGCGATCTTAACCAGCCGTTGATTGGAGCTGACAGTTGTGACGAGGTTTTGTGTTTTCGATTTTTCACACGTGCATGTTTCTGAGCACAGCACGCCCACAGTCGAAAATATATTTTTAAAAACTGGTACTTTTTCTTACAGTTTAAAACAACGATACGCAAATAAAGCGTAATTGGAATTAAAAACATTGCATTTTAAGGATTTGATAATTGTGTCAAACTCATAAACAATATCTGTAGCTTTCTTTCCAATTTTTTTCTTTACGGCCGATTCACGGTTGCTATTTGAAGGTAAAACTGAGTGTTTGGACCGTGAAGATTACCGGTTAGCCCTATGATTTAAGAAAAAAAATTGAGAAAGGTTAAAAAGATTACAACTGTAAAAAACTGTCTGGACTAATATTTACTGTCCGTTAAGGTGACCGTTGTGGAAAAGTAACTGTTAATAGCGGCCAAACTATATATAATATATCATCTTCTTTGCTGTGTCCTCCATTTACAGTATAAAAATAATAGTGTTCGAATTATGGACCACAAACAAAGCAGCAAGTCCACGTGTACCACCATGCGAACCCACCCAACTCACGATCAGCCATTTACGCTTGACAGCTACAGTTTATCTCAGGTCAATGCAAACCTAAAAAGGTATATTTTTAAGAATACCCACGTTACAAATATAAAGAAGCAGAATTCTACGATAAAGTTGGATAAAACACATTTTTTAAGAAAATCGATTTTATTTCCTCCCTTTAAGCGTCCACGGTAAATGCAAATTAGGATAAATTGCTACTCCCACAAAGCGAGCTATATTTTTGACTACTTTCACACAAGAACGTGTTCGTGAGAAGACTTAGTTCCGGGATTAACTTACATGTGAACACCAAATAATTGTGATGGGAAATCTTTTTGTGTTACTCTTTTACGCAAAGTCATCCCTGCTGTGTCAAATATTTTTTTGTATCCGGCGTAGGTCCTAAAGAATAAACCCATCACAAGTTGAAAATATACGACAGCTTCACACAAGCTATAAAAGTATCAAAAAAAGTCATGTAAACATCGTCCTAAGGCCTCCAATAAATGGACCACTTCGGACATCCTACAGCCATTATGGTTTGTTTTTGTTTATGGGGGCAAGTTAGAATTTTGGACCCTATATAGTACAGCGAAAAACCATGGGAAATTATTTAAAGTTAATTCTCGGTTTAACCTTAACCTATTGAAATGTTTACAGAGCTGGTGTAAAAACCCTCAAAAATAACAATTTGTTAACTTGTTTACCTATAAAACGAGGACAAATAGCAATCCTCGCTGGCGAGTATTCACCGCCTAAAAATAGGCAGCAGAAGCGCATCCAGCCTTACATTGTGTAAGTTCATAATGGCTGCATATCTCCAAAATGTTCTATTCGATGTTTTGTAAAAAAAAAAGTAACATGCTTTATATTTCTGTTCATCTTACCAAGCAAACATTACCAAGCAAACATTAACAAGCAACAGAGTGAAGTAAAAGTTAGGTTGTGAGGGAAAGAATTTCAAGCAACATTGAGTCTTTAAACAAAAATTTTGTGTTGTTTAGAAAAAAAGTGTGTAGCTATATACGCATGTTTCAAACTGCCCTTGTTGATACAGAAAGTTCTGCTGCAAATATAATGAATCCTGCAACGTTGTTAGCCACTCCTGTCAACCATTTTGTTTTTTATAAAGAAAATTCTTATGTGGTTGTTCTCATCACACACAATTCATAGCAAAGTATATTGTGAACATTCGCAGCTAAAAAAGTCATATTTTTCTTAGCTCTCACATAATCGCACATTACCTAAAGTAACCAGTCAATTGAAAAGGCTATACAAATATTTTTGACGAAACTTAGAAGTTCTCAAGTATACCTTGTCACACTGCTATCTTCTTCGTCCAAAACGGGCGAATATCGGGATAAATTATCCTTGATAACAATACACCCGTCATCAAGTCAGTCCCTCCTTACAACGGAGTAAAATGTCACGAAATCTTCTAAAAAAATGAAGCAAACACCTTATCATTTACTCATATTGATTAATCGCTTTTGACCAGAGACATGTTAGGCCATTATTTGAGGCATTTAATAAACCCTTTGAATTAAAAGAGATTTTAAAAAATACTTCTAGTGATAAGGATGGGTACCAATTGCAGATACGCCCGACTGAACTTTAAGTTCTGAAATTGCACGTTTAGCCTACTCAGCGAATCAAAAAAGAACATACCGTCCGTTAAATAACCAACAACCCATTGTATCCATATAACATCGTAATGTTTATGTTTTGGAGTAAAAGCCTAAAAAGAAAGTGGAAAAATGCTTTAACATAACGCAATATCTTATAAAATCGTAATTTTACAAGCAGTCAGTTTTAAATCACCTGTATTAAAGTTTT